>CM067078.1:23715428-24425428 GCA_033980235.1 Diadema setosum
ATGGTTGCAGAAAACATAATAAACTCATTTATGCAGTAGAATACAGCATAGCATCACAAGTATGTATTCTACAATATTTGTACATGTGACCTTGCATCTCAATACCGACAAGAATTTATCATATAACAGTAAGACTTGTTGGTTTTGGCCAGAGTTTAAAAAGAAGAGATTCCAAGATTTGAAATGATATAAAGATGTGAAACAAATGAAGATTGGATGTTCCAACACAAATTTGTGTTTCTCTATACACAAAATAAAGACGGGCTGTCAAAATACCTCATCATTGAACAATTTACTGAAACTACTGTTGATGCCATATATACTTCAAGGCACAGGTTTATTTTTGTGAAGTCGACTGACATAATTTACATAATCAACAATGCACCAAACCATTACCTCTCATAATATAATTAAATGTATGTTGTGTCCCAAACTTTGCTCCTTGAAAATGGAACATAATTCTGTCAATGTGATTCTTTGGAATATCCAAAATTTAACCCCTCACAAAAATTGTCTGACTGTCTCATTCACAAAATATGTTGCATAATACTGTCAATTATGTACACAGGACAAACATGTACTAAATACTGAGTGACATTTACAAAAAGCAAGAGCACAAGCAAGGGCTCATGCCATAAAGTGGATGGCAGTATCTATCAGAAATTAAGGCACTCAATATGTAGAACTGCAGGGTATAGTGTGGACAGCTTACAAAAGGTACGTATGGCACAATTTCGAAAATAAAAGGCAATAACAAAAAAAGTGTTACATGTATCTCTTTCCATAATAGAGAATTACGAATAGAAAGTTGTAATTGTGATGGTACTATGACAAGCCAGAGTGGTACAACATTAATGATCTCTTAACCCTAAAAAGACTGGGGGGGGGGGGGCCTAAAAGGCCCCCCCCCTCGACATTTCGCGCGATTACTCTGCAACACGCAATGCTCTCGCCGCGATGCTCTATGACTTTTTTCTTTTGAGTTTCCCGCACATTTTGACACCAAATTTGTGACGCCCGGGGGTACGGTTCGGAAGTTACATAACTTTTTGTACATGCACGTGAGGCCGAAAATGGCTCAAAAATGTGATTTTGTGTATAAAGTCAATGCAAATTGAGTTTTTTCACATGGCTCATAAAAATATGCTTATTTTTACTCTCAATGGCTAAAATTAATTTGTTTTAGCAGTATTATGCTTCAAAAAGTGTCTGCAACAAATTTTGTTAAAAAAAACCAACAAAAACAAAAGGTCGAAAAAACAAAGAAATACATAAGAAATTCATAAAGCAATAAAATAGATAAGAAATTAATTTTGATACCGAATTTTTTTTCAAGTACATTTGCTAAGAATGCCACTAAGAATAATTAGACCAAAAATGAGCACTTTTGGAGCTCTATTTACTGATTTAGATCAAAGAGTCTGATTTCTCGCATAAATTAGCATAATTAATCAAAATAAAATAAAAGAAGACTATTTTGTAAAATTTGAATATACGATCTTGTAGATTACATCGCACACTACCATTGTGCAAATTTTCGCGGCGATCGCGCGATCCACGGCCGAGATCTTAAGGGGGGGCCCTTTAGGCCCCCCCCCCCCAGTCTTTCGAGCTACCAAAATAGCCCAGTCTTTTTAGGGTTAATAGCTGAAGTAGTACCACAGAGCTATAATTACAAATGAATCAATTATTTGAGAGCTCTTCTAAATGCTATGACCGTACAGACATGTGTATACCCCCCCCCCCCCCCCCCCCCCCTTAGGACAGCAATCAAATTTTTTTTTATTGTGTGTCAAACTTTTGACTGGCCATAAATGTACAGTACCCATCAATTCACTGTGGCTCTACAAGTTTGTGTGATTCGGTTTAAAAAAAAATAGTTTAAAGTCTGTTTTCTAGTCAATGATGTCACCATGAAGTCAGTCACTGAATGCATCTAAAACCAATAAAAGAAAAAAAAAAGATAATGGGTTGACATCTCAACACAACAATTTATGTTTATTTCATGGCCCTTGCAGGACATTGAATGCAAAAAGTGAATATGAACATTTTTTTGAAAGGCATTTTAAAAGGCCCTATTGGAATGCACCAACATTTCTCTCAAGTCTGTATTGCACATAAGTTGTGCACAAGTAGTATACATGGTGTTCAAAAGTGTTCAAAAGCATTCATTTTCAAAATGGCTCCTTCTTGAAACCTGAAAGATACTGATGGAAAATAGGTAATTAGTCATGAAGATTTCTATAGCAAAGTCAAATTCCTCATTTTGTTAAATGGCTTTGTTTGGTAAATATGTGTTCTCATAGTAATTGACCTTTATGAATTAGTCTGTTCACCTAGTTGATAATTACCTTATCCTGAGTGTGTTAACTGAAACAAGTGTTTGAATGGTGTGTTGTGTGTGTGAGTGGGGGGGTGGCTGCAGCTGAACTGTCACAGACTGCGAATACATTTTACTCACCAAAAAGGCCTTTTTGTGAGTAACTTCATGATAGGCAGGCTCTTCTTGTCGTCTTCCTCCTTCGTCGTCCCCGCCCTTCCATTCTGGAAGGAAAAGTAGGTTTTCCTCCTCTGCTTACGGGAGTACGAGTGGATGAGACACGCCACCGCGATGCCCACCGTGCCGAAAAAGTAGAATACGTAGTGCCAATTTGAGTGCTCCATGATAATGGAACCTATTGCCCCTGTTAATAGGGTACTACAGAGGGTTGAAACAGAAAAGAAAAAGAAAAGAAAAAAATATATATAACATACAGAATGTTATAAAAATCATATAAAGATCATTAGAGAGAATAAAGAAATACATGATAAAATAATTAATCATAACAATTTTCATCCCTTTCATTTACACCATTATTAACACAAAGAGGGATGCTACATTTATGAATAAGAAAAATGATATCGAAGAGATTTTTATAACTTCCTGAATAGCTTTAATGGTACATATGGTCACGTCTCTCTATTCACATGATTAGAAGTAAATCAAATAAAAGCTCAAAGTTATTTTTTTTTTTCTGTCTCTTCCGTTGTAAACTGATTTTCAAATCTAAGTTTAGGAATTCATGTCATATATAATCATAGTAAAAAAAGTATTTAAACTCATGTGACTTCACAAAGATGACAACACCATTGCCAAGTTTGACATGTCCTGTGCATAGATTCTATGATATCAAACTGACCCTAATGAACTAGAGGCGAAGACGCAGGACAACACGTAAGCTCTCTTGTCTGACGACACTTTCTGGCTAAGAAGGCTGGTAAGTGATGGGAAGTGCACACCTGAGTAAAAAAAAAAAAAAAAAAAAAACAAGGGAAGAAAATGAATGTTGAGATTGAATGTTTTTACAATAATACTGTACTAGTTTGCCATCATATCTGCACCTTGAAAACACACTTGGACTGTAATGTACAAAAAGTACACAAAAACTGAAAAAAAAAACTAACAAACAATACATTCAATGACTACAGGGTGTATCTGTTCACATTCAAGCAAATGACTCAATCAAAACATAGAAAAGAGAAAAGGAAAGGATAGATTAAAAAACAACAACTTTACATAAACCCCAACTCCAAACCACAATTGTCAGGTTTCTCAAGCACTGCATTGCTAATGAACATCCTGAATACAAAACTTTGCAGAATGCATTAAATTTACCTAAGACAGGAAAAACTAATACAATCTAACATCTGGTATTTCTTGGTGATCTGCTAACATCATTTCCTGGTCCATGGATGAACTATCAACTACTTCATGTCAACGGTGGCTCTGTGACAATACTATGGATGTATGACTGACACTCAACTGTATTCTTTTTTTTCCCCTGCAAAACAAAAATGACAGCAATGCTGCAGTGTTCAGAATTGTCAGCTATATGTAAGTCTCTCATCATAATTTAAAGGTAGGGAATCCCATTTGCATGCCTCAAATGAAGAGTTGTATAAATACAGTGGTATGTTGAAGAGAGTATCATTTTAGAAACTCCCATAAAGTATTGAAAGTGGAAGGTAACATTTAGTACATTTTTATTGACTGTTAGCTTTTGAATGGAATTTTTTTCGGGGCTCACCGTAAATTCCAGTACATTACTAGGCTACCTTTGCAGACCCATGCACTGCATGTGTGTCCATCATGTATATTTTGTGAAGAAAGTTGATCAAAACTTACAAACATTTCTATATACATTCTTGCCACACACTCTACACTGTATATGTTATTACATCAGCTCTTATACTTTTAGATTTGTGTTTATAGATAAAAAATACAGAAGACTGCAACAAAAAGGCTTAAGTGTGGCTGACACACAGAACTACTGAGTAGTTGAGTTTTGTGCATTATTCAAATTGTAGATAACTGTTGACTTCCAAATTTCTCAGCAGTGGCCTAAACAAGTCCCCTGAAGTTCATATTTAATGTTTTGCTGCATTTTGGGAGGTCTGTAAAAGGCATCCCCTAACTTTAATGGCGATAAATTTTTCATGTGATTTGAAATTTCCCTGGGGGCAGCCCAAACTTTGGTCCTTGACATTACTTTCATAGCACGGCAACAGGTAACTACATGCATTAACACTTGGAGGCCAGAGCAACAATGCAAATTGGAACAAGTAAGAGTGAAGCAAAGCTGACAATACAGTATGTGCACACTTGTGTTAAAGGGCCAGAAAAGTGGGAGAACTGACACTACAGAATAACTCACTGGTATGAACTGGATTTAAAACAGTGTCTTATATTTAAATGGGGTAGGGAACTTCTGCAACCTCATTGATCAACTGCAAAGTACAAGAAATTATTATTTTCTCACTGACTGCTTAGATTAGTAATATTACCATGCATACAGAAAACTGCAATCAGCAAACAGCTAGGATATATTTTTGTAGTAAGTTTTGACTCATCTCATGAAACATATCTCAGGGTGAATTTTCTTTCTTGTTACTGGATAGCAATTTTAATCAATGGGCAAATATTTTTAACAAAAACACATTATGCAATGAATCTGTTTCACAAATGACATTTTGTTTTGAATAGCAACCATATCCAAAATGCACAGCAAATTGCTTTGCAATATCAGGAAAATTATTCCCTTGACTCAAAGTTTGTTTGTCCATTAGTTTGTTTGTTTTTTCCATGGGTCTGGACGAATTGTGTACGCCCACCACCTCTGAATCATTGAACTCACCCAGCCGAGTGGGTTTAAACAATTCAGAGGCACTTTGTACACATGTTTTAGAAATCCTCTACATGTACATATACCACTTGTGAGCCATTTGTTTACCAGGGATGCACACTTACCCATTTTTTATACTGGTCTGACCTGTCTGTCAGACCAGTAGGTAGCAGATTTTCCATGTTTTACTGGTCCATTCTTGAAAAAAGCTACTGATCCAAGAGTGATTTGTTACTGGTCAGGGACTGTCGGACCATTGCCAGTGTGCATTGTTGCGCATGCTGTATTCTAAAAATGCTGGCAATTTCTACCCACCTTGTGTGAGTCCCATGAGGAATCGAAGGAACGTCATTGACATGATGGTCCCTCCTTTAGTGGCAAAGAAATATGGCACCAGGGGCGTCAAAATTGTGACCGTGCCCCAAATGAAGGCAGCCCTTACGATGACAAAGTCCCCTCCGATCCTGTCACTGATCATGCCCCCCGGGATCTGGGCGATGGGATAACCCCAGAAGAATGAACCGAGTACAAGACCCTGCAGGGGAGAGAAAGGGGGTGGGGGAGGGGGAAGAAGAGTATAGGAAAAGGATAAAGGTAAAAATAGGTAAAGGAAAAGATACTTTATTCTGCTATGAAGAAAGTGCATCACATCTTTTTGCACGCCTGAAGACTTCAAAGATGATATTTATCAACGCCAGGCAGTACTGCAGAAGCATCTGGGCCTCTATGATGGTTACTAGATGTAAGGGATGGTTGATCTTCAGTATCTTGAACCACTGAAAGAGAGACTTATCAATAACAACGCCATATAGAGAACTGTATTTGGGAAATATTGGGCTACATGGGGTATATATGGGACATACATGGTAAGTTGTGAAGAGTATTATTTTTTTTTTTTTATGTGTGTGTGATACAAAGGGGCAGGTGTCACCAATCAATTTCTAGGATGGGATGTGCAAAACTTGTTGTGGATTGTTGATGGCCCTTGGCCAAACAGTTCCATTTCAGCAGGGTTAAGTAAGAAAAAAGAAAAAAAGTTAACAAAACAAAGAAGAGCAGCAAAGTCTTTTCGGTTGGCATGACAAGAATGAAGCTCAGTTGAAATGAAATTTTATAAATTGCATCTTGTTTATCACTTGTACCAAACTTATAGTCTAAAAGATACATTCAGGTGCTGATTAAGAGAAGTACACTGTAAATGGAACCTTGAATCACATTACTGCACATTCTGTGAACACCATTACTCTAAATTAAAATGCATTGTTTATGGAGGACTTCAAACTCACTGAACAATTCAATTGAACAATTTAATATAAACAAATAAACTATTAACCGTTGTGATTTATGCACTTACAAGAAATATGATCTTTTTTTTTTACACAAATAAAGTGATGCAATCTCTTATGTTGTTACAGTAAATGCCAAATTCAGTGGAGCTTACAGTGTCTGTTTTGTCCCAGCCGAACTCCTTGGACACGTTGACTGCTACAAGAGGCACAATTGTCCGAGCTGAGAAGACCACAGTGGTCATCAGGAAGAGGAGTACTGTCCATAGTTTTCTCTCAGAACTGGGCACAGAAGAAAATCACAGAATACAGACCATGCAGTTTCTCAGAAAAGCTTGCATTTCTTTTTGTTACACCAGCACATGTACACTATTGTACAGTAAAATGGGAATTGGTTCTGTCCTTTGTTGAATTTACTGTATTAGTGGACAAATTTTATTTTTGTGCCGGTATTTATTCATTTTTATTTTTTTGTGCTCTGCTGAGTAAGATGAAATTAGCATGTTTCTAATTCCATGGAATCAAGACATTACTTAATACAGTGTACAGATCATATTAGAAGTGAAGTTATTTGCATACTTTTATTTTCACTGCACAAAAATATCCACTTTTTAAACAGACAACTGCAAATCAGAGCCAGAAAATATAAGACTGGAGGGTACAATGTATAATGTAATGCAGATGACCAGTATGATAGCAAGCAAGTGCTATAATGCAGACTGCTGCAAGTGAGGATGGTAATAGTATTATCAATTTGTTTTTCTTTTTGTATGGCAGCAAGGAATAGATTGAACTGCGCATCCATTGACCATCATGGTAACTTCCAGTGCGTGGACTCACGCCCTAATCCTAGCTCCAGCAGCACCGATTCACAAATCTAACTTAGCGCAGGGCTGCACACTAACCCATTTTCTCTACTTGTCTGACCTGTCTGTCGGACCAGTAGGTACATGTACCCACTTTTGCTATTTTTTACTAGTCCACTCCTGAAAACGTTACTGGTCCGACAGTGATTTCTACTGGTCAGGGGCTGTCGCACCAGTGCTAGTGTGCAGCCTTGCTTAGCGTACATACTAAATAGTAATAATATCACTTCAATGCCTCATAATTCACAAAAGGTTCTAAATCCTCAGAATAGCTTTGCTATCATTGGCTGCAAGTAAAAGGAGATTCCTGGCTGAGGAAAGCTGTACACTGTATACAGTGAAGGTCCAAGGTATTAAAGTTCTGTACATTTCATGTCACTGGAGCATGTAGTCTTCCCCTGAACTAAATTCCTGAAGCAGGGGCCCTTTGGGTTTGTTGGGCTGCCACAGAGGTTTAGAGTTTGGCATACCATAATTTGACAGTCTTTACCCAGTTTGCTAGAGTGTTAGCAGTCTTCCAAATGCCTTTACACTGACAACTTTACAAACAGACTCCCCAAAGGTAACACACTGTTATGCTTGATTATGGCGAAAAGTAGTACCAGTAGATGTTCTACATTGTATCATAATACCTGACATTGATAATGATACAAGTACAAGTACATGACCTTTGTACATTGTATGCAGATGTGTGTTTACAACCAGAAATGCTATTATGGTGTAATTCAAATTGATTTAATGTCAATGATTGTGACACAGTTTTATGATCCAAAAAAGTACAAAAAGTACATGTTTCTTTGAAAGGACAATCACAAATCAAATCAAATCAAATCAATTCTGAAGAGAAATAACAACTGACACACTCAACAGTCTCACCTACATAACACTGAACCAGTTCCAAGGCCCCATCATACTAGAGTAAATGAGTTAATGAATGCCAAATGTACTTGTATCATTATTTCCTTTCTGGCTGCTGCCTACCATAGCATTTCTTTTTACACTGTTTAACTGATATGTTTGTATTTTTTTTTTTTGAATGCTGTTGTTTGTCTTTGTTTTTATTATCTCCTTTGCTTTGGTGAAATAAAGAAACTTGAAACTTGAATTCAAAATTTGACGATATTATGTTCACATCTGCTGCTAAATTGTTCTTAACCCGTTCCTTCCATAATTCTCTGAGTGCCTTTAATCCTCCCAAACGAGATTCTTTTTGCCCGTCGACAGAGAGGCAGACAGGTTGGTAATCCGTCTGTGTGAAGGCAGTCAAGTGGTACATTGTATCCCCCTTTCCAAGGTCAACTACATGTGCCAGTGAACAATGGAAATATCGATCGGGTGCGAGGTATGAATAGAGCGTGTGCTGATGAGCTCACAAAATCTTTTGTTCTACACAAAACCAGGTACCGGTACCTGAATGAGGTGACTAAAGTCAGCAAACCCAGATATCTATTACTGATCTCAGCCTTGATCGCTATGTACATATTCGTACGAGTTTACAGCAGAACAAGTGAAAAACTAAATCAGGAAAAAGGTACACAATACTGTGAAATACGCATTTTTCAAACAGAAGGAGAACAAATGCTGATAGAATAAACTCTGATCTTTTTATCAAACCCACTTTTCTGGGCATTTTAACACAAAGAAACATGAATTTAGGCCACTAAAGCAGGCACTCGTCTTCATTTTGGGAACCTGGTATACCAGGTCAGGTTCCCGTAAGGAATGGGTTAATATGTTTGGTGTACTTTGCTTTGCATTCATTAAATTTTACATTTGTAGCCGTTTGAAGTAATCAAACGGATTTGCACAGATACACTGGAGCCATTTTTTTTTTTTTTTTTGGGGGGGGGGGGGTATTTTAAACATGTCCTAAACCTCAAGTGAATCTGTGCAAGGGCTATGAATAGAACTCTACTCTCACTAGCTGTAACAGATAATTTACAAAGAATGTCATGCTAATAAGAACAGTACTGTCTGTACAAACTACAGTAGAACTAAAGATTCCAGTATTTAGCAAGGCAAGGGATATGAATGTACATATGTGTATATTTTCAAATTTGTTGGGCATTCGTTGGGTCTTCGATTCTCTCATCTCGCTTCCAGGTGTTAAAAATCTTTCTGTTTAACAATGATGCTTGTGTTGTATGGTTGAGGGGTCTAGATATCGCGCACGAAAATTTGAAATGCTCTTATAATAGAAGTTATTCCATAATCGTACCTGAATTTCTCAATGAATATCACGAAAATGCAGAAAAATCACCTCCCAGAATCTCCTGATGATACGATGACGGAGTAGTGCGCTGTCGCCGTTTGTATGTCGGACTTTTTTTTATGCGTTCACCTTCTCGGGGTATGTAAAGATCGCGCAGCTGCCCTATGTAGTTTCATGCGTGAAAGTGTCTGCCCCTCTCTGCGGCTGAACGTGCTTCGGCTTTCGTAGAATATTATAAACGATCGATCGAACAAATTACGAATTCTATCGGCTACGATCATACGAACAAGACAAGCGAGACGACACGTCTTGGCTACAACATCCTTAAAAAAGATTTTAAGCTAAGGTAGGTAAATTATAACGTAAAAAATTGGAAATTTAGTGAAAAATTTGTTCCAAAAAATTGGAAATTTAGTGAAAAATTTGTTTGAAATCTAAATTTCTTACCTGCTTCCTTCTCATTTTTAGCGGTTGTCAGGTATGTTTATTCCATGGGCGTATCGGCAAATTTTGCGCTTAGTCTTACGCGTATTAATGCTTGCTATACGCAGTTACGCTATGCGCGATCATTACGTCCCTGCGCGAGAACTAGTACCCTTACTATACTTGTTTAACATGTTTAGGTACCTAAGTTGTTAGTTGAAGTGAACTCTCAGATGAGATGGTACCTCCTTGATTTGCAACGTCTAGTTAGAATTTAGTTGTAAATTTTACCCACAACTGCACAAGAAATTACAATAGCATGAATAGTGTTGTGTCTCATCATGATGACATTAAAAATACACTTTCTATCCTTCCATGTCTATGATGATGATTAAGTATGAAATGTGTATCTTATTTTACAAGACTTGTAAATTTGCTGTAGGCCGGCTGTACACTGCATGAAACTCTTAACACAATACTAACTTAGTCTATTTGTCAATAAACTCTAATATTAGTATGAATAGTTTTCTACTGTAGACTTTAATCGACTCAAGATAATTATAAATTTACATTGTACATAAACGTAGCTGTTTACCTGTCTGTGAGTCTGCATATGAGAACCCCTGTCCGTCTTAGAGTTAGACTTTTGTAATTTCAAATTCTACAGTGTAAAATTTAACGTTGTTACAGTAATTACACGTTCCTGACTAAAAACCTTAAAACTTACTCGTTCCATTGAGAAGACTTGGGAAAAGGTTCACTAGACGAGTCGAGGATGATTTTCAGCGGGGCTGGGGATTTGCTTCCAGAGGAGAGAGACCCTCCCGATGAAAGTGCTGCCATTTCACGATCTTACTTCATGCTTTTACTGAGCCGACATAATAATAGTAAAAGGCTAGTGGCTGTTTAGATGTGATTGATCACTGAGTTCGAACAGATTTACTGCAATCAACACGTCCACGACACAAGAGCTGTATACCATGGTCCATGTTACATGTATACACTGTACGATGTTATACACGTATGGTTAACCAGTGTAGCGGACTCTCAATGAATGCATTCTCGGACGGAAACTTGTACACGTACTCGTGTAATTTTTACTGAAATAATCTTTGATCAAGACTTTAGAATGAATTTCAATTTCTTGTGGAATAAAATTAATTATTCGATTACCAGTCTTAAGATTACGATCTCTAGTGAATTAAAGCAGATTGATAGTTTTATGTGAGAAATTAATTGAAAATGAGTCATTAGTACTTTTACTCCAGTATAGTTATAACAGCAATTTAATTCTGTCCTCGTAGGAGACTATGAATAGTATCTGTACATTTTCTCCGTCATGACGATTGTCGATGTCGTAAGCTCTGTGGCCAAGATCAACTGCCTAACGTTAGATTGTTTCTGTGCGTACGTAAATATCACTTCAGCATGGTAAGGATGACTATTAATAAAAATCTTCCGTAATTCATCTTCTTCGAATCTTGATGGAATCATCCTAGTAAAATCCTAAGCAGAAAGATACTTAAAGTTTAGTGTGTTTCACTCGTTGCATTCGCCACACGTGTTTTTTATCGTAATACATGCAGCGTGAAAGATAATAGTCCCACGTGCTATTATTCACGTTGGATATGTTTCGACTATCGATTCGATCCGACGCGACGACGACCTTGAACCTTGAAGAAGTCATCCCTGTGCCGCCTGTGGGAAGTTATACTGGGATGACGACGACGACGACAACGATGACGTGGTTTGCGTGTTGCATGGACCATGATGATCTTGGTGATGAATGAATGGTGTTGTAGAGTTAGTGGTTTACGGGGGTGAAATGATAGTCACGATTGATAGTACAGTGTACGTACGTTACTAGCGACTAGAGGGTCTAGCCTGACCTTACAGTCAGACCGCAACGTCCTGAAAAGCCTTCGCATTTATCGTACGCGTATGCATGGACCTCGCGGACATGAATACGTAATGAGCTGGGAGACCACATTTTTAGAGTGTCTGTAAATCTAAACGACATTATCAATCTTCATGATTTATATATCGATAAAAAGCTGAAGAGTTGCACTTTGATGAAATTCGACCACTTGAAAGTTTATGACATATAAAATATACTGAACAAGGAAATTATAAAACACAAAATTTGCATACTTTTCATTCTTCTTAAGGGGTACACTAGACCGACGAAATTAAGGTGGACCAAAATGGAAGAGGTATAAAATGAAAGAGGAAATATCATTCTATGAAAACATAATGACTTTTATGTGGACTGATCCTATGAACGGGTCAGGTTGGCGAATAAATCATTGCGTTGTACAGTTAATTTTTGACGAGATTTCAGTTTGCCGCGAATACGCGTTTCTGATTGGTTAATTCCCTCTGAGTGGAGAGTTGAACGCACCTCGCGGAATGACAGTAAACGTGTACTCGTACATAACAGTAATACACTGTGTGTAGATGACAGTGTAGGACCCTATGGTGTGTGTGTGTGCGCGCGCACAATGTGTGTATACGCGCTCAGGTTCAGGCATCTGCAGCTGGTGTAAGATCTCCACGTAAACAACAAGAACAACACTCCACTCTGATCGACAGCTCAACTTTGGCTTGAACTTTTTTTTGCCGGCACAACTACAAAAGTAGATAAGAGTAGAGTGCATTAATAAATAGCATACAAATCAATAATAAAAGATCTAGCACTGTGTTTGCACACAGGAGTTCTCTGGGGCTCTCTTTTTGGTATCAGAATAATTATTCCTTATCAATCCACTGTATACATCGCTGAGTAATTTATCTAATGATACCCTGGGAGCGCATGTATCTCAAATTGCCACACTATGATTTTTATTCGACGAGACTTTCAATTTTTATTGTTTTCTAAGCGAGGGACCAATTCAGTTCTTAGTGTGCTATTATAACAGGTATATCTAAAACGTTGACTATCATTCATGTGGTGATTCAACCTATGAACGGGTCGGGTTGGCAATAAATAGAAAGCCTTGTTCTAATTTGTCTCAGGGTCGTTTGGAAAATATTGATATAATGCAGAGATATGAATAATGGTATCATAAGCTCATTTTGTATAATAAGCATTGAAAGGTGTGATTTATTTCAAATATTCACAAACCATGTCAGGTAGTCACGGATAGTAGATCTTCATGTCGCCAATAAGTGAATCTCGTAGACCATGCACTTTGTCTCTGAATTATCTCGCAAAATCTCGGGTGCTGAGAAGGACATGCGCAAAAACCTGCGCGTACGATAAATTTTTGATTTGGGCTCATTAACAGCAGCGTTGCGGTCTGACTGCTTACCCCGTCGCGGGGCGCTGTAACACAGTATAAATTTACGATACGTATTTGTGCGTATGGGGTCGCTTTTGCGGTTAGCCTGACCAGACCGCTGTGCAAACAGCGGTCTGACATGTACTAGTATTTAAACGTTGTAAACGACCGTCGCCTTTGACGGCAAGACCACAAAAATGTCTTTTATTTTGTTTGATTTTAACAGTAATACCACCCACCTATATCGTATTTTGCTGATGGTTGAGTTGAATTTGGTGTTTTGTTGGTATCCAAATCTTATTGTTGAATTTTTCGGAGTAGATTGTGCGATGATTCACAAAAATAAAATCAATGAACTACCACGAACGCTCAACCTGAGGTACCGTGGTAGCATTTTACGTACGCCCGTGCGTTTCTTGTGTTACGTAAAGCTTGTCGTCTTCTACGTACATGTATTTCCGTGCGTGCTGCTCTCATGATTTGACATCACTTCGACTAGCTCATCCACTTCCGCTCCGACTAGCTACGTTGTAGTATAGGAGAGTGATTGCTATTCAATAACACGCAGAAGATGTGAGTGAAGCAATACGGACGCTTACAGACCTGAATTTAAGGACGGATTTCGGTGGGTTTTTGACGTAATAAAAAAAAAATACGCATACCGATTATTGAATGATTATCATAGATAAGATAACGGGGATTCCTTATATTTTAATACTAATAGTACAGTAGTCGATTTGAATGCGTTGATGATATCATGTTCTGTTTTTAGATTAAATCTACTGTTCACCTGAGCTAGAGGTACATAGTAGATGTAACCACCGGCACCGTCGTGACCGTGAGAGCTGAGAACTGAAGCCGGCCAAATAAAGTTTAGATCTTGGCTAAATTAAATTTGAAATTTTACTCTAAAATTTTAAACTTAAAAGATAAACTGAGATGATATTGATCAATTTAGATCTCACAAAACTGTACAGATGTAGGTCTAACTGGTTAGTTTCTATTTCTATATAAATTTACATGTACGTACGTCTCTGGTACAACAGTAAATTTCAAAAGTCGGTTTGAAGTTAACTACAAAATGTTACAGTGTAGACCGATGTTACATCTATGAAGTTTAATCTAAGGGGGCGTAAGGCTAAGGCCAAGACAAAGGGAGTCATGGGATCATGGGAGTAGATAGGTCCGACTTAGCTTTGGTATTATACAGCTGTAGGTACATAAATTTTGCCAAGTTGAATAGACATCTCATCATCAAATACCAATCATACATCCAGTCATTAAATTTACAGTAACATAACAGCTCTGTGTTTGCACAGTGCACTGCATTCTCTATTCGGGGATTGAAAGTCAACCAGCAAGAACTACATTGTACATAACCAGAGCATAGTCAGCAATGACACTTTTAAACGTCAAGCAACTGTTGTTGTTGGGTTTTCTTCCGTAACCAAGATCCATGCTACTGTGCAAGGACTTACAGAGCAATATTACGCATCCCCCCTTCCTCCCTGTAAGGTTCCAGTTGGAATGTTGAGTATTTTGAAGAAGGGAAAGGAGGCAGACACTACATTGTACAGTGTATAATGTCTAGACTCGCGCAGAGTCTGCAGTGATATCAAAATCTTTCATGTTATATGTTCCGTCATAAACTTTAATACAGATACAATATCAACATTGACATTTATATCATAAAGTGATATTCATTTTGATGATGCAGTACCGGTACAACACTATCTGACCATAGGATACGTACAACTGTGTGTATCATAGATCTGTTGATTGCTTTTTTATGTAGATTTCAGGGTTTCCCTTTCTTTTTCTTTTTTTTTTTCTCGTGCAGCCGAGTAAAAAGAAGAAGAAGTTCATTGACAAGAAGAATGCTGTCAGCTTCAATCTGGTGCACAGGAGTCAAAGGGATCCACTCCAAGCTGATGACGAGAGCTCCAAGTTTGTGCTGCAGGAGGTGGAAAGCTCCAACAAGGCAAAGGTAACACGCTATGACAGTTCTGCCCTACTTTGGCAAAAGGAAGCAAGTGACATACCATCCAAATTTGAGTTATTGATGTTTTCATAATTCACATAATGAGCTCTTCTTCCAGGCCAAATTTCATGTAGAAACACTCATCCTACAAAGAGATATGTTAGATCATGATAGTCCATTGACGTCAGTGTAAAAGACAGACATATTTTGCTCTTTTACGAGAAATGTCACTTTTGTCACTTGCTTCCTTTTGCCAAAGTAGGGCAGAGTTGATAAGCACAGCATGCACTTTGCAATGACTTGATGATATATTATCAATGAAATGAAGCAGAAGTACTGGTAACCTTTTCATGGGTAATTGGCAGCTAAAAAAAAAACAATCATTTAACTGCATTTTTTTCAGGAAAATGGGACTTTTCTTTAGTCGTTTTCAATAGGTTGCATCCATTCCCATTTGAAAACCCATGATCTCTATTTCAAGCATAGAGTGGACAAGGGTCATATCAGGATGTTTGCCACAGGACATACTGAGATTATGTCAGATGCTTTTAGGCAGGCTTGTAGATATTCATCAGTGAAGCATTTTGTTTACAGCAGAAAACAGAATTTAGGGCAGTGAGTGGTATTTCATACATATTATAGGCCTACTATGCAGTGATAAAGGAAGTTACAATGTGTACTTTTTTTGTAACATCAATTGTAGACATTTAGACAATTAAGTATATTCTTTATTATTAGACAAATATTTGCCCAGTTACTACAATGTAACACTACTTTTGATGTAAGTCTTCATATTCAATGACTTTTGATTCATCTTTCAATCCAGATTTGAAGATTGCAAAGAAAGAAGCAAAACCATGGAAAGAACATTTTTTTTCCAAGTAGACATCAATTTATAAGTACATGTACATGTAGGAAGGTTAAATCATGGACAATCCTTCAGTTTCATGCCTTCTGCATGCAAGTGAAACAAGTATCAGAATATGTCAAATGTAGCTGAAAATGTCCTTTTCAGTCTAAAAATAGGAAAACCTGAAACAGACACAACAATATTTCAAAGCATCTCCACCCTATTTCAAGGCAGTTTGGAAGGAAAATACAGTCTCAAAGTACATGTGTATGTGTAATCAATATCAAGACATGCATGTTTCATAAAACTAACTTTTTTTTTTTCTTCAGTTTATGTGGAATGCAACTCTGTAATCGAATTGGCTGGGAGGTGTAGCAGCAAAATCAGGGTACAAATTGTATACTGTAAAACTAGAATAGTGTGTGTGAAACTTCCGCAGATTTTGTGAGGAGCAAAGATTTGCAAAAGTAATATTCGTGCAAAGTGTTTGTCTAGACAATGCAGTGAATGCCAGTGGAAATTCACAAATGTTTTAGACACTGTGAAAAAGGCCGTCAGCTCCAGTTCTCGAAAGTTCCATGCTGCAAATGTTTCTGGCTGTAGAGTATAAAGACAAAAAGATATTGTCATTTTCATTTTCACTTTTTCATTGTTGTTATCTTTTTAGGCTAGCAGCATTGAGGAGCAGCAGAAGTATGGAATTTTCTATGAAGACGACTATGACTACATGCAGCATCTCCGTGATGTCAATTCCGAGAACGCCTGGGAGCTGCACCAGGTGGCAGAGACCAAGCCCCAAAAGAAGTCTGTGCACTTCAATGTGGAGGACCTGTCCCAGGTTTGTAGGCTGCTGTGGATTCCTTTTTTTCTTTTTTTTTTTTGGGGGGGGGGGGATGAGGAGGTCATCAACTGGCACAGCTCCCTTTGATTTTTCTTCAAGTGGGAGTTCTCTGCTGTGGAGTCTACAAAGATTTCCTGTGAGGGGTGGCATTCCACAAGTTAGACTTGCCCTAGGATTCCGGTCAGATTTGCTCTTCAAAATCATTTCTTTCACCTACAAAAGCATACTTCATTAAATTTTTCCAGCATGATGAAAAACAGACAATATGACCCATTTGCATAATTAAACTTCCTTTCCGGTTGCAGGTATTTCGAAGTAACCAATGACAATATAATGCATATTTGACAAACAGACACATTATTTGCTTTTGTAGTGGGGTTTTGTACATGTACAACAGGATCAAATATGATACCAAGTGAAATATCTGGTACAGCAGGTAATGATTTAGCTTGACTATTTGGATGTCTTTTATTTATTTTTTATTTTTTTCATTTGATTGATTGATTTCTCTTGTATTAGTCCCAAATGTTTGATGTGTTTATATCACAGGATTTTGAGCAATAAATGTCTTATTCAGTATGCTGTCCTTGATGTTATGATTTGCCTCATACCGTTATTCAGCCCCCGAAACCGAAGCTTCAGTTACCAGCTGAGGTCTTCCCTTCAGAGCAGGAGGAGGATGTGGGACTACTCAACCGGGCCGCTCCAATCTCAGGTACAGGCCATCTGTGCACCCCTTCCACCAGACATTTTTGTGGTAGCATTTCCAAATGTCACCATAAGCGCTGCTGTCACGCAGCTCTCGAAGAAAGCAGTCTGGGTTTTGCTCTATGGGGCTGTTAAAAGACGCAGACCCGTGCACGGTTCACTTCACATGGGTTGCCATAAATGCCCGCAGATGTGTAAATGATTGGCATGAGAAAAACAAACAAACAAACAAACAAACAAACATACACGCAACCAAAATGATATCAAAATCACACTGTTTATATGTTTGTTCTAACCTCACTTTAACCCGGGAGGTGACGGTTTCGTCTCACCTTCCTGCTTTAACCCAGTGTGAGGCAGGATTTCATATGTATTCGTAAAAACATGTTTAATAGATGGCTATTGTAAGAGATTAAAAACATAATGTATTTTTTTTTCTTTTGGGTGGGGGGTGTTTGATACTTTATGATAATTGTTATTGTATCAGTATTGGCACCATATTCACAGGTATCATCTTTGATGCGATTTCAACCATCTGATGATCTGAATAAAACACACAGGTCCCCGACTTGACTTGGATCCCGACATCGTAGCTGCCATGGATGATGATTTCGACTTCGAGGACCCCGACAATGAATTGGAGGACGACTTTGTCGTACTTGCTCAGGGCGAGGAGGAAGGAGGAGGGTAGGTTGGAATAGAAAAGGGGAAATGAATCCTAGCGCTGTCGTGAAGTTGTTTTATGGCAAGAGGTTTGTGTTACTTGGATGGCATAATGCCATTTTGACTATGAAAGCTGTACAGCTAGTTTTGTCATAGGACACAAAATAAAGTTTCTATTCCCAATGACTAGAGCTTTATTGACATACGTGACCATGCACCACAAAACGAACAAAAAGTCGCACCCCTTGATTTCACGTGAGGACTCAAGAAAGGTTAAACGGGTCAGCCAAGTCAATTTTGAGTTTTCCATGTTTTCTGAAAGAGCTATTCTTCTCCTACATTATTCTTGAGGTTGGGATCATAAAATAAATGAGAAAGTGCATTTCCAGAAGTTTTTCTACAACCCTTTTTTGTATAGTAGTGAGATCAGATACCGTATGTCTTAGAGGCCCCTTTTCATTTCTTGATAAACCCTTTGCAAACTCTTCATTTTCAAGTCTGATAACTTTTGAAAGGAAAACACTACTGCTTTGAAAGTTGACGTTAATCATGGACTGAATGTTCTAATAGAGCGTGCTCAATTTTAATTTAATCTGATAATCCCTTCATTATTGTTGCTCCAGTGGTTTACATCCTGTTTTTTGTCCCATTCATCACACAGCTAGCACAGTTTGGTAAAGATTAAATGCTTGAATAGACAGATAGACCCTGTACTGCAGAGCCTCTTTTCTTGGTTCAGACTTTTCCAGAGTGAGCGCTTTCTTTCCAATAGTTAGATAGGTTAGGAGTGTCCATTTGAATTGAGTTATACACTGTACATCATTTTAGAATCTGCCCTTTTAGAATCTGTCCTTAACTAAAAATCCATGTCTGGTGACTTTTTGTTTGTTTTGTGGTGCAGGGTCACATATGGTACACTGCAAGTTTTCATGAGTGCATAGTTGATGTGCCAACTGAACAAAAATTGTGTCTGGATGATCATTTACTTGTTTACTCTTTAGAGGGAAACCCTCCTCTGATAAGAAAGAGAAAACAGTTCACTTTTATAGAATACTGTTTATTCTGACTTCGTTCTGCTTGGTTTTAATAAGTTTTTTTTTTCACAAACCTTGCTTTTGTGAATTATGAATCTTTGTCATTCACATGATTGAAGTGCTAATGACAGATATCCTTGACTTCCTGCTTACACAACACATATTTTTCGATGATGATTAATGAATCAGGACTTGTGAGGCAATTACGTGTACGAGCATGGTGACATTTACAATTGAGATGCAGAGGGACGGGAAGAGAGAAACCTGGAAGTATTATCTGTTTTGAAGAAGTAAAGTAATCAATTGCTCACAATAGCAATTATGTGCATCCATAATACATTTTTGTTACAGGAGGTGGTGTTTTGGTGTGTGGTCAATCTGTGAACATTGGTCAAAGAAGAAGATTTTGCAAAAAAAAAAATATATTACCACCATGAAATGCAGTTTGTACGAGTGTAAGTGTAGATGCAGGTAATTTGTGATTTATAAACTGCTTGGTGTGATAATCACCTCAGACGTGCACAGTGCCTTGTATGATAAGAGGCAAACTTGAAAATATTGTGGTAATAATTAACCTACAGGGGGCAAAAGACTTCATCAACGTGGCTGGGAGAGGACTTTGCAGATGATGACTATGATGAAGAAGATGATGATGAGGGGGAAAGCGGTGAAGAAAACTACGACAGCGATGATCTCGATGATGGCCAGCATTCGTATTCCTCAGAGGAGACAAAATCTAGATTCACCAACTACTCTATGACATCATCCGTCATGAGAAGAAACGATGGCCTGACTCTCCTTGACGACAGGTTTGAAAAGGTAAGAAAGTTTGTCGACCCTGGTGTTTAAGGTGTTAACTCTTTGTGTGCCATGGTGTAAACTCCCAGTGTGCCACATTTATTTTTAATAGACCTCAATAAATGAGTGCTTTTGGAAAATATTCTTTTTTTTAATGTTCAGAGCCGTGTAACTTTAATACAGAAATGCTTATGCTAGAAATGCAGTACGGCTAAGTTCATGGGAAAATTGTAAACGTTTCTGTGATGTAGATTTTATAACAAAGAAAAAAACAAGTGGTACGTAATACATGTATGGCATATGCTGCTGTGATAAATTGTAGGTCACTTTATAATTTAGTGTGGCAAGTTGGCTGTGTGAATACCTCACAAACATAAGGTCCTTTGTTCAATCCCTTGTGAGACCAGCACAGTCAGTGTTTGGGTCTGGAATCATGCCACCCTCTCTGCTTTATAGGGCAAAAGTTTGTCTGTTCAAACATTTTGCCCAATTTTTTGACATGTGACCTATATCTGATGACTGTAATTATTATATTTTTTTTTGCACATTTTTATTTATTTTATTGCATCATTGTGCAGTGTTTGTCATATCCTGTACCATGGTACGTAACAGGAATCAGCATTTATGAAGACTATATTTCTTGTGATTATAGAAATGCTGTGAAAGTAATAATATCACTTGGTGTTATGTGTGATTGAAGAAAATATATGGGATGTGTGGCCCTTTTGGAAGTTATCTTTTTTCTCAGGACATTTAAAAAAATTTGTAGACAAACTTTTTAACATGTCATTGAAAAACAATTCTTCAAAACAGGTACTCATCCTATAAATTCATAAAGACTTCTCGGAAGAGCTTGACTAATCAAAGAAAATGACATTCATCCTCGTGGCATTATATACATGTACTGCTTTCTATTTTCCCTCACAGCTGTATGAGGATTATGACGACATGGAGATCGGTGCCCTGGACCAGGAGGAGATTGAAGGTCATGTGACTGACCAGAGCCAGGTCCTGCAACAGGTTATGGATGAATTTGAGGCCCAGACCAAAATCACGTAAGAGCTGGTCTTTGCAAACTCTTCCTCACTGGAACTTCTCCACAAACCACCGATTGGATTCATTCTTCTCTTTGCTGTATTCGCTGCTGCTGTACTTCTGCATATCGTCGCTGGGGCGACAAGACCTCATATCTACAAAATGTCAAATGTTCAGGAGAGCCAAAAAACATGGCAGCCAAAGCACTGTAGCAATTGGGAGAGCCTTTCCTTTGACATGCCATGGTGGCTGCATTTTTGGAGGAAGACAGTTTGGATTTGGCCAGGACATCACTTGACCCATTATTTGACCATTAATCCAATAAAGTCATTTTCACCAAAATTTCAGATACTAGGTCTTGTCACCCAAGCGACGATATGTGTGTGTGTGTGTATGTGCTTGTGTCTGTCTGTGTGTTTGTCTGTTTGGTTATCTGACAATACTTCTTATTCTCAATTTGTGTTCCATGTGCATTTGTCTCATTTATTTCTGTAATTAGCCTGTGTTAATTCTTTTTTTTTTGTTATTATCATAGGATGATGAAAATATGAATGAGATATACATATAGATTATACACTGTTGTTTTGCTCCCTGCATTCTTGTGTCTGAGATATATACCATTATTTTCATGTACAGATATTTTTGTAGGATGTTGTTTTCACAGATTTACAGCGAAGCTACATATCGTAGGTGCGCTAGTAGCCTACGGCATGGTGACATTTTTGTATGGTGTTAAGATTCACAGTCTAACAGTGACTTGCAAAATTTGGGAAAAATTAAACCCTCATGAAAATAACAGCTTATTCGGTAATGCTGTATATTTTTAGATCAACTTTGTAATTGTCAGCACTGTATCTGAATCCTTGTGTATTCATCTGATGTACATTGCAAAGAACATCATCGTTCAGCTTTTGACTTTTTATAAAATCCAAATCCCAGAACTATGAATGATATACCCACTGAAAGGCCTTCACATCAGGCTAATGAGGATGAGAGCGATGAAGATGATGAAGATGATGAGGAGGAGAAGGAAGAAAAAATCAAGATGTACGTTGAGGAGAGGACAGAGAAATGGGACTGTGAATCGATTCTCAGCACGTATTCAACGCTCTACAACCACCCGGTGACCATAAAGGAACCAAGCCGTGATAGGAGGAAAAAGGAAAAGGTGAGGGAGGAATCCAAGAAACATGAACTCAGTGGTGGCCAGAGATGAAAGGTCACTTCTTGAGCACCCCCCCCCCCCTTCCCTAACCCAAACTATGAAAGTCCTCAGTAGCATGGTGAGAGAGCTTTGGCCAGACTCAGTAAATCTTCGCGCCTGCTGGAATAGAATTACCTGTCAGTAAATAGATTATGTGTGAACCGAAGTAGATATTGATCTGTAAAGGTCAAAACTCCAGGCAAGATTCTTTACGTTCTTTACCTGTGTGTGTGCTGCATATGTGACCCTGCACCTCAAAACAAACAAAAAGTCGCCAGACATGAATTTTTAGTTAAGACCATATTCTGAAAGAGCAGACTTTAAGCTTTAAGATGATGTATAATTCAAATCAAATGGACTCTCCTAACCTATCTAAATATTGGAAAGAAAGCACAAACTCAGGAAAAGTGTGAACTGAGAAAAGAGGCTCTGAAGTACAGTGTCTATTCAAGCGCTTAATCTTTACCAAACCATGCTGGCTGTGCGATGAATAGGACAAAAAACAGGAAGTAAACCACCAAAGTAACAACAATGAAGGGATTATCAGATTAAACTGAAATTAAGCATGCCTCATTAACACAATCTGTCCATAATTAATGCCAACTTTCAAAGCAGTAGCACTATCATTTCAAAAGTTATTAGAGTTGAAAGTGAAGAGTGTGGACAAGGTTTTTCAGAAATGAAAAAGGAATTCTAAAGACACACCTAATCACACTATTCTACCAAAAAATGTTCGAGATAAACTGCTAAAAAAAAACACACTTTCCTGCCCGGTTTATGATACCAAATTTTAGCATAATGTAAAAGAAGACCCGCTCTTTGAGAAAATATGAAAAAGTCAAGTTCAGCTAGGTTGACCCATTTCACTTATTTTCAGTCCTCGCACAAAATCAGTGTGTGCGACTTTATGTTCGTTTTGAGGTGCACGGTCACAACTGTTCTGTTTCTGTCACAGTCCGCGAAATACTCTCACTGAAAAATTAAAGAAATGCATGTGCATCAGCAGGTCTAATAGTTTTATTTTCCATTCTCATCACACTATCTGAGTAGTCTTCTTCAAAGGTTGAGGCAGATGGATCCCAGATCAAGCTGTCCCAGAAAACGGGCATGCCTCTCCATGTGCTGCCCTCGCCTGGTCCGACGAGGAGACAGCAAGAGCGTGAGGAACTGGAGCAGATGCGGCTCCCTCCAACGGCAACAGTGCCAACAAACAGGAAGAAGGGAGTGAGGGAGTCTGCGGAAGAGAAGAGGGAACGCAAGCAGGCTGTGAAGCTTGCGAGAAAGGTATGATACAATTAAAGCCTTGATGCAAAGGATATGCCAATGCGTTTCAATGGTTGTGTCCATTCTCATCAGCAGTATTTTCACTTTGACTCCTCTGAAATTTCTGTTTGATATGAAGTTAAACTTTTATTTCTGGAGATAAAACAAATCAAGTTTGTGTTTGTTTTTTTCCACCCCCATCCCTATCAACAATCAAACAAATCAAAATAAAATGTCTCATGAAAAACAATGAATACACACTGATTTTCAGTTGTGAAACAATTTTGTGTTCCTGTATACATTCCTATAAATTTATCTTTTGCCGCTTGATCATCTGCTTCTTATTCTTTCACGGAACACCTTCGCATTGCTTTGTAGATATGATGGATGTCATGGAATTTTTATTTTATGTTTCCTTTTTTGTTGTTGATATTTCAAGAAGGATTGTTCTTATTGCATTCTTTCAAACTGAGTGCATCATGCCTTGTTTCCATCACATAGTTAATAATTATCCCATAGGCAGGGCTCCACACTAACTTTTATTTTTGGTGGCCCAAAGGCAGACATCCTACCTTTTTTGGTGGCCCGATCAGGCCACCAAATTCTTAATTTCTGAAATTTTGGTGGCCCGACATGCGTTTTTGGTGGCCCCAGGCCACCGTTAGTGTCGAGCCCTGCCATAGGGTTAAGTTGCAGTGAGAATGACACGTGAGCTTGAGCTTTGTCTGATGTGGCTGTTGATTATGATGCAGAATTTTAACATTGGGGTGTTGTTGCCATGCCAACAGGAAAGGCGGGTGGAGAAGAAGGCCAACAAGAAAGTCTTCAAGGATGAGGAGCAGCGGCAGGAGAAGGTCATGCAGAACGTGCGGCAGAACTTGCAAGGCGTCAAGATTTTATAGCAGGAGGCAAGGATCAATTGCTGCCCCGCCCTGCCTTAAAAAACTTACATCGATGATACTGTCAACTGTGCATTGTCATCAGTGACGTCAGCTTTAAAGCTGATAGAGCACTTCAGCCATGCTGTCGTGCTGCGGATGGGATCTTGGATTATCAATGACGATGTCCCTGTTTCGAGTTCCCTGCCTGCAGTGGTTGTACAATATGCAGACAAGCGACATCATCCTTAATGTCAAAGTCCGTGGGAGGGGATTTTAAAGCTGTCGCTCCCATGGCTGCTCTCTTGTAGGCATTCAATGCTTCCTGTGATACCAGTCACGTAGAACAAAGACAGATGAATTATCCAATCAAATCAGCTCTGAGGATACCTCCTTCATCCTGGCCAGACACAGCAGGAGAAAGTCGCTGTTGACAGAATTGACTGGTCTGGAGAATTTATGCGAATGATGAAATGCTGCTCCAGACAAGTGCATAAAACGAAGGAGTTGTAACAATTGTGTTTGACGTTTAAAGCAAAATGGATGCAGTGTGGAAGTGTACTATGTGGCAGTGGCATCCACTCTTACCAGGACATGCTCTTTGGCATCTAGGATCCATACAGCTTGTAAGAAAAAAAAAGGAAACAAACAAACGAAGAGATAGACAAACAAATTAATGCAAACGATCTGGAAGAGTATGGATATTTTATTAGGGACAAGAGGATGTCGATATTGGAGATGGACAAGAATGGATGAGAAGAGCTGTTCCTATCCACATGTATGTGATGTACTAGATGCTATCTTGCAATTGAAATTTGTGTATCCAGTCTTTGCTTAACCCTTTTAGCACTCCATTTATAGCCATCTGTAACTTGTCTATTGGCACTGGCATTTAATGCCCCCCACCCCCATCACAACTGTGATGAAAAGTATAACTTCAACTCAATACTGATGTCACAGGTCACAATTTGGCATGAAAGCCATGTTATGCTGGTAGGAATTACACATATAAGGAGTCTCCACCCATTTTTGTTCAATGACTTACATTTAGTTTGACACATATGTGTTGATTAACTATGAAAATATGCTAGCAAATGTTGTTTATCAGCGAATTAATCCTCTTAGGGTCTTTTGCTTCAACATGCTTTCGCTACAGCAGATGCCATGCATTTCTTTGGTAGTGATAGGGTTAAACTTCACTGCAGTCAAGTTAGTTAGTGTAAGTACTTCCTTTACTTCTCCTGCTTCAGTTCATGTCAATTATTTTACACAAGCATCATGAAGGTAAATTCAAATAGAAAGGTCTATTAAATGGATAAACACATCATGTACATAAACATGTACAGTACTTCAACCAAAAATAGAATTTAGAGAGTGGTATAAACCATGGTTTTTGTTTTTTGTTTTTACACCGTATGTCCCCCCCCCCCCCCCCAAATTACAATAGGGCCCTCCGCAATGATAACTTTAAAAATAGTGAATCAATCCAAATACAATTTCAGGGTAAAGAACTATAACTCATTGACCACATCTTACAGAAAACCCCATTCAATTTGCTTCAGTGGTCAAAGAGAGATGCGGAATTTTGTAGAGCATGTCAGGAATCTCTTCCCTCCAAGTTCTGTCTATTGTGTTCACACACAAGAGCATCCAAGTGCTAAACTTGGACGAATCAGACTCATGACATGCTTTACAACAATCCGCATTTCTCTGTGACCACTTTAACAAATTGAATGAGGTTTTCTGCAAAATAGAGCTACAATGTAAGATGGGATATTTTAAGACCCTGAAGAAGCATTTAGACAGTTTGATCATATTAGGTGTTATCAATGCAAAAATCTGATTGTAATTTTTTTTTTTTTTTTTTTTTGTTGTGGACATACCATATATACTTCATTCTGTATCATTGAAATTCCCCCTTTGATTATGCAGGCCAAAATTGAATGAACGATTTCATATTCACCACCATGTTGTATAACTGTGTCTTCTTTTTCCCATCTCTCATTCTACAACATTATGTATATTCTGACTTTAGTGATACACTCTGCAGTGTGGAAGTATGCTACAGTGGACTCCCATTACAATGACCATGGTTATATTGAAATTCTCATACAAAGAATTCAAATTCAGGCCCTAATATTATAATCTATATACAGTACATGTACATATTTGTGACCTTGCATCATAAAACTAACAAAACGTTGCACCCCTTGGTTTTACATGAGGACTTGTGTAAAAAATGAAGTTGTCAACCAAGTCGATCGATTTTTTAATATTTTTTTTTTTCTGAAAGAGCCATTCTTCTACATTATTCTGAAGATTCATGTCTGGTGACTTTTTGTTGGTTTTGTGATGCAGGGTTACATACACATGTATGTTTTCAAACCTGTTGAGTACGAGTCCCGAGTATTCTTGGACAGGTGTCTATCGATAATGCGTGTTGTAGCAAAATCAGTCCATCTTCAATGGGTTAATAACATGCTATACTGTTCAGTTATGATTAAATTTGTATAAAGTGAAAGAAAACGGCTGGTCCCAAGGACTTTGTTATAATAGGAGTACACTATAATTGTTTCCACAAAATTGTAGAATTAGCATAGCATTGTCTTTCATGTTAATCTGTACAAACTGTATTTACGATCCTGATTACAGTGTCTTGTATTAACTCTCCTTTGGCAATTTTACTCAGCAACAGGAATCCTGACCCCCATGTTCCCCATGACATAAAATATGATGATCAAATCATTGCTACCTCCCTTACGAAAACAGAACGAAAGAAAGAAAGAAACAAATAACCAGCAACTCAAATTATAATGCATTGTTAAACTGCAACCTGACATAAGCAAAAGCAAAAGCAAACAAAAAAAAAGCAAACAAACAAACCTGACGTAAGGAAAACATATGGGTAGCCCAAAATGTATTTCTTTTGACTTGCTTTAGTATTGAAGCAGCATTGGCATATCAGCCCTGGCTGGAAGATCAAAATGAAATATTGAATAATACTGCACAACCGAATCCTAGGGTACCATTAGATGTAATTGGTGATTGGTCGCTTTGTTTTATATCTTTTCAGCTCACCTGAGCCAAAGGCTCAAGTGACCTATTGCGATTGCTCTTCGTCCGTCGTGCGCCGTCCATCGTCCATCGTCTGTCGTGGACCAGTCATTTGTCGTGCGTCGTGCATAAACTTTTTACATTTTCATGTTCTTTTTGAGAACCCCTCAATAGATTTTCATCAAACTCTGCACGTGGCTTCCCTTGGGGGATTGGATCTCAATTTCTTCTAGTGGGTGCCATATGACAGCTGGGGGGGGGGGGGGGGGGGGGGGGGGCCCCAGAGGGGCCCAACCCCCCCCCCCCCCCCCCCCCAAAAAAAAAAAAAAAAAAAAAAATAAGGAATCTTAAAAAAACTTCTTCTCTGGAACCAGAAGTGATCAGAGCTAAGTTAATAATATGAGTTAGTACATTGATGACTGTCATTTCAAGTTTGTTCATGGCGGAATCAGGGGTGCCCTCCTTGGGACCCTGGGGAGGGGTCCTAATGGGGCCCAAATTGCACACTTTCATCTTTTTCTCGAAAATGCCATTGTGAACTTTGACCAAACTTGGCAGGTATCGTCCCTAGGGGGATAGAATCTTATTCCCATGAAACGGGCACCATGCTCCACCTGGGGGTGCAAGATCCCCCAGGTCTCTTGTCTTCTTTTCTTTTCTTTTCTCTTTTTTATTTTTTCGCTTGTATAGACATATGAAAAAAAAAGCACTTTGAGTTTTTGCAAATGCAGTATCCTGTTGTGTAAGGTTCTGTTTCATGAGAAAGCTGCAGTGTACAAATCAACAGGCAGTAAATTTCAGGATTAGTGACTACTACCAAGTTTTGTAAACTTTGGCTCATATGCAGTGTATTTGCAAATGTTGCACATGCGACAATGTACAGTGTACTGGATATGCACAAATGCAGTACCTGTTTTTACGTTACAAATGCTACATACATTGTACAGCTGTAGTTTGATATAAGAAGTTACACATCTTTGTATCCTTATCCTGCATGAATCTTGCCACTTTGTAGGTTCCATATTCCATTTAATCTCCGAATTATCTTTTTTTTTTTTTTTATCCTGGCTTTACAGTCCATGCTGGCTATGGCATTGCCCAATGTGATGGTGTCTCATTTCTCACAACTTGCATCTTACTTCCCCATCCAAATAAACACACTTCTGGTTATCTAGATTAAAACCACATATAAGAGTGGGAAACTTTGGTGAAAGTTGGCAAACAGCCTAAATTATTGGGGGGGGGGGGTCAGGGGCAATATCTACGCAGATAGAAATGACGCCATGAATTGTGACCCTGCACCTCAAAACAAACAAAAGTCGCCAGACATGAATTTCTAGTTAAGACCATATTCTGAAAGAGCAGACTTTAAGCTTTAAAATGATGTATAACTCAAATCAAATGAACTCTCCTAACCTACCTAAATGTTGGAAAGAAAGCACAAACTCAGGAAAAGTGTGAACTGAGAAAAGAGGCTCTGAAGTACAGTGTCTATTCAAGCGCTTAATCTTTACCAAACCGTGCTGGCTCTGCGATGAATGGGACAAAAAACAGGAAGTAAACCACCAGAGTAACAACAATGAAGGGATTATCAGATTAAACTGAAATTAAGCATGCCTCATTAACACATTCTGTCCATAATTAACGCCCACTTTCAAAGCAGTAGTGCACTCCTTTCAAAAGTTATTAGAGTTGAAAGTGAAGAGTGTGGACAAGGTTTTCAGAAATGTAAAAGAGATTCTAAAGACACACATGATCACACTATTCTACCCAAAATGTTCGAGATAAACTGCTTAAAAAAACAAATTTTCCTGCCCGTTTTATGATACCAAATTTTAGCATAATGTAAAAGGAGACCCGCTCTTTCAGAAAATATGAAAAAGTCAAGTTCGGCTAGATTGACCCATTTCACTTATTTTCAGTCCTCATGCAAAATCAGTGTGTGCAACTTTATGTTCGTTTTGAGGGGCACGGTCACAATTGATAGTTAACCCGGGTAGGTAACACGTTAGTCTGTTTGGTGGCAGCATGCACCTGTCAAGTCTCACAGCTCTTTGGAAATTCCGATGAGAGAAAACAAAATTCTCTTATCAAGATGGTGTTTATTCGTATGTTTGGACGTTTGTTTTTGTTTTTCTTGGCCTGATAGTGCCTTTTGGTAATGGTAAAGAAATGACTACTTGCAATGCTCTGATAGTAACAAGCAAAACCAAGCGATAAAGAGACACCTGGTTGAATATGGCAATCCATTACCACCACCACCACCACCACCGCCGTCGTCATCATCATCATCATCATCATCATCATCATCATCATCATCATCATCATCATCATCATAATCATTATCATCGTTGTTATCCTTATTACTCTCTTCATCATTTCCTTTCCTGTCGGCACTATTAAAGAGTTACCGTACTTGATAGCGTCTCACGTAGTGCCGACCGGTACCTCTCGCTACTTTCATCTCCGTTCCCCGGTTCCCCATCCCAATAAACCCATTTCGTGACGTTTTAGTAATCTGAAAAGAAACCACCAACTACAGTACTGGCAACAGCTAGCGAGAAACTACTTTTGTTTGAAGCTGGCAAACCGCCAGAAAGGTAAAATGATAGTGGGGGGGGGGGGGGGGGCAATATTTACCCAAATTAAAACGCCGTTATTAAGCAACCGTTGACACATTAACTTTTAAGTTTGTGTGCTTGCCGGCGCACATGCCTGAAACCCGCCGATAACTACATGAGTCAACAAAAAAAAAAAAAAAGTTTCGAGGCAAACTTACTAAATACTCTAGAAACTTTACTAAATTGAGATTGAAGGAGAGGGCGATAAGAAAACATGCTTATTCTTTACGTGTTACTTGCGTGTATTCCGTGTGACCGTCGTAAGTGTTTTGATAATGAACCGCTTTCAGCTACGAGCGACATACGGGGGCTGCGAAGTACCCTCGTATGAGTTGCTGCGAGGTGCTGCCGCTATACGGGCCTTCTTTTAATAGTGCACTGACGTTCTACAGATTGTACTTGTACCTCTGCGGGCAAAGCCCCGCGACTCACCCGGAAGGAGTTTTGAGCATTCCCAAGGCCTTGTCACGCCGTGTCTGTGAACAATCATAAACACGTAACCACAAATTGAAATTACATAAATTTTACATAAATTACATAGATTTTATATGATTTGCGTGTCTGCATGGGAGTACGACTGTGTTTATGCCAGGGCCGGCGCAGTGTTTTCCAAAGTGTGGGGGCCCACTTCCGGGTTTCATGAGCTAACAAGCAAAAAAAAAAAAAAAAAAGGTCCTCAGCTCTCAGTGTGGGGGCCCCCCACGGCCCCCACCGACGGCTGCGCCGGCCCTGTTTGTACGTCTGTCAGTATGTGTGTCTTTCAACACAGGCACGTTTACTTTATCATGTGTGAATCACATGTATTTCATTATCTGTAAGTTCATCATAAACTGTTCCTAGTTTCAATATTGACAAAACATCTATGAATGCCACTTTTTGTGAGAACATCACAGCTTGACTGTTTTTGGGAGAGATTAGGCGCTGCATGTTTTCAAGTGCCGAATCCTTAATTATGAACGAAGAGCCTGCATGGGTGGATTGTGTCATTCAACCTCTCCTACTCGTCAACGGAGCATCGTCAACTTTCCACAGTCAGCGATCAGGACCGGTATGTGTTACCATATACCATAATAATCATTGTTAATGGCTTATCGTTTATGTATAATAGACCTTTCAGATTGTCAGTATTAGGTAGATAAATGTACATAGACAGATTGATAGATTGATTATAATAGATACTGAACATGTGTGTGGGTGTGTTTGTGTAAATTTTGGGTGCATGGATGGTATGTTTTACCATAATTATAACATAATAATTATTGTTTATGGTTTATGAATAGACATAACATATATTTTTACCAACAGGTATTAGGTAGATACTACATAGACTGATAGATTGATTATATAGATACTGTACATGTGTGAGTGTGTTTGTGTAAATTTGGGTGCATGGACGCATTCTATTTATGTACGGTCACGTTTACACGTGCGCATGCTTGCGAGAGTGTATACAAGGGATGAATCCTTTTGATTTTCTGAATTCTGTTTTATTAGAATAACTTACAATAACATCAACTAACAGGTTCTAGGTATCAAAACGACCACAACAACACATCATAAAGATACGTGATCATAAGCTGACTTCTTAAAGCACACACTACAAATTTTATGTCTCGACACAAAAGGTCCAGGAACATTGATAAAGCCATGGTTTATATAAACGAAATATCTATTCATCCTCGATGCTATCGTTTACGCATTCGCAACGTGTCGATGGCATTGATTTTTTTTTTGTCAAACCAAGGATCCAGCTAACATTTTGACGTTTCCTGAACGTTCTTGAAACGTACCAACTTCGTTATGTGGACGTTTTGTCAAAACGATTTCAGAATGTCATTTTGTGGAAAGTTTTCGACGTATTTAAAACGTTTCAAATGGACGTTATAAAAACTTTTTTTTTACGTTTAAAAAACCAATAAAAAACCTGGCATTTTGAAGGACCTGCAAAAAACCTTTTGGACGTTATAGACTTTAGAAAAAACATTTTAACCCTAACCAAGAAGGGCTTTTTTGGGTGTTCTGTGGTCGGGGAGGGGTTGATTCAACCCCCCCCCCCCCCCCCCTTGAGATCTCGGCTGTCGCTCGCGCAATCGCCATAAAAATTAGCACATACCTTACCTGTGGCGTAATCTACTAAACCATACAAAAAGGAATAGAAATTTTCGTCACAATGATTAATTATGCTAATATATGCATAAAATTATACTTTTTGCTCTAAGTCAGAAATTAAAGCTCCTAGAATCCTAATATTTGGTGCTAACATTCTTTGTAGCATTCCTAACAATGTACTTGAAAAAAAATCTGGTATCAAAATCAATTTCTTATATATTTTATTGTTTTATGAATTTATTATGTATTTCCTTGTTTTTTCGACCTTTCGTTTCATCATTTTTTTTTGCAATATTCATGACAGAACCTATTTCAAGCATAACTATTCTAAAATGAATTAGTTTCAACCTATGAAAGTGAAAATAATCATATCTTTATGAATAAGAAGAGAAGACTCCATTTGCATAGACTTTGTACACAAAATCACGTTTTTGAGCCATTTTCGGTCTGACAGGCATGTATACAGGTCGTGCAGCGTCGCAACAGTATGCATAATTTTCGCGAAAATGGTATCAAAAGATGCGCGAGACTTGAAAGTGAAAAGTCAGTGAACGGTGCGGTCAAACAATTTTGTGCGGCGGAGTAGTCGCGAAAAATGTCGGGGGGGGGGGGGTTGATTCAACCCTCCCCGGCCTTTTTAGGGTTAAGAATATTCAAAACGTTCTGTGGACGTTTTGCGGACATCCAGAGAACCTTTGAAAACCATCTAGAACATTCAAAACAGTTTTAAGAACGTCTTTTAAAAAGTCTTATGATCCGTTCCGAACGTTTAGAGAACCTTTCATATCTGTCTAGAACGTCCAGAAAACCTTCCAAGAACGTCTAATGTCCATTTTTTTATTGGGCATTAAAAAAAATGTATAGATATGAGATTATTCAGGCACAATCTCGGATTAATATACCCTAATCCTAATCCTATATAATATCCTATCCTAACCTGTTTCTGATGTCCTACTACTTATATCTATGTACATCCTTTTACAATTTTTTATTGATGAATCTGTTTCACAATCTTTTATACAAATGCCAGCAAAATGTTGAGATGCATGATTAATTCTTAAAGGTTCTTCATTTTTCTCTGTTCACGTATTCTTTGTTTTTCATCTTAAAAAAAAAATCTAAATTGTAAGGCCCAATCAGCATTGCATCCAAACAACACACGACAATATAGTCATAATTATTTCTTGATGATACTGCATGCATGGTGACAACGCCCAAACACTAACCACATAATGGTAATGCATCAAAAAGACAAACTGACACATAATTATGACCTCACAGTCATAGTCCCGCAAAAGTAAACCAATAAGATAACAATAAACAACAATCTTTGAAGGCTTCCGTGGTGGTAGAACATTGGGTGGTAGAGGGCTTCACGGTGCACTACGTATTCTTTCTGGAGTATGTGAGTGGCCCTGAAAAGGGCCTACCCAATCCCAGGGATTGGGTAGGCCCTTTTCAGGGCCACTCACATACTCCAGAAAGAATACGTGGTGCACCGTGAAGCCTTCTTCCACCCAATAAACAACAAATAAGACGTATACAATGTTTATGTTATCAGTTTCAGTGTAGGCTTAGTCGAAATTGGGTTCTTTTTTTAAGGGGTCAACCAACCTTCAGTATCATGCTCGTCTGTAGGCATATACAATAATGTGTGTTTGTTTGTTTGTTTCATTTTCCATCTAAGAAGATGGCTGCAATAGCTGATCTTCTATGTGGTCCAGTTGGATATCAGGTGGGACCACCTCATCGGGTTAAACACATGCTCTTTGCGATAAATAAATGAAGTGGGATAAAATAATAATAATAATAATATTCATCATAAGTCCCGATATATTCAAAGCTAAATGAAAAATACACATATACACGGCCATAAACTGCCTAAATTCCGGCCTTCTTTTAAAGTGAACGCAGCTATATATTGGAACATGGCTGCCTTTTCACGAATTTGAATGACCGACGAGATTCCGTCGCCAGCTTGAAATGAATTTGAATGCTCATTGCTGAAATGCGTGCTCCTCTCTTAAATTTGAATGATCCGATAGTGAATTTGAATGCCCCGATAGTGAACTTGAATGATCTGACAGTGAATTTGAATGCTCCGATAGTGAATTTGAATGCTCCGAGAGTGAATTCGAATGACCGGATTTTGAATTTGATTGCTGATTCAGTGCTGCGAGCGTGGAATGAGTAAAATCGAATGCACGGAATAGGAACTTGAATGACAAAAGTATGAAATTGACCGGAAAACCTATTGTTGATTTCATTTATTACATTTAACACTTTTTCTATCAATAATGCTCCTTGATTCGTTAAAGGGGATGGCTAGTAACTGAACAGTGGGAATCAGTGGGAATGCTGGAGGATGATTGTTCCAATCCTTGTGGGATTCATTTAAGAGTACTGTTATATCTATTGTGTGAACATTATTTGCTTCAGAATGGTCTCATATTCATGTAATGTGCAGTTTAATGCTTCCAGGTTAGCGTCCCTGGTCAGTGACGGAGCATTAATCTGCACATTACTTGAATATGAGACCGTTCTGAAGCAAATCATTTTCACACAACAATAGATATACAATGAACTCTTGAATGAATCCCATAAGGATTGGAACAATCATCTCCCAGCATTTCCACTGATTCCCACTGATCAGTTACTAGCCTTCCCCTTTAAGGCCGCGTCACACTTTTCCGGGCAAGCCTTGCGTGCGACATGCAAAGAACAATTTTTACTACCCGGAGGTCTCCGGAATGAGCCGCACATGACAGTACCTAGCACGTATCTCACCCGTAGTCACCCGGAGGTGTGCACGCAAATATTTTTACCCGCAACCACGTTTAGGCCCTATCACACCTTTTCGTGCAAGCTTTGCATTCTGTTGCGTGTAGGGATTTTCCAGCATACCGGGAATTTCTGAGGGCGAACAAGGAATTTGGGCGAGTCAGTGCATGTGTCTTACTTGCTGGACGCGTTCTACTTAAATTCTACTTGCGAGTATACTGTGTGACCTTTGTACCAGTCGCATGGGGGCTGACAACTCAGTGAAGGAATTCCTCTGAAGGAATGACTGAAGTCTCACGGAATGTCATTACGTTGGCTGCATACGGGGACTGCGAAGTACCTGCATGGGAGTTGCCTGCGAAGTGCTGCCGCTAAGGGCCTCCTGCTTGCGTTCTGCGTGGACCTCTCCGGGCATCCCCGCGGCCCACCCGGAAAAAGTTTTGGTCATGCTCAAAACTTGGCTGCGGTTGAATTGGACTTGCGTGAGCACCTCCGGGCAACTACAGGCGAGATACGCGCTAGGTACTGTCAGGTGCGGACCAACTGCGGAGAGCTCCGGGGAGGAAATTTGTTTCCCCGCAAGTCAAGCCGCAAAACTTCCCCAGACACGGTATAACAAGGCCTTGAGCATGCTCAAAACTTGTTCCGAGTGAGTCGTGGGGTCTGCTCGCAGAGGTACACGCAAAACACCAGTAGAAAACTCTTACCGGCAGCACCTCGCAGGAGTTGGCTCTCACGCAGGTCACACGGAATGCACGCAAGTAGAAGCTAAGTAGCACGCGTCTAGTAGGTAAAAAACAAATGCGAAAATTGCAAATATTCTTGTTCGCCCGCGGAAAATCTACGTGCTGGAAACTACCTCCTCGCCACAAGACCGCGTAGCTTTCCCGAAAAGGTGTGACACGGCCTTTAAATGTAGAACAGCAAATTTGAGCATCTATTTATTTTTATTTTTTTTTTTAGATAGCAATGTTCACTTCAACTAAAGATAAATGAAAAAAAAAATTCTCCTTCTACTAGCCAAATATATATAGCTTCGATGGGGATCATCGCCCCGTCACTGTACAGGCATGCTAACCTGAAAACAATAAACTGCACATTACTTGAATATGAGACCATTCTGAAGCAAATAGTTTTCACACAACAATAGATATAATAATGTACTCTTAAATGAATCCCACAAAGATTGGAACAATCATCCCCTGCAGCATCCCCACTGATTCCCACTGATCAGTTACTCGCCATCCCCTTTAACTTCTCGAACACATTCCTACAGAATGGTTTGCAGCTCAGCTTTCTTAATGTTCAAATCCTCACACATGGTTTTCTTCTTTTTTTTTCATCCTATTTGTTCTCCATTGTATTTGGTATAATCGAACTCTGTTTATGTGCAATGGAAAGAGCTACACATTTTTCTTTGATTTTGTAATTTAACATTATTTGTACTGATTCTATTGTAACTTTGAAAGATTCATACATCATAAAGCAGTGGCGGTTCCGGGGGGGGGGGGGGGGGGCAAAGGGGGGGGGGGTCTTCAGCTCAAACTTTGTCCAAAGGTTCGCAAAACCAGACTACGAGTTCTCTTTGCTTACTTTCTTTACTCAAAAAAATCACATCTAATATTTGCTGTGCAGGCACTCAATCAAATAGTCCCTTTAAAGTGCATGAGAAAAGCTGTCATCTTCCAACCAAAACGCAGTTTGTAATAGGGAAATGCATACTCAATATCTGCAGCTATATTCAGGTGTTTGTTTTTTGTTTTTTTTTTGCCAAACTGCATTTCTAATTTTGATTTTTTTTTCTTAATTTATTTTAGTATCTTTGGTACTGCAGCCTCTCCCAACAAGTTTGGAGAGGCTGCAGTGCAGGGTGGTGCATGTTGTAGTCTTGGGCAGATTCTTTACGACCAACAAGGGTTTGTGCCTGCAGGCTACGTGCGCCCGTTTTAATTTTTTGTAAAGTCGCCCACACCCTCCCCCTCCCCCTCTTTTCTGGAACTCCTGGATCCGCTCCTGTAAAGCACCATTGAACTTGCAAAAACCTGACTCTCCATCATTTACCAGACGATACACACTATTTCGGATTGGTCACTTCGATAGCCATAGTGTGGATTCTACAGTGGCGTATCTAGGGAAAACGGCGCCCGGGGCAAGCACGAAAATTGCGCCCCTAATTTCTGAAAAAAGTGTTCAACCCCATCCCCATCCCGGTAGGGACTTTAAACAAAGTCCACATGATGCTTTTTCAAGCACTTAAAAGGGATCTTTTTGAGGGTGATTTAAATGTAATGAATTTTGATAGATTTTGGCGAGCGAGCGCAGCGAGCGAGCCGAAAATTTCAGCTTACGAAACATGGAATTCTTGTCATTTTTTGCTTACCAAATCTTACAATTCTAATCAAGATATAGTGACATACTTATAGATATCGATTTATACCAAAAAACTGAGGACTTTAAAAAATACTCTAAATTAGTGCGCGCGAGTGAGCTGAAATTTGTAAATGTCCTCGTCATCATCACGTATTGTTCTTATATTTTTTGATATAAAATTTTGGCGAGCGAGCGTAGCGAGCGAGCCGAAAATTTTTGTATTTCAGCTTACAAAACATGGAATTCTTGTCATTTTTTGCTTATTAAATCTCACAATCATATTGACGACCTTATAGATAACGATTTGTACCAACAAACTGAGGAGTTGAAAAAATACTCTATAAATTAGTACGAGCGAGTGAGCCGAAATTTGTATATTTCTGCGTCATCATTACGTTTTTTTCATATTTTTTTTTTTCTTGCGCCCCCCTTCCCCGTATGTTCGAAACCGTTGGCGTCCTCTTTTTATCCAATTGGCGATCGCTTCAGAACGAATGAAATTGCAGTCGCTGCTCCGTGTAACATTTTTCCTGCTAAATATAAAATGACATGAGTGAACTCAATAGACATTATAATTTTGTCCGCGTCATCGTCACGTTTTGTTCTTATCTTCTTCTCTTTTTTTTATACAAATTTTGGCAAGCGAGCGCAGCGAACGAGCCGAAAATTTTTGTATTTCAGCTTACAAATCATGAAACTCTTGTCATTTTTTGCTTATTAAATCTTGCAATTCTAATCAAGATATAGTGACGGCCTTATAGATAACGATTTATACCAACAAACTGAGGACTTGAAAAATACTCTAAATTAGTACGAGCGAGTGAGCCGAAATTTGTATATTTCCGCGTCATCATTACGTTTTGTTCTTATCTTGTTTGATTTGTTGTTGTTTTTTTGCGCCCCCCCCCCCCCTCGTATGTTCGAAACCGTTGACGCCCTCTTTTGATCCAATGGGCGATCGCTTCAAAACGAATGAAATTGCAGCCGCTGCTCCGTGAAACATTTTGCCTGCTAAATATAAAATGACATGTGTGAACACAATAGACACTGCCATTTTGTCATCATCACGTTTTGTTCTTACCTTCTTTTTTCTACAAATTTTGGCGAGCGAGCGCAGCGAGCGAGCCGAAAATTTTTGTATTTCAGCTCACAGAACATAGAATTTTTGTGTGAACACAATAAACATTGTCATTTTGTCCGCGTCATCATCATATTTTGTTTTTATCTTGTTTGATTTGGTTTTCTGCCCCCCCCCCCCCACCATTCTCCCTCCCCCTTCCGGGCGAGTTTTTTTTTTTTTTTTCTTCTTCTTCTTCTTCTATTTCTTCTTCTTTTCTTTTTTTTTTTCTTCTTCTTCTTCGTTTTTTTTTTCTTCTTCTTCTTCGTTTTTTTTCTTCTTCTTCTTCGTTTTTTTTTCGTTTTTTTGCGCCCCCAAGGAGTGGCGCCCGGGGCACGTGCCCCCCTTGCCCCCCCTAGATACGCCACTGCATCTACAACAACGACTAAATGTTTCAAGCTGTTAGGAAGTAATAGAAAAATAAACAGATTTGGAACGTCATGTATATTGCAACCTGCACTGAATTTTAAAGCACCATAATACACAAGGTCCATAATTATCATCTTTAAGAATTTCCAACAGTTTTAAGCGTTGAGGATGATATTGATAATGATTAGATAACAACCTAGAAATGGATATCAAACTGTATTCATGCCTCTGCCTAGAATGTAACACACAATCGTTCATAGTTTTGAACATTCAAATCTTCCTAAACTCTACGTCGAAGTTGTTAGAACGAGAGAGTGTCCGATCAGGCATAATCATCTGGTAGAATCGCTTGAATGGTGAAGTTGACAATGGTAAGCACAAATACACACAATTACAATTGATTTAAAACAAAGGCCCATGTTAGTTTCGGTACTATCTGCAGACATACATCGGTCGCTAGTTCAGCAGTTTTTCCCCGACTCTCAATCAGAGGACCCGAGTTCAATTCCCGCCAACCAAGTACTTACATCCTTTTTGGACAAGATGTTTTTACTCACCATGTCCCTCTCGACCTAGGTGTATATGTCCTAAATGTAAATGGGTACCTGACAACGCTAGTGTAATAATAATGGCAGGGCCCTCTAATAGAGCAGTGATGGCAACGCTGAACACGATATACAGGGGGCATCCCACGAGACCGACACCCACGAGTCATACGGTCCACGAGACCGACATCAATAATAGGTCCATGAGTCATACAGGCCACGAGTTATTACGGCTCAGGAGTCATACAGCCCATGAGTTCGACACTACGCACAAAAGGCTCATGAGACCGACACTAAGCAAACATAGCCCACGTGACCGACACTAAGCAATAAAGGCTCATGAGACCGACGCTAAGCAAAGAAAGCCCACGAGACCGACAGGAGGCAAATGTGTCAGGGAGCGACATTGTTATCAAGTAGAATAATTGAATTGTATTCTTCATGCCCCCGCTCCTCCCCCCCCCCCAAAAAAAAATAGAAGAATTAGTATTCTTCATCCCCCCAAAAAAGAGACAAAAACACAAATGAATTTAACAGAGGACAATAACGATGTATGAATTAATTTTAGAGCATTGATAATGCCATCGTGCTATCTTTAATAGGCTTTCCCAGTTTTTAGCTAAAAAATGGACAAGATATAAATTTTACCTCTTCTCTTTCCCGAGTCACTAGTTACTTATTTTATTTTAGATATTTTCCCCTCCTGCTTTGACGTTCTGCAGTAAGATCTATTTGTAATTTTCTGTGTAACTATGATGTAATTCTACTGATTAAAACGTTTTATGTCCCAGGGATTCACCTCAATTTTGTGGCTTGTGTTATTCTCCTCCGAACAGTACATTTTATCGTGAAATACAATAGCTGTTTTCATGGATGCATCTGTTTTTTTTTTCCGAATCCTTAACGCTACCTTAATAGACGATTACGTTATTTTTTATTTTTCATTGATACTAAATCAACACCCTCGCAGGTTTAGTGTAGAAAGATCTGTTGCACACTTTTACTGTACTTTGTTCATTTTTTTTTGTCACAAACACACACCCATGCAAACACAATTAAAGATCCTGATCATTTCGGGGGGGGGGGGGCAACTGATGGGGTACCACCCGCCGGAGATGGCAACTCTTCTTTTCCATCTTTCATATCTTCCTATGCTATTATCAGGACACCCTATACAATTTATTGGTCTATAGGTGGCGCTATTCATCCTGTCGGTCCAGTGCCGTATCTTAATATACGGCACTGTGTCGGTCTCGTTGGCCTTCTTTGCTTAGTGTCGGTCTCGTGAACCTCTTTTGCGTAATATGTCGGTCTCGTGAGCCTTGTATGCTAGCGTCGGTCTCGTGAACCTTTTAAGTGTAGTGTCGGTCTCGTGAGCCGTATAACTCCTGGGCTTATTTTACTTGATGTCGAACTCGTGGGCTTTATTTACTCAGTGTCGAACTCGTGGGTTGTATAACTTGTGAGCTGTATAACTTGTGGGCTGTATGACTCGTGGGTGTCGGTCTCGTGACGTGCACCCGATATACACTGGATAAAGAAGACATTAATACTAGGCCTACACTTTGTATTATCTATTTGGCGAAATTCGTAGCAATTGGGATGGTAAATCAAATAATGTGTGAAACACAAATTTGCCAAGTTAGTATAGGTCCTATAATATAGACCCTATGAAATGAAGCAGTCATCATAAAACATCGAGACATGTAAAGCTCATTGGGATACTTGATAAGTGTGAGATGTGCTATATATATAACAACTAGCTGTTATAGGTTTTCCCGGTCAGTATCATACTTTTGTCATTCACGTTCCTATTCCGAGGATTCGATTTCACCCACTCCAGCCTCGCAGTACTGAATCAGCAATCAATTTCAAAATCCGGTAATTCGAATTCACTGTGATCGGAGCATTCAAATTCACTATCGGAGCAATCAAATTCACTATGGAAGCATTCAAATTCAAGAATGGAGCACGCTCAGCAATGAGCATTCAAATTCATGTCGAGCTGGCGACGGAATCTCGTCGGTCATTCAAATTCCCGTATAGGCAACCATTTTCCCAAATGACTGCATTCAATTTAAAAGAAGTCCTGAATTTAGTTTGGGGCATGAGCATTCAAATTCGTGTCGAGCTGGCGACGGAATCTCGTCGGTCATTCAAATTCCCGAATAGGCAACCATTTTCCAAATGACTGCATTCAATTTAAAAGAAGTCCCTACTTTAGTTAGTTTGGGGCATGAGCATTCGAATTCATGTCGAGCTGGTGACGGAATCTCGTCGGTCATTCAAATTCCCGAATAGCCAACCATTTTCCAAATGACTGCATTCAATTTAAAGGGGGCGCACCGGGCCCGCGTTCCCTCTTTATTTGTTGTTTGAACAAAAGAAATAGAAAAAAAAAAATGAGTTGAAACCCGGAAGAAGCACCAGAAATATTGTTTGCGCCCCCCCCCCTTTTTTTTTTCTTTTACGGAATTCCTGGATCCGGCTCTGGTTTATGTGTGTCTTTTTTTTTTTTCATTTAGCTTTGAATATATTGGGCTTTGTGATTAAGATTATTTAGTTTGCAGTAGAGGTCCACCTGTTCCTCAAAATTTTAAACTCGGGCATCACGAAAAGGAATATACGTGCACATGTCCCTCGGATAGGACATGAAATAAAGGAACCATGTGTGAGAGAGTCACAACTCATGGACGTAAAAGATCCCATTTCATTATTTTATTCATCGCAAAGAGCAGGGTGTTTAACCCGGTGAAGCACGTGATCCCGATGCACCTTACATCCAACTGGATCCCACGGAAGACTCGCTATTGCAGCGGAATATGGGCTATCCAGCCATCTTCTTAGATGGAAAACGAAACAAACAAACAAACAAGCAAATATGAGGCACTGTATAGGCCCATAGAGACGAGCATGATGCGGAAGGTTGGTTGACACCGTGGGGGTGGGGGAACAACTTCTACTACATTGAAACCGATAACGTTAACAGGTGAATATACGTCTTGTTTGTTGTTAATTGCAATCTTATTGGTTTCCTTTTGCGTGACTATGTGAGATCATTGTGTGTCAGTTTGTCTTTGAATTGATGCATTGGTATTAGTGATTAGTGTTGGGGCATTGTCAGCATGCAGTATCATCAGGAATTATGATTAGATTGTCGTTGTGTTGTTTGGATGCTCTGCTGATTGGACCTTACAATATTTAAACTTAATTGAGATGAAAAACAAAGAATACATGATTAGAGAACCATGTAGAACCTTTAAACAATCATAATTACACTATGTGCAAGCCTTCATGGGTTGCGTATGCCGTTTCTCATTTCTTTAAAAAAAAAAGTCCACTCCATTTTCCTCATTTAATTGATTGCACGAAGTAGGAACTTGATCGCCTGAATATGAAATTGAGGGCTCCAAACAGGGTCATCGGGAGTATCACTAAAGTAATTTGAATGCACGAGTAGGAAATGCATTGCTCGCATTTGGAAATTGAACGCCCAAGCACGAATTTTATTTGACGAAAACGAAATAGAACGCCCATAAATGAAATTGATCGCTCGGATTCTGAATTTGAATGCCCGAATATTTTCGCGTGCGTGCGCTGTGTGAAATTGAATGCACATTATATGAATTTGAATGACATAAGTATGAAATTGACCGGGAAAGCCTATGAAATAATGCATGGACCCTTTTTCCTGATATTAATATTTACAGTCGCAAAAAAGGCTCAACTTTAGATCGGAGAAGTTTAACAAGGTGCACAATAATACAGTAACCATGATTTTGTTTGCTGTCTTGACAGTTTGATTACTCATTTCTCGCAATGACCAAGTCCCTGTGTGTGGTGGTCGCGATCCTCTCGTCGTGCTTCTACTGCGTGGTAGCCCACTGTCCGAAGTTTTACACGGAGTTCGACTCAAAATGCTACCGCGTATTCGGAGAAGATAAATCATGGAACGATGCGGCTACAACATGCGGTTATGATGGCGCTGACTTGGTTTCAATCCACAACTCTGACGAGAACACCTTTGTCTTCGAATACTGGCACTCCTCGAACGGAAATAAGGGAGATGTACTGCGATTTGTTTTTGTTTTTTTCTGTCTGTCATAGAGCTTATCTGTTTGGGTTGTGTTTGATGGCTTTCGTTTAGTTTCAAGCTCAAAATTAGAGTTGAACCAAGTCAAAAGAAACATTATATTCCAACGCCTGTAAGCTGCTGATTTTTTTTTTCATTCTGCTTCTTAACAAACTGAAGTTAGCTCTCTGAAATTCATTTCATTACTGTTCCTAAGTTTTCAGTAACAAAAAAGGAAAAGAAAATGCCAAAAATTCTAGTCTGTTCGTAATAACCATTAAAATTGTTGGTACAAAGCGTTAACTTCCTACCCTCCCCTTTGGCACACGTTTCACGGGTGACTCATTGCCCTTGTAAAAAAAAAAAAATCACTTAAACCCTCCTCCCGAAAAATATGTCTCATTTTCATTTCATTTTCATTTCACCCAAACAGGTCTTGTCTCTCCATGCTCGACTTTCGTCAATGTTGGCTAGATAGGAACGTTAGTTTGTGACATTTTGGGCTGGACCAACTCCCTGTATACAATGACACGTTAACCTGGCACGCATGAAACATTTTTGTTGCTGATATTAATAATCTTTTTTTCCATGGTGTAGGGCTTCTGGATCGGGCTGAACGATATTTGGGGAGAAGGAAGTTTCAAATGGGACGACGGCTCGACGGTCAACTACTTAAACTGGAGGAGCGGCGAGCCGAACAACAAGAGCGACGAGGATTGCGTTCAAGTCTACAAGGATGATGGACGTTGGAACGACGAGGACTGTCACCACGAAAAGACCTTCGTGTGCAAGTGCGACATGATATAAAACGGTGGCAAGAAACAGCGTCTTTAATGTTAGAAAATATCATACTCAGTGTTAACAAAATCATCTATCACGACACCGACACTCAGCCATCAGGTTTAATTTCGAACACGATTGCAAGTTTAGTATAAATTTGTAGAACGAAGAGGCAATGCTAATGTGATTCCACCAGTGATTTCTTACAAAATGAGGTATAATGCACAAACTCTACGATTCGATTGCCCATAATTGTAACAGTTATAATCACTATATGCGTGCATCAAAGGGAGTAATTGAAATTGATTAAAATGATCAGGATGAAAATAGCTTTGAAAAGCTAACCAAATCGTGAGGTAGGGCTTAAACGTTTCTCAGATGGTGCACAACAATACGCTTTCACTGACCTATAACACGCCCAAGCGATATTTGTCGTTAGCGAATTGATGCCTCCTTTCATGTTTGAATATCAAACACTGGTTGTGCACTGAAATCAGTGAGATGAACTTAAAGGGATGGTACAGTATTGGTAGACGTGAGAATTGGGCTTTTAACTTTTTGCGAGATACCAAGAAAACACTTATGAAATAGTACAGAGCATACCATTTTAAGAGGAATTCAAAATTTATTCGATGAAAATCAGGTTTGGAATGACTGAAACATCCAAAAACAAAGTAAAACAAAACGATCGTAATAAAACGTGGGTCCCACACATTGTTAGAATTGCTCTGTTTTGGATATCTCAGCCAATTCAAAACCAATTTTCATCAAATAAACGTTGAATTCCTCATGGAATTACCTGCTCTTTCATATTTCATAGGAGGTTTCTCATTATCTCACCAAAAAAAAAAAAAAAATGTTAGAAACCTGAAGTTAGGTCTCGATCAAAACTATACGATCTACGTATGTAAATAAATATACGTATGTCATTATGATTAACCTCTGCTCTATCTAGTTGATATTACAAAATAAACATGTGAAATTGTAATAGAAATCTGTCAGGTCTAGAGAGAGAAAAAAAAAAGATTACCCTCAAAATTACTTATATTACCAGGAATAGAATGTGACAGTTGATTAATGGTTAGGTAGATATACTAAATGTCTGGAAAAGATGAATGTAAACAAAAATTCAACACAGGTCTGTAGCAGAGATTTATGATTTACCACAACAGCAATTGAAGACGTTCAAAGTAAAACAATAAACTGAACCAACTTTAACAAATGAAGATATCATGGCTTTGTTTGTGTTTCTATCATGTCATATTTACAATATTTCGTGTTTTTCCTTCTATTCTTTTAGTTCCTTGTCTTGGATCCCTAATTAGCTAGAAAGCTTAATGGACATCATTTCTCTCTAGGCCCGTAACTGGATGGGGTTAGGGTTAGGGTTAGGGTTAAACCTACACCCCGCCCCCCTTCCCCGTTTGCCAGCAGGCAAAAAAGAAAAAAAAAAAAAAGAGAAAACGCTAAAAGAAAGCTGGCAAGGTTAGGCTAGTGATGATGATGAGGGAGTCAAAGGACCAGGCAATAGCAGGAGTTAGGCCACCGATCCGCACAGGAAGGAAGTGGAGGGCGGAGGAGGCTGCGGACGAGGCAGTGGCAATGGCAAAGTGGAAGGAGATGCAGGGTGCGGTTCAGGTGGGTCAAAAAGGGGTCGGGTTTCATCAGGGTGTTAGGTGGTACAGCAAGCAAGGCAGGAAGGGTAGAAGGGAGTTGGTGGTGGAGGCGGTTAAGGAGAAGGAGGAGGAATATCGCTTTGCCAAGGCTGTACAGCAGGGAGCATGGACTCGATGGGAAGGGGTGGAGCAGAGGAAGGTGTCATGAATTGACCTTTGGTCAATGTCCTCTGGAGCTGTGCGCTTCATGATCAGTTCCACCTTTGATGTTTTGCCGTCTCCAGTAAATCTTCAGAGATGGGGCATTGCGGAGGATGGTGGATGCAGGGTTTTCAACAAGGCGAAGGGCTCACTAGAGCACATTTTGTCAGCATGTGGAGGTCTATTACAGGCCTATACATGGAGGGACAACCAGGTGTTGAAGGAGATGGCAAAGGTGGCGAGGGTGGCAGTGGAGGCAAGGAAGAAGAGTGGGCCTCCTAGGGTGAGGGGAATCCGGTTTGTGAAGGAGGGGGTGAGATGCAGTGTGAGAAGGAAGGGTCAGAGGGATGATGGTGGGGGGATCTTAGCAGCGGGAGACGATTGGGAGATGCGGGTGGATGAGGGGAACCGTACAGTGCCAGAAGAGGTGGTAGTAACTGCCCTTCGGCCGGACATGGTGCTGGTGGCTAGGTCTGTGAACAGGTTAGCAATGATGGAGCTAACTGTGCCATGGGAGACAAGGATGGATAAGGCAAGGGAAAGAAAATTGGATAGGTATGCTGAGCTGAGAGAGGAGTGTGGGAAAAGGGGGTGGAGAGCAGAGGTGCATACTGTGGAGGTGGGGTGCAGGGGATTTGCTGGACGATCGGTAAGGAGGTGGGTCAGAGGGATGGGAATAGGTGGTAGGGACGGGGAAAGGTGGATCAGGAGAATTTGTGGGGCAGCAGAGACAGGATCTGCATGGATAGTTGGGAAGGCTTGGGGGGCTGGTGGGAATAGGGGGGTGTAGAGAGAGTGTTTCTGGAGTGAGGAGAGGCCAAGCGTTTTCCTTTTTTTTTTTGGTCTTGTTTTGTGTTATTTTGCTTTGTTTTGTTTTGTTTTGTTTTTGAAATGCCATGGGGGTGATGTCAAGGGGATCCCAGCTCAACACCGGGCAGCCAGGGGGAGGTGTACAGCACTTAAATGGCCGAAACACTGATGATCCGTGGTGTGCTGCTGACGACCCATGGCATTTGCGGAGTTAACGTCTTTCCGTTTATTATCTCCCAAAGAATATACGTCGCGTAACACCTCCCAATAAACAAAAAGAAAAGTGTGCCCCTGTAATTTTGTTAAAGAAACAAACAAACAAAAAACCTTTGTGAGGTGATTATAGTGATACCAGAAAATTGCGTTGAAGCCTTTTTTTTTTCTTTCTTTTTTTTTTTTGGGGGGGGGGGGGGTTCTGTTAGCTGAGGGAACCCAGAAGTGGTACGAGAAACGAAAAAGAAAAATGCACCAGGGAATCTTTTTTTTTTCTCAATTTTCATTTATATGTTATTTTATTTATTTATTTATTTATTTATTTATTTATTTATTTATTTATTTATTTATTTATTGCTTGTCAGGTGACGAATCCCAGAAGTGGCTCCAGAAATATATATATAAATATCTAACTAAATAAATAGATAAATATAGTATATATATATATATATATATATATATAGTATATACAGTATGATTATACAGTATATGATATATTATATACAGAAGTATTCATATACAAATGTATACTGTATATACTATATGTATATATATATATATATATATATTTTTTTTTTTTTTTGCGCCCCCAATGTGGGACATAAACTTGAACAAAAAGGTCCGGTTTCTTTTTTTTTCTCGCTCTGAACCATCCCATAAATACCCTAGTTACGGGCCTGCTCTCCCTAATGCACTGGATATAATTTACATATCTTTTTGTTGATTTCTTTTTCTGTGTGTATCGTCCTGATTTATCATGAGTGTGTGCGTGTATGTGTGTTTATGTGTGTGTGCGTGCGTCTGAGAAAAATATTCGAGTAACATGAAATGAAAGATAGAGAAACAATGCTCTGGCGATGTTACATGAAAAGGAGCTGCTGAAGTAAGAAGGTTCTTTGGTATTAAGTCCATCTTCATTACGCACTCATAATGAAGGTAAAGGTTTTCCTCATAATTAACACTTGTACATAAATGCCTTTTTTGTGATTTTGTCAGTGTATCGTTGATTGTTCAGCAAAGATCGTTATGGAGGATTTAATGATAATTTTCGAGTCTCTTATAAATAGAAATCATAAACGTCAGATAGGAGTAAATCTACTATTCAAGACAATAAGAGGAAAAAATTCCGATGACTTTTGTTACATTATGTTTCTCAACAACAGGAGATCCCTTTCCGAATGTTTTTGGCGATTCTTTTATCTATTTCTCTATTTTGACATAATTTTATGGATGTCATTGTGTCATCGAAACAATTCCGTTTCAGTCGATTTCATTGTTTCAAAATTATGAAGGACATCAATAATTATAGTAGCTGCCTGTTTGATACTTTTTGGTTTTGTTGCTCTTGTTTTTTGTCATCAACGCTTTTGGTGTCAGAGCAAACGCATTGGCGACTTTATAGACAATGTTTGTTTTTGCAGCGCAAGTAATAGTCACAAAACTATCAAGTTAATGAAAAAAAGAAACCACTAATAATAAATTATCAATTGTCACTAAGACGGTCAGTCATGTGGTACTCTTTCTTTGCTCTTTTGGTTGCAATAACCGTTAATGTTTTGAGTAGGTAACAATACTGTCACGAGATAGAAAGCTCTTTTTCACTTATTCGCCATTGTTGTCTTATTAGTTGTCTAACCTCTTCGTACCTTTCGATCTTTTCTTCTTTTGAGTCTTTCTCGTCTTTTTCGTTTTCTTATTTATCTATTTTGATTTAATCTTCTGGGATCTTTTCAATCTCTCCTCCCACACTGTCCCCTTCTTTGTTTGTGTTCTTTTTTTACGCTTTGTTCTTTAATCTGTTCTGTTTGTCATGTCTTTTATCGTATCTATATTTCTGTGTATGAGTGTGTGTGTGTGTGTGTGTGTTGGCATTTCTGTTTGCGTATGACTGTGCGTATGCCGAATACGTAGGTTGATGGTGACGCTCTGGTACTGGTATTGACATTACAGGTGACTTTCTTATTTTTTGTTTTGTTTTTAATTGTACGTCATCAAGAGCAATAATATATTACAAATATTGTACATATATTTCATGGGCCGCCGCCGCGCGCCGTGACGATTCACAACACTCATTTACATTTTCATTTCATTTATTAGGTTTCCACACAAATCATACTGTGTTATGTTTACAACATCCGTCAATAACAATGTAAAGTGACTTGTCAATATATCGTAAGTTATACGTTTAGTAGGCCTATATATAAAAGCATTTACATGGTACAAAATCAATTGAAATAATTCTCAAGGGTACATTCATGACGGATAAATAAAATTGTGTGTGGAGGGGACCTACATAGAAGCAGATGCTTGTAGGAGTAGGTTCCCCGAAAGAAAATCAACACAGCATTCACAACACATACACTCTGCACGCACGCAAGTACACCTGGACAAGCGTGCGTGCACACACACACACACACACACACACACACACACACACACATATATATATATATATATATATATATATATATATATATATATACACAAGCAACAAGAAGAGAATGAGAACGAGTAAAAGGAGAAACGTTTTATTCACCAACTAGACCGTCATAAAGACGTAAATGACGGTACCTGCAGCTGCAAGAGGAAAGAATTAAAGATAAAAAATAAAATAAGACCATGTTAAAGGGGAAGGCTAGTAACTGATCAGTGGGAATCAGTGGAAATGCTGGGAGATGATTGTTCCAATCCTTATGGGATTCATTCAAGAGTTCATTGTATATCTATTGTTGTGTGAAAATTATTTGCTTCAGAATGGTCTCATATTCAAGTAATGTGCAGTTTAATGCTTCCAGGTTAGCGTCCCTGGTCAGTGACGGAGCATTAATCTGCACATTATTTGAATATGAGACCGTTCTGAAGCAAATCATTTTCACACAACAATAGATATACAATGAACTCGTGAATGAATCCCATAAGGATTGGAACAATCATCTCCCAGCATTTCCACTGATTCCCACTGATCAGTTACTAGCCTTCCCCTTTAAGACCTGTTCTACATTCATGCCGAATAACCACTTCAGTATCTATCATTTCAAATCATCTGCTAAGTCAAATTAATTCATATTATCACCAGAATATTGCGAAGTTTATTTTTAACCCGTTGAGGACGAGTCCCGAGTATACTCGGGCAGGTGTCTATGGGAAATGCGTGTTGTAGCAAACTCAGTCCGTCCTCATCGGGTTAAGCTTACGTTTGGATGTATACCAACCAGGAGTTCGTCGTAATTCACTATCAAAAGAATTCCACAATTTGGACCATTGTAAATAAAAGTATTCTGTAATATTCGTAACGTAGTTTTCGGTATATGAAACACATCACTCTATGGTGTGGGATGTCTTTGTATTTCCTTGTATTTCATGTAAGGCGAAGAAGTAGACAATGTCCAAGTTAAAAAAAAAAGAAGAAGAAGAAGGGAGTTTCCAGCGACCTCTTCATAGACAACTGGACAAGAAGACACAACCCCGTATTGAAAACTGAAGAACACAGTTACATACCTGCATGAAGAGTTGTAATACTTCCTTACTACCATTTAGCAATGTCGCAGCTCATCTTTGACGTCTGACACTATCCCATGCTGCACTGTGTTGGTGGCACAAAAAAAAAAAAAGTGACTGAGCGCGGGCACTGACCGCTGAAGTCGAGTGGCGCCACCTTGTGATCATCGAGAGACCATCGGATACAAAATGGAGGTTTCGCACAACACTACACAAAGTTGCCTTAATTGTTATGGCCATTATGATAACCAGTACATCGTCATTACTCTCATTAGTGCCATACTGTTACTGTTGATATCAATCTGTAAGCCAACAGTCATAATTTCCTGCACGTTATCGTGGAAGGGACTGCATTGCAAATTAATGCATTTGACTATCATCCTTGTCATCACATATGCGGCCTCGAGAATACCGAAATATGTTCCATAGTTTGTCTCATAATACTCATTTCTCATTTCATTCTTGATTTCTTGTGATTACTTGAACAGGCCGACATTTTCTTTTCAAATCAAGGATCCTGTCAATCAGTGGACCGTGATAATAAGCCCACCATGATTACAAAAGGTCATTAGAACACGAGGCTGAGCAGCTAAACTTGGACAAGGCGGGACGTTTCCCTTCATTTTTTCTTTTGTTCTATTAATAATAGTGTACGTCAGCGTGGAAGTAGTCTGGGCTCCGTCCCCTTTTCCTTGGTGCGATAAACCAAGAGAGGGCGCAAATTTTCTGATGGCGATAATCGAGAGACTGCGCGCCCAACCTATCGCAGTTCTAGGCGTATATCGCAATCCTCGGGTGTCACGCCCTCATACGTCTTGTCGCGTACACTGAATCACCCCTACGAGTAAAACGAGTCCAGAAGCTTGACTAGCGTGAAAATGGAGATGTGATTATTAAAGGTATGAATCAGTAAGCTCTTTATAATTCTAAAGCTTTTTAACGCAAGGAGTTAGCTTTAGATAACTTGATATCATGACTTGAAATCAACCACTCAGCTGGAAATGATCCCACTCCTCCTACAGACAAACTATCATACTGAAACATGATACAGATTATGATCATCCACACGATTTATGTGGTCCAGAAATAAGAAATAATCACCCTCATCCAAATTAATTGTGTTTCCTTGGCACAACGTCACGCCTGGGATAACTTAAAAATAGGTAAGTTTGGAGGGATTGAGTGCATGCCGAGGAAGCAGTGGTATCAATGTAGCCACGGAGACTTAAAAGTCAGGTTTCGATTTCGATCAGCCTTGGACATTTTTGCTTGTGTTTCTTTTTGTTTTGTTGTTGTTTTTGTTATTTTGTTGTTGTTTTGTATGTTTGCCTCATTCAGCCATGATACACAGAGTATCTGACAATGCTGAGACAGTGATAGGAGTGGGCTCGTGCATGCCAGGCCAAGCGCTGGAGAAATTCCGGTCTTTATTTAGGGACATTCAAGACGATTCTCATAGTTTCACATCATGTAGTACATTAATCTACAACTCCATGTATAGATATGTGGAATTTATTGTTGTTCTTGAACAGAGAAACAATACTTTGAAAAAAACTTAAACAAATCTAGCAGTGTAATTCCATTACAATACTGCTTGCTTGCGAGTTCACCTGTGAATAATCTATGCATGCCTTCTTCTTTTGTTCTGCTTTCTTGAGCCCCAACTCATGCATTCTTATGGTGACTCTGCCATGTCATCATCCTTGTTCATTGTAATTTGTTCTAAATTTTGAAAATATTCTTATTCGTCATTCCAATTATCAAAAATTCTGAAACTCTGTCCTCAGTATAACTGATTTATAGTTGTTCAAATGTAAAAATCTGAAAATCCCCAACTTGCCCTTTCTTATCCTGGCTACAATCCATGGTGGCTTTACACCAGTACCCAGCGTTGGATGGTGTCTTACCTCTCGCTTGCCACTTGCATGACCTATACATCTTACTTTCCCAACCGGATAAACAGACTTCTACAGATCTAGATTGAACCCACGTAATACGTGGCAAACTTTTGGCCAAGGCTGGCAAACCGCCTAAAATGTCTTGGGCGAGGGCAATATCTGCACAGATAACAACTGCCGCCACCGATTAATGGTTAACGCGTTTTAAAATAGTGTATCAATTTTGATAGCGCGGCATCTGCCAATTCTCACAGCTCTACTGTCTCAGAAAATGCAGGAAAGGGAAAGAGACTGCCGAAAATTCCAAACAAGACAACGAATTCGTAACATTAAATTGGTGTTTGTGTGTTTGTTTGTTTGTTTGTTTGCTTTTCATTGGGCTAATGATCCCTCTTGGTAGTGGTGAAGAAGTGGGTATCTTCCCACGCTATGATAGTGACAAGCCGTACTAAGTGATATAGAGACACACCTGGTAGAGAGTATTGCAATCCGTAACTACTACCACCACCGCCCCAACCACCATCGTCATCATCATTATCATCATGATCATGATCATCATCGTCATCATTATCCTTATTACTCTCTGTATCACCTTTTCATTCCTGTCGCTATATAGAGAATTACCCAAATTAGTGATGTGTCATCTCTCGCCACTCTCATCTTCATTCCCATCTGAATAAATCCACTTCTACAAAACGACCCATCCACTTTGGAAACCCAAGCTGCATATGTACTGGCAAACTTTTGGCTAAAGCTAGCAAACCTTTACTTTAAAGCTGGCAAACTGCCAAAAGAGTGAAGGGGGAGGTAGAGGTCAATATCTAGATAACATCGTTGCCATAATTTAATTGTAACTCATTAGGTCCTAGTTTTACTTGAATGCTGCACATGCCTGAAATTCCACCGATGACTATACATGAGTCAAAATAATAGTTCTAGAAGGCAAATTTACCGTGAAAAAATACGAAAGGACATGAATCCTATGAAATCATGTAAAATCTCCTAACTGCAGAAATAGGAAAGTGGCTGCAGAAGTTCAAACAGAAAACAATTTCTTGACATTTTCTTCTATTTTTTTGTTGTTGAATGAATGAATGAATTGGCATTAGGTGACGCATGTGAAATTGCTTTTTGGCGCCTCAGCTCATGTTGTCATCCTTGCCGTCTGTTCTCGTCACACTAGGAAGTCAGTGGTGCTTTGGAAGATTTTTTTTTCAGCACATCCGGGTGCTGTTCGTTATTCCGAAGGTTCGCTATTCCGAGGGTTCGTTATTCCGAAGGGTCGTTAATCCGAAACACACAAATTCCCTATACCTAGACGTTCGTTAATCCGAAAATGAAAAAGGGTTCGTTAATCCGAAAATTTGTGGCGTTATTCCGAAGGTTCGCAATTTATTCCGAAGATTCGTTAATCCGAAAATGAAATTCGGAACAATGAACCTTTGGAATAACGAATCTTCAGACTAAAGAGCCTTCGGAATAACGAACCTTCGGAATAACGAGCTGTAACCCAGCATCCAACCCATATCGTCACGCTTTGGGAAGCAATGATACATAAAAGGGCGAAGGGTTATTAGAGATCTTGCACATACGGAGAGTAGCTACGGAAAAAAAAAATGTGAACCATACTATACATTGAAACGAGTGGTCACACAGAGTTACTCCTGCCGAATGATATCGTCACCCTTGAAAATGTCACTGGATTGACGCATGTAAATTTGGGGTATTAGTATTTCTTGATGTCGAGCATTCAGAATCAGGCAATTCAGAGCAAAGTGCTATATTGCCAAGATTCAATTCTATTTCGCCCTAAGTTGAACATTCACGCAGTGACTTATTGCCAATCAAGTCAAAGTCATCAATTACTTTTACATTTTGGCGGACTTTATAATTATTGAAGTAGAAGGGCACTGGTTTCCACGATTTTCAGCCGAAAGGGACTCTGGTACAATATAGTGGAAAATACATTATCGTTTTCCAACGGTCGGATCCAGTTTTGGATCATCTCCAAAATGAGAGGTTGGAGGTTTTCATTTTATATTTACACGAGTGTATTTACATTAAAGATTGCGTCACTGGACTTTTCAAGAAATCATAACCCAGCGGTGTAAGTAATGAGTTCGGTCTCGACTTCGAAAGGTTAAATATAAACCTCAATAAAGATATGTCGATGGAACTACACTGTCTTACGTAAAAATGTGAAAATTCAGACAATGCTCAATACAAAACAAACACGTTCTTCTGGCTTCTCACTCAATAATTAATTTGTGGGCAAAACAAGGTTAACCTTTCTGACAAAAACAAAACAAAAAAAACCCCCATAAAATTCTTGAAATAACCCGGCTATTAATGGATAATTCTGAGCATTTCCTAAGCACAGTAAATCTTTGAATTCAAACTGGTTTCAGTACACTCTGACTATAAAAAAAGCATGAAAAATAGAGCCCCCCCCCCCATAGAGAGAGAGGGAGAGAGAGAGAGAGAGAGAAGCAGTATATCTAGGCTTGGGAAATGTGAAAGTTTGTACATGACAAAGTTTTATAATTTAAAAAAATTCATAATATAAGCATGTGTATATCGATTTCGCATTTTTGTTGTAGCGTGCACTTGTAGAAATACGTGTGTGTATGTACGTCTGTTAGTATGTGTGTCTTTCTGTACAGGCACGTTTAGCGTGCGTGAGTGACATGCATTCCATTGTTTGTAAATTGATGGTAAACTCTTCCTAGCTGGAATATTGACATAATGTCTATGAATGCCTGTATTTGTGAGAACATGGCAGGTTGCTTGTTTTTGTGAGAGATAAAGAACTGCGTTGCTTCAAGTGTCGAATGCTGATTAAAATGAAGAGCCAAGGCGGTTCGTGTCATTCAACTCAAGACTATCTACCTAACTGAGCTGCACCGTGACAGTCAACTTTCCAAAGTCAACATTCAGGTAGGTAACCGCTTTCCAGTTGAATTTTATTTTATGATTTTTTCCCCCAATCATCAACATTATTTCATTTATTTTCATGTGCATGTTTGTGTAATGATTTTTGTACTTCATAACTCACTTTTCCTTCTGCGCCTTGAGCACGATAGTTACGTGGAATTGGCGCATTATAAGTATCCTGTATTATTATCATTAATTACCATGTGTCATCATGATAAAGGCCCTGTCACACCGTTCCAGGTTAGTTACGATTACTTGGTGCGAATACGAATTTTCCAGCACCAATGCAGTAATATATCTAGGTTGTGTATACTTCTCTTTTTCGTCAGCCTAATAAAAAATGAAAAAAAAAATCTCCTAAAATTGCACTTAAGTTAGAAAAGGTCACGTTTAATACAACGAAACATTGGCCAGAAGTGCCGCTTATTCTTACCAGGTCTGTTATTTTGTTTCTCCGGTTGACGTGAAAATTAAGAAAATTTTATGTAACATATGGCGAGATGATAATTTGGTAATACTTTATACTCAAGCAGGCACATTTTAAGGAAGTGGAGACTACTGTAGCTCTTTATGTGCAGTGTGCCAACTCAGTCCATATTCTTCTCAAACACAGAAACCCGCCCAAATCAATCGATAAATTGCCAAATACCACAGAGTAATGAAAGCGTTTCTCGCTAAACAACGTGCTAAACCGTTACTGTCACATGTGGCTTGCATTATTATCATTTCTTTTTAATGTGGTGATTAGCTATCAATCTTTGTCACCGATAGGACTTGCGAGTAAATTCTAAGTTTCTGATTTGGCTTTGCTATGCAAAAATCATGCCTCTACAATAATGTAGCTTCTGGTCAGTTGAAAGAAAAACAATAATAGATTTGTCCTACAATTTTCATCAAAGCAACCCTTGGCAGTTTCTCTATAATGTATACAACTTTGCTCACTGCATGTCCAGGGTAACAGAGATCTATAAAAGTTACATAGATTTAAAAGAAAAAAAAAAACCGCAACAAAATGTTTTTGAAAAGCATGACTATGTTGGTTTCTCAGAATAGCGTGACACACAGGGGTTTACACCATGGCACATAACGAGAAGGTTACTTGCTACAACTCTCTGAGGAGGCAAAACAATTACACAAAATAAAGGAACGTCGGTAAGACAAGTCTATCGGGTTGCCTCCTCGCCCTCTCATTCTTAGCAAGGCGCGAGGTTCTGGCAAGTCTCCTTGTACCGACACTTCTTGTCTAATAGCAAACTAGTGAGTATTAGCAAGCTATCTTCTTGCAGTGGTGAGTTTTAATTCGCGCGTCACCGTCTTGGGTCCTTTACCCCAAACAAACCGCGTCGGCGAGTTCATCAAATTTCAATCCTTGTTTGTTTGTTTCATTTCATTTCATTCAATTCCTTTCATTTCATTCCCAAACAAAAGTATAAAGTACAATATTGTTTGTTTGATTTAATTACTTCAACATAATTCATAATACCTAAATAATTGTTCAATGATATAATTGAAAATATCATAAGGACTGTATAGTGTATAGTCAGTAAATGTAAACATGCCCATACATTGACAAAGTTCATAATTAGCAAATAAGCAAATAATTAACTAAGAATGTATACGAAAGATGGAGTGAGACTATAGGCTTGCCGTCCTAAACAAAGCAATGTTCGTTTTGAGTGATCATTCTTTCTCACTGCACACACACAACTTCTACAGGAACAGAGACCACTTTTTATTTGAAGATTTGATTCTTTGCTCCTTACCTATACAGCTCTTACTTCATTGAACGTCAAACTTAATTTATTTTGAGCTTACCCTATAGTATGAATTCATCGGGCACCTTAAAAGGGATAGTCCAGTTTCGGCTGAGATGGAGCTTCAGCTTTCCAATGTTTTTGATGATAGTTTGTTAGATAGCGATAAACATGTAATGAAATATAAACAAGCGTAGAATTCTATGAGGAATTCAAAGTTTATTTGGCCCTAATAAAAGAATTTGAATGCCTTTGTTTTACTTTGTTTTTGGATATCTCTGCCACTTAAAAACTGATTTTAATTAGAATAAACTTTGAACTCCTCTTAGAATTGTATGCTCTTTAAAGGATAAATCCAGTTCAAAAATAAGTTCGTCTGATAAAAAAAGACTAAAGTCTTTTGAGTTCAACCGTAACAATCTGACTGAGTTGAATAGGATGAAAAATAAGGAAGTTATGAAGTTCTGAAGTTTTGCTTATTTCTGCAGAACAGTTCTTGCACAGTGGATATGAATATGCAAATGAATGAGCTGACCATGTCATAACCTCACAATTTTCTATTGATCGTGTACAAAAAAAAAAAAATGACGAAAATTCAATGTTTCTGTCATTGAAGTCTAAAACATATATGTTATACTGGTTGAATAACTTCAGAATAGTCATAATAGTGATCAGTTAGATATATCAAAATTTGAGCCTTGGGCATGATTGCGTTTGAATGAAAAAAAAAATTAAAATTCCAAAAATGTATGCACAACCTATAATGGCAAGTTGTGAGAGTAAGACTTGCTCGTCGTCAAAGAACTGCATGTTTTCTGAAAAATTAGCAAAACTGAAAAATGCATAACCTTATTTTTTTCCCGATCTCGATCAAAATTTTACTGTTGAAATTGTACTCGATCAAAATTTTAGAGTTGAAATTGTAATATTTTGCTCTTTCTTGTCAAACTAATTTATTTTTGGACTAGATTTCCTCTTTAATATTTAATACCGTGGTTTCTAAGTATCTCGCAAAAAGTTAAAAGTTGAATCCTAACCTAAATCACTATACCATCCCTTTAAAACATACAGTGATACAGTTACCGTGCTCTTTTATTTGCTCTGTTAACAGTTTGGTAACTCGCAATGGCCAAGTCCGTGTGTGCGGCTCTTAGACCAGGCGTCCACTAGGGCGCGGACAAGGCGCGGACAAGCCCCGGAATGCAAATTTGGTATTCCGCACTCCTTCGGGAACCTGTCCGCACGTTCCTGAACGTGTCCGCTCACTGTCCTAAACATGTCCGGGCGTTTCCGCACCTTCGGGAGAGAGAAAAATTTCCGCGTCCAAATTTTGATCGAGACCAAAATTTGGACGCGGAAATGAACTTCCTGACACCTTCGGCGACTTGTCCTGACGATGTCCTGAGGATGTCCCGCTTGTCCGGAATCCTTCCGCTCCTTCCGCACACGCTCCGGAAAGAATCCCGCGGTGTGGGGAAGCTTCCCGAATGAAAGCGGAAGACACCAGGAATGGTTTAGGACAGCGCGGAGCCGATGCGGATCTATATATGTAAGTGTCCGGAACCGATGCGGAAATTTTGTGAGCCAGACACGAAAATGTCGACACTTTCCGCGAGCGTCATGCCAATGAAACGCAAAATAAGCAAGAAGGGAGGCGAGGCCCCCATGCAAATATCCCCATCACAGGCACGCCTTTCGTCTAGTGATGAAGAACAGGTAAATCTAAGGAATTTCCGGTCCCACAAGGCAAAGAAGAAGGTAGTAGAGACTGTGCCAAAAGCAACCAGAAAGAAGCGAAATCAGCCCAATAACTTCCTGGTAAGTTTTTTTTTTATTTGATCTTTTCAGAAATTATTTTCCATCTGAGTGACTTTCCTGGTTCCTATTACTTACTATAGTAAATTTTCCTTTATGTTGTTTTCGTATTTTATTTGCAAACAAACTAGGTTGTCCGATGTGACAGCCCAGCTGAAAAATCACAAAAGTAGGTGGAAGTACACTCAGAAAAAAAGCATAGAATTTTTGGCTAAATGTTAATGTATTATATAAATATGAACAGGTTGTTATTCATACGTAAATGCTTTCTAATGATACAACATATTAGAACAAAAGACAAATTCATCACACTACAAAGCATGAATTCAATTGCAAAGATATATCTGTGGCCTCATTACAATGTAATATCTTTGAAGCCCAAAATAACAATGAAAGCTGAAGATGATGGAGGAAAATGAAGAATTTTCTGTCACTTCAAAACTCAAGTGAAATGAAAGAAAAAGCAATAAATCATGAACTCGAAAAAGTGTTAAATTTCTGTCTTTCTTTTGCTTTGTTTTTTGCTGAGTGTATATATTTAACTACACATTAAGCATCACAAATCATTTCAGAAATATTCTTTACCTGAATGATTTTCGTAGTTGTTATTACCTTACATTTTTTCTTCTTTTTGTTTTAGTTGCAAACAAACTCGATGGTCCAATTTGACAGCCCAGCTGAACCCCCCCCCCCAAAAAAAAAGTAAATTAAAGTAGGTTACAATCATTTCCCCATTTGTACACTTCATTGGCAATAGGCTAGTAAGCTCTTAGCATGAAAAAAAAAATATTCGGATTTAAAACTGTTCAAAAGTGATCAAAATAAGAGAGGGTTAGAGATGCACAAGGGTAAAAAATCAGAGAACGAAAAACAAATTTAATGATTAGGATCATTTTGGCATGCTCTACAGAAGTATCAGACAAAACATGTATATACTTCACGATGGATAAAGCACATGTCTAAAAAAAGGGAATAAAGAATATATATATATATAAACATATGCATTTATAAATATATATATATATATATATATATATATATATATATATATACAGTAACATAAGCAACAGTTAGTGATATAAGTAACAAAACTGCAACAAAGTTCATACTGTATTCATCATGGGTTTATTTCTTGTGAAGAAAACCGTTGGTGAATACAGCATGAACTTTACAAAGTTCATGCTGTATTCACCAACGGTTTATTTCTTGTGAAGAAATAAATCGTTGGTGAATACAGCATGAACTTTGTTGCAGTTTTGTTACTTATCTTTTTATCTTGCCCACACGTGGACTACCTTATCAACATGATTATATATACATATATATATGTATATACATTTACATTTTTATGTATATATATATATATATATATATAATGTGAAGCGGGCTTGGCCTCGTACGTGGTGGGTACTGCATCATTGGTATATGTGAGACGGAAGGAAAACTTGCAGTATAGACGTTGCAGTGGTGTTCAGTCTTGCCTTTATTCCCCGAGCTTTCGGCTATTTCACTAGCCTTTTTCAAGGGCTTGATGAGACATAACATAAAAGCAAAATAGCAACCAATTTGCATGCATTTGAACAGAAATAGAAATAGAAATAGAAATAGTACTAACAAGAAGCCAATCAAACGGAATATAGGCAGTGGCACCAATTCGCATACATTTCAACAGAATAAGGCAGACAACAGAACAAAAACAACAACAAAAACAAAAAACAGAAAACAAAGCAAAAGAAACATAGGCAGCAATGTTACATTCGCTCCAACGGAAAGGTAGTATTATCACATACACTTGCGGTGAAAAAATACAGTTGTAGTAGTAGTTTAGTATAGGTAATACCAACGGTAATACATAAACCAACATAAATTAGAGCACAATAGTTACCTTTAGGGCGTGGGGATTTGCTTGTGTGTGGTGTGTGTGGTGTCCGGAGGGTGAGTGTGAGGGGTTCGTACATGTAATGCGGGGGCAGTGAAGTGTGAGGGGTGATGTGGCGTGGGGGTATTTGGGACGGTGACACAGTAATAATTACATGCCTTTGAAGGTCATTCGCGCCGTGAAACTCTTTTATAAGATATAGGTACAAGGTCTTTAAATAGTAAATAAGGTGCACCTACATTCTTGACACTGTGAGTAGGTGCTCAATAAACTTCAAAACTTCTCGTACGTTCTGGATAGAGATTAAAACAGAACCTATGAAAAATTAAGGATCGGCATTAATTCCATGTGGACGTAAAGTTCGAAGTTTAGATATCCAGTACGATTCTCGTTTGAGTATGATATGGCTTTCCTTCTTTTTGATGAGTTCAATACCTGTGATTTGTACATCCCGAACTGAGTGATTTGGTAGGTTAAAATGTAAGGTGTAGGGAAGGATTTTGCGGCTGGAGGTGTTGTGGTTGATAATCTCAGAACGTGTGTTGTTCAGGCGGGTGTACAGAGACGTTTGAGTTTTACCGACATATTGTAGGCCACATTGACAGCATGTGATGAGGTATATTACCCAAGATGATTTGCAGTTAATGTAGTCTGTGATGAAGTAGGTTTTCTTTGTTGATGAGCTTGTGAATGTGTGTGTGTCTTTGATGTGCTGGTGCAGGATGCATTTTTTTGACTTACATTGGTAGAAACCAGGCGTCGAAGAGCTGATGTCTGTAGGTGTGCTGTGGAACTGTGGTGGGGTTGGGTAGGGTGGGCTTGGAGAATTGTGTGAGTTAGTGTTTGTTGTTGATTCAGAGCTTTGTAGGGCGTCTTCCTGAATTGCGTCTACAAGCATGGATATTGTTTGTGTTTGTGTATGTTCTTCATGATCTGTGGCTGGAGTGTGTTGTTTGGGTGATGTGGCATTCACTAGCATGTCCCGTAGCGTTCTACTACGTCGGAAGGATGTGATGGGTGGCCTTGGGAAGATATTTCGTAGAGTATCGCATTCGCTGATGATGGAGAAATGTTTGTGGATGATGCGCGAGACGTTGGCTGTGGCGGGTGTGTATGTGATAGGGAAGTGTATGTTGTTTGTTGTGGTTCGTTCCTTGTATGAGAGGAGATTTTCCCTAGTGATTTGTGATGCTCGCGAGATTTGTTTGTTTACCATTTTGGTATTGTAATTTCTGTCTTTGAGGTGCATTTTTAGTTGTTCTAAGTGGTGAGAGGTCTTGTCGGGGTCTGAACAGATGCGGCGGATGCGTGTTGCTTGACTGTATGGGATGCTGTTGAAGACATGTTTGGGATGACAGGATGAGGGGAGTAGGTAGGCGTGCGTGTTGGTGGGTTTGGTGTGGAGTTGTGTTTGTAAGGTGCCTCCTTCAAGATAGAGGGTGACATCCAAGAAATTGATGTTTGTGTCGGATGAATCAAACGTGTATTTGATGGTTGCATGTTTTTGATTCATGTCATTTTGAAATTTTGACAGGCTGCGTGGGGAACCAATCCAGATGAATTGAATATCGTCTATATAACGCCGCCATGATTTTTTCAGCATAGGCATGTGCATCGATTTGAGGATTTCCTCTTCTTTTTCTGCCATGAAGAGATTAGCGTAAGAGGGGGCTACAGGAGTGCCCATAGCTGTGCCCTGGATTTGAAGGTAGTTGGTGCCCTGGAACTGAAAATTGTTGAGGGTCAGGACCAGCTCCAGTAGGCGCATCAGTTGTGGTGTGGGCGGTTGGGGGTGCTCTCGCCGCGAGAGGGCGTTTTGTATTGATTTTAGTCCTTCAGCATGGGGTATGTTAGTATAGAGTGATGACACATCGGCTGTAACTAAAATAGTGCGTGATGAAAATGGGGCAGACTCAGTATTGAGCTTTTCAATATGTTGTAGAAAATGAGTAGTGTCTCTAAGATATGACGGGATTTTTTCAACCAGGGGTCGCAAGTGGAAGTCTAGGTATTTGGAGATCTGTACTGTGGGACAGGCACAACCGGAGACAATCGGTCTTCCCGGGTTGTTTTCTTTGTGTAGTTTAGGCAGAAGATACAGATTGGGACTAGAGCAGTTTTGGGGTATCAGAGCTTTTTTGATGCTCTTTTCTTCGTCCAAACATTGCACTGCATCTTTTACTTTGAGGAGATTGTTTTGTGTTGGATCGTGGTCGAGCTTTTTGTAGGTCCCCGTGTCCGACAGCTGTCGGAGACCTTCGTCGACATAGTTTTGGGATGACATCACTACTACTGCCGAGCCTTTGTCGGCTGGCTTGATGACAATTTGATCATTGTTTCTCAGAGCTCTTAGGGCCTTCCGTTCACCTTTTGTCAGATTGTCCGAACACCTACGTGATTCATGTTTTCGGGCGGAGTCTAAGATTTCTCTTTCTACGTTTTCAAAAAACAGACCCAGGCGTGGATTTTCGGTTCGTGGGGTCCAGAGACTTTTCTTTTTGATTAGCGATTTAAGTCTATCTGTTTCAGGATGGGGGTTGTGCCGACTTTCGGCATCAGTCGTGTTTTGACCAGTTTGATTTCTTTCAGCATAGTATGCTTTCAGACTCATTTTCCTTTTGAGTTCATTTACATCTGCTTGTAATTGAAGAGTGTCGATAAGGGGAGGGGTGGGACAGAAATTCAACCCTTTGGACAAAAGTGTGACTTCAGAGTGAGAGAGGTTGTAATCAGAAAGATTTACAATCTGTACACTGGGTTGGGAAGGAATTAGCTCTTTGTTGGACGTTCTAGCTACGTTTCTAAACGAATTCCGTCGCTTTTTGTAGGCACTTTTGTTGTACCGTCTTATTTTGTTTCTGTTTGTGCGAGGAAAGCGAGAGCGGTCAGCCGAGGCGCGCGTGTTATTTTCGCAATGAGGGCAGCGACCGCCTCCGTCTTTGTCTCCGCATTGTGAAGACTGCATGTGCTTTTTCACCTCATTGCACAGTTCATTATCCCTTATTAGTTTGTCTTTCTTTGTTACACTCATGATACGTGACTTATCTACGACATGACCATGGATAAAATTTATTGTCTTATGGTATTTCCCGGAAGTGGTCTTAGTAAATAACATCTTTCTTAGTAAATAACATCTTTCTAGCCTCCTCCAAACTGGTCAAAACACGACTGATGCCGAAAGTCGGCACAACCCCCATCCTGAAACAGATAGACTTAAATCGCTAATCAAAAAGAAAAGTCTCTGGACCCCACGAACCGAAAATCCACGCCTGGGTCTGTTTTTTGAAAACGTAGAAAGAGAAATCTTAGACTCCGCCCGAAAACATGAATCACGTAGGTGTTCGGACAATCTGACAAAAGGTGAACGGAAGGCCCTAAGAGCTCTGAGAAACAATGATCAAATTGTCATCAAGCCAGCCGACAAAGGCTCGGCAGTAGTAGTGATGTCATCCCAAAACTATGTCGACGAAGGTCTCCGACAGCTGTCGGACACGGGGACCTACAAAAAGCTCGACCACGATCCAACACAAAACAATCTCCTCAAAGTAAAAGATGCAGTGCAATGTTTGGACGAAGAAAAGAGCATCAAAAAAGCTCTGATACCCCAAAACTGCTCTAGTCCCAATCTGTATCTTCTGCCTAAACTACACAAAGAAAACAACCCGGGAAGACCGATTGTCTCCGGTTGTGCCTGTCCCACAGTACAGATCTCCAAATACCTAGACTTCCACTTGCGACCCCTGGTTGAAAAAATCCCGTCATATCTTAGAGACACTACTCATTTTCTACAACATATTGAAAAGCTCAATACTGAGTCTGCCCCATTTTCATCACGCACTATTTTAGTTACAGCCGATGTGTCATCACTCTATACTAACATACCCCATGCTGAAGGACTAAAATCAATACAAAACGCCCTCTCGCGGCGAGAGCACCCCCAACCGCCCACACCACAACTGATGCGCCTACTGGAGCTGGTCCTGACCCTCAACAATTTTCAGTTCCAGGGCACCAACTACCTTCAAATCCAGGGCACAGCTATGGGCACTCCTGTAGCCCCCTCTTACGCTAATCTCTTCATGGCAGAAAAAGAAGAGGAAATCCTCAAATCGATGCACATGCCTATGCTGAAAAAATCATGGCGGCGTTATATAGACGATATTCAATTCATCTGGATTGGTTCCCCACGCAGCCTGTCAAAATTTCAAAATGACATGAATCAAAAACATGCAACCATCAAATACACGTTTGATTCATCCGACACAAACATCAATTTCTTGGATGTCACCCTCTATCTTGAAGGAGGCACCTTACAAACACAACTCCACACCAAACCCACCAACACGCACGCCTACCTACTCCCCTCATCCTGTCATCCCAAACATGTCTTCAACAGCATCCCATACAGTCAAGCAACACGCATCCGCCGCATCTGTTCAGACCCCGACAAGACCTCTCACCACTTAGAACAACTAAAAATGCACCTCAAAGACAGAAATTACAATACCAAAATGGTAAACAAACAAATCTCGCGAGCATCACAAATCACTAGGGAAAATCTCCTCTCATACAAGGAACGAACCACAACAAACAACATACACTTCCCTATCACATACACACCCGCCACAGCCAACGTCTCGCGCATCATCCACAAACATTTCTCCATCATCAGCGAATGCGATACTCTACGAAATATCTTCCCAAGGCCACCCATCACATCCTTCCGACGTAGTAGAACGCTACGGGACATGCTAGTGAATGCCACATCACCCAAACAACACACTCCAGCCACAGATCATGAAGAACATACACAAACACAAACAATATCCATGCTTGTAGACGCAATTCAGGAAGACGCCCTACAAAGCTCTGAATCAACAACAAACACTAACTCACACAATTCTCCAAGCCCACCCTACCCAACCCCACCACAGTTCCACAGCACACCTACAGACATCAGCTCTTCGACGCCTGGTTTCTACCAATGTAAGTCAAAAAAATGCATCCTGCACCAGCACATCAAAGACACACACACATTCACAAGCTCATCAACAAAGAAAACCTACTTCATCACAGACTACATTAACTGCAAATCATCTTGGGTAATATACCTCATCACATGCTGTCAATGTGGCCTACAATATGTCGGTAAAACTCAAACGTCTCTGTACACCCGCCTGAACAACACACGTTCTGAGATTATCAACCACAACACCTCCAGCCGCAAAATCCTTCCCTACACCTTACATTTTAACCTACCAAATCACTCAGTTCGGGATGTACAAATCACAGGTATTGAACTCATCAAAAAGAAGGAAAGCCATATCATACTCAAACGAGAATCGTACTGGATATCTAAACTTCGAACTTTACGTCCACATGGAATTAATGCCGATCCTTAATTTTTCATAGGTTCTGTTTTAATCTCTATCCAGAACGTACGAGAAGTTTTGAAGTTTATTGAGCACCTACTCACAGTGTCAAGAATGTAGGTGCACCTTATTTACTATTTAAAGACCTTGTACCTATATCTTATAAAAGAGTTTCACGGCGCGAATGACCTTCAAAGGCATGTAATTATTACTGTGTCACCGTCCCAAATACCCCCACGCCACATCACCCCTCACACTTCACTGCCCCCGCATTACATGTACGAACCCCTCACACTCACCCTCCGGACACCACACACACCACACACAAGCAAATCCCCACGCCCTAAAGGTAACTATTGTGCTCTAATTTATGTTGGTTTATGTATTACCGTTGGTATTACCTATACTAAACTACTACTACAACTGTATTTTTTCACCGCAAGTGTATGTGATAATACTACCTTTCCGTTGGAGCGAATGTAACATTGCTGCCTATGTTTCTTTTGCTTTGTTTTCTGTTTTTTGTTTTTGTTGTTGTTTTTGTTCTGTTGTCTGCCTTATTCTGTTGAAATGTATGCGAATTGGTGCCACTGCCTATATTCCGTTTGATTGGCTTCTTGTTAGTACTATTTCTATTTCTATTTCTATTTCTGTTCAAATGCATGCAAATTGGTTGCTATTTTGCTTTTATGTTATGTCTCATCAAGCCCTTGAAAAAGGCTAGTGAAATAGCCGAAAGCTCGGGGAATAAAGGCAAGACTGAACACCACTGCAACGTCTATACTGCAAGTTTTCCTTCCGTCTCACATATATATATATATATATATATATTATATATATATATATATATGGTTCAAAAAGTTTGCGAATATCATCCATGTGACTGTAAAGGCAGAGAAAAAATTGTTCTCCCAGATGAGACAAATCAAAAATTAAAAAAAAAATGAGTCGTCAGCCGGCATGCAGACAATCCTATTCTTCGACTTTTGGTGGTCACATTTATCAAATGATATTGACCAATCATATTAATATAATATCAGCCGCTACTGCTGAAGCAAAACAAGGAGCATCAATGACGGCTAGAGGTCAACACTAATGAGGAAAAGTTAAAGTCAGCGCCAAATTTATACCTTTCCATTTTCCTGGTATTGTCCGCAGTTTGTCCGCATGCCTAACTTTTGTTGTCAGGAAGGCATCCTGATTGTCCGCGTTCATTCCTGGTGTAATCTTAGATGTTTCCGCGCTGCCCGGCTACGATTAGCATATTCCGAAGTATTTCGCGCTCTTCCGGAGTGATTCCTAGCAATGTCCGCAGTCAGTCCGCGGACAGTCCGCGGACAGTCCGCGGACAGTCCTAGGAATGTCCCAGGACAACTTGATTCACAAAGTTATTCCGCGTTTGTCGCGGACAGGATGCCGAAATAACAAAATTTGCTTCCGCAACCCTTCCGGGGCTTGTCCGCGCCCAAGTGGACGTCCGCCCTTATCCTCGTGTCGTTCTTCTACTGCGTGGTAGCCGAATGCCCAACATATTACACGGAGTTCAATTCGAAATGCTACCGCGTGTTCGGAGCGAAGAAAACATGGAGTGATGCTGCAGCTAGTTCGTATTGTCGTCTCGACGGCGGCGGTAACTTGGTTTCGATCCACAGCTCTTCCGAGAACGACTTTGTCTTCGACTTCTGGCGCACATCAACCGGAGGCAGTGACGGGGTACCATGAATTTATTTTTGTCTGTTTGTCATAGAAGTTGTCCGTTTGTTGTTGTCTTGTTTCCCTTATATGCATGTAGGGATTCGCTTAATAGTTCCCAGCTCGAGAATTCAGTCAAAAACAGTAGCTTCTGGCGCGAGTACAAAGATAACAGAGAGGACAGTAAAATTATGTTGAATATCATATTAGAATAAAAGTATGTTGTTGATTCATATATTCTGCTTCTAATAGCACATTAAAGGGTGTGTACAGTACAACCATGGTACAGTAACTGGTCGAGGTGAAGATTTAGCTTTTGACGTTTTGTGAGATATTCAGAAACCATTCTATGAGATGGCAAAGAGCATGCAGTTCTAAGGGGTATCAAAAGTTTATTCGATGAAAATCGGTTTTGTAATGGCTGAGATATCCAAAAACAAGGTGAAACAAAGAGAAACTAATAAAGTTGGGACATGTCGCCTTTTATTATTAGCACTTTTTGGGGGGATATCTCAGCCATTTGAAAACCAATTTTCATCAAATAAACATTGAATCCTTCTTAGAATTACATGCTCTTTCATACTTCATAAGAGGCTTTTCATTATCTTAATTAGGAATGTTCATGAATCCCTACCTCAACCAGTACTGTACAGTCCCTTTAAAGTTTGTTTTATATCTCTTTCCTCAACAGTTAATTACGTCAGTGGGAGAGAGAACCCTTGTTCGTTGTATTCTATTTATTGTAGTTATTTTTGTACACATAATATTTGCCATTATAGCTTGTAATCTTATCGCACACATTTTTGTTGGTTATACAATGCGGCACTACGTACACACACACACACACACACACATGGTATTTTGTGTACTCTCAGAGGGAAGAATTCAAAGGGGGTACTCAGTTTTACTAGACATGCCTTGTGCATATGAATATGAAGTGCCTTAAGCCTTGTGCATATAAACATAAAGTAGCATATTTATGTCAAATCCATTTGACGCGTATTCTTTTTTTTTCACTTTAGTACTACTGGATCGGTATGAACGACATCGACAATGAAGCTTGGTACAAATGGAGCGACGGTTCATCCGTCGTCTACCAGAACTTCTACATGGGCGAGCCTAACAACAACGGCAACGAAGATTGTGTTCACGTTTATCCATCCGTCAAGCAATGGAACGATTGGAAATGTTCCCAAGAATTGTCCTTCGTGTGTAAAAGGGACACGATTAAATAATATGAAGGCAGGACCATAGGTGACCGTGCATTACATGACCAATAAAACTCGCACCTCTTGATTATACGTAAGGACTCCAAAAAAAAAAGTAAAGCCCGTCAGCCAAGTCAGTCTTGAGGTTTTCATATTTTCTTAAAGCGCTATTCATCCACAAAATCCTTAAGTTTGGGATCACAAAATTAATGACTTTTTTTTTTTAATTTGTAGAGTAGTGTGATCAGGTATGTCCTATAGAGGTCCCTATGGTCATTTCCTGAAAATCCTTTGCATACTCTGCACTTCCAACTCCAATAACTTTTGAAAAGATAACGTTTAATAATACAGTGTACTTGGCATTGATCATGGAGAGAACGTGCAAATAAAACATGCCCAATTTCAGCCGAATCGATCACGGCACCCTACAGCCAAGCTCAAGTTCAAAGAGTATCATAAATTAAGTGCATTAATTAAGAAGAAGAAAACATATGACGCCGTATCCTACCAGTGACTTCTTAAAGATTAGGATAAAATAAACATTATACGGTATTGTAAAATGCCATCTACCCCTGCATTGAACGAAATTAAACATTGAATTTGATTTTAATAGACAGAGCTACCATTTAAGGGCAAACAAATAAAAGAACCCAGAAAAGCGAATTGCCTTATTTTTAACAGAAAATACACAAAAATGTATAATGATAGATTAATGGTTAAGGTAGAAAAAGAGCGTGGATAGTTTAGTAGATGTAATTTAAATTTGGAAATGTTGAGACTGTACCAACAAAGGTCTGTATTTGATAATTAATGGAATTACAGCTGTTAAACAACACTAATAGCAAAGGGCGCTCTAAAGTAAAATGGCAAACTGAACTGACTTTCAGGAATGAATTGCGTGCAGTTTCTCTGTTTACTATTTGAGTCCATCTTTTCTTCTGAGATCAGTTTTACTTCTTCTTTTTTTCTCAATATTTCTTCATTTTTAACAGTTCCTTATCCTTTAATCATGTTAATTGAGATTCTCCACCTTTTCTCACATTATGTTCAATTAAGAGTTATTTTCTTGACGTCTTGTGTAAGTTAGCTCCCTATTATTTCATGCATGTACGTTCATTGCTGTGTATAATGTCTGCATGTTTCAAACTAGCTGTAATGATAATACATTGTAGAAAATCTGAACCTTGTAACATTAATTACGTGAGAAGTTGGGTGTCAGATGGGTTTGAGGATTCTAACATTTTTTGACGAAGATTCTTTTGAGATAATGAGAAATATATGGAATACGAAAGAGTATACACTTCGAAGATGAATCAATCTTATTTTAATGAAAATGGGTTTTTAAATTGCTGAGATATCTAAAACAAAGCATTAATCTAATGAAAGATGGACCCTACTTTTTCATTGTGAAAATTTAACCAATTCAAAACCAAATATCAACAAATGAAATTTGACTTCATCTTAGAGTTGTAAACTCTCTAACATTTCTTAAAGTGTTGTCTAAATATCTCACAAAAAGTTAAAAGCGGAATTCTAACTTCAACTCATACTGTACCATCCTTTTAAGGTCTTCTTATCATTGACTGAAACTCTTATGTTCCCTCATATTAGTAAGGGCTTTAAAATTCCATAGCAACTGCTATCTAATTCAATGATATAGACAAGTGATGAGGCATTCCCGAGAATTCGAAATTAGAATACTCATTAACTACATTTTTCTGATGAGTGTTTTTGCACATATATAATCATACATATATATATATAATATATATATATATATATATAATATATCTATCTATATATATATATATATATATATATATATATATATATATCGTTGCTGGGGTGACAAGACCTTGTATCTGCAATTTTGGTAAAAATGACTTTTTTGGATTAATGGTCAAATAATGGGTTAAGTGATGTCCTGTCCAAATCCCAACTGTATTACTCCAAAAATGAAGCCACCACGGCATGTCAAAGGAAAGGCTACTATTATCCCATTCGCCACAGTGCTTTGACCACCATGTTTTTTGGCTCTCCTGAACATTTGACATTTTGTAGATACGAGGTCTTGTCACCCCAGCGACGATATATATTATATAATTTACTCTCTAAAAGGATCGAGTGAAAATACATTTGAGTGAAAATGTTCATTTTCAATCGTTTGGAGTGACCTCAGGGATCACTCGAAGATTTTGAAGTAATCCCTTAGGTCACTCCTTCAAGAGTGAATATTTTCACTCTATTTTTTTAGAGAGTAAATATGTAATTATGTATAGATTCATATTTCTATACAAAATTTATTCACATATACATACAATATATATATATATATATATGTGTGTGTATATATGTATATATATATATATATACATATGTATATGTATATAGACATACAAACATGTATGTAAATGATATGTATACATATGTACATAAAGTTACATATATATGTTTAGGATGTGTATGATACATAATATATTACACTAACACTGTATATACGAACTACTTGAATGAAGAATCGTGATCACATATTTTCACCTTGAAGATCACTACGTCATAAAAGCCGTAAAACTTTTTGCATTACACTGCACAATCACTCTAATCAATACTGCACATCAATATGCTGTTGTCATAATGAAATTATCAAAAGCCTCTTTCATGCTATCACTAATGAACCTGCCGAGCAAGGCACACACACACACACACACACACACACACACACACACACACACACACATATATATATATATCAATAATAAAGTCACAACAGAGGAATGCAGGGAATGCATTAATAGCCAATCTTGATTTAATGAATAATCCGAATTTTCGAGGAACCTTCCTCTTCTTCAGGGGTGACAGTGCGAATATTCACAATGATTATTAAGAGTGAGGTGTTATTCCCTGTATTCCTCTGTTGTGACTTTATTATTGCTATTTCTAGTACTGCCAATACGCGGAACAACTACAATATATATATATATATATATATATATATATATATATATATATATATATACATATATACACGTCCATTATATTCGCGTAATCATTGAGATAACAAGGACAACATAACTTCAAACAAGCGCATACAAGAATGATAATAACAGACATCGATCTGAATATATGTGTGCTTGTGAGCACGGCAGCACGGATGCGAGTATCATATTTTGTAATAGGCACTTTTGAAACTTTTAAACGAGAAGAATTATCACTCTAAATAAATCGGTAATATGTGCACAAAGAAAATTCAGTGGAAAGTCGTTCCCTGTCAACCCAATCATTTTCCTGCAGATTATCTACAGACTATCATCCTCATTGTCCTTCATAAATTGATACAATAAACGTTAATTATGCAGAGAAATGCAAAGTTTCCATTTCTTCGTGTTCTTCTTCTCGTGTGATTTGCTCTCTGGTTAGCACCTTCACTGGAATGCTCTCGTCGCACATATAATTATGTCTCTGAATTAATTGCCAATATATAGTTGTTTGTGACCTTGTATCACAAATCAAACAAATAAAAAAGTTGCCAAACACGGATTTTAGTGAAGGGAATGTTCCGAAATGGCAAGACTCTGAGCTTTGTAATGATGTATAACTAAGTTTGAATTGACTTTCCTAACCTACCTAAATATTGGAAAGAAAGCACACACTCTGGAAAAGTGTAATCTGAGAAAAGAGGCTCTGAAGGGCAGGTTCTATTCAAGCACTTGGCGCGTGGATGCTGTTCAATGAATGGGACAAAAAAAAAAAGCAGGATGGAATCCACCATAGCAACAACAATGAAGGAAATATCAGAAAATAAGCATGCTCTATTGACACATTTTGTCCATGATTAGTTTACTACTAACTCCTAAGGCAGTAGCAATATACTTTCAAAACTTTTTAGAGTTGAAAACGAAAAGTGTATAAAGGCTTTTTAAGAAGTGAGAAGGGGCTCCAAAAGACATACACTACCTGATTTCACTATTGTACAAAGCAGGATTGTATAGGAAAACGGCCGAAAGCACACGTTTTCGTTTGTTTTATGATCCCAAACTTACGAATGATATAGAAAAATAATTGCTCTTTCAGGAAATATAACAAACATAAGTTTCACCTTTTTCTTTTTTAGTCGTCACGTTAAATCAAAAGATGCGACTTTTTGATGGTTTTGTGATGCACTAGTTCCCTCAGGCTTCACTTTTGCACTCAAAGTATAAATCATGTGACATTATCTTAAACTTTCATATTAGTAGGATAAAGTTTAAAGGAGACGTCGGCACATAACGAAAGCCGGAAGAGATCCTTAAAAAAATGTCTATTTTCGAACAAAGGCAAGCCATATGGAAGGGCCTGAATCCAAGAAAAAAGTCACAATCATTAAATACTATCACAGGATTTATGATTTCAGCAAATGCTGAAAGAGAAACAGTGACTGCAATAAGTTGCCGCAAGACACGAAGTTGTGAGGCTCTCAAGTTAAGACTGCTTTTATTCCCGGCGTCCGGATGTGGTTCCTTAAAGATATGTCTCCTTTTATGTTTTTTGTTTTTTGGCTAACAGCGAACAATGAATAAGACATTATTCAAAACAAGTTCAAATTTACTATCACTTGACTTTTCTAAATACCTACATTACCTACCGCATCAAAGTGGAGACTAAAATGAAGACCTAAAGTCTGCATGTAAGTTACCAAGGAGTTGAAAAGCAATTAATTTCCATAACATTGTTATCATTATTTGGGAGGGGGGGGGGTTTCTAGCAGAGGTTATTGCAAATAAGGAGATCTTCTGATCACCTATTCTTCATTTAATAATTAATAGTGAACTTTGCAGAATTATAGAAATGATTTTTCTTCATGAGTCCCAACCTACATCAAGTTTCTAATTTTCAAGAAATAAGGATTTCCTATAGATACATAAACATACTTTCAACTATAATAAGAGAGAAAAATTCATCAGCAAAGATATTTACCAGATTTGGAGAGGTGATGGAGGGCATCTACTAGTATTTATGCCGCATTTGAATTTTCTTTTGTTTACTGGGTGACTTTTACATCAATTCTTTACAAACTTTTCATTGAAGCAAGCAACATCAACTTTTTAAAATTAATTTTTAATTAATGTATTTGTAATTGAAATTTTAACACATACATTAAGCAAATGGGTAGCATTCAGTTTGTCAGTGAGTGATATAACATTTATTATTGAGGCCTGGTAGGTTTTGACATGCGTGAATAGGACTTATTGCGTAACAATTTAGAAGCTGATGTGTGATGCTTAATGGTATGTTGATACTAGTATTTGTCTTCTCCATAATATTTTTGTGTTTTTCATTTGCTATGAGTTTTCCTGACAGCGAAAACTTTTTTTTTAATGAAATGACGAGGACCGAATAACTACATTCTGAAAGATATATTTTGCCTCTTATGTTTGCGAAGGATTATCACGTGGCGCTGGGTTCACTTGATAGCCTATGCAAGTGCCATCTTGCAGACGTAGGCTAACTCGCTCGAACATTCCCTGTCGTTCCACTCCTTGGTGTTTTTCCACAGGTGTATGCAGTCCTCGTTATCGTCATTGTTTGGTTCGCCGGGAGCCCAATGTTGGTAATCGTAGGCAGTGCCGTCAGAATAGGCAAAATTGTTTTCATTGGACACGTCGTTGAGACCAATCCAGAAGCCCTAAAGATTGTCGGATTAGGGAAGTTGAAGCAAAGGTTTTCGTAAGTACTTAAGGGGTTGTTTGAATGCACAATATAATTATCATCCATGCCCAAACACGAAATTGAATGCTCATATCCGTATTTGAACTTGTGACACTAATTTACGTGCCTAAAAACGAATTTGAAATTATTAAACGTGACATCGTTTGACCAAAGTCAAAAGCTATCAATGTGTAAGGCTAGACCGGAATCGAAGTGGTGGTGGCACTGCGATCTACATCAAGGAAAATGTTGAATTCAGTGTCAAAAAGGATTTATTCATTTACGGTCTAGAGCTTATGTGTATTGAAATTTGTTTGCCAAAGCAAACACCTATCATTATTGTATATTGGTATCGCCCCCAAACTCCCACAGTGCGATTTTTTATCCGTTTGAAACTTTACTATATATACAGTCGTTAGAATTTTCCTCAAAAGATGTTATAATCTAAGGAGATTTGAATTGTGATTTAATGAAGAAACCTTGGTCATGTCAATCGAGACGGCTTCAACTTTCAGCTGAAGATTTCGATCTGAAGCAATATGTAGGCAAGCCCACAAGAATAACATCGTCAACAGCTACATGGATAGACGTGCTGTTTTCATCTTGTAAGGATAAGGTAACTTTCTGTGATGTACTGCCGTTATCAATTAGTGATCACTATGATGGTCTGCTCTCTAGGTAAAGCTAAGGCTGAGAAAAGTTACCATAAGTTTACATACTTCCGAAATATGAAAATGCTTATCTGGAGGACTTTAAGGCTGATTTAGAAAAGATTAGCTGGGATAATGTACTAGGTGAGTCAGATTTAAAACAGTACGTATGACAAATTGTTTCATAGGGTTTATTCCTCTATTGGATAAACATGCCCCTCTTTAAAAGAAAAGAATACGATATCGAGAGTCACCGTGGATGAATTTTGGCATATTACGTTAGATGCGTGAAAGAGATCAAATGAAACAAGCCCATCGCTCTAAAATCGACGAAGATTGGAAATTGTATAAGATTGGGAAACTCTGTAACTGATGTGATACGGCGAGCGAAACAAGCATAACATGTGTCTGAAAGCATTGTAAGGAATAATTGTGATACAAATGCAATGTGGAAATCCATAAGACGTATAATGCCAAAGAAAATCAGCGATACTCCCATTCAAAAGATGATCATTGAGGGAAACGAAGTTAAATGTTCAAAAGAAATAGCGGCTTCTTTGAATGATCATTTTGTAAGTTTGGCTGTTAGAAGAAAACAGGAGTCTAATACGAAATTTGGTTAAAATATGCAACAATATTTATCTAGGATTAGATCTCAGTTCAGTTTTACTCAAATTTCTCCAAATGATGTAATGGATGTTACAAGAAATATTCCGATTTCTACCTGTATCATAAAAGATACTATTGATTTTATTGTTGAACCTTTGACCCACATTCTAAATCTGTCATTGAAAACTGGTAAAATTCTAAGTACATGGAAGAGGACACGTGTAACACCTATCCACAAAGGTGGTAATAAAGACAACCCCTCAAACAATAGACCGATATCAATTTTACTAGTATTGTAAAAAAAAAATATTAGATAAGATTGTATTTGATCAAATATATTGTTATCTGTGTCAAAATGACATACTCAGCTCGCATCAACATGGTTTCCGCCCTGGACATGCCACGTTAACCGCATTGTGGTATTTAACAGATGAAAAGTGTAAACAAATTGATGGAAATGTTTTGGTGTCGTTACTGTGGATTTAGAAAACCGTTAGATTTGATTTCCTTGAATGTTGTTATTGAGAAATTAAGATATTTTGGATTCGACTCACAATCATTGCATTGGTTCAGAGATTATTTCACTAACAGAGAGCAATCAACTTGGGTAACCGGAAACCTGTCAGATAGTTACAAGCAGATGACGCGTGTTTATATTTTGCTTCAAAGGACCCGTTTTGTTTACAAAAAACAATTAATGATGACCTAGAGTCACTTCTTGATTGGTTCAAAAGTAACAAATTATTGTGAAACGTTAACAAATGTCAGTATATGTTAATTGGATCTAAACGGCATTTTAAGAATGTTCATTCATTCAAAATACACCTCTGCAAAGAGTTTCCGAATGCCGATATGTCGGGTCATTCTCGATGAAAACCTAACATGGACCCAACAAATTGAAAACGTTAGAAGCAAAACGCTTAAAGTCTTTCATACAGTCAAGCGTATAAGAAAGTTCATTGATAAGGATACCTCCCTGTTATACAAAACTCAAATCCAACCCCATTGGGTTTCTGTAGTGTAATTAGGACTGGTCACTAGGGTCAACTAGATCGATTGCAAGTTATTCAGAACAGATGCCTAAGAATAGTGCAAGGTGTTGACACCCGTTACAATAGGGAAACTCTTTATTCTTCTCTTCAGGTCGACCAACTCAAAGAAAGAAGAGGAAAGCATGCCTTAATCTTTATATTCAAACTATTGTATAACCTTGCTCCAACAACTCTGTCCTCTAGTGTTCAACTCAGATCATTTGAAAATTACGCTCTACGAAACTCAAGTACTCAAATTTTGATGCCAAAACTTCGTTCTATTTTTTTCCGAAACAGCCCATCATATGTTGCATGTAAAACTTTCAATAATCTTGTTTATTTAAGAATAATCAGTGACATCAAAAGTTTCTCGAAAGATATCATGAAGTTAGCGGAAATCCCTTAATGTGTCCATAGAAGTATATCGATTTTCTCTTTGTGTTTTTTAATATCTGTATTTTTTTCATTGATTTTCTTTTGTAACTTGTTCAGTGCTTGTCATTAATTTTTGTTTTTGTATATCATGGTATATGTTTGCATTTTCGCCGTGTGTATGTATGCTTTGTTATTCGATGTAAAACACGGCCTGCTGAAAAACAGCAGACCAGCTGAAAGCAGGCTTTATTTCCGTGTATAAATAAACTCAACTCAACTCAACTCAACTCAAAGTCATTGCACCGCTTCAAACATGCGAATATGAATGCACATGAAATGAAAATGAATGGCAATTTTATGAAATTGTCCGAGAAAGCCTACATTTCTGTTCATTCAAACATCAGCATACATATTTCTCAATCTCCTTTTTTTATGGAGGAGGCAAATATCGAAATAAGCTTTTATGGTTCCCGAGCTATTTTGCTTGATGTGACCTCGGGGTGTTGTTCACATCGGATATTACCACAATATCAGCTGTGATACCTTAATAAATTTGCATAGAGCTAGATCGCTTTTCAAATCAATGGTGCAAATGTACTGCATGAAAGAGACACTGAAATGAGAAGGCTTGTCAAAGTGAGATGCTTGGAAGTTTCAGAGACAACAAAATCCAGCATGAAATTCAATCCAAACTCAACACCAACATACGTGCAAATGATCGTATTCTGATGCTGATCAGAAGAAATGTGAATATGACAACTCGTCCGCAGCGGTGTCATCCAATTAAAATGACGTTCACGATTCACACATCCCATTATCTCTACACTAAGCAAATAAGGTTTATGAGTTGGACAGTTATGCAAACAAGGCCAACGAGCTCGATACTATATGGATAGGTAAACACCGTCACCAGAAACAACAACAAAACCCCTACGAGACCGATGCTTAGTACGTTATATTAAGCCACATGAAGAAATGTCTGTTTACGTATTGTAATTGGCCTTTCTTTTGTCTATCGTTGGATTCCTGGTCCTTATTTACGCGAACTCATGGGCAATAATGCCTATAATGGGAGTAAACATAGACTTGTGACAGCACCCTTGACGACAAAGTGAACTTGTCTCACAAAATGTGGATCGCAGGGAAGTGGCTCATGAATGGGAAGAGTCAATAGGCGTTTTCACATCAGCCCGATGTTTCGAAATAGGGCGCTATTTTGCTGACTATTTTCTGCGAAAAATATCTCGAGCTTGGATTTTTATCGGACTGATGTGAAAACGCCTAATAGCTTTTAAACCTTTCAAGGCCAGGAAATTACACAGTAAGCCTACAACGCTCTTTAGGATTTCCTTTCCAACTGGCAATCAAAGTGAACAAATGGTTAATCACACGGGTCGCCTTTCACTACGGCACTTACTGTCAAGTTGAATATCACCCTCTCATGTTTGATAGAGATTTAAATGATTCATTCATAATCCTCCGATGCTCTTACAAGTTATTATCAATCAGCAATAGTTCCGTGTAAGTACGACGTAACAAAGTTATCCCTGTTTACTAACCCACCTCGGGCAATTGTCGAAAGATAAAAGAATAGAATATGAAGTGGAAAAAAATTAATTTCCCAGCTATGATGATGACACCAGTGTTTGTGAGGAATGTAATCAACGACTGTATCTGCGTAATGCGGGAATATGAGAATCGTTTGCTTAGAACGACATCTGTGAAAGAAAACAAGAACAAGAACAAAAACAAAAACAAAAACAACATCAACAACAACAACAACAATTTTTTCTAATATGAACTTGTAACGTTGGCTGAAGTTATGTAATATCACAATAAAGCGAATATAATTACCACGTCTGCGTGTTTGTTCGGTAAACTCCAGAGATCGTAGACGAAGTCATTTTCGGCCGAACTGTGAACTGAAGCAAGCTCGGCGCCAAAACTGCGGCAAGAAGAGCCCGCCGCCGTCCAGGTTTTGCGTTGGGCAATCGAACGGTAGCAGTAGGAGCCGTACTGTGTCCAAAATTCCGGGCAACATCCGTAGGCGCCAATCTGCACCCACGCGAAGACGATCATGAAAATGACCGCGGCTCGATTCATAGCGACTGGTTTCTTAGGTGTCTTAAATTGGCAATACTATCAGACTGAAGGGAAGAGAAAACACTGTAATGTAATTTATTCTGTTCGCTTGTACTGCAATGAATCTAGACTGGCACCTCACGTGTACATTTATTATTATTCTCAATATTGTCATCATTTTGGCACTAGTTTATTTATACTAAGTAGGTATATTCATATCTGTTGATACAGTTGTATATGCCTATACATGTATACATATCTAAACATATGATATCGTAGATAGAGATATAGTAGTATATATACACGTAATATTCTCTCATAAGTACTATTCATCACCACAAGACCACATATCTAAACTCATAGCTGAAGGGGAACTCAAGGGGCACAACATTTACCCCATCCCCCATAATATAGATGAAAATTATGGATTTGAAAGAAAAAATTACAAGAATGAAAATAATGATCCCAACCGTTAGTTTCAGTGTTCTATAGCTTTAACGTACTCTCTTTTTCCCTTTATTTAATTATTTGTTTATTTATTTCATTTTTTATGTGATAAGAAACCTGCTTATGCTAAGCGGGGACCTGTACGATAAGATCATTGGATGTCTGCATTTATTTTGTCTTGAATATGTCCAAAGCCAGGAAATCAATCTTCGCAATAATATGCAAATCTAAAATATTCAAGAAGCCAAGCTGGAATGAATCAAATTTCAAACGAATATCAGTAAGGGAAACTAATATTCTTCTTCTTAATAATGCAAAGAAGAAACAAAATTCAATAGAAAGATAATGTAGCAAGCCTATTTATCTGTTCGTTAATATCAAAGTACTCTTGTCAACAATATTGAACAATCTAAAACAGAATTGAGGCCTTTATTGTTAAAAGAGAGAAAACTACAAAACTGAATCTATTCTCACAACGGGGAACATACTGAAGCATGGGCGCAAGTACAAGCACGCGCTCGTGAGCACGCGCGCACACATTTTTGAGTGTGATCAAACGGTCGAACATTCGGTGTCTCCGTATTGTTTGCGAAATAGTCATCACTACTGGTTTACGTATGTTGATGGATATCGTTTTATACGATAGAAGACTGCGGCAAAAATATCTATTCATACTGGCAAACAGACCTACAGTAGGCCGCTTAAAGGTTTTTTTCTCACTCAAATTTCTCTCAGTTTCAGCCAAAACGGAAGGCAGGCATACTCATGAGAGTCATAGGATCGCTTGTGCTTCAACGTAATACTCGTGCAATTAAAGTTTCGACAACCACAAATGATTTTCGTTTCCGTCGATTATGGTACAGTCTGATGGATTTCAAGCAGTGCTGACAACGTTAATACTTACTACTATTCTTAAAGGTATCTGGGACATGCTGGCCTCTTTTTTTCCCCTTCTCTTTCAAATGAGATCTCGAGACTGATCGACTATGTATCATCGTTGCATTCCCTTACCTTGCTCACAGCAGTAACCTTGGATGATTCCTCGTCAAGAGAGAATAGTTGAATGGTATACGATTAGGAGCTCTCAAAGATGACTAACCTAGATTCAAAGACGTGAAGCTGTGGTATATTGGTTATCTCTTAGCTTCACTCGAGCAGAGCTAAAAGCTGTGCCCTTCCCATGCGTCTGATAAGGACCAGTCTCTCTCCCTCTCTGACTGCCCGAAAATATGACTGATTTATCAGATACCATATAGATAACGATTTCAATTGTGACAGAATAACAAATTCATTGCATTCAAACACATGTCAACAGCCGATTATCACTAAAAATTAAAGACGAAACCAAGATCCTTTTTCCATGTCTAGCACTACTATGTTTCTATGGGCTTCCACAGCTAAAATTAAATCAGATACGCACAATGGTGGAAGTTTCATTTTTAAAACTTGCTCTAATGGATGAAAAACTAGACTAAGCTTACGTGATGGCACTTGCAATTAAGAAGGGAGAATCGGTATTATTCATTACATATTAGATAACCAATTATTTTTAGTATTGTCTCTCTTTGATGTATTTACATTGATGAATTACGTATGGTTTGTAGTAAAGAGTTAACCCCATGATTTTTTTTTTGTCATCAAAAGTGTTAAATTCACAATGAATTGACGACTGTTTTCAATGAGAATATGAAAAACAAACACACTATAATACATTTTATACATTTACACGCCCACGGGCAGATTGGAAGCGGATCGTGTATAATTCCTCAGGTATATCCGCATGCACATTTACGAGTTATACACGCACTATAGTAAACGTATACACATTGTGCTTACACAATTTGCTATAAAAATTTGCAGACGTATTATCCAGTATTTATAGATCTCTATTTCAACTATAAATATAAATAAATTGTATATCAAGGTATGCTTGGATGTAACGCGCATAGAGGATTTCTCATTTTATTACAGTGTTTTTTTTTTTTTTGAAAGAAAACTTTTAGAGAATTGGAGAATTGTCAGTTTTGTAAGATGTGGGTCCAAATAAGGAAATTATTTTTCTAAAACCAAAGAAACGAAATCGACCAAGGCTTAGCCTTTCTCTCTCTCTCTCTCTGTGCGGGGTATGGTGTGAATGGCATATATTTTTGTTCTAGGCACATGTATGACCCATTCTCATTTTTTGTTAAGAGATGATGAAAACAGAAACATATTAGGATGACTCATACAGCCAAAATCACTGTGAGTAAAGGCCCCGTCACAGATTCTATCTGGGCAAGCCTTGAGTGCGACTTGCGAACAAAAAAAAAAAAAAAATGCTACCCGGAGGTTCCCGCAGATGACCCGCTCATGACAGTACCTAGCACGTATCTGAAATGTAATTACCCGGTGTTGCGCACGCAAGTCCTATTCGCCCGCAGCCAAGTTTAGGCCCTGCCACACCTTTCCGGGCAAGCTAGGCGGGGCTTGTTGCGTGTGGGGATTTTCCAGCTCGCAGGACAATTTCTTCAGGCGGAAGAGCATTTGGGCGAGTTTCGCATGCTTCTTACCTGCTGAACCCGTGCTACTTAAGTACGTTTTACTTACGTGCATTCCGTGTGACCTGCATGCCAGGCGCATGGGTGGCGAGTGAGAGCTGACAACTCGGTGAAGTAAATCCCTCTGAAGGAATTCGATATGGCAGAAGTCCCACAGAATGTCATTATCTAGGCCGCAACCGACTCTCACCTAACCAGCAAAAGGGCAGTAACTGATCCTCAGCATGCATTTGCTCGTATAGCTCGCTCCACGCTCGCATAACCGACTAGATACCCGGATATTGGCAGTTCGACACCGTTCCTTGCCAGTAAAGCACCCGTATTAAGCTCGTAGAATACCTGCAGACGACACGCGCTTCCGGCGCATAAGCATTGATCCACGGGCAACTTACGTACATCAAGCGGGTCAACTGCCTGTGACTTGCGGCGGCTATGGGCCTCCTACTGGCGTTCTGCGTGAACCTCTGCGGAAATCTCCGCGACTCACCAGGAAAGTTTTGTCATGCTCAAAACTTGGCTGCAGGTAAATCGGACTTGCGTGCGCACCTCCGGGCAACTACGGGCAAGATACGCAGTAGGTACTGTTAGGTGCTGGCCAACTGCTGGGAGGTCCGGGTAGCAAAATGTTTTCCCCTCAAGTCGACCCGCAAGGCTTCCCCAGACACGGTGTGACAAGGCCTTGAGCATGATCAAAACTCGTTCCGGGTGAGTTGCAATAGGTTGCCCGCAGAGGTACACGCAAAACACCAGTAGGAGTTCCTTAGCGGGGGCACCTCGCAGGCAACTCCCACGCAGGTACTTTGCAGCTGTAACGCAGGTACTTCGCAGTCCCCGTATGTCGCTCGTAACTGAAAACGGATGAGTTTCGAAGCTCTCATACAAATCTAACGGAATACACGCAAGCAGCCAGCAGCAGGTAAGTAGCACGCGTCTAGCAGTAAGACGCAAGTACGGAACTCGCTAACATCCTTGTACATGTATGTCCGCAGAAAATTCTCCTGCGTGCTTGAAAATCCCTACTCGCAAAAAGCTCACGTAGCGTAGTCGGAAAGGTGTGACAGGGCCTGAACTGTTCGACGTCTTTTGTTGACGCGATAGGTACAGTACTATACTGGATCCCTGGTGGGATAATTGTCTGAACATGAATGTACATTTCTCAAACGAAGTGATTACCTATACGGTAGGTATACGTCTTTAATGAAACACATAATATTCCAGCACAAAGTAGTACTAAGTCAGTTCAATTCAAACTTTAATTCAAATTTTATTTTCACTTTTTTTTCAACAGAATGTACAAGAAGCAATATAAAAAATTTGACATGCGAGTCGTTGATAATACACATAGCCAGACAGGGATAACAGCATGTTCATGTCTATTGTCTACAAAAAGAAACACACACTCTTTTTATACACTCTGCGAAAAAAAAGTGGAGGTACCCACTCAGTTCACTGTTACAGTCTGAGCATGTGCAGTTAAAGTTCATTGTAGACCTTCAAAATCTCTTGTGTGAGTGTCACTGAAATATATATATATATATATATATATATATATATAAAACTCAAAAAACAAAACAAAACTGGATAGTCTTCATGGAATACTGGTGAATGTGCAATAGTTCAACCAAATCAACAAAATACATTCATGCAGCAATTTCATGTAAATTACCACTTTCTGTTTGGTTGTGCTTTTATTATAACTGCTCTTATTAGAGATAATTCCATACTTTGTAAAGTCTTTGGTTCAAGAGGTCAGTGCAGACTGGTGCTAACTGTGAACTGGCTTTGAATATACGTTGACGTGTCCACCAGAACGTTCCTTCTAGTAACAGCTGGTGATTTTCTAATAGTATCTTGAAATGCAAGATACTTGAGAGATATGATGCCACAAAACGTTTGCACAATTGACGTGTCATGTGGAACTTGGTGAAGCATGTCGATGATATAATGAGTTAATATCCAACTTTTAATTTGCTATTATCGCGGACCTAGGAAAAGTCAGCCGTGAATTGACCAAAAGTTCGTCGACCACACAAAGATTTTTATGGGTAAGTTGTCTACTTATTCATTCAATATTCATTCAGTTGTCCATCGACATCTACCTTTTTAGTTTATGTACTCATTATTTACACTCTGTCATTTTAGGGTCATACTTTGTAAGCAAAATTCGAAGGTTTTTAACCACTATGCTTAGAAAACTACATCAACAGGTATATCAGACAAAGCCTGGGACCACGATGGCATTCGCTGATTTATACTACGACAATGATATCATAATAAATGGTAAAGCTTTAACTTCTTATTGAAAAACAAAGTTGTTAATGGCTGTGTACTTTGGGAGGTTCTTTCGCTTCTGGGAACTCTGTCTTACTAATTCTAAAGGTAGACCACACTTTTAAATTAATTTTCCCCTCTCTACTCAATGTTCTCTTCCATGCACATCTATAGCTTTGATTAGCCTACATTTCACTACACACGGAATATTGTTGTCTTATAAACTATGCTTTGTAAAGAATGAAGATAAATGTAGCAACAACAAAAAAGTGCACATTTTAGTATCCCTAGCCCGATCCTGGTATGAATCTAAATTGAAGGTCAAACGATACATCGGAAAATAAAGACCAAAATGTGGAATTACAACGTTTCTGCACTGTCTAAGCCTTTGTGTCTCATTATATTGTTATATTTCAGTGAAGCTTTAGTCGTCTTTTTTTTTAGAGTTCGTTCTATGTGATTGAATTTATCCTATGTATGGAAGAGAGAGATTAGCTCTATATTCCCAGTGGTACACGTCATGACATGATAATTATTACTTTTGTATGTCCTTATAATGGTTTATGACTAAGAGCTGCCTTTCGACTTACTACACGTAAGCATGACTGTATTGAAATAACACTTCGAGATAGAAAATATGTTGCTTTACCTCTTGTTGCTGCTCTTTTCTTTCATTAATGAAGCACCAACCAACAGGAACGCTCCTCGGATCTGGCAGCATATTTTTTTTTTTTTTTTTTTTGTCCGTTACAATTATTCTGAATCAACTCCATGGTGCCGATGTACTTATTACAGTACAATATTCTATACCAAATTACACGGGGTGGGGGTGGGTGTATTCTTTCCTTGACTCACTAAATACAACTGTTTATAAAGTGTTAGTTTTTGGTTCATTTTAACTAAAGTTTGTTCTTTCCTTCGAATGTGATTATTACGTATCATAATGCCTTATTCTTCTCTTGTGAGCGTTATCCATTTTACTATTATTCTTACATAGTACATTTCCAAATAAAATGTTTTGGGGCAAAACGAGGATCTTACATCGTCACATTGCCCCCGTTGAGATTTTGCCCCCCCCCCCCCCCCCCCTCCTCCCCAGCCAAAAGTATTCCGGCGCGCTCGGCCAAGTGTAACAATACAGTGCGTCTGTTTCTGAGGCCGGAGGCACAAGTTTTTTTTTCCGGTCTTCTTTGTCCTTTTATTGTTTTTGTTATCTTTGTTGTTGCTATTCTATCCAAATCTTTATTGTTATTGCTCTGGCTGTACTTGATGCAAAATTATTCTGTATTTCTCGGTTACCGTCGTCCTTTCCTATATGTTTTGCATTTGCGTGCTATATTTTTCATTATATTACTGATATTAATTTCCATGCCAAATGCTATTTGTGCACAATAATTAAAGGGATAATATAGTATTGGTGAAGAATAAGGATTGATTAACTTCCTGGCAAGATTCCAAAAAAAAAAAAAAACCACTTATGAAATAATACAGAATGTACTATTCTAAGAGGAATTCAAAGTTTATTGGATGAAAAACGGTTGTGGAATGACTGAGACATCCAAAACCAAAGTAAACAAAGATTGTAATAAAATGTGGGTCCCACCTTTTATTAGGAATGCTCTTTTGGATATGTCAGCCATTTCCAAACCAATTTTCATCAAATGAACGTGAATTCCTCTGGGAATAACATGTTATTTCATATTTCATTATAGGTTTCTCCTTAATTCCCCCCAAAATGGTAGAAACATGAATTTGGGTCTTAACCAAAATTATGCGATCTCTTTAAGCCCCTGTATATTTCGTGTTGAAAGCTAACTCTTTAAACTCTCTTCCATATCTTTTGTCACTTTTTGTATTTTCTTTCATTTTCTCTTCCTCTGTATTTCAATTTCGAACCAATCATTCTACTGGGGGGCATTTCATGAAGCATTTTGTCAGATATTTCGTCTGACAAAATGTTAAAAGCTACTGAAATCCTTGCATCTGATTGGCTGAGAGCAAATTTGTCCGACAAGTTGTCGGACAAAATGCTTCATGAAATGCCCCCCTGATCACGCGCTAATGCAGTTATTTGATAGAGTATCGAGTGCCTTGGCAGATCGCAAACATGTAATTGGTATACTTATGGATCTGAGCAAGGCATTCGATACTCTTGACCACAAAATATTATTATATAAGCTACGACATTACGGGGTTCGGGGTACTGCACTGACATGGTTTGAAAACTATTTGTTATGTAGAAAACAATTTGTTTCCTTTGACTCAGTATCCTCCAATACACTACCTGTAACATGTGGAGTTCCCCAGGGTTCGATCTTAGGGCCGTTATTGTTTTTAATTTACATTAATGATATTTCAAACGCATCATCTATGTTACAGTATATATTATTTGCCGATGATACAAATGTGTTTTACTCACATGCTGACCTAAACCACTTAGTTGCTACTTTGAACAATGAATTACCGAAATTATCTACATTGTACATGGCTTAAAAGTAATATACTGGCACTTAATTTAAGCAAAACAAATTTCATTCATTTTAAATGTAAAAAAGCTGATCTACCAGAATATGAATTGTATATTGATGGTATATCTCTTGAAAGGAAAATATTTAATAAATTTCTTGGTGTGTATATAAATGAAAACCTAAAATGGGATGATCATGTAAAACACATCATTTTGCCTATATCCCGAAACGTTGGCCTGTTAACTAAGCTTCAGTACTTTTTACCAACTCGTGTATTGTTTTCCCTGTATAATGCCTAAATCTTACCATATATATCATATTGCAACATTATCTGGGCAACCCACAAATGTAACACAGACCGTATACTTCTCCTACAGAAAAAAGCAATACGAGTGTGCAGTCGAGCACGATCTCGAGATCACACCGACCCATTGTTTTTCCAGCTTAAATCCCTTAAGATAACTGATATAAATTTTCTCCAAAAAGCTGTATTTATGTTTTGTCTCAAGTCAAACCTCTTGCCTCCAATATTTAACATAATATTTCGGTCAAATTCAGAGATTCACTCTTATCCAACCAGACAATCCACAAATTTACATTTATTTAACCCCAAAACCGCACTCGCGCATCATTCTATCAGACACTCCGGCCCTGACACTTGGAATTCCCTTCCCATTGAAATTAAAAACATGACCACTATGTATTCATTTAAGAAGGCTGTAAAACTTCACCTCCTTAAGCAGTATTCCCCAGGATAACATTCTGATTTCTTTATTGCATTATAATCAAATGTATATGAATATGTACGTGATACATAATGCATGTATGTGTGCATACAATGTATCGATTTATTTATCTATCCATATTATGAATATGAGTATGTATATGCATAGGATACATCCTGTATATATTATGAGCATGCATGTGTACGATGTGCCTTACCATTACTGCGTACATAAAACAAGCACGATGTATGTTATTCAATGTCAGATAAGAATACGTATAAGATATTTTGTATTCACATATTATTATTCTCATAGTGCATATTCGGTCATTACTCCGGCAAAGGCAACTGAACGTGTTAACTTTAATATCATTATCATATTGTATTTATCATCATTACTATTATTGTAAAGTAGTTGGAGTGGTACCCATACACTCTGTAACTTTCCCTATTCCCCCTACCCTTCCCTATTTCTCTCTTTCTCTATTCCCTATTCTATTCAGAGTAGGTAAGCATATAGTCTCCATACCGTCAAGCCTCGGCTTATTTTGGAGACCCTTCTGTTTAAGTTCCATAAGCTTGTATGTTTGTATTTGTCTTGTATAATTGTACTAAAAACTATGTGTCGATATACTGTTTGTCATAAATGACATGTACATGATCCTATCTGATGTAACGGCATTAAGCAGAAATAAATCAAATCAAAATCAATTATGAACACAGTGTAAAAAATCGAGGAATAAAAAAAGAATGTGTATCTACGTTTTCTACTTGTTGTTGTTGTTTGATATAAATTCATGATTGATACCAATAAGTCATAATCAAAAACTTCAGGCAAAGTGTCAACTTTTGTTTTCCATTCTTACGTAAATGTTCTTTCATTTTCTCGATTGTGTTCCCTTTTAGCTCATATATTGGAAAACAAAGGTTTGATAAGGTGTGCAATCTAATAAATTCGTGACATAACCTATTAGACTGCATTTCCTAGGTAAATATACATAATCATTCATACATACATACTCTCACAGAGACAATGGTGTATATATGATATATATATATATATATATATATATATATATATATATATATATATAACCAAGACTAACTTCAGACTCACAGTAAAACACCCGTAGCAGAAAACTTGGCCATGACCAGACAGGACAAAATACAGCCCAACATACAGAATATGAGCACACGGTGCTGGGATGCACGATAACCACACGAGTCCCACGCAGGTCCTGACGAAGGCCCAATGACGGGCCGAAAGCTTGACAAATAAAAGGGAGACTAAGATCGAGAGCAACGTCCCGCCTCAGTCCAATTTCTTTCAACTATATATATATATATATATATATATATATATATATATATACATATATAGTACAGGCCAAAAGTTTGGGGCCACCCTCAGATTTAAAAGAAAAACCATACAAAACACTGCATTATGCATTCATTCAGATGTATTGACACTGAATGGGCTATGGCGGTTCCATTAGATCACACAAGCATGTTTCCAACCGGTTTTCGTAATATATTCAAATTTTATGCATATCTTTAAAGCAAAGGTTCCCACTGGGCAATTTGTTACCGATTACCGATATTACTGGATATTACCGGTAATATCACACTATTTTGACTATTAGACCAAATGTGACCCTGCACCTCAAAACAAACAAAAAGTCGCCAGACATGAATTTTTAGTTAAGACCATATTCTAAAAGAACAGACTTTAGGCTTTAAAATGATGTATAACTTAAATCAAATGGACTCTCCTAACCTATCTAAATATTGGAAAGAAAGCACAAACTCAGGAAAAGTGTGAACTGAGAAAAGAGGCTCTGAAGTACAGTGTCTATTCAAGCGCTTAATCTTTACCAAACCGTGCTGGCTGTGCGATGAATGGGACAAAAAACAAGAAGTAAGCCACCAGAGTAACAACAATGAAGGGATTATCAGATTAAACTGAAATTAAGCATGCCTCAGTAACACATTCTGTCCATAATTATCGCCAACTTTCAAAGCAGTAGCACTATCCTTTCATAAGTTATTAGAGTTGACAGTGAAGAGTGTGGACAAGGTTTTTCAGAAATGAAAAAGGGATTCTAAAGACACACCTAATCACACTATTCTACAAAAAAAAAAAAAAAAAATGTTCGAGATAAACTGCTAAAAACACACTTTCCTGCCCGTTTTATGATACCAAATTTTTAGCATAATGTAAAAGACCCGCTCTTTCAGAAAATATGAAAAAGTCAAGTTCGGTTGGGTTGACCCATTTCACTTATTTTCAGTCCTAGCACAAAATCAGTGTGTGCGACTTTATGTTCGTTTTGAGGTGCACGGTCACAAATATTACCAATGTTACCATGTTGTTACCCAAATACTCGGTGAAATGTTGGTTTCAACACGGTGAGACATTATTTTGGGGACTTGAAAATGTCGCTTGGATTGCTATTCAAAATTACCTATTTTAACCCTCATCATCCTGCTGTAACTCAGTAAAATGAGGTTCTCAACAGGGTAATAACAGTGATATGGGGTACCTGAGAATTTCGCTTCGATTGCTATATGTTACTGCAATTACTGAAGTTCCTAATGTTATTACCAATTAAAGCCATTCAACACTACCCATATTACCCTTCATTACCCTGTTGCAACTCGGTTTTAAATGTTGGTTTCAATAGGATAATAACAGTAATTTGTGGAAAAAGGTTTCCTAAGATTGCTACAAAATTACTGTAATTACTCAAGTTCCCAATGTTATAACCAATTAAAGCCATTCAACATTACCCATATTACCCCATCACTCTGTTGTAACTCGGTAAGAAGTCGGTTTCAACAGGGTGGTAACAGTAATATTTTGGACTTGAACACTGCGTTACGAGGTGCACCGTTTTTCAATTGGTTTCCTCATCAGAAACAGATCCTGTCGGCCTCGAGGATCATTCATTATGTTATCCTTTAATATCCTCAAAATAAAAAAGTAAGGAATTTATAACACTTTCATTATTACACAGGTAATATCATTTGGGTAACAACATGGCAATATTGGTAGTATTTGATCTTAGTCAAATTTTGGTGTGATATCACCGGTAATATCCGGTAATATCGGTAATCGGTAACAAATTGCCCAGTGGGAACCTTTGCTATAAAGATATGCATAAAATATGAATATACACTGTATTATGGAAACCGACTGGGGTTCACGGAAGTGCACTCAAAACCAGATAGAAACATGCTTGTGTGATGTAATGGAAGTGCCATAGCCCATTCAGTATCTACACATTTGAATGAATGCAGAATCATGTTTTGTATGATTTTCTTTTAAATCTGAGGGTGACCCCAAACTTTTGGCCTGTACTGTATATATGTACGAACTATCAATTTTGTATGATCCAAGTCAAAAGTTTTTATACACAATATGTAATTAAAAATGGGGATGTATCTGTCACCTTAAAAAAAAAAAAAAAAACATTGTAAAGTTGCAGAACTTTGCTAAAGCCAAGTGAGAGTGTGATGCGAGTGACAGCTCCTCATCTGTATCTTACTCTCTGTTCAGAATTCGGGGCCTACGCTTAACAAGCTCGACTTCAAGTAGGTTCCATCATATATCTTTAAAGTTATACATAGAGGCAAACTTACGAAGATTGACTGCTATGTTTTATAATATTACGTTTACCTACATTAATTTACTGTGCATCCAAGCCAGATATTATGATTCACTTCATTTTTTATTATATTTGATGTACATTCCTTCATTAAGAAATATGTAATTGAAATAAATTGAATTGAATTGAATTGAAATGAATTGAATTGAATTGAATTGAATCGAATTGAATTGAATAACTTCTTCAAACTTTCATTAAAACACGACTCATAATGAAATTCTGGAAATCACATTAATAGGCGAACGACGATTGAGAATAGTGGCTTCTATGGCGACTTTGGGGGAAAAAAATAAACTAGAAAAAAAAAAGAAGAAAAACACAAATGACCAATAAAACCACATACTCCCAAATATCCTTTTGGTTTAAAGTTGACTGTAGAAAACATATGAAACTTGGACATTTGAAAGAAAACCAAGCATGGAAAACGATAAAAAAAATAAAAACCTGAATAGATATAAAGTCGACATTTGTCACCAAAATAACGTGACTTCCAGTTTCCTATTTGGCTTGCGGTTGTGCGCCTTCACCCGGTGCAGTTTATTTCAGATTCGTCCTTTTGTTGACGTATAAGTAGTTTTATTTACTTTATACGACCCATTGAAAGACGACCCATCATACAAAAGAAACAGATACTAAAATTGTGTTGGCCACCACAAGGGAATGTATTTCGATGGTATCCGGTAAGGCAGTGATAACAAAGTATATCGCAGTATTGAGAAGAATAAAGCAGACTTACTTGATATGAATAGATGAAACAAGCTTTTCTGTAGATCAATGAAAGTGGGAACCTTCATGTGTAAGTACATGTATAAACATAATACATTTGCAGATTTACAGCCATCTTGAGATTGACAAGCTCCGACATCGAATATGTCTCCATTAGAATAATGAGAATACAATGTGAAACTCCCAAGTGTTCACGTCGCACGTTACCTTTGTCCTATGTCCTAAAGGCAGTAGTATTGACACCCAAATCAAAGAATAAAATTTGATCACGTCCAACAAAGATATCATTGTCGAGTTCTATCATCCTCATTTATATTAAAGGAAATGAAAGAATACCTCAATTCTTACATTGTATTTGCAAATCAATATGAGTTTTGAAGTGATTAAGCCCCTAATTCCCCTTTCCATTGCTTATACAGCATGAATATTATATGATATGATGCAAAAATTCTTCACTTCCGTTTTCATCCTTTGGTCCAACAAAGATATCCATGTTCTGTTTATTCAGGGGCGGATCAGACTTTTGCCAGGGAGGGGTGGACCGATTACAAGTACCTTGCCAAATTGCCGACTCGACTAATGAACACACACACACACACACACACACACACACACGCACACAAAATGGTTTCACATGCCAACTCTGGCAACGTTGGGCTATGCCTCAGACGGAGTGCTAGGAAAATACTGGGAGGGTCTTCCCACTCATGCTGTCGTTTTTTCTTTTCTATACAAATCACATTTTCAATTTGCATGCCAGGGACGGGGGGGGGGGGGTATTATCCCCCTCTGTTTTGTTTGTTTGTTTGTTTGTTTGTTTGTTTTTTTGCTGTTCTCATAAAAGTGATACTGGACACCACATAGAGTTTCCCATTAAACCCCAATGATAAATGAAAAATTATGACGATTGAGTGTATAGAACAGACGTTGCAAGTACCCATCAAGAACATTTTCTATTTGCAAGAGGCAAATTTGTATGCGGGCAGCTAACAACTGAACAAAAAATTATTTCACAGCCTATCGACGACGAGTTCACAATTCAAACTACACGTCCGATTTTATTGAAAATGGCATCATGGATGAATCTATAACGGCAAGTGTGAAGATGCCCTACGGGGGAGTTCTTACGTTTATTCATTCTAAATTGACGGACACACACACACACACACACACACACACACAAAAAAAATCAAGTCCATTCTCCATTGTTGCCTCTTTTAAACAGTTACTTGAAATTATAAAATCGTTAGGAAACACGAATTTGAGACGTTGACGGGCGTCTAAACGCAATGATCACTGCCGTCCTAATTGGTTTAGCTTTGGTTTTGTTTTTCTTTGTTGCTTTTGTTTTGTTTTTTGTTTGGTTGGTCAAACTTCCGCTTATTATGCGGTTCACTAGAAGCATTCCGCACATTGATACACTTCGGGGACGATGTGGCCAGATGTCACATTTTCTACAGTGCTTTCTTGCAGATGAAGGACAAGCCGGTGCCGCAGTCCGCGTCGTTCCATTGCAGGGAGCCGTAGATGATATGGATGCAGTCCTCGTTGTTCTTATTGTCGGGCTGTTTGGGATCCCAGTTACTGTATGTCACTTTAGTGCCATCCGACCACTGGTACAGACCCTCTGTGTACCGGTCATGCAATCCGATCCAAAAACCCTGTTTTTCGATGAAATCAAAGCGAGGAATATTCAGCAAAAATGTGCGACTATAATGTAAAGTAAATAGAGGCATAGTTACATCATTATAGATAAACTACCAATATGCCTATGCATTGTGACCGTGCACCTCAAAACGAACATAAAGTCGCACACACTGATTTTGCGTGAGGACTGAAAATAAGTGAAATGGGTCAACCTAGCCGAACTTGACTTGTGCATATTTTCTGAAAGAGCAGGTCTTCTTTTACATTATGCTAAAATTTGGTATCACAAAACGGGCAGGAAAGTGTGTCTTTTAGCAGTTTATCACAAACATTTTTGGTAGAATAGTGTGATTAGGTGTGTCTTTAGAATCCCTTTTTCATTTCTGAAAAACCTTGTCCACACTCTTCACTTTCAAATCTAATAACTTTTGAAAAGATAGTGCTACTGCTTTGAAAGTTGGCATTAATTATGGACAGAATGTGTTAATGAGGCATGCTTAATTTCAGTTTAATCTAATAATCCCTTCGTTGTTGTTACTCTGGTGGTTTACTTCCTGTTTTTTTGTCTCATTCATCCAACAGCCAGCAAGGTTTGGTAAAGATTAAGCGCTTGAATGGACACTGTACTTCAGAGCCTCTTTTCTCTGTTCACACTTTTCCCGAGTTTGTGCTTTCTTTCCAATATTTAGATAGGTTAGGAGAGTCCATTTGATTTGAGTTATACATCATTTTAAAGCTTACAGTCTGCTCTTTTAGAATATGGTCTTAACTAAAAATTCATGTCTGGCGACTTTTTGTTTGTTTTGAGGTGCAGGGTCACATATATATATATATATATATATATATATATGAAGAGTTTGTTTGCAAAAACCGATAAGTCCATTTGTGAAGATTTTTAAGTACGGTCTCTGTCATAAAGTACAAAATAATACCTTTTAAATAATATATTGGTCACTACATATTAAGGTATATTTTTAAGTTATGGTCAAAAGAAGCACAAATTTTCTTATTATTCTCTTTATTTTTCTTGACCTTTAATCGCAAATATCTCCATTTGACAAAAATGGACTTGTCGGTTTTTTGCAAACAAACTCTCCATATATATATATATATATATATATATAATAGATAAACATAATACACACACTCAGCACAAACAGAAAGTAAACCCTTTTTCCAGTATATATTTTTTGATAGGTTTTGATAAAAGTCATTGTGTCATATACCGTATCAAATGTTATTTAATTGGCTATCAACCTAATAGGTTAATAGAAAGGAATTTTTAACGCGTGTTTGTTTTTTTTCCCCCAAAGACACAAAAAATTGCAATGCATGGCATTTTGTTATTCATTTTGCAAATGCCCTTTAAGATAGCAATGATAACAGAAGACCAATTTTACACATGAGACCTGAATGAAATAGCGAAAACAAGATTCGTTCCCTTTCCCTCTTTATATCATCAAACAAAAACAAAGCTACACACTAAAGGGCAAATAAGATTTTTTTTTTAATCAAACTTCAAATGACACAGGGAGTATTAAAGCAGCAAATGTGATGAAATGGACATAATTACTCATTACACTTTTTCATTTAGGAATTTAAGAATTTCTGAGACGAATTCGAGAACCAATTTCCAATTTTCTTGATATGACATACCACATTCAATTTTTCCCATCTTTTCTAATATTGCCTCTCCAATACAGTTTGATTTTAAATTTGATTCTTCATTTTCTCTATTATACCATGCCTTTCTTTAATTTGGGGTTACAAAGACAATATGTGACCCAGCATAACAAAACCAACAAAAGTTGCCAGACATGGATTTCTGAAAGAGCAGACCTTAAACTTTGAAATGATGTATAACTCAAATCAAATGGACTCTCCTATATATTAAAAGAAAAATATTAGAAAGAAAACACACACACCCACGCACACACACACACACACACTGGAGCAACAACAAAGAAGGGCTTATCGGATTAAGCTCACATAAGGCATACTTTGTTAATACTTTCTGTAGATGATTAATGCCAACATTCAATGCGGTAGCATCATTCTTTCCAAAGTTATTGGAGTTGAAAGTGACGAGTATGGACAGGATTTTTATAAAATAAAAAGATGTCTTTATACGAGAAAGAAACACCTAATCACATTATCCTACCAAAAAGTGTTCCAGAAAAAAACTGCTAAAACACAATTTTGTTTTTATTGTTTTATGATCCCAAACTATAGTATGATGTAAAAGAAGACTTGCTCTTTCTCAAAAGAAATATTTTATGAAAAACTCAAGATTGGCTGGGTTGACCCATTTCAGCTATTTTCAGTCATGACACAAAATCAGTGTGTTCGACTTTTTGTTGGTGTTGTGATGCACGGTCATGTACATATACACATTGTAGAGCTCATAGGATAACTTTTGAAAATTGAATGATGTTTTTCATTGTGTTGAATTGATTCTTGTCTTCATTGCTATCTGGAAGAGCACATACACACAAATAACAACTTGTCCATTTTCGCAATTTTCACTTTGGTGCCATGGAAGAGAAAAACGAATGTGTTCACTCATGCGTAAAGTTTCCCTTTTCATTGAACAACCAGGTTGATAGCCAATTAGATCACCCTTAGCATGGCATATAAAACATAAATACTAATAGCCAAATAGTCTCTGAGATATGTGAACTTGAAAAGTTTTATCTTCTCTTTTTTTTTCTTTGCAGAGTATATATATATATATATATATATATATATATATATATCTCATATACATATATATCTATGTGACCGAGCATCATACAGCGAACAAAATGTCGCTCCCCTTGATTTTACGAGAGGACTAAAAAAAAGGTGAAATGGGTCAACAGAGTCAATATTCGAATTTGTCTTATTTTCTGAAAGAAGTATCCTTCTGCATTTTTGGGATCACAACATAAATGGGAAAGTGCATTTGCAGCAGGTTTTCTACAACCTTTTTGTTTGTAGAATTATGAGATCCGGGGCCCCTGTGCGTTTCTTGATAATCCTTAGCACACACTTCACTTTTAAGTCTAATAACTTCTGAAGAAATAAAGCTACTGCCTTGAAAGCTAGCAGTTATCATGAACAGAATGCGTTAATAGAGCATCTTAAATTTCAGTCTAATCCGTTAATCTCTTTACTGTTGTTGCTCCAGTGGTTTACACCGTGTTTTTTGTCCCATTCATCGCACAGCCATTGTGGTTTTCTGAAGATTAAGTGCTTGAATAAACCCTGTACTTCAGAGCTTCTTTTCTCTGTTCACACTTTTCCAGAGTGTGTGCTTTCTTTCCAAACCCAAATGCAACTGCCGCCAAAAAGACCAATGCCTGCTGAGAGGAAGATGCTTGAAAACAGCTCTTGTCAACAAGGCAACCGTCAAACATGACAACGTGGAATTACGGATTGGCGGGGGCACATTCAAAGACAGATACAGGAATCCCGTTAAATCCATCAAGCACGAACAATATAAGAATGAGACCCAGCTCTCTAAATACATCTGGAATCTGAAAACTAGACAAACGTGCAAACTTCACATTACCATAGGACATTAAAAAAAGTCAAACTTAACTCTAAGAAAGAGCGACCTGTGTAATCTCTGCCTCGATGAGAAGGCCATCATCATCCGAAACAAAAATGCACTCAACAAAAGGTCCGAACTTATATTCAAATGCAGACACAGGAAAAGACAAAACCATCCATGCGTGAATCCGACCCACCGCGCCACACAAGCACGCAGCAACACACCACTTTGTCAGTCTGCCTGAAGATCGCGACTCAGCGAGAAACCGTCTGTAGACTTGTTAACAACAATAACTTTGTAGAATTACGCTACATGTATCACATTTAAATCTCAAATGTTTTCATTTAATCATGTTATCGTAAAGGAGTAATAGATAAGTATTTTTTCATATATGTATTATGATTGAAAATGTACATGTTCAAATGTTGTTGCTAATAAAACTTCAAACTTCAAACTTCAAACTTCAAGCTGACAAGGTACCAAAAAGACAGGTACGCCTATATACACATGTATGAATAGTAAAGATTCACTTCCTGTTTCGTTTTATTTCATTTCCAACACATTTGTTATCATTTCATAGGATCATTTGATTTCTGACACTTTTATGATCCTGCTGAAAGCTGTTGATATTTCACAGAAAACTGAGGAAGGTATACCAAGCATTTCAATTTCAAAGCTGATGGACTATAGAAACTATCATATAATTTTGTAAGCATTGAAATGCAATCTGATCTCTGTACTTTTAGACTGAGTGTCAACATAAGGTCCTGTTTCTTTTAGTGGTTGTTATATGCATGGTTCGTGCTGAGTTTATTACAGCCATAATGACAATAAAAAGGCAATTGAATACTCCTCTTGAGACAAACTGGTAATGAAGAGCAATTTACCCGCTCAAGACTTTCGAAAATAATGGCACTGTATGTAGTTAGGTCGTAATAAACATGATGACACGGAAGACATGATGTTCTTGATACGTTTTGCAGTATTAAAATCGTCTCATTGCGTGTCATTTCGTGTAAGGACATATCGGTGATCAAGTATCACAATCACTCTTGATTGGATCAAAAACCTTACAGGCGATGGAATGTGCTTGAAATGCCAAGTCCAGAATTGTTTAGGCTATTCTGTTTATTTGTCGCTTTACGGGAACATAATTGTGACCGTGCATCACAAAACCAAGAAAAAAGTCGCATTCCCTAATGTAAGGTGAGGACTCAAAATTGGTCAACCTTTAGTCATTCTTTTGTTTCTCTTATTTTCTGAACGTGCAATTCTTCTTCAACATCATTGTAAAGTTTGAGATAATACTGAATAGGAAGTCGTGTTTTAAGCAGTTTTTCTACAAAAGTTAATTGTATATTAGTTTAATTAGCTATATTTTAGAGGCCCCTCTTCATTTCTTAAGAACCATTTACACACTCTCCGTTTTCAACTCTAATAACATTTGATAGAATGATACTACTGCTTTGAAAGTTGGAAGTAGTTACGAATATAGTGTGTTAATAGAGCGTGCTCAATGTTGGTTCAATCTAACTTTATTTCATTTATTTATTTCAATTCGAAAGATAATCAATTCCTTGTTGTTGCTCGGGTGTCTTTTATCCCGTTATCTTATTCTGTTGTTCCACTCATTGCACAGAGGACAGCTTGGTTAAAAAGCGCTTGAATAAACTATTTACTTCGGAGCCTCTTTTCTCAATACACACTTTTCGAGAATGTGCCGTTTTCTTTCAATTATTTCGAGGAGTTAGAAATGTCCATTTGTGTTGAGTTATACAGCATCTTAGAGCTTAAACCTGCTCTTCTACAATCTGCCCCGAAAAGAAAAAAAAAATACCTGGCTACTCTGTGTTGCTCTTGTGGTACAGGGTCACAATTATTTGCGCGTTACTTGATAAAATCAATTCTGTTACCATGCCTAACCTCTTCCATGCCATGATAGTCATTGACGTTCAAGTTATTGGTCGGCGGCATTGTTAAACCTCCGTAGAGGCATGATGCAACTGAAAAAAGAAAGAAAAGATAATCATGCAGTTACCGTGCTTCTTCTGCTCAAGTGGGGATACGGGTATATTGAGTTTTAATGAAGAGATGAATTGCTGTGTTGTCATATCATATTGCCGTACTGCATTCGTAGTGAAAAGAAAATTATTATGCTACTGGCTAAAGCAATCTGATGATGATAGAGGGTAAGCAAATAGTGTACTCTTTGCCACTACACATCAAATACAGAAGCCTATTGTTGTTTGCTTGCTTTTAAAAAAGAATGCCAATTGGTCGAACTGTGTTCACTACTGCATCAAAAATGGACGTGCAACAACTTAGAAATGTATCATTTGTATCTAATCAAAGTTTTAAGAAAAGATATTTCGTACTCTTTTCACAACAGGAAGGCGCAATTACAGAGAATGTTGATGAATATAAAATCCGCCATTGGTGTATACTACTATACAGGAAAAATTACTCTGAGTAATTATCTATGTGAATAAGAAATTCGATTGTATTTTTTCCTTGATATATTTTAAAGAGTGTTTTAGTGATTTTGTTTTTGTTTTGTCTTTTTTTTTTGTGGGTAGTTTTTGCACTAAAGGATTTGTGTGTGTGTTTTTTTTTCTTCTCTCTCCCCCTTTTTCCGCCTGTATGATTTTAGAATGTATGAATGTCAATTTATTTTAGAGAGTATCGTCTAGAAATGAATCAGACGTCTTGCTATTTTACTGTCATTGAATGTTGTTAAGAATTTTTGTTTGGGTGGGTAGTTTTTGCACTACAGGGTGTTTTTTTTTTTTTTGTGTGTGTGTGTGTCTTTCTCTCCCCCTTTTTTCCGTGTATATGATTCTAGAATATATGTGACCCTGCACCTCAAAACAAACAAAAAGTCGCCAGACATGAATTTTTAGTTAAGACCATATTCTGAAAGAGTAGACTTTAAGCTTTAAAATGATGTATAACTCAAATCAAATGGACTCTCCAACCTATCTAAATATTGGAAAGAAGCACAAACTCAGGAAAAGTGTGAACTGAGAAAAGAGGCTCTGAAGTACAATGTCTATTAAAGTGCTTAATCTTTACCAAACCGTGCTGGCTGTGCGATGAATGGGATAAAAACAGGAAGTAAACCACCAGAGTAACAACAATGAAGGGATTATCAAATTAAACTGAAATTAAGCATGCCTCATTAATACATTCTGTCCATAATCAATGCCAACTTTCAAAGTAGTAGCACTATCTTTTCAAAAGTTATTAGAGTTGAAATTGAAGAGTGTGGACAAGGTTTTTCAGAAATGAAAAAGGGATTCTAAAGACACACCTAATCACACTATTCAAATGTTCGAGATAAACTGCTATTAATAAAAAAAAAACACCCACACTTTCCTGCCCGTTTTATGATACCAAATTTTAGCATGACGTAAAATAAGACCCGCTCTTTTAGAAAATATGAAAAAGTCAAGTTCGGCTAGGTTGACCCATTTGACTTATTTTCAGTCCTCACGCAAAATCAGTGTGTGCGACTTTATCTTCGTTTTGAGGTGCACGGCCACATATGAATGTTAATTTGTTTAAGAAAGTATCGTCCAAAAATGAATCAGACGTCTTGTTATTTTACTGTCATTGAATGTTGTTAAGAATGTTTGTCTTTGTTTGTCAAAAATTTAATGCAAAGTGACTACTGAATAAAGGTCAATAAAATGATCAATAAAATCCAGAAATAAATGAAAACCCCTCTCTCATTAGGTTCAACATAAGGCATGTTTTACTTCTATTTTTCTAGCTTGATGTCGAATAAGCACATGATGAATCGAGTCCACGATGAACTTTTCTGTCACTCTAATTCTATATCAATAATATTGGATGCTACCAAAGGAGGGTACGAATTCCTAGCAGTACATGTAGTGGTGATATTTGAAAGGTGGTTGAAGAAAATTATGCCAACTTACCCCACTTGGACTTCGAGTTTGCGTGCGCCACAGATCGTACACGAAAGTGTTCTCAGCACCATCTTGGATCGACGCAAGCTCGCCGCCGTAGTTACGGCAGGCGGTACCGGCGTCTAGCCAATTGAGGGGAGAGCCGATGACGCGGTAGCAGAACGAACCGCGCTGCATCCAAAACGTCTCGCAGCACGATGACGACGCGCACCATTGAACAGTGCAAGCGGCGAGGATAAAGATCACAGCAAAATATCTGCCCATGGCGTGCTAAAATTTCACTGCAAGCTGGGAACCTAGGAAACGTTAAGGAACGAAATACATTGTTAAGAGCTTTTAAACACTTTTTTTTCGCAGTTTACAATAATATTAACATAAACACTAACCCTCTCAATAAAAGTGAATAAATATTGCTGGATTAATAGCACATTCTTTGGTACACACACTCACACACACACACACACACACACACACACAACACACACACATCTTAATTGGAAGTCTTTAAAGGGATGGTATAGTATTGGTAGAGATGAGGATTTGGCTTTTAACTTTTTGCGAAATATCAAGAAGCCACTTATGAAGTAGTACAGAGCATATTATTTAAGCGATACTCAAAGTTTATTTGATGAAAATCGGCTTCTGAATGGCGGAGCAATCCAAAAACAAAATAAAACAAAATGATCGTAATAAAAGGTCTGTCCCACCTTCTATGAAATATGCGACTATCGTTGATACTCAGCCGTTTCAAAACCAATTTTCTTAAACAAAAAACGAATAATTCCTCTTGGAATTACATGCTCTTTCTATTTCATTAAAGGTTTCGCATCATCTCACCAAAAACGTTAAAAACATGGAGCTTGGTCTCAACCAAAACTATCCGATTCCTTCAACGAACGTGATGGGTGAAGGGATTGAACGTGTCTGTTTCCAGTCAGAAAATAATAGAGAGTCATATTTGTAATTGGGGGAGAGCAGTAATCGCTAGATTCATAAAGAACGAATTAAAGTTTTGTGAGAGGAAATTGAACAGAGCTTGTTCGCGGTCGCGGGCGCTGTATGGGGGCACCAGAAGGCAAAATACGCAGTGAAGTATTTTATAATTTCTAATAATCTATATTTTCATATTCACATAAATGTGTTCGGGTAGGATAATAAGATCAGCAGGTGAGTTCTTTTTACATCAAGGTACTGCACAATCCAAGTGTATGCATAAATCAGGTTTTAAAATTATTTATAGAAAATGAACAGAGACGAAAGAAGAACGACGTCCAGGAGAAATCAGTACTACCCGGATAAATGTTAAATATAACAAAACAATGTTAACACCAGTTAAAATGATACCATACAACGAACCATATATATGAAATGAGCTCCAAAGGATTGCGTAGTAACGGTGGGGAAGAAAATTGGGCTTTTAACTTTTTGCAATATACCAAGAAATCACTTATGAAATAATACTGCGCTTACCGTTTTACGAGGATTTCACAATTTATTACACGTTTTGGAATCACTTAGACATCCAAAAACACATTAAGATAGAAATCCTATAATATCAGGTGGGTCCCACCTTTTACATATTAGGAACGCTCAATTAGGGATATCTCAGCCATTTTAAAACTGATTTTCATTAAAAATAATCGTTGAATCTCTTGGAATTACATGTACTGCTCTTTTATATTCCATGAGAGGTTTCTCATTATCTTCCCTTAAAGAAAGAAAGAACAGAGTAAAACTTTTACCAGTCTTCCAGCAAGAGCTTGAATTCAAAAACTCACCAAAAAGCAAAAAAAAAAAACAAACAAAAAAAAAACAACAACAACAACAAAACAAACAAACAAACAAAGAAATGGCTGTGTATTAAAGAATTTACAGTGAATAAATCACACATAGTCATGACCATTATATAGACTCAAACCAAAAAAGTTTGTCCATCACATACCACATATTCGATTTCCCATGCACACAAATAGTAAGCAGTTTTTGGTAAAACAGTGTGCCAAATGAAAGTATTAGACATGATATCTTATGTAGAAACGGGACGTTAAAAAAAAAATGAATACATTTTCTTTGTGTTTGCAGTTTACAATATGTTAACATCGAAAAAAAAAAAATACTTCAAATGATTCCAGAGACTTTATTTCGAGATAAAAACCTAGTTTCCTTCAGCCCTGAACCACGTAGACCCTATTCAAAACGTAATCACATCTGAATGACAAACAAGCAATAATCAATCAATGAAAAAATTTAAGGCAAAAGTGATGGGTGATGTTCAGTTAAAAAATACGTCATTAGCATGCGTTGAATTTCTACAACCGACAACACCTCATTACAATGCCATACTCCTATGAACGTACTAAAATGTATCCCACTTACCTTTCTTTTTTTGACAGAAAACGCAATGCGGTGTGCTCTCCACAGTCAATACGGCTTAAATGAAACCCAAGTATCTCAAGAGTTGATATCTTTATTTCGTTTCTCATTTTGGCTTGATGTTAGGCTACAGTCTTATCGCCCTTGTAATACCACGCCTGCATTCATTCCCATCGCTAGAAAAATAAATACATCAAAATTATATCTAGGTCACAAATGATTAATAATTTATCAAACTCGATGGGAAATGCGATAAGTATCTGGGGATGGGTGGACCGATAGTGGGAGGGTTTCCTACTTACTGTGTATAATATGTTATGGGACATTAGGCCTACGTGATAATAATCATGTTAAATCCAGAGTAGCCTTTTCGTTTGTTGCCGCTGTTCTATCAGAAAGAAGAGCATGCTCAAATTTGGCATACTCTTTACATTCTCCGTTTGTTACTGTATATACCATTTAGCTTTTGTAAGGACTTCATTTAGAAATGGATGCATACTTGATCGGTCTTTTGGATCACAGCCATATCCCTTCGTAATAATCATACAAAACTTAAAGCACGTGTGGTAGTTTAGAAGTAAAAATGTTTATTTCATATCACTGGTCTTACGTCTTATTTCTTAGAATATCTACATTTCAAGCGTAATTAGGGAAACGTTTTTGAATCCACTTTCTGTTGTTTTTAACTGAAACAAATTTCCAATGATGATTGGAAGCATTGGTGGACATATTGAAAGAACCTATGTTGATGATGAGGTTGTAAAAGTTTATGCAATCGTTCTTGATTTCAAATGTAAAGCTACAAAATTTCGCGTTGAACTATTTTTGGTGTTGGAAACCTTATGAGATTTTGATTGGTAAGTGGAAGACATATCCGACATAACGTTGAAAAAAAAGACACAGGATACAAATCATTCAAAATGTAGCAACATCTGAAGTCGAAATCCTTCTCTCGACTTTTGTTTCAGAAGCCATCATATGATTCGTCCGATTTTATGGTCTGAATTACAGTATCTGGTTATTTGGTCAAAGTTGGTTCAGCACAAAATAACTTTAACTAGATAATTGTAGGGGCTACTATAGGCCTACAACCGACCTTTCATGATAGGCTCAAAATGCTGTATTATAAAATCATACATCTACAAACACCCGTAAATCGGTATCAACAATAAAAATGCACGACACAACTGTTTCAGAAGTGAAAATGACATTTATTTAGATAAATGATTGGATGAGTGTCATGACATATTCAAGTGCATTTGCTTGAGTGATTACGCCCCGAGACGATTCCAGAATTCCGAGAAACAACAGGTTTTGATGAGGAAGTAGTGTGACACGATAACTCGGTGCCTTGGTACGACTGTACGCCTATTTGGTTGTTATTTCCTTGGCCTTATACCGAATGCATTCCTAAATATGAAGTGGTTACATGAAATGGTTGCCATGTGAGTATCATCAACGGTTTACAAGTTTACGGCTATCTGTAGTTTGAAAAGGTGGGGTTTTGCTTATTAGTTTTCTCAGGGAATTCCTACTTCAACAAAGTTACCTTAGTCAAAACTCCCTCAGAATGAACAAAAAAAATCTTCTTTTATTTATTGCAGCCAGAAAGAAATACAGCAAAGGCTTAATCAGTGTCACAATTTATTCAACATGAATTACTAATGATTCTCTGTGATTTAAAGCTTGCCCAGTGCTAATGGTGACATTGACTGAGACCTTCGAAACTGAATCTGACACTCGGCAAAATAGATTACAATTTTATGTGTACCCAAAATTATATTTGTCACAATAACGTGTGTATTAATGTTTATTCATTTCATTATTTTTTTTTCTTTTTGCATTTGAAACCTACATGTATGCGCATTCGTTCGGTGGGATGTAAAAGAATCCCACCAGTTTGAAAAAGAGTAGGAATTGTGCTCACGAGAAGAAGTTCTGTCTGCTGCATGGTTTAGGGGAAATGTGAGTCATGAATACTAGTCAAATTGAAGGAGTGGCATGAAGGGATTCAGAAGGAGAGAAGGAACGGAACAACAAAAGAGAAAATCGTCAGTCTCTCAGAAGATTTGCTCTAGAAGATGGCGATCTCGTGCCCCAATGGCTGGATAACACATGTGCTCTTGCTGGCAGGCATTGCTTGCCTTCCAGATACCGTGTGCCATGCTCTCTCAAGTACATGTTACTGCCCTCATTGCATTGACAGTAAGTATGTTAAATCGTCGTAGTTTGCTATATGATTTGCAGAACAGGGCTGTGTGATGTACACCCATAACAAAAGCACAATCTGGACAGGATAAAAGGATGTTATCGTGGTTATCATTATCCTTTGAACCATTCCCTACCAATCTTACCGAGTGTATAGACATCACAGATAACGAGCATGAGCAGAATGCATATTTCCTTATTCCCCCCAAAACAAACAAACAATAAAACAAACAAACGAACGCCCTATCTATATATGACATCTACATAAAATGTCCTTATTTCTTGTTTTCATACAAGTCATATACAGCCATTTTACAGTGGGGTTTTCACAACTGTTCATACACCTATCGACCTGTTTTTCTTTTTCTTTTTTTTTGCTTCTAAGAAAAATTATTGAATTGTTCTGTATAAGTATCGATAATGCAATATATTTTCAATTTTGGACTATAGGAATACGACGTTGTGACGTCAATCGATGCAATCTTTCTGTTAAAAAAAGAGAGGAAAGTGAGCAGATGGGAATTAAAATGAAGACGATGACAACAAAAACGCAGTGTCAGAAAAACCAAGAATGCAGTAGAGTTCAGGCGAATACACCTATTTGATTTTTTTTTTATGCAAGTCTCAGATGGCACCTGTAGGAAGAGGTCAGTTAAACTTTTCATTCCTACTTTTCGATCAAAACACTTGAAAAAAGTGAATCTTTATTATTATTAAAGTATCGCTGCATTTTAAACCAAGAAGATATTGTAGCAGCCTGTACAACGTTTGCTATTTCTTAAACACGGAATATTTTATCAAATTGGTATCGATATTACATTGCAATACGCTATATGTTCCCTTAGCGCTATTCCGCTTTTTTTGACAAATAGTTTCAAATGTGACCATGCACCCCAAAACCAACAAGTCGCCAGACACCGATTTTTATTTTTATTTTTTTTTTGTTAAGAGCAGATTCGGAAAGAACAGATTAAAATGAATTTCCCTAACCTATATAGATATTTGTAAGAAAACACACACTCTGGAAAAGTGTGAACTGAGAAAAGAGACTCTGAAGTACAAGGTCTATTCATGCGTTTAATCTTCACCAAGTCGTGCAAGATGTGCGATGAATGGGACAAAAGCAAGATGTAAACCACTGGAGTAACAACAGTGAAAGGATTATCAGAGTAAGCTGCAATTGAGCATGCTTTATTTGTTCATTCTATCCATGATTAATTCCAATTACTCAAAGCAGTAGCATCATCCTTTCTAAAGTTATTAAAGTTGAAATTGGAAAGTGTGTACAGGGCTTTTAAAGAACGAAAAGGGGACACACCTAATCACGCTGTTCTATAAAAGAGTGTTCGAGAAAAACTGCTAAAAAATCGCAATTTCCTGTTCGTTTTATGATCCCACACTTTAAATAGCATAATGTAGAAGAAGACTTCTTTTTTTAGGAAAAAATGAAAAACTTAAGACTGGGTGAAGGTTGATGATTTTCACCTGTTTTCATTCCTTACATATCAGTGGGTGTGACTTTTTGTTTGCTTTGTTTTTGTGACGTTACTTCTTTAATACATTGCAAACGTTTTGCCTTTCTTGCACTTGTATTGACAAGAAAAAAAAAAAACCCATGTCATACCGGAAATAGAATTTGATTCGAATTGAATTAGAAAGTTTTGCTTTGTCTGGTTTGATTCAGATGCAACCTACCTGGGGTGCTATGGTGGTGGTTGTGGAATATTGACTTCAGATGACAGCATCAGCTTTCAGATTTCTTCCATGACCGTACCAAGTTGCCTGAAGCTGTGTGTTGATACCGGCTACCATGTCGCGACCGTCTTCAACAACTCGAACTGCATTTGTTCCTGCTTGTCTCTCTGCAAAGAAAGCGAAAAGATAGATGACGACCAATGTGGCCTGCCCTGTGTAGAGGATATACGCTACTTTTGTGGCGGGAAAAACTCGTCGGTCATCTACCAAGGTATTTCATAGGTACAGGGGCGGTGTTGACGTCTCATCTGTGGACATATATACCGTTATGTGTGGATTACTCCTTTGACCGAGATATTACCAACGTCAGAGAGAATAAAACCTGGATATATGGTTGACTTGAAGGAACACAGCACTGTTAGTGGAACCCTTCAGCGGAGTTTGAGAAAAAAATGCGACAATCTGTTAAACAAATACGAATTACAAAAGCCTCGGTGCAGTTATGAAAAGCCTAAAGCATTTTGTGTATCAGGGATATCAAGAATAACAACAATATAACGAAAAGTGTGAAGAAAATCCAACATATCTCCAAAGTTTTTTTTTCAGGAAAATGAAAGGGCGTTCGACTTACCTCTCAGGAAGCATAGGGAACGATTAGTTATTAGTCCTAAATATGCCAGTAATAAATCGAGAGAATACGCATTTTAATGCAAAACATAATTTTATGGAAATCTCTTTATAATGTTTTCTCTATATATAGTCTCTATATAGTCGTTCACATGTGGCTTCATACACTGTAGTAGTCTTCTCAGCTAACACTGGCTGCAGCGAAGATGTAAAAACCCCTTGTAAAAAATTAAAGGGCTTGTCAGATTTTTCTCAAACTTTCACTATTGCGTTCTTCTTCATCCACGTAAATGTTTGGGTTTCATTACCTTTTAGATCAAAATCAACGCTAACATGTCCTTGAGCAAAATCGCAGCATCCTTTAAACGTCAGTGAAGTTAGTATACTCCATGATATATCATTTAGTTAAGTTTTATTATGATATCATGTAATATAATACATGTATGATGTAGCATTAATGATATGATATGATATGATATGACATGATATGATACGACACAATAAAATGTAATACACTATAATTTATTAATCAATACCATATATGAAATTACATAACATAATGTAATATAGTATATCTCTTAAAACAGAGTAAAGTTTAAAGAATGCATTGATCATATGAATAAAAGTTTCATCCCCACCATGTGGTGGACAAGTTAAGAGGCAACTACCTTCTATGACATTATTTGTAGCATTGGAAAGTTAATAAAGTTCTAATATACATAGCACCATGCATCTAATTGATCATAATTCAGGAGTATAGTTCTGCCCTCACCGATTTTGCATTGAAAATGGGAACTCCCCCTTTAAAAATCATATGCACGAAGGAATAAATGCGTTACATTCACTTCCTCGACGGATAGTTTCATAAGGGATGAGTCATCAATATAGTTTGTTTTCATCCAAGTATATCAGGTGATCATATCCAGTCCATGTTGGAGATGACTTTAACAAATAAGGGCACATTCAATCAAATAACAATGAAAATAAGGAAACCAATCACGTTCTTCGTCGGCTTCCGTCATCCGTCGTCCATCGTGCGTCGTGCGTCGTGCGTAGACTTGTTTACATTTTCATCTTCTTCTTGAATACCCCAGGACCGATTTTCACCAAACTTGGCAGGTAGCATCCCTAGGGGGTTAGGATCTCAATTTGTTAGAAGGGGCACCTGTCCATTCCCCATCTAGGGGGCCCCCGGGGGAGCCCAAAGATCCCCAAATTAAGGAATATTCAAAAATCTTCTTCTCTAGAACCAGAAGTGGTAGAGCTATGTTAATACTATGAGTAAGTACATTAATGACTGTAGGTCCAAGTTTCTTATGGCGGATCCAGAGGTGTCCCCCTTCACGGGGCGGGCTGGGAGGTGCAAATGAGGGCCTAAATTGTACATTTTCACCTTCTTGAAAACCTCATGATGGATTTCCACTAAACTTGACAGGTGGTATCCCTAGGGGGCTGCGATCTCAATTTGTTAAGATGGGCACCATGCCCCATCAAGGCGGGGACCCACCCCCCCCCCCAAAAAAAAAAAAGAAAAAGAAAAAAGAAATAACCATTATAATAAAATAAAAAAAATAAAAATAATAATAAATGCATAAAAAAAAATAAAAACAATTGAGGAATATTTTAAAGTCTTCTTCTCTAGAACCAGAAGTGATAGAGCTATCAGTTAATACTAAGAGTTAGTACATTGGTGACTGTAGTTTCCAGTTTGTCCATGGCGGAATCAGGGGTGCCCCCCTTTGGGACCCAGGGGATGGGTCCCAAAGGACTTCTCTTTCTTCTTGAGAACCACTTGACCGATTTTCACCAAACTTGGCAGGTAGCATCCAAAGAGGAATAAGATTTCAATTTGTTTAATGGGCACCGTGTTCCACCTGGAGGGCTCCCAAGGGGCCCAGCCCTTCCAAAATTAAGGAATCTTTAACAATCTTCTCCAGAATTAGCTAGTGATAGAGCTAAGTTAGGAAGTATTAGTTAGTACATTAATGTGTATAGTTGTAAGTTTGTTCATAGCAGACCCAGGGGTGCCCCCTTGGGAGCAGGGGATTGATGGGGAGGTCCAAATTGGGGCCTAAATTGTACATTTTCATTTTCTTCTTGAAAACCTCATAAAGGATTTTCACCAAACTTGGCAGGAAGCATTCCTTTGGGGGTTAGGATCTCACTTTGTCAAAATGGGCACCATGACCCACCCAGGGGACCCTAACCCCAGAAATTTGAGGAATCTTTAAGAATGTTCTTCTCTACAACAAGAAGTGATAGAGCTGGAATTGATACTATGAGTGTGTGTGTGTGTGTGGGGGGGGGGGTCCACATTTGGGCCCTAATTGTACATTTTAATCTTCTACTTGAGAACGCCTGGTCAAATTTCAGTAGAGTCGTGCGTAATTTAGATTAGTGACTGTGTGAAAGGTCAACCTGCGATACTCGGGTGAGAGCCACTATACATCTTTGACCGAACAGTTCTGACGGGAGATGATGAGTTCGTCGATAAGCCAGGGAGAACGTCGGTGATGTCTGCATTATACTGACATGACTCAAGATGGTGGCATATTAGTGGTGATATGGGCCGGCATCTTTTTTTATACAGCATACATTTTTTACTTGGGGAAAAAATGAGACAGTGGTATGAAAATTTCACCTTTATGACCAACAGTGTAACTACAGTAGCCTATACAATCTACATCATACGTGAACAGCTTCAAAAAGTGCAAAGCACGTATTAGTAGGACAATGATGATATGACATTACCGTTGTGTGTTGCTTTCTATAACTTTCACTATATAGCCAACTCGACCAGCGCCGAAGACAACAAGTGCAGCAACACAACCACGGGAAATACCAGTAAGTTGCCCACTACAAGTATCATTACACAAGTAATTAGTGGCTAATTGTCCTTACCAACCATCCGTCTGATTCAAATTAACAACACTCACATGTTTATCTTGTTATCCTGTCAAAATATGTTGAAATAAAAAGATAGATAGAAAAATGATTAATTTCTTTCACTTGTCTTTCAAACATAGACCTATAGGCCTGTATCTATAACGGTGGGATCATATGAGCTGTATAAAAAAAGGAGACATATGATCTACATGAAAGAAAGTGTAATAATAGATCCAGATCCATTTCTGTCATGTAGAAGTACAAAGTATATGTATATAATCCCTTCGTTGTTATCTTTCAAGTTCAACACTCGAAACGGCAGTTGGGCTGTATCGTGCATTCAAGAAGGTACATACATCCTTGGTTCATTTATATTTTGAAAGCTGATGCTTATTCCATGATGTAGTTTACTAATAAAACATGTTTCGTGCTGAGCAATGCAGCACGGCAAGACGTAATAGGAAGAGACCTCAGAAAAAAAAAATGCTTTCAGAATTCGATAAAACCAGTCCTTTATACATCACCAAATTGTCTAATCTATGCAATTTCTGTGACGAAAGTGTGTTTCATTCTGTAAAAATCTGAAAAAAAAATAGGGTAGAGTCGAGTTGTCCAATCACATACCCGACATTGGACAGCTCGATCCGGTCGAGCTGTCCAATGTCGGGCTATCCCACGGTCGAGTTGTCCAACCCCCATCTCTGTATGTACACGTATGTATATTTGAATATTTATAACCGTATACCTATTATAGTACTGTTTTTAATCCGCGTGCTGATATCAGTGTTAAAGACAGAGTATAGAGAAGTTCTATAATGCATCTCAAGTCCATAAGGTGTGTTCATTAAAACCACATTTTCGACGTAATCAAATGTCTACATCAGGGTCACTTGTATGAAAATAAACAAGATGACGCTTTTCTCAAGAGTCATCACGTTTATTTTCATTTATCATTGTTTATATAGCTCTCAAGCAAAAAACGTACAATTAAGGCGAAAATCTGGCTTTATTAAGCATTACTGTTGGAATTAAAATGTATTTTATAACTTTCTCTATATTTCCAGTTGTATATGTCTGTACTATATGTATACATACATACGTACACACATACTTATATTGGTATTTCTATGTCTGTACTATCCCCCTCTCTTCAACTTGTATGTAGAACAACACGCCATCATCCTATGCGTAATTGTTGTGTTTCTGGTTTTACCGTTCGGTGTGATAATTTTCTTCTGGTGAGTATCTGACATTTTTTTTTAAAGATTTTTCATCCTAACAAGTAGAAAAAGGACTTTATAAGATCAAAGTGCAATGGATATCCATGCAATCACGATCCAATACACAACACTGACTTTTGGGTTGGCCTGAAAAATACAGGGAAACAACAAATCAAAAGACAATAAATAAACAGATAAAAATAATGAAATGCTACAATGAACCATGATAATCAAGTGAAAGTTAGCTGGTATGATAAAGAGCTTCAAGAATTACGTACTGCAGCTATTAGATATCAACGCCTTTGACATATTGAATGTTGAACTCAAACATGAATAATATGATTTTTTGATGGATCGATATATCATTGAAATTGTATCAGTACAAAAAGAGATATGATTATGCTTACAAATTGTACCTCTATTCGTGGACAGATACAAAGTAGCATTGCAATTTTGGTCAATGGAAAATGTAGGCTGGTCAAGTTTGGCAAAAGAAAAGGTTGAATTCAGGTGTAAAAACTAATTGAATTCAGGTGTTAAAAAATGCGATCGGGCAACTTTGGTAGTGGCAGCTGACTTGTTTGTAGTTATCAACATGAAACGAGCTGCGAGTTACTTTCCTGGATGAGAAACATACATTCACACAATCAACATATTCACAAATATTGATGACCCGATGGGGCCATGAAAACATTTGATTCTTTAAATAACTGTGGCCCGACATCTATTTACTGGTGCTCCCCGGCCCATTGAGCTACAAATAACGTCTTGCTGTATCAATGGAATATTACTGGATTTTAATAAACTTAAGTGTATCGATAGTTCTGCATTTATTTAATCAATCATTGTGATGACAAAAATACATTCAGGGTGAATTCCCCTGAAAGGCAAAATAGCGTCTTTGTTTTCCTCCAGGTACTGGAGATGGTTGAAAGGATCTCGTTCTTCTGGAGCTCGCCCGCCTGGTGTATTAAACCGACACTGTCATCAATCCGTTGCCATGGCAGCGTCCTCTCCAACAGGCGACATCATCGACGCTACGCCCAATCGACGGCTCCAAGCCCCTTCTAACACTCCATTCAACAGCGAAGTCGTTGATCGCCCTATGATCCCAGTTGTAGAACACCGACAAAGAAGGAAGTCGCCCTCAACATCCCCAACGTTCCCGTACAATTACCGTGACGACACCGACAGAATAAGCGAAAGGGATGAACATCCACACCGCCTCGTATATCATCCCCAAAGTTGTCGGGGCAAGAGAGAATACCTCCAGATCACTCCTCACGAGGAACCCTTGACGAAATCGAGGGAAAGAGTGACAAGTTCCACAAGTGGTTGGAATCGCTGTCAATCAATCGATATTTCAGAAGGCATGTTTATCGAGAACGACCTGTATAGCTACGTATGACTGTTAAAAAGTTGTAATGTTCTTCAAACATTTGCAATGTATTGAGAGTGGGTAATTAATTTGTTATCTCATTCTTTTCATGGCTTCATTATTTGACATGTTTAAATAGGTAAAAGTCGTCGCTCAATGTAGAAGTTTGACATTTACGTTTAAAAGTTTGCAGGATATGGGTGATACATTTCCGAGTCCCTATCGCAGATATGTGAAGGTGAAATGAATATAGACGAAATGAATACGACAAAAGAATTGTGAAATAGATACCTACAGTAAACAAATAAGTGACAGGTCGTATGGTAAGTAAAACATGTTGTCCCTGAAATGAATTCCGAATTGTTTATTTAAGAGTCCACTCTTTAACGAAATGGCACACAGTGCACTATTATCTTTTATACAAATAGTGCATGCTCTATGATGCACTATACTGGATTAGAGAACGACAAATACTAAATTATCCCGAGTGCTGTTTTGTTTCACCGAGGCCGCAAGCCGAGGTGAATAGAACTGCACGAGGGATAATTTAGTATTAATTTTTGGAGTTCTACAGTCCAGTACTGGTGCATCAATAGAACACTCACTAATTGTTATATTAAATAGGTCCCTCGATCTACATGTATTTCCGTAGGTCTAGGCCCTAATTTAGATCTAACAAGACCCACCGTACCGCCGGCACTGCATGTTGCACGCAGAGTTAACCGCAACCTACCGTAGTGTATGTACACAGCGTGCGACGCTATATACCGGTACAGCTGTGTATGCGTATTGCACATCACAGAGCAGTCTCGCCTATAAATTCCTACATTCTGCGTCAAGAGCTCTACGCGCGCATACGTTGAAATGCTTGGCCTTGTCTACTTAAGGCCACCGCACACTACACGATCCGACTGGTCTTAAAATCTTGAGCCAAGCTGGGTCTTAAGACCAGTCGTACGACCGGACACCGCACACTATACGACCCGACTGTAAAGCGCGCGCAGTGCGCACTGCCCTTGCTTGCATTTTACTGCATTGTGAATGGCTGAAAGCCTACGACCAGTCGTAGAAATTCAACATGTCAAATCTCTACGACTGGCGCTAAGACCCAGTCGTACGACTGGAAACTGGCAAGACTGTGACGTCACACTTCTAGTCTTAAGTTCTTAAGACCGGTGAATCGGGGCAAAATCGTGTAGTGTGCGGCGGGCTTAAGTCTACGTCCCTCCCTAGGCCTTGCACGAATCTGATCTCTGCGTACATAACGCGCAGGCACGCGCTGTAAGCTTTCGGTATAGTGGCACGGTCGTGCAACTATAACGAAAATTTTGCACAATCACGTGATGGTATCCAACCAATCACAACGCAAATTTTACTCTACCTATGTACTATTATAAAATGGGTTCAAGAATGTAGCCAATTGGAAGCGCTGAAATGAGTCACGTGTGCGTGCATCATTTTCTTACTAACATGCACGGCCGTGCAAAAAAAAAGCGTAAAGTCACCGACGTCACAATGTTTACACTAGCAGTGCACACTCAATCAGTTGTTACAAGTGCGTCGCGCGCTACTATACGCGCTGTGAATCCTGTAAACAACTTCTAGTCCGGGCTGCCAGCCGGCCTTTCTTGTGCATAACATGTGGCGTATACCGCGTACGTATACTCTTATACGCGTGACGTGCGTATGTTTGGGACGAACATCTTCGGGCATCTTGACTTTTGAGCGAGTGCTACACGTAGCTGACTGGTATTGGCCCACAAAGTTACATGAAAAATGCTGTTAGTTTTCGACCCATTTTATAAATCAAATAATACATAATTTTGAGTTCGTGACATTAGTGGAGATACAGCTCACTCTCGGGTATTTACAATGTAGTGCAACAAGCACTCGGCTTCGCCTCGTGCATATGTCACAATAATTGTAAATACCCTCGAGTGCGCTACATCTCCACTAACGCACTCTCACCTGTTTATTATTTGTATACAATAAAAACACGGAATGGAAATACCACTTATACATAGTTTATGATATTTATCAATTGTTGAAAATATGAACCCTAACATAATCCGACTATGCGCGATGATCGTGTGAGTGAAGTCTCCACCCACGATGTCAGTCCATTGAAGGCAACTAACAATGCAGCGAAAGTAAAGAAACAATGTAAAAAGGTCTTGTGTAGTGGACATTATAGAATGAACGTTATGAACCACTTACCACGGCACAGATGTTCCATATTGATTACACACATTCTGTACGAACTGGTATTTAATGTGTCAATACTAGTGTTCGCGTATTCCCACTTTGATTATGATTAATGTTCAATAGGCATGTGAGGCGCCGATTAATCATTTAGATTGACCTATTGTTAACAGTGAAACTGCACTATTTATTGAAGTATAGGTTCAAAGCAACACAACACGAGAACATAATATTTGCCAGTGTCTCTATGTGTGTGTGTGAGTGTGTGTGTGTGTGTGTGTCAGAGAGAGAGAGAGAGAGAGAGAGTGAGTGAGGGAGATGGGAAATGCATAGAAAGGGACGAGAGGTATAAGAAAAGGACAGACTACTTAAAGGGATCAAGCAAACTCACAGACCCTTTTGACCAAAATAAATGTAACGACCAAATGTGTATTGCCATTATGATTGTTGTTGTTATTGTTGTTAAATCTTCAAGAATCTACAGTGGAGTATTTTCTTTGTTTTTTATGAATTTTAAATTCCACATTTATTTATTTACATTTATTTTATTACATTGTACATCATCACTTTCAGAGTATGAAAGAAAAAAAATCGTACACACGATCATGTCTTTCTTAATTGACAATATATTTTTCAACAATTGTATCTGCTACATCTCATAAAGAAGCATGCATTATTTCTGATATTTTGATGAACTTTGCCGCAGTTGCAAAGGGATTCTTGATCTTATCATGGGGTTCGTAATGGTTGTGCATTGTGTTGGGAGTGACAAAAATATTCACTAAATTTTAAAAATGTTGTAAATAAATGTGTAATGAATAATAGAAAGATGTTTCTGCAAAAAGTGTGTATGAATTGTCGTTCATCAAGCATGGGGAAAGGTACACATTTTGCTGTTGTTCATGAAGGAGAATGTTTCTCGTTAATGTGGATGTGAATGGTTATGTGTGTATTGCGCATGCTTATATAAGGAAGAAGAAGAGAAATAAAGAAAAAAAAACTAGATATATCGCTACGGCGACTGATATGCCTCCGCCATAATGCATGGTTCTCCTAATAGGTCCATAGTACAATGTCTGGACAATGTGTGCTGACAGTTTCACACAATTGGCAGAATATCAAAATGACAGGTTTGCCACAAATGTGCTGAATGTTCACTTTCCTAGAACTAGGTTCAATTGGATGAATGATTAAAATGTCAGAGTGCAGGTATTTGGGGAACTGATGATTTTTACTTGACATTTGACCCCTTTATAAGTTATCTAAATTATCTAAACCTGGCCTTTGACCTTTGACCTCACAGTTCCAAAGAGAATCACTGTTAGGTTGAACATGCATGAATATTCTCTGCAATTCTCAGCAATTCTCAGCAATCTGTTTCTGATTATGTTAAGATCAATGGTATCACTTTAAACCAGGTAGATAGTACTAAGTTTCTAGGACTTTACATTGATATTGATCTATCCTGGAAAACCCATATTAACTATTTAAGTAAAATTTTGTCCAGAAACATAGGAATTTTGAATAAGCTGAAATATTTTTTCCCCATACATATATTACAAATTATATACTCAACAATGATTTCCCCTTACCTCAACTATGGAATTCTTACATGGGGTAATTCGTCCAGATTTTTGCTTGATTCGCTTTTCCTCCTCCAAAAACGCGCCATCAGAATTATCAATAACGCTGGATATCTATCTCATACAAATGAATTTTTTCACAAGAATAAAATTTTGAAATTGCCTGACTTGTTTGATTACAACCTAGGTATTTTCATGTATAAATACTCCACGAATGATCTTCCTGATATTTTTCTTCACATGTTCAAAAGAAACTACTCAGTTCACAATTATCCCACCCGCCAACGAGGCGCTTATCACCTTCCACGTACTCGAACAATTTTCGCGATGAAAACAATTATGTATGCGGGACCGAAATACTGGAACGATCTCCCCTCAGAACTCACAGGTTGTTTATCACTATCATCCTTTAAATGCAAATTAAGACAGTATTTATTGAATAATTACATTAATTCAGCTCACTGAAATCTGTTTTGTGATGCACAGGACTATCCCGCTGTACCGTACTCCAGGGTTGTTGTTATGTTAAAACCAGCTATTTGTGCCCTCAAATTCTGTCACTGTGTCTATGACCTATTGCATTAATTTTTTTCTTCCTTCTCTAAGACATTTGGGGCGAGGTAACAGCTATTATATAGGTATACAGTATTATTATTCCTTCTGCACTGTAACTGGTTGTTGAATGTCTTCTTTTTTTCTGGGGGGGGGATTTGCAGGTGCATGTGTTCCCTCCTAAATACACGCAATGTATAAATCTTTAATATTTTTTAACCGTATTACTGTTATCATATATTGAGTCATATTGTTATTATCGCCAGAACGACAATGGTTCATCCGCCTACAGCATGTGGCTTATCCGACCCCAAATCTGTATTAGAGAAGAATTTGCTATATAACTGTATAAATGTATTTTTTTTTCTCTATGTTTTGGTCAATGTTGTACCCGTGCTCCCCATCTTAATCTTTAACTCGATTTTAACTGGGACCTACGCTCAACAAGCTCGCTTTTAAGTAGGTTCCTTCATATTTCTTTAGCATCCATTCACAGATTCAAAACGTCATAGATCGACCACTATATGTTTTATATATTTGCAATATTTTATGTATGTCTCCAGCTTGATATCATGTACTTCATTTAAGTTTGTTATATTTGATGTATTTTTTTCATCGAGAAATATGAAAATAAATCGAAATATGGAAGTTTCATGATGATACCTTGAGTTACTTTTGAGATATGGAGGAAAAAGTGCAATTCAACACTTTCACTTGACCTTTTGACCTTTGACCTTTTGGCAAGAAACTTCCCACAGAATATATATCGGGTAATACATGCATACATCAAGTTAAAAAAAAAACCACCTTCAGGCATTGCATACATATAAGGAAAGTAGTGATATTTTGAGGAGTTGACTGACCTTGACCATTGACCCCCTGACCTTTGAACCATGACCCCCAATTTCCCTAGACAATTACTGCTCATCGGAACAAGCATACATACTAAGTTCCATGAATATACCTAGAACCATTTGCGAGATATGGAGAAAAACATGAATTTTCAACCTTTTTTTTACACAAAATAACCTGTGACCTTTGACCTTTGACCCCGTGACCCTAAAATCCAAACAAAGTATTATCCTCCCAGGATATACCCCCATACCAAGTTTGATGTAAAACCACCACACGGTTTTTGAGATATCGACAAAAACAAAACGGGACGGAAGTACGTACGGACGGACGGACGACCCAAAAACATAATGCCTCCGGCCACTTCGTTGGCGGAGGCATAAAAAAGAATAAGAAGAGGAAACCAGCCCTTTCTGAAAAGACATAGGGCTTAATCATCAAGTTGTTCAGGCTGTATACTAAATACGCAAATGTTACTTCAACTCAACCAAAAAACAATTTATGAATTTCAAAGATGTAATATGTCCACACAAGGGTTAGTATGAGTATAAATATAACATAAGAAAACTGTGCTTATTATTCTCATTACCTTCGACTGCCGTCTTGGTTTATTGCCACTTGGTCTACTATCAGATGGTCTACTTCCGAGTTCGTCCAACACCACTACAATTAAACTCATTTGGTCTACCAAATAACAATGTTGTCTAATGCCCGTTTGGTCTAATCCTCACTTGGTCTAATACCCAATTGGGCTAATTATTACTTCGTCTATTGACCGGATGGTCTCATTGCCATTTTGCCTATTTGAATTTCTCCTTCTTCGTCTGACACTCCTTGCCTACTATCAGTTCGTGTAATTTTCATTTAGTCTGTTTATCATTTTGGTTTATGGACACTTCGGCTAATTACCACTCGGTCAACTTCCCGATTGGTCTATATTTCACGAGGTCTAAAAAACAGTTAGTCTTCTCCCATGTCGTCAAATGTCCCGTTAGTTCATATGTAGCTAATTCGTCCAATTAGCATTTCGTCTAAACACCAATTCTGCTAATCACCTTTTAGTCTACTAGTTTCGTTCGGTCTAATTTCTACTACTAAGTGGTCATAAGACCAAGTGGTTAGTAGACTATTCAGAAATATCCCAACTGATTATTAGACTAATCGATAAATTGCCGAAGTTGATATAGCCTAAATGGCTCTAGACCAAGTGCGAATTAGACGGAATGGAATCTAGACAAAGTTGATATCAGACGTATTGGAATTAGACAAACAGGTGATTCCAAAATGTAATTTTTGTTTTGACCCAAAAAGGGTATTTATTACCTCCATGATTTTACATTTTATATCACATTATACACAAAATGGAAAAAGAAAATACAATGAGCTTCAAAAGGGGTTCCTGAGATTAAAAAGAAACCACAAACTATTTACACAATATACTTCATTTGCTTTGGTAAATTATGATGTGTTTTCTTACTATTCAAATCTTCCTCTATTCTTTTACAAATTTCGCTTCCAAACAAATTTTGCAAATTAGTTTCACGACATTCTTTTCCGGTTTTATTTCTTAACAGTATATATTTATAGATACACAAGAAGGCAATTGTCAAGAACAGATCTAATTCAGTCTCTTTTAACAGATGCATTCCTGTTATCTTAAAATCAACATTATATATAATTTTGATTTTAAATGTAATATACTATAGACCAAAATGACAATAGACCACATGAATATAAGACGAAGTGGGCATGCCCTATATTTGGCAGTTGAACTAAAATTAGTTAGGCCTACTAGACGAACTGAAGGTAGACGAAACAGGATTAGGCCATGTAGGTTTGAATTAAACTTGTATTAGACGAAATGGGACTAGACCATCTTTGTGATAGATCAGTGCCATCTTCAGCCGTGAACGTCACTTTCACTTTCAGGTTTGTGAGTGTGTGTGTGTGTGTGTGTGTGTGTGTGCATGTGTGTGTGTGTTTTCCAGGTGTCCAGGCCACATGAGTGTTGTTGGTTAAATGTGGGTTGTCGCTATGAGTGGATGGCTATTCACAATCTATGAGCCCAATGCTAATCAAATATCATTATATAGTATGTATAGTGCTGTTGGAATTATTACTTGGGAATATTGATATCATCCTGAAAACTACTGGAACAACTCAAGTTTTCGGGTGGTAGACATGTCCAACGCTCTGCACCGGCTATGATCTACTTGTTGATGTTCATGGGAATTGCCTTCTTCTCTGTGGAAACACAGGGCTTTGGGAATGGGAGTTCGCTGTTAATCCCAAGAGAAAACTATGTTAAAGGTGAGCAAGTCAACTTAAGTATAATTTATACAGGAACAATCATGGAGCTACCACATTCCAGAGACGTCTTTTCGGAAACTCTGTTATTGGGCATTGCGTGTTTCTTTTGATATAAGCTTTTAATGTATGAGTAATATCCGTGACATGTTTGAATATACCGTTTCTGTATGCTTCTTTTCCAACAACCTATATCGTAACAAAGTATTTCATTCACATGGTTCCTCCCATTAAGTTCCACAAGCAGGGATTCGCTAGTTATTGCTAGATCAGGCAAGCTCTGTAGTCTCCTCATCCAGCTGTTCTAGCACCAAAACTTGAAAAATTCTTAACTTTTGCATGGATTGTCCGATTTTCTTCAAACTGTTACTGATGTGTACTACTAATGTTGCTGCTTTCACTCAATCCGCATTTCTCTTTGGGTTTTGGTTTTCTTTTTAAGGGTAAATTTTGTGAACAAAGCATGCATAAAATATGAATGCATCACAAAAATGTGGTCTTCTCTTTACATATTGCCTGATTTCCATGATTTTTAGCTATTTGGAACATTACTAAAATATAAAGAAGGGCGTCTGACTTTAGGATAGATATGACAAAATGATGATCGATATCATCGGTTTACAGATTTCTGTAAAAACACAAATATTATTTTCCGGTTGAAGTCTGTCTCATTTAAGATTTATGAGCGCTAAAATACGTTCATGAAGGTGACCTTGAGTTTCTTTTTAGTGAATTGAATAATAATACAAGCTGAAAAGCTAACATTTTTTTTTGGGTTGCTGGAAATCCAAATTGAAGGATGAAAGTTAGATGCGAAATACAACATTTATAGAATTTAAGATATTCAAGTTTATGTTTACTACTATCAAATAAACAGAAGTGGTATACTATGTATAAGCAGAAATATGTTCCTGATATTTTATTGCAAAAACGTAAATAACAAGGTACATGTGAAAATGAGCAACACATAAAGAAAACAATTGCGTTTTTTAAGTTAAAGTTAAAGTAAGATGGGAATGGAAACGGAGGTCCCACAAAAAAAAAAAGAAGAAGAAATGTACGATATGGGACCCTAAGGAAATACATAAGGCAGCGAATAATGAATTAAGAGAGCTCCTTTCGCGGATGAGATTATCATACAAAGTGGAGGAATTCCAGTCCCGTGTCCGATTAGTTCAAGCTTTATGATTCCATTCTCTGAGATGATAACGCGTTCCTTGTGAAATCAGTACAACGAGAATTATGTAAATTTTATCATTGCTGCGTTTATTTACTTCATAATCATAATATAGGTGCAACTTACCACGGCTGCTTCGAGCCACACTGCCAAACAGAGGAAACGATTGCAAACCTATCTGGGTACAATCGTAACGAGTCGATCTACATAAACTGCGTTAACTCCTGCAGTGATAAGGACCTCGTGTATGTCGCAGTCCGAGGCAACGAGTGCAACTGCTCCAGGTCGTTCAATTGCTCTATGCAGTCTGCTCTGGATGACATCACCTGTGGACGGCCGTGCATCAGAAATGTATTTATGTTTTGTGGAGGAAGATCAGCAATCAGTGTCTACAAAGGTTACTTAAGAATACCACCGTTACTGAGTATCCAAACAGAAACCATAAACGATAGACCCACACATATACCCTCATAATACGCACTGAATTTTTGTTGGAAGTATTTTTGTCTTTTCTATACTTTCCTTTTTTTTTCACTCCAATACAAACCAAGCTGCAAGGGAGCACAATTCATTAAGAAATATAAAGTGAAATAAAGGACTGGTCATATTTTGCTTAAAATTTTTGTTAAATATACACTTCCTCAAAATATCTTAAGATTACTTTAAAATCTATTCTTTAATATTACCCATTTGTCATACTGAAATGTTGTATGGGGTAATTCATACTCGTCTCAGTTATTGGAACTTATAACGCTTCAGAAAAGAGCCATTCGAATAACAACGCACTCTGTCCTTTATGTTCCAACACTCAAATTATTCAAAGAAAAGAACATTCTTCCACTTCAGGAATTGATTACATTTATTAATACTTTAATATTTATGTATAATTTTCATATTGATGATATTTGTAGTATATTTGAGAATATGTTTAAGTTTAACTCATCTCTTTTTACTTATAATAGCGGAAATATCTAACAAAAATTTGTATTTGGGAAGTGACACTTTTATTGTTTTCTAATCATGTCGTTGATGTTTATCCATTTTACTACATGTTTAAATATAATCTGTTCATGCATATTCGTATAGCTGTAAACTGTCGAAAAGTGTTTGTGTGTGAGTGGGTGGGTATGTCTGTGTAAAACTTGTAAAATGTTCGTATGATTATGAAGTTTGATTTGTGTCAGAATAAGATTTACTGGGCCCCATCGAAACAAGCCGTTCTTCACAGGGGTCCATGACCTTTCAATTTCTTTCATATGTGATCCTACATCACAAAACTAATTCAGATGGACGCTCTGAAGTACAGGGAGTATCCAAGTGCAATCTTTACCAAGCCGTGCTAGCTATGCAATGAAAGGGACAAAACACAGGTTGTAAATCACCGGTGTAGCAACAATGAAGGGACTATCAGATTGAACTGAAATTGAGCATGTTCTATTTCACATATTCTGTCCATGATTAATAAATTTTTCAATTTTCAAAGGAGACCTGTAATCCTGTCCAAAGTTATTAAACTTGAAAGTGAAGAGTGTGCAAAGAATTTCAAGGAATGAAAAGGGGCCTCTAAGATAAACATGATCATCCTACCTCCCCCCCCCCCAAAAAAAAAAGGGGGGGGGGGGCTGCAGAAAAACTGGTGAAAACACACTATCCCAGTCATGTTATGATTTCGATGACTGAAGAATAAAGTAGAAGAAGGATAACTCTTTCAGAAAATATGAAACACTTGGTTGACCCATTTCACTTTTTTGAGTCCTCACATTATTTCAAGGGGTGCGACTGATTTCGTTGTTTTTTTTTGACGCGCGGTCAAGTATACCATTTTCTGATATAGAAATTAATTATTGCATGCATATCTTTGCTTGCATGTGTATATATACATATATGTTTTGACTGTACAATGGTTGAAGAAAATTCAATTGAAAACAAAATGATTATTTACGTTTTTAAAGTTGTCATGTGTCAGTGCGATCACTGTGGGCAGGTGGGAGAGGGGTATCACTAGAAACTAATATGAAAGGGAGAGCATAGATTATAATGGCGTCACGTACACCTTCTTAAACCTTCTATTGTGAGTGACAGCAAATAGTTTGACACTCTGAAGCATTAACAGAGAAGGGACTCTTTATCACGCAAACATCAAACTTGGCGTTCTTGTATGAACATTCTATTTATGATTATGTCAAAGTATAAAGGTCTTCAATGTTTATTTTCAAATCAAATCAAATCGAGTAAACTTAAATGACACAAAAGTATTAAAGATAAGGCTACAAAATATATTAGGAAAACATCAATACCATTAATATCAATGAATAGGGTACAAGGTCACAACTAATGTTTTGGAAGCATTAAAAACAAGAATAGACGTAGGAACCCCAAAATCATTAACACAATTTAAAAAAACCAAACTGATCATTGCACATTGATACAAAAGAAACCCAACTAATTGTGTTACCCTAAATGTAACAAAAATGTTCAGTTACAACTATTCAGAATTTTTCCGAACCAGCTCACTTCGTTGACAAAAAGATATTGCCGAATTACGTTTACACATGCACCCGTATTGAGAGATATGGATCAATTAACCTCCCTTATCTGTTTCTGTCCGTATAATTTCTTACAGTTAAATGCTTCGGAGGCTGTCAAGACAGAAATATAACCGGTAAGTAATTTGTCAGAAAGAAATAGTGATACTGATTTCATCATCAGGCGTCTAAGAGGGAGCTAATGAGACAAAGCACTTATTTGTAAATTGTTTTATGCTTTGGAATTCGGTGCTCGTTATAAAACCAGGTATTTTTTGCTGTATTAAATTTCTTTATAACTATGAACTTTTAACTATGCGCAAAGACCCTGTACCTTGTATGTAAAAATATATAATGAATAGATGTATGAGTTTTAGGTTGCTCGGACACTTTACCAAAATCTTTAAAGTTGAAGTTGAAGTTTATCACTTATGTTCTCCTGTTTACATGGCATACTTACACAACAAAAAAGACCAATGCATGAACAGGGGATTAAAGGTACCAAAAATAGCATGAATACTAATTAGATCCTATACCTGTCTGATACAAGGATTCAGAAAATGGTAATAAGTACAGTACAATGAATAGCTCTACAGAGTGCAGTTTCTGAATACACGAAGCATGAACATATTTACACGTTTTTATATTATGACTGATTTGAGTTGAAAAAAAAAACACTCGACATGATAGGATATCTCCTACTATACGGTAAAATAAAATCGTTTTCGGGTATTAAAATGATGTTACTATCATAAGCAAGGGCGATAGGACACGTAATAACAGATAATTCCATAAAGATACATAAATAAATGACAAAGCAAACTTTTCGCCATTCGTCTTAATTTTAGGCGAATTCAACATGATTCTTGTAATACTTCTAGTATTATTCCTATGAAAGTATTTGTGAATCAAATTTAAAGTGCCTGTATATCATCCAAAAGATTGGGTAAGAGTCACTTCTTTCAACGCTGTTATGAATCCATCAATGCCCAAATTCAAAATTTACGGCTTCTCAATTTATAATTTTTTTTTTTTCAGTTACATAATCTGTGTGTCTGTTCATTTATAAACAATCTTATAAACGGTAGTATGCCTCATTCACCTCCTAGATATTGGTCGTCCCTGGTTATTTTGGTTATTCCTTAGTTAAAATGATACACCTCCTCGAGTTTCTGTTTATCTTTTCAATACGCAGGCCAACAAAAGAATCACATCTACTTCACTAATTTCATAAAACAATCAACAGATTTTCAAGTATTTTGTGTCATTGAATTGTGTCTAGGTACGATATATGTGACAGTGGTGACAGTAAGGGTTTTGCCATTCTTTCATCTAAAATTTCTTTCAACTATCATCCACGACTGAGCATAAGGGCAACATATCTTTTACGCAAAGGTGTATCCACCTATAGAAGTACACATGTACTATAATTTTAGTTTTCCACTCAGTTGTGGTTGTGTACAGACCACACGCATATCATTAATTACGCAGATATGCCACGTGTAGAAAAAAAAAAGAGTCATGATGCCAATAAAATGGAAATTTTAAATAAGTGATTCTGTTTACTTATTGCAATGACGTCTACAGTTATATTTGTATGGTCTAGAAATCTATTTCCTTTCAATTCAAATTCGCATATAATTATATTGAATATATATATGTATATATATATATATATATATATATATATACATGAGGGCAATATCATGGGAAATATTTTTCCCCTATTTGAAGATGAACTTACTGCAGTAAAATTTATAAGGCAGATTACAAAAGATCATAGCAAACATTAGCGTATATTAACGTATTTAACCGACTGGCTGAGGAATAATGCATTCCGTACGCATTATGCCGTTAGCCATACAATTAGCAACTGTTAGAAGAAGGAAGAACAACAGCAACATTGTCGCAGACGAGAAACTTCTTTTGTAATAGCATTGTGTTGATTTGGGGTTGTTCTTGTTATTGTTTTTATGGTGGGTGGGGGGGGGGGGAGTGTGGGGAGAGGCACGTTCTTGGTATGGGCATTTTTATCACTCTTTGTACTTCTTCACACAGAAGCAGAAGAAGACGGAAATATTTTCACCTGCAGTTTGGTCCACTACGTTGCAGCGACAGTCGCAGGAGGCGCTCTGATCTTCGCCGGTCTTTCTTGCGTCATGTGCATCAGGTAATGCGCACATTAATGATGACGTTGTACTATCCTTGTGTAAGCGCACCAGGTAATTCAGTATAGTTGCAATGGTAGGGGAACCAGACTTCAAACTAATAATATGCACAAGTAGCCCTAATACCTGCGAATTTTAGGGGAACAGTCGAAACAGGCCAGGTAAAACTGACACAATTCGATAATGTTACCATCGATATGAATTTTTCATCCTTTCTACCTTATCCACCACCACCATAACCCTTGTCAATTCTTGATACCAAGAACTGAGTTTCTAATATCATGAATGTATTTTAAGTGGATTACATTATACATCTACAAGTTTAGGCGTTAGCAGTCGCCCCGAAGCTAACAGAATTGTCGGGCCACCCACCACTTTTTTAATGAATAGATATGTCTTTTTTGTTGCCGTTTTTGGACGACCAAAATTTGTTGTTCTTTCTATTTTTCTCATTTTTTTTTCCAGAAATTTATTGCTCAGGAACAATAAAAAAGTCCATTTAAAACAACGATCTAAAGATCTTTTTTTTAAATCTTTTTTTTTTACATTTTCGTTCAAAATCAAAATGATAATATGCCATGCATTTACGCTCACACTATAAAGAACTAATTCTGGCAGCACTATTGCGCTGAAAAAAAAAATGTAATATGTCTACAAAACGCATTTAAGTTCCATATATTCATGTTTAAGAATAATTTGAATTACCACAGACGGTACATGAAATTAGTCAAAATGTTTAAACATTCGAAAGATAATGATTTACTGCCCGATTTTCCTCATTGGTCATTGATGTGTTTCATCAATGTGTGTGCTTCCTCTTTTTCTATATACATGTACTCATCATTACGTAGGCTCTATAAATTGTCATTTATTCATTTATTTAATTACTTAATCACTGATCTATATCTTGCTAGGAGCCGTAAATGGAAGGAAGGAGCTCTGCAGGCCGGAACTCTAGACAAACACACTTATGATCTTAGTCTGGGTCCTCTTCGACAGGCGAGGTTATCAACACCAACAGACGTTCCGCATCCCTACCAAGTACTATACCCCATTCAGAGTGTAGAACAGATCATGACTTGAAGTTTTGAAAGCGTCGACCTCATTGTTGTGAAATACCCTATCCTCTTGATTAAATACACTGGCCCGAATTCACGAAGGTGGTACTTTTGAAACCCTGGTTTAAACCATGTTCAATTTGAATGGAGAGGCAAGTGTCGCATGGCCTATTCCGTTATGAAATTAGTCGTTTCATTAACAAAATCAACGGTCAACACGTATTAAAAAAAAAAAAATACATGTATACGTTGCGATGAAATGTGAGTCCCCAATCGCCATCCCGTCAAAATGTACAAAACGCAACTGCTTTTCACTACGGTCCCTTATTCACCATACAAATACAAACACACACACATACACACAAACACACGAACACACACATGTATATATATAGTGTGTGTGTGTGTGTGTGTGTGTGTGTGTGTTTGTGTATTATAGGGCCTACACATGACCTGTGTGTGCATAACACAACTAGTATAAACATGAAAAGAGAAAGAAAGCGAATCACGTGAAAAGTTTAGTCTAGAAAAAGTAATTGAAGTAAATTGTCCATAGAGACAAGGGCTAATTACAACATCCATTGATAACGGATCCTAGCTGTCAGTACAAGGAAAATATTTCTACTTGTTTACCATTCGAGTACTAAGCTCTCTGCCCTTTGATAAACTGTGATTGAAACCATAACCCATCATTGCCATAATAATTGCCATGGAGACTCAAGAATCATTGCTGTTTTTGAACAACTATTGTTCACCCTGTATATTACAGCTTACAGTATCATAATGCTATTTTTGCACTTTTTGTGTTTTAGTCATATTCAATTGCGTGTCTTATATCGATTCATATGATATATTCTGTTGAATAGAATTAGAATATCCAAACCTTCCACTCTCGATTGAAAAAAATGTCTATCAAAAATATGCACCTGATCTTTGAATAATCACAATATTATGTAAAAATCAACAGTTATACCTCGCCAGTTAAAGCAGAATACTAAAGAAAATGCACATTTTGTTGAATTATTTCCCCATTTCAAGAATTCAATTCAATTCAATAGTTTATTTATTTCCATCATCACAAAGAAAAGAAAAGAAAAAGTTGACATAATCCAAAGTGATACATTTTTTTTTCATTTCTCTTACACTCGTCCGATAAAGGATTTTTTCAATACAATATAAAGTATATTATACACGAATGATGTCGTAAAAAAGAAACAATGCACTTTGTCATGGCAGCAAAATTAGTAAATAATCACAATGATGGAAAACAGTGTACAACTAAAAAAGCCACGCTTGTAAAATGTGGAACACTGGAACCAACAACAGCACCAATTTGTTATACCAATGAGACATATTCATTTAAATTCTTCTATATACTATTGTACATTTTACTAATTGATATAATGATGTTGATACTATGAACAATACTTACTAGGATTTTAGGATGCAATCGTATAAACTATTATAACATATCACATTTGTGGCACAGACACTATGGGGCCAGGTGTGCCAGGAAAATTGAATGGAAAGGAAGATATGCAATCGGCCACAAAAAACATAACGACGACAACAACAATAACACAATACACAGAAATAACAAAATTTGAGGAAATGCACTCAGACAGACGGTGAAATAAAGAAAAAAATATTTTGGGTAGATGATTGCAGTTGTAATTAAACATAAATTGACCAAGTTGTAACAAATACAACTCATTTATTTTCAGAATTTTGTGCTCAAGGAAAAGCTTGTCAGTATGTGCTCGGATATGAAGGTTAAAAACAATTCTGAGCGCCATCTTTTGCAGAAGAAAAGGTTTATCTAACAATGTCGAATATGTATTCCCCCAAGCAAGAATTCCGTAATTCAAGTACGGCAATACCAAACTTGAATAAAGCGTAATCAAAGCCGAAGAAGGAAGATAATATTTCAATCTATTCATTATGCCTATGTTACGTGCAATTACTTTACAAATATTGTTTATGTGACACTTCCATGATAACTTATTATCAACACAAACACCTAAGAATTTAATAGACGAAACCTCTTCTAGAGGAGTAGTGTCAAATATAACATTACCTGGTAATCTATCTAAAGAATTACTGAAAAACATATACTTTGTCTTCTCAATATTCAGTGACAATTCATTTGCATATATCCATTGTGAGACATTCTTCAATTCATCATTCACTGTACTAATCAAAGTATTAGGGTCAGGGTGGGAATAAAAAAGATTGGAATCATCCGCGAATAATATGAAAGAGAGTTTATCTGAAGATCTATAAAAATCATTAATGTAAACTATAAATAACAGTGGGCCTAACAAACTTCCTTGCGGAACACCACATTCTATTTTCTTCATAGAATAATCAAAACTGTTGACATGTACATATTGAAATCTGTCAGATAAATAACTCGTAAACCATTGCAAGGCCTTTCCGCGAATACCATAATGGGATAACTTAGAAAGAAGTATACCGTAATTAATCGTATCAAAAGCCTTTGAAAAGTCCAGGAAGATACCTATTGTATGCGAAAATGTATCAAGTGCATGTGTAATCTTTTCCACAAAGGTAAGTAAAGCGTGGGTGGTGTTGTGATTTTCTCTGAATCCAAATTGAAAATTCGTAAATATATTACTCATATTGAAAATTTTACAGTTCGGATATATACTATTCTTTCCAAAATTTTAGAAATTGAAGTTAATAACGATATTGGTCTGTAATTATTGACATCATTTTTCTCCCCTTTCTTATATATAGGTGTAACTTTGGCAGTCTTCATTTGACTTGGTACAAGCCCAGTACTAAGTGATAAATTAGTAACATATAATAAAGGATCTATTATTTGAAGAATTATATTTTTCAACAAATAATTATCGATTCCATCACAACCTGGGCTTTTTCCTTCTTTCAAATTATGAATAATATCTATAATTTCTTCATTATACGTAGGGTCCAAAAATATAGTTTTAGGATTAGGTATATCTAGAAAATCATAAAACACTTTATTAGATGAAGGGATACTTTGTGATAAATTTTTTCCCAATCGATGCAAAAAAATCATTAAAAATTTCGGCCATACCAGCAGGTACATTGCTTGAGGTATTACCCCATCGTACTTCTGAAATACTAGATACATCATTAGATGTATTCATAACATCTTTTATTGTTTTCCAAGTATTCTTAATATCATTTTTATATTTCATTATCTGGTAGACATAAAATTTTCTCTTTTGTTAACGCAATAAATTAGTAAGCGTGTTTTTATAAGTCACATATTTTTGTCTGTTTTTATCCGTAGGGCTACTCCTGTATTTATAAAACAAATTATTTTTTATATTAATCGATCTTAAAAGTGATTGGGTTATCCACGGGAGTCTTGGAGTTCTTTTATAAGAACTTTTCCTTGTGCAAAACGGAATATGTTCATCATTTTTAGAAGTGATAGTTTTCATAAAATAATCATAACACAAATCAAGATCGGTATTGTTGTATACATAAAACCAATCAATATCTTTTAAACTATTTTGCAAATTAATAAGATTATTGGCCGTAATCTTACGACGTCTCCGATAATTATTTTGCCTGGTAGATAACTTAATTGGCACTTGTGTAAAGATTGGATAATGATCAGAGATGTCAGATAAAACAATACCAGATTCGGGAATTGGGAGAATATTACAAAAAATATTATCAATCAAAGTGGCAGATCGGTCAGTAACACGGGTGGGCTTAGAAATTAACGGTAATAAAGAAACAGACATGAAGGTTTCTACAAATTCTTGCGAAATATGTTGGGAGTTACATTTCATAAGATCAATATTGAAATCACCCATTAAATATACGTGTTTATTTGTAAAAATAGAGTTCTGCATTAAATTTTGTATATACAACAAAAAATCATTCGGATTCGATCCAGGGGGTCTGTAAACAACTCCAATCAGTATGTTTTTCCCATTCGGGTTTACCATTTCAACAAAAAGAGATTCAACTACATCAGTCATGACATTCAATTCTTCGTGGATAGAATATTCAAATTTGTTGGGGATGTATAAACCCACGCCACCACCCATTCTTTCTTTTCTATTTCTGCACACGAAATCAAAGCCGGATATAGAAAATAAATGACTTATATTGGGAGTCAACCATGTTTCGGTCAAACCTATAACAGAACAGTTATTACCAGAGTTTTCTAAAAATAATCGCAACTTATCAAAATTTCTACTTATGCTTCGTATATTCAAATGAGCTAACAAAAAATTGTCATCATCACTATTCATAACATATTGTTTATACTGATTTACAGTCAGATAAACACATGATGAACTTTGCACAGGATCTTCAGGATCAAAATTATATTCAAATTCTTGTGCTGAAGCATTAAGTTTGTTCGATATGTATGCTTCATATAAGGTGGAAGTTTTGTTTTCCTGCGCGGACGTAAAAGAGCGCCCAACTGTATCATGAAATTCATCATCGTTCACAGAGTTGAAAACAAATGTTGGATTAGCCATAAGTATAAAGAGAATCACACCGGAATCGACAACAGTTCCACTTAGACCTAGACCTGGAAATTGTAGTTATGTGGGAATGTACAGACCTGGAAGAAAAGAAAGAGAAACGCATATACACAAACATGAAACACAAACAAGAAACACACACATGAAGCATAGACATGAGACACACACAAGACACGAGAAACAAAAAGGACGCAGACAAGACATAGCCGATGATATCAAATTGGGCAAGCACGTCCGTGGCCTGTGTCTGCTCTGCCAATACAAAACGAGGCATAAGCAATAATATCAGCTTGGATTTGACAACAGACTGCATTTGAGTGAGTGAGCTCCCTTGATATTCAAAAAATATCATTTTCATACGAGATATATTCACGTGCATAATTCAAACTATCAATATGAATTTTTATAGGTTATTTGGGGATCAGGAGAGAAGGAGAGAGACGAAGGGAGACACGAATAGAACTTTGATGTTTACTGTATACACCTACACTGTAGTTTCTGATATTAACAGTAAGTGCCTATTGGCCATAATAAAACAATAAGTGTCATATCTTCACAAGTCATGATAGACAAACTACGATGTAGAAATCAATTCTGAATATTTGTTCGCTGGGAATGTCATGAAGGAGAAAATGGAAAAGAAATCAGATAAGAACAAAGAAAAACAAATAACAAATACAGAACATCTCATAAGAGAGTTTAGACAATAAGCGTATAACTGATTGATATTATCAGCTTTCCCGGATATCACCTCATCGTAAGCTTTCTTCAACCCCATCCCTACCATTACAACACATCAATCAAAATTAAATTGAAGAGAATGAAACAAATTATCTGCTTAACGTAATAGAAGATTATTTTTTTTTATATTCATTTCAAGTTTGCAGAGAGAATGAAAACGAGATGAGATCAGTGAAACAAGAAATGGTATTGACTTTTTTGCTCAATCATTGATCATCATATAAGCAGCGTCCGCAGGATTGGGACGTCCCACTCGCCAAAGTCGCGAAGGGGGGGAAACAAGCAACAAAAACAAAAACAAAATCGACACCATAGCGGGAAGCGCACCCACCAGGGAGGTGCACCTATCGTACAGAGCGCACAACGGGTCGAGTGCACAGAATACTAGTACATTGTGCTATGTTTTTGCTAAAATTCAGTTGAAATACAAAGATCATTGTATGCAACCAGCGTTAACAGACTGCCGGGAACCATGCAGTACATCACACCTGCTAAGTAAAGTATTCAAAGTATAAGCATGAGGGGATACAGAGACTTTCAAAATAAAAAATGAAAAAAAAAAACACACACACACACACACAACAAAACAGCAATTTAACTTACAGATTCAGATTCTTAGATACTAAAAAATTGAAACAACTGTTCATATCAGTGCAGGTGCAAATGAGAGGGCATGCTGCTCGTAAACAACATGCCAAACCTGTGGCCAGTCACCCCTCAAAATCTTTTATAGACGCATTTGACACAGACTATTATTCAGATTGAGAGACGGAATTTAGCATGCATACTAGTTGATGTCATATCGGGCAAGGCCCAGGTAAAACGTACCCATCCAGCCCATGAACGACTATATCGCAGGACAGGCGTTACATTAACAAAGATAAAATATTGTGGGTAATTATACTGATGCTCGCCAAAATCTATTATGGAATTACAGAGCCTTATACAAAGCGAAAAATAGATGGGGTTCCAATAAACTACTTGAAACGCTACTCCAAATACTTATCACACCAAAATCATATTAATAGATTGGGTCACAAAACGATACTGAATGTTTTAGTGACATGAATGATCACTATCGTTTGCAGGGATAGTCAAATATGGGATAACCAGCGATTATTGGCTTGAGTGTAGCGTGAAAGAAAGAAGAAAAAAAGCCCTCTGGTAATACAAAACCAGTAAAAAATTTACCAAAAGCAGGGTTGCATAATCATTCTCAAATGTTTGAACTATCGGAAACACTCGATAGATGTGTTTTGATAGATGTCTTGTTGAGGCATTAAATAACAGTTGTATGTATTTTGCTTTTCCGTTAAAACTTCTAGATTTTTCTTCTTGTGGACTGCACTACTCAGTATTTGGTTCTATGGTTCTATGGTACCACTAAAGTGGCATGTTCTGTACTGAGTATAATTCATTTGACCCATTCATTGTAAAAGAATGTTACAGCAACCATCATAATAAGACTGCCGGGAACCATGCAGTACACTACACCTGCTCAGCAACAATTTCAAAGTATTAGCGTGAGGGAATACAGTGTCTTTCACAATGAAAAAAACACAAACAAAATCATTGATTTGACTTGGAGACTCAGATTCTTAGATACTAAAAAATTGGGACAACAGTTCATATCCGTGCAGGTGTAAATGAGAGGGCATGCTGCTCGTAAACAACATGCCAAACCTGTGGCCAGTCACCCCTCAAAATCTTTTATAGACGCATTTGACACAGACTATTATTCAGATTGACAGACGGAATTCAGCAAGCATATTATAGTTGATGTCATATCGGGCAAGGCCCAGGTAAAACGTACCTATCCAGCCCATGAACGACTATATCGCAGGACAGGCATTACATTAGCAAAGATAAAATATTGTGGGTAATTATACTGAGGCCCGCCAGAATCTATTATGGAATTATAGAGCCTTATACAAAGCGAATCATAGATGGGGTTCCAATAAACTACTTGAAACGCAACTTTAAATACTTATCACACCAAAATCATATTAGTAGATTGGGTCACAAAACGATACTGAACGTTTTAGTGACATGAATGATCACTATCGTTTGCAGGGATAGTCAAAGTCAAAGATAGTCAAAGTCAAAGAAAAAAGCCCTCTGGTAATACAAAACCAGTACAAAATTTACCAAAAGCAGGGTTGCATAATCATTCTCAAATGTTTGAACTATCGGAAACACTCGATAGATGTGTTTTGATAGATGTCTTGTTGAGGCCTATAATAACAGTTGCATGTATTTTGCTTTTCGTTAAAACTTCTAGATTTTTCTTCTTGTGGACTGCACTACTCAGTATTTGGTTCTATGGTTCTATGGGCCCACTAAAGTGGCATGTACTGAGTATAATTCATTTGACCCATTCATTGTAAAAGAATGTCACAGCAACCAACATAATAAGACTGCCGGGAACCATGCAGTACACTACACCTGCTCAGCAACAATTTCAAAGTATTAGCGTGAGGGAATACAGTGTCTTTCACAATGAAAAAACAAAACAAAAACAAAAACAAAATCATTGATTTGACTTAGAGACTCAGATTCTTAGATACTAAAAAATTGGGACAACAGTTCATATCCGTGCAGGTGTAAATGAGAGGGCATGCTGCTCATAAACAACATGCCAAACCTGTGGCCAGTCACCCCTCAAAATCCTTTAAGAACACATTTGACACAGACTATTATTCAGAATGAGAGACGGAATTCAGCATGCATATAGTTGGTGACACATAGGGCAAGGCCCAGGTAATGCCCTATGCCAGTTGTCATGAAAAGAAATGAAGAGGAAAAGAAAAAAAAAACTTCAGGAGAGGGGTAATGCATAAATCAGAATAATGTCTACCAATCGGGGTTTTTCAGTATTTTTTTTTGTTTTGTGCGTTATAAGGTGAAAACGTACCCATGCAACCCATGCATGAATATAACTCAGAACAAACATTACATTAAAGAATATAAAATATTGCAGTAATTATACTATGGCTCGGCAAACTCTAGTATGGAATTACAGAACCTTATACAGAACAAATCATGGATGAGGTTTCAATAATATAGTTGAGGCTCTACTCCGAGTATTTATCACACAAAAATCATATCAATGAATTGGGTCACAAAACGATACTGAACATTTTAATGACATAAATATTCTCTATCGTTTACAGGGATAGCCAAATCTGGAATAACTAACCATTATTAACTGGAGTGTCCCATGAAAGAAAGAAGAAGAAGATTTATTAAAAAAAAAAAAAAAACTCTGATAATATTCGCTCAAAACTGGTAAGGGGTTAACCAAAAGCAGGGTTGCGTGGATCAAATGTTAGCACTGCCCTAGAATTTCTTCTTATGGACAGCACTATGGTTCTATGGGCCCGCTAAAGTGGCATGCACTGAGTATAATATTAGTTGTTCCATTCAATGTAGATATATTTATATATATAAATAGAGCATGTTAAACACAGCGGCCTTTAATTCATCCATTTAGAAAATTGCGTTTTGGAGAACGGCTGCTTAGAAAAATTGTATCCTGAATCATGCTCAATCGGAAGATCCGTGGTTATTTTTGGGGGCGTGTCCATGACGTCATGGGATGAAAGGCAAACCCGGAAGTATCACACAACAGCCTAAGCTTTCCACCTATGTATGCTCTCGATGAGAGCGTGATGTCGAGGCTCATATCCCGAGTTCCCAACACATTTTTTATCAGAATTTCACAAAAAAATGAAATAAAATTGTTTTCTACTTCACGTCTCCTGTGAAATCACACATTTCCTCGTTTAAATAGAGTCTGTTACGTGTTATTTAAGCCACGAATACAGAAGTTGTCAGGCCTAGTGCCTGTACGATGGTGCTTCGTAGTCGATCAGTCACATGCATGCGCCCATCACCGGCCGCGTATGTCGCAGTGCAGTAGCCTCTGCGTACCTCTTTGGTACGTACAATGTATTATATCAGCAGTTCCTCGGTAGTCACTGTACTACAGCTGTGTACGCCATATACAGTGTACATGTATTTAGCGAGTCTATTTTTTCGCGAATCGGGACTTGCCAGTAATTTCGCGAGTGCTTAAATTCGTGGTTGTGGAGTACACTACGGAAGGGGGAAATATATACGGAAAGAGAGTTAATATTTTCTAGTGTTTTTAAATTCGCAAAAAGCACCAGGTTCGTGAAATTGGCGAAAATAATAATAATAATAATAATAAAAAACCTCGCGAAACATTCGGCGTACGTGGATCGCTAATATACGGAAGCTTACCACGCAATCAATGCGCGGGCATCGGCTAGTCGAAGTCTTGACTAGGCCGGCCGGCCTATCTGGTGATAAAATAAACGATACAGAGCACTGCGATTTTCATCGATATTGGTAAAACTTTGATGGACTCGGTGAAGTAATGAATGGATCGTGCAGTGAATTTGTGAGGGTACATACAATGTAGCTCTGGCTAGACAGAATGCTGATGAGCTGTGAACGGGAGTACGGAGTGAGTTTCTAGCCCGACCAGACGTTGTAAGTACGCCGTGCAAGTACCTGTCGCAACGTACCTACGTACAGCGACAGGGCTGTGTATAGTTAGGAGTGAGTGTGATGTGATAAGATAAATACGTAGCCCGACCAGACGCTGCGCTACTTACAGCGACTGGGCTGTGTTCAATAACAGGTCTACTGCTGCTCTGAAGTACGAGATCACGTCAGCACTAAAGCTCGGTACATTTTCAGTTCAGAATAATAAAAAACAAAACAAAAAAACAAAAAACAAAACAAAAAAAAAACCAAAACAAAACAACAACAACAACAACAACAACAACAACTCTTACCCATCTAAATGTTGAAGTCTACCTAGCCCGACCAGACGCTGTTAATACGCTACGCGAATACAGCGTCTGACCAACGAGCGGGCACCTACAAAGTGGGGAACCACAACACAACTACAAAACTTATGAAAATTTATACATTCTTTATAAACAATGCACACGTTACCAAACGTTACTCACCTTAAGTGCATGCTTGTATTACAGAAGGTTCGTAAGTCCATTGAGAGCCCTCGTGATAAGTCCGTGGAACCAAAAAATGATACTTTCTGGCGGATTGCCTAACACCGTCAGGGTTCATCGTTGCAGAATTCAAAATGGCGCCTTGATCTCTGCGGAAATCTTTTGCGTGCGTGCGATTTCGATGCGCTGCTTGAGTGTTGGTGTGGCAGCACGGTCGACAGCGCGACCTTTTGAAAGGGCATTCAGATCATGTGACCTCCCGGATATTGGAAATTGCCTGGCGTGAAGGACGATGTACCGTTCGTGAACCGTTCACACATGCTGCATATTGATATAACCATCATTTTAGGTAAGTTATTAAATCTAAATTTCAATATTCATAGCATAGATATGAAGTCTCATTATCATTTTGTTCGTCAGATGAGTTTGAAGTGACAAAAAATGATCTAAAGTATCAAAATTCAATCCGATCGCATGCGATCGTTGGACCCTCTTCGTGTTTGGAGCTTCGTTGGTACAGCCCTGTCGCGCTACGTATGTACAGCGGCGACTGGGCTGTGTAAGTCTACCTGGCACTGGTCCTGCGTCACCAACATTGTCCCCTGGCCTGCCGTGTGGCAAGGGCTCGTACAGTCGTACTGCCAATCTCCACTAAGTCCGTCCGCTTCAACCGGACCGCCCTGGGCCTTCCCCACTAGCTCGCCCGTAGCGTCTCCCTCCTGCGCCCGGCCGCGCCGTACCACCGTGCGGCTCGTCAGCAACATCTATCTCTCCAACTTCACCACTAGTTTTCATCATCGTTATCATTACTAGTGTGTACTGTATCACTCAGTTCGTCATTGCTCCCACATTCAGATTCCACCAATAAATCATCCTGATCATCACTGCATGGCCTTAACGTACGATGTCGTGCATTATCGAAAAACAAACTTCCAAAACTTCGTATGTAAATACTATGTACAACAACTTGTATGATACTATGCATGCATTATGCGCGCGGGGGCTTGCGGCGCTCGAGACCTTGCGCGATTCCTTTCATCCCATGACGTCATCAGCAAAGCCTCGAAATTGACGCTGTGACCTAGATTTCAGGGGGTGACAGGTGTAAATTTTCAATATCCTCTAACTCCACTTGAAGAAGGCCATTTTAAACGATGTAAACGACAAATTGTTCTATGTGTCCTACTCTTTGACTTCATATATAACTTTATTTCTTTAATATTCCCCTTTAAAATAACAGTTACCCACGAAGGGGTGGCAAACTCCCCATGCTCAAGTCACCTTCAAAGACTTATTACATTTTTGGGACATGACATTTCAAACATTCCATCAATCGTATCCGCAAAATAAGTCATAACATCAATAGACAAAACAAAATGAGTCCAGGCTTCCTCAAATTTACGGAATGTGAAACCCTTTGCAGGAAACCCTTGAGATTTCTTTTTCTTTCAACTCTGAAACTTTTGAAAGGATGATGCTTTTGAACTGACAGCATCACTCTTGAATGGATTTGATGTACATAACGATGGTGAAAACTTTCAGTTTAGTCTAACAATTCCTCCGTAGCGGTAACTATGGTGTTTTGTGTTTGCTCTTTGTTCCGTTATGGCACTTAACCACCGCTGGGTGAAAATAAACGCTTGACAACTCAAACTTTTTTTTTTTTTTTATCAGCATGCATTTTCCAGAGAGTGTACTTTCTGTTCTTTGTTTCAATGGGTAAGGAATTAAAGTCCATTTGCTTTAGATTACGTGTAATTTTCAGTTTTATAGTCTAACAATTCCTCCGTAGCGGTAACTATGGTGTTTTGTGTTTGCTCTTTGTTCCGTTATGGCACCTAACCACCGCTGAGTGAAAAATAAACGCTTGATAACTCAAACGTTTTTTATCAGCATGCATTTTCCAGAGAGTGTACTTTCTGTTCTTTGTTTCAATGGGTAAGGAATTAAAGTCCATTTGCTTTAGATTACGTGTAATTTTCAGTTTTATAGTCTAACAATTCCTCCGTAGCGGTAACTATGGTGTTTTGTGTTTGCTCTTTGTTCCGTTATGGCACCTAACCACCGCTGAGTGAAAAATAAACGCTTGATAACTCAAACGTTTTTTATCAGCATGCATTTTCCAGAGAGTGTACTTTCTGTTCATTGTTTCGATGGGTAAGGAATTACAGTTCATTTGCTTTAGATTACGTGTAATTTAAAAACGTAGAGTTGTGTTTTTCTTTTCTCTTTGTATGAGTATGTATTTTTCGCTTTTGTGTGTGTTTGTGTGTTTTCCAGATTGGCTGGTCACATGAGTTCAGCTTTTGGTGTTGATTGTCGCTGTGAGCGGATGGCTATTCACAAACTATAAGAACATGCTAATCTATAGTATGTAGTGCTGTTGAACATATTACGTGAGAATTTTAATGTTACCCTGACATGCCTGAACTCTACCGGCACAACTCAAGTTTGCGGGAGATACACACGACCAACGATCTGCACCGGCTATGATCTACTTGTTGATGCTCATGGGAATTTTCCCCTTCTCTGTGGAAGCACAGGGCTTCTGGAATAGGAGTTCGCTGTTCATCCCAAGAGAAAACTATGTAGGAGGTGATCATGTCAGCTTAACTATACACGGGAACTTTCATAGATCTGCCTTATTCCTGGGGCGTTGTTGATACCTATTTTGGAAATTCTGTGAGGAGGAATTTCGTGTTTCTTTTGATGTCGGCCTCTTTAATGTATGATTAATATTCTTGACATGTTCGAATATACCGTTTCTGTAAGCTTCTTTTCCAACAACCTATATAAAAGGTATTTCATCTACCTGCTCCCTCCCATTAAATTCCAAAATCAGGGATTCGCCTCGTTGTTGCTAGATCTGGCAAGCTTTGTGATTGTTAAGGGTACATTTTTTGAACAAAGCATGCATTACATATGAATACATTGCAAAAAACAAAACAAAACATGTCTCATCTCTTTAGATATTCCTTGACTTGATTTTGAGCCATTTGGAACATTGCTATAAGGAAAGACGTCTGGCTTTGGAATGGATGTGAAAAAGTGATGATTGGTATCAGTAGTTTACGTAGTTCTCCACAAATACAAGAATTATCTTCCGTTTGAAGTCTGCCTCATTTAAAATTCATGAGCGCTAAAATACGTTAATGAACGTGAAACCAAGATGACTTTGAGTTTCTTTTAACTGAATTAAAATGAATATGAAAATGAAAAAAAAAAATAAACTGAAATAGCTAACTTTTTTTTTTTTTGGGGGGGGGGGGGGAGAGGGTTGTGCTGGATATCCAAATTGAGGAATGAAAGTTAAATGCATAATACAAGATTTATGAGAATATGTTGAAGATATTCAAGATATTCAAATTTATGTTCATTTCCATCAAATAAACAAAGAAATTATATACAATGTATAAGCAGGACCATATTTTTTTTTTATATTTTATTGCAAAGACGGAATTGAACAAGGTAAATATGAAAACAAGTAACACATAAAAAAAGGAAATATAATTGTATTTTTTTGCAATATAAACACATGAACAAAGTACAAGTTTAAGTAAGATGGGAATGGAAATGGAGTATCCCACTATTCAAAGCTTGTACGATATACGACCCTCAAGAAACACGTAAGACAACGAATAATGAATTAACGAGACTCTATATCCATTCCCGGGTGCGATTATCATACAAAGTGGGGAATTCCCAAACCCGTGTCCGATTAGTTCAAGCTGTATGATTTTAGTTTCTAAGATGATAACGCGTTCCTTTTGAAATCAGTACAACGAGAATTAAATAAATTTTATCATTGCTGCGGTGATATACTTTATAATTATATATATAGGTGCAACTTACCACGGCTGCTTCGAGCCACACTGTCAAACAGAGGAAACGATTGCAAACCTATCTGGGTACAATAGTAACGAGTCGATCTACACAAACTGCGTCAACTCCTGCAGTGGTAAGGACCTCGTGTATATCGCCGTCCGAGGCAACGAGTGCAACTGCTCCAGGAGGTTCAATTGCTCTAAGCAGTCTGCTTTGAATGACATCAAGTGCGGATGGCCATGTTCTAGCAATATATTTATGTTTTGTGGAGGAGGATCAGCAATCAGTGTTTACAAAGGTAACTTAAGAATATCCCCGTACCTGAGTATTCAAGCAGAAACGATAAACGATAGACCCACGCATACACACTCATAATACTCACTGAAATTTTTGTTGGAACCATTTTTGGCTTTTCTACACTGTTCTTTCTTCACTCCGGTACAAACTAAGCTGCAAGGGAGCACAATCCATTAAGGAACATAAAGTGAAATAAACGACTGGTGATTTTTCACTTAAAATTTTTGTTAAATATATACTTCCTCAAAATATCTTAAGATTACTTTAAAATGTATCTTCTAATATTACCCATTTGTCATAGTGGAAGGCTGTATGGGGTAATTCATACTTGTCTCATTTATTGGAACTTGTAACGCTTCAGAAAAGAGGCATTCGAATAACAACGTACTCTATTCTTTGTGATTCAACACTCAAATTATTTAAAGAAAATAAGATTCTACCAATTCAGGAATTGATTACATTAATACTTTAATATTTATGTATAATTTTCATATTGATAATACTTATAGTATATTTGAGAATATGCTTAAGTAGGCTATAACTCATCTCGTTTTACTCATCATAGAAGGCGGAAATATTTAACAAAAATATGAATTTGGGAAGTGACGCTTTTATTGTTTTCCAGTCATGTCGCTGATGTTTATCCATTTTACTACATTCTTAAATATAATCTGTTCATCCGTGATATTCGTATAGCTGTAAACTGTGACTGTAAACTGTGAGAGGGTAGTTATGTCTGTGTAAAATTTGTAAAATGTTTGTATAATATTAGGTTTGATTTGTGTCAGAATAAGATTTGTTACTGGGCCCCATCGATACAAGCCGTTCTTCACAGGGGTCCATGACCTTTCAATTTCTTTTATATGTGATTCTGCATCACAAAATCACCGAAACGTCGCCAGGCATGGACTTTTAGTTTAAAGGGCAGATTCTAAAAGAATATAGACTTTACGCTCTAAAATGATACATAACTTAATTGAAATGGGCGCTCTGAAATACAGAGAGTATTCAAGTGCAATCTTTACCAAGCCGTGCTAGCTATGCAATGAAAGGGACAAGACACAGGTTGTAACGCACCGGAGCAGCAACAATGGAGAGACTATCAGATTGAAGTGAAATTAAGCATGTTCTATATCACATATTCTGTCCATGATTGATAAATTGTAAAATTTTCAGAACAGAAGTGTTATCCTATCCAAAATGATTAGACTTGAAAGTGAAGAGTGTGCAAAGGATTTTAAGAAATGAAAAGGGACCTCTAAGACAAACATGATCATTCTACCCCCCCCCCCCAAAAAAAAGGGGGGGGGGGTGCAGAAAAACTGTGAAAAACACACTTTCCCATTCATGTTATGATTGTGATAGTTAAAGAATATAGCAGAAGAAGGATAACCCTTTCAGATAACATGAAAATCTTGGTTGACCCGTTTCACTGTTTTGATTCCCCACATTAATTCAAGGGGTGCGACTGGTTTTGTTGGTTTTTTGATGCACGGTCAAGTATACCATTTTCTGACATAAGATTTAATTATTCCACGCATATGTTTGCTTCCATGTATAAATGACCCTGCATCACAAAACCATGCATTGATCCCTTTCACCTATTTTCAGTAGTCACACAAAATCTGTGTGTGCGACTTTTTGTTCGTTTGGTGATGCACGGTCAGATATATATGTTTTGACTGTATAATGGTTTCAGAAAATTCAATTGTAAACAAAATGATCATTTAAGTTTTTAAAGTTGTCATGTGTCAGCGTGATCACTGTGAGCAGATGGGAGAGGGGTATCACTAGAAACTAACATGAAAGGGAGAGCATAGATAATGATGGCGTCACGTAAACCTTCTATTGTGAGTGACAGCAATGTAGTTTGACACTCTGAAGCATTTACAGAGAAGGGACTCTATTTATAGCACGCAAACATCAAACTTGGTGCTCATGCATGAGCATTCTATCCATGATTATGACAAAGTATCAAGGTCTTCAATGTTTATTTTCGATACCAAATGTGGAAATCAAATCGAGTGAACTTAAATGAGACAAAGGTGTTAAAAACAAGGCTACAAAATATGTTAGGAAAAACATCAATACCATTAATATTCATGAATAGGGTACAAGGTCACAAATAATGTTTTGGAAGCATTAAAAACAAGAATAGACGTCGGAACCGAAAAAAAAAAAATGACACCATTTGAAGAAACCAAACTGATCATTACACATTGATACAGAAAAAAAAAATAATTGTGTTACCCTAAATTTAACAAAATGTTCATTTACAACTATTCAGAATTTTTCCGAACCAGCTCACTTCGTTGACAAAGAGATATTGCCGACTTTCGTTTACACATGCACCCGTATTGAGGGATATGGATCAATTAACCTCCCTTATCTGTTTCTGTCCGTATAATTTCTTACAGTGAAATGCTTCGGAGGCTGTCAAGACAGAAATACAACCGGTAAGTATTTTGTAAGAAAGAGATAGTGATACAGATGTCATCATCAGGCGTCTAGGAGGGAGCTAATGAGACAAAACACTTATTAGTAAATTGTTTTATCCTTTCGAATTCGGTGCTCGTTATAAAACCAGGTGTTTTTTTTTATGTATTAAGTTTCTTTATAACTATGAACTTTTAACTATGCGCAAAGACCCTGTAACTTGTATGTAAAAATTGTCAAGAATATGCATTTATACAAAGAGGTGTGGCTTGTTTGGCCCATTGTAAAAAGTCAAGATGGCTCATTTTCGAGTGACGCTGGGACCATGCCGTCCGAGGAATTCAGAGGGAGGAATAAAGTTGTTATAACTTTAAGTTTTCGTGTGATGGTGATATGATTCCGTGTCACGAATTTCCCTCATTCCGTAATAAAATATATAATGAATAGTGGTATGAGTTTCAGGTTGCTCGGACACTTGACCAAATTTAAAGTTGAAGTTGAAGTTTATCATCTATGTTCTCATGTTTACATGACATATCTACACAACAAAAAAGACCAATGCATGAATAGGGGATTAAAGGTACCAAAAAATAGCATGAATACTAATTAGATCCTATACCTGTCTGATACAAGGGTTCAGAAAATGTTAATAAGTACAGTACAATGAATAGCTCTACAGAGTTCAGTTTCTGAATACATGAAGCATGAACATATTTACACGTTTTTATATTATGAATGATTTCAGTTGAAAAAAGAAACACTCGACATGATAGGATATCTCCTACTATAAGGTAAAATACAATGACATTCGGGTTTTAAAATGATGTTACTATGATAAGCAAGGGCGATAAGACACGTAATAACAGATAATTCCATAAAGATACATCAATAAATGACAAAGCAACCTTTTCGCCATTCGTCTTAATTCTAGGCGAATTCAACCTGATTCTTGTAATATTTCTAGTATCATTCCTATGGAAGTATTTGTGAATCAAATTTAAAGTGCCTGTATATCATCCAAAAGATGGGGTAAGAGTCACTTCTTTCAACCCTATTGTGAATCCATCAATGCCCAAATTCAACATTTACGGCTTCTCAATTTATCATTTTTTTTTTGTTACGTAATCTGTGTGTCTGTTCATTTATAAACATCTTATTCATCTTATAAACGGTAATATGCCTCCATTCAACTCCTAGATATTGGTCGTCTGTATTCTATACATCTGTATGAAGATACGCCTTGGAACACATTCCTTATTTGAAAATAATACAACAACTCTTTTGCTCCATTTTCTGTTTATCTTTTCTATGAATTATGCAGGCTAACAAAAGAATCAGCATCTACTTTGTAATTACATAAAACACATTTCCAAGTAATTTGTTTCTTTGTATTTTGTCTAGGTACGATGTAAGTGACAGTAGTGACAGTGAGGGTTTTGCATTCTTTCATCTAAAATTTCTTTCAATTATCATCCACGACTAAGTATAAGGGTAAGATATCTTTTACGCAAAGGTGTATCCACCTATAGCAGTACACATGTACTATAATTTTAGTTTTCCACTCAGTTGTGGTTGTGTACAGATCACACGCATATCATAATTACGCAGATATGCCACGTGTGAAAAAAAGAGTCATGATGCCAATAAAATGGAAATTGTAAATAAGTGATTCTGTTTACTTTAGTGCAATCACGTCTACCGTTATATTTGCATGGTTTATATATCCATTTCCTTTCAATTCAAATGCGCATATAATTATATAGAATGTATTATATGTGACCGTGCACCTCAAAACGAACATAAAGTCGCACACACTGATTTTGCGTGAGGACTGTCAAAAAGTAAGTGAAATGGGTCAACCTAGCCGAACTTGACTTTTTCATATTTTCTGAAAGAGCGGGTCTTCTTTTACAATATGCTAAAATTTGGTATCATAAAACGGGCAGGAAAAAGTGTTTTTTTAGCAGTTTATCTCGAACATTTTTGGTAGAATAGTGTGATTAGGTGTGTCTTTAGAATCCCTTTTTCATTTCTGAAAAACTTTGTCCATACTCTTCACTTTCAGCTCTAATAACTTTTGAAAGGATAGTGCTACTGCTTTGAAACTTGAGATTAATTATGGACAGAATGTGTTAATGAGGCATGCTTAATTTCAGTTTAATCTGATCATCCCTTCATTGTTGTTACTCTGGTGGTTTACTTCCTGTTTTTTGTCCCATTCATCGCACAGCCAGCACGGTTTGGTAAAGATTAAGCGCTTGAATAGACACTGTACTTCAGAGCCTCTTTTCTCAGTTCACACTTTTCCTGAGTTTGTGCTTTCTTTCCAATATTTGGATAGGTTAGGGGAGTCCATTTGATTTGAGTTATACATCATTTTTAAAGCTTAAAGTCTGCTCTTTCAGAATATGGGCAATTCCGCAGTTAGGTGGACATGACATGGATAAAAGAAATGTGCCTCTTTATCTTACCCTTTAATCTAGGTATCAACTAATGCCATGGATGTTCACCAATCATTAGGGTCTTTCAAATTCAGTAGATTTTATTTTTCGTATTCATTGATTTTGTGAGATCTAAAACCATCATTTAAAATGTACATGTGGGACTGGGGATGCTGAAATTCACTTAAATGCAAATTACAGTGGGTTCCTTTGAAAGTTTTTCCTCAAAGTTTTGCTAAAGGGTAAAAGATGAATACATTTAAATACTCCAAAAGTCATGTGACATTTTGTCAATTACAAAAGGGTGAAACGACCTGCGGAATTACTCCGGACAAATGTAACGTTACTAACCGTAACGTTACTAACCATGCTTTTGGGGGGCTAGCTAAAAAATTATTGGTCGAACTGCTAAAAAAATTTGCATGACCATTTGTCATGATGCAATAATTGAAATTAATGCAACACTTTGTTTGGAGTAACTTGAATTTTTGCACACTTTTTGTTACAAGACATTGATTTTTTTTGTCATGTCCTTTTTTCGTAACGTTACTAACCAGCCCTTTAAGTTGCTATAGCAATTCTCATATTTCTTGGATTGTGTTCACTCTTTTCTGTATCATAAACCTGGGAAGGATGAACATGTTTTTGACATAATTTTGACTTGAAGTGAATAAATGGTAATTTAGTGGTAAAAACAAATACCTAAATTTGTTCAAATGAAACGTTACTAACCGCGGAATTGCCCATATGGTCTTAACTAAAAATTCATGTCTGGCGACTTTTTGTTTGTTTTGAGGTATATATATATATATATATATATGAAGGGCTCGGTGCAATATAGCGCTAACCTGCACCTTTGTCAAAATTGAGTTACATGCATTTTCATAATCCTTAATCTTCACTCTAGCCTCCGTGAAAATATCATATTTGAATTCAACCAATTAGATGGTAAAAAATGCATGCATTCATGTTTTATTAATGTACAATGTATGGACTTTCCAAACATTAAACAGCGATTATCTCCAAATGACTATTGTGTGGGTTAGCACTATATTGCACCGATTCCTTCATATATATAATAAATGAGGGCGATATGATGGGAAATATTTCCCCCTATTTGAAGATGAACTTACTGCAATAAAATTTATAAGGCAGATTACAGTACATCATAGCAAACATTAGCGCCTATTAACGTATTGAACCGACTGGCTGAGAAATAATGCATTCCGTATGCATTATGCCATTAGCCATACAATTAGCAACTGTTAGAAGAAGGAAGAACAACAACAACATTGTGGCAGCCGGGAAACATCTTTTGTAATAGCATTGTGTTGATTTGGGGTTGTTCTTGTTGTTGTTTTTATGGGGGGTGGGGTGGGGGAGATGCGCGTTCTTGAAATGGGTATTTTTATCACTCTTTGAACTTCTTCATACAGAAGCAGAAGAAGACGGAAATATTTTCACCTGCAGTTTGGTCCACTACGTTGCAGCGACAGTCGCAGGAGGCGCTCTGATCTTCGCCGGTCTTTCTTGCGTCATGTGCATCAGGTAATGCACACATTAATGATGACGTTGTACTATACTTGTGTAAGTGCACCAGGTAATTCAGTATAGTTGCAATGGTAGGGGAACCAGACTTCAAACTAATAATATGCACAAGTAGCCCTAATACCTGCGAATTTTAGGGGAACAGTCGAAACAGGCCGGTTTAAAGGTAAAACTGACACATTTCGATAATGTTACCATCGATGTTAATCTTTCATCCTTTCTGTCTTATCCACCACCACCCTAACCCTTGTCAATTCTTGATACCTAGAACTGAGTTTCTAATATATTGAATGTATTTTAAGTGGATTGCATTATACATCTACAAGTTTAGGCGTTAGCGGTTGCCCCGAAACTAACAGAATTGTCGGGCAACCCACCACTTTTTTAATAAAATAGATATGTCTTTCTTGTTCCTGTTTTTGGACGACCAAAATTTGTTGTTGTTTCTATTTTTCTCATGTTTTTTTTTCCAGAAATTTATTGTTCAGGAACAATAGAAAATGTCCATTTAAAACAACGATCTAAAGATTTGTTTTCTTTTTTTTTAATCTTCGTTCAAAATCAAAATGATATTTTGCATGCATTAAAGCTCAAACTATGAAGGACAAATTTTGGCAGCACTATTGCGCTCGAAAAAAAAAAATGTAACATGTCTACAAAATGCATTAAAGTTTCAAGTATTCATGTTTAAAAATAATTTGAATTACTACACACGGTACATGAAATCAGTGAAAATGTTTAATCATTCGATAGATAATTCGATGGAATAATAAACTTACGTGCCTTCACAGAACAGATAATGTGTTCTGCTATCAGCAATTCCATGCAATTGTATATATATATATCACTTTCTCGCCGCTTTCAACGCTCTACACTTCTAATATGGCTAATAGTCTCTATTGGTTTGATCTTGAATGAACTGATTGATCTAGGCTTTTTGTTCTTAGTTGTCTCGTCTCTTTACTTGTATTTCTGCTTCTTCCCTTTCCCCTTTTCCACTTCTTTTATCATCCCGCACACTTGTATTTAAGTTTTCACTTTTTTTCTTCCTGTGAGGTGACCACGTTGTACAAGCATAGTCTTTTGAGTGGGTACCTCCACTTTTTTTCGCAGAATGTATAAATATGTCTGTATGAAAAATGCCTAATTTTGTAATGATTATTGACAAATGTTATTCTTTGCTATCTATGTATCATTCGTTCAAACGCATGTCGAATCTACATTTTTTTTGTACATTCTGTTGAAAGAAGTAAAAATAAAACCTTTGAATTGAATTTGAATTGAATAATGATTTACTGCCCGATTTTCCTCATTGGTCATTGATTTGTTTCATCAATGCGTGTACTTCCACTTTTTCTATAGTAAATTAATATATATTAAACATGTACTCATCATTACGTTTTGGAGAAATCATCCTCTACATAGGCTCTAGAGATCGTCATTTATTAATTTATTCAATAAGTTAATCAATGATCTATTTCTCGCTAGGAGACATAAATGGAGGGAAAGAGCTCGACAGACTGGAACTCTAGACAAGCACACTTATGACCTTAGTCTTGGTCCACTTCGTCAGGCGAGGTTATCAGCACCAACAGACTTTCAGCATCCCTACTAAATACTATACATGTACCATCACATTCAGAGTGCAGAACAGAGCATGACTTGAAGTCATGGAAGCGTCGACCTCATTGTTGTGAAATACCCTATCACTTTAATAAGTAAACACGCTGGCACGAATTCACGAAGGTGGTACAATTAAAACCATGGTTTAACCCATGGACAATTTGAATGAAGCCCTTAGTGTCGCATGGCGTATTTCGTTACGAAATCAGTCATGACCATTTCATTTACAAAATGTTTTACATATATATGTAGTAATTTTTCATCGAGTAATTTTTCATCGAGAAATATGAAAATAAATCGAAATTGAAATTGAAATTGAAATATAAAAAATAGCCTACATGTATACAATGCGACGAAATGTGAGTATCCAATCGTCATCCAGTCAAATGTACTCAACGCAACTGCTTTTCACTACAATCCCTGAATAACCATACAGAAACACATACACACACATACCCACACACACACACACACACACACACACACACGTACAATTAAAGATAATGTATATATATACAGCGTGTCCCAGAACAAAAAAACGAAACCGGGTTTCCATGCAACTTTTTTTAATATCGAAATCATAGATTTTCTTTATGAGATATACATCAATGGAAAGACAAACTTTTCTTTATTCATTTGATGTACAACTTAATGTTCGTTGTTCATGCATGACCGAGTTAGAACAATGAAAAGTGGTGCTACCAAATTTTCATTTGCACGCGCAAATGGTGACTTCAGGTTAATTTTTCAGACTTTTAACGTTATGTTTTCGTAAAATAAAGTTGATAACCCAAATATTCATATGTTTTCTTTCATATGAGACCTTACGCATCAAATATGAATAACGCATGCTTGAGAAAGATTTGTATGAAAGCATGATTCATTTCTACCAATTCTATACGGATAGTCGAAGAAAACAGCATTCAGCTCTCCCGGTGTTGCATTAGACAATGGGCTCATCTGCACCATTGGATTCACATAAGATAACCGCAGTGCTACAGTGAATGTTGTGTGCGTGTGTGTGTGTGTGTGTGGGGGGGGGGTGGTATTTACAAAGAATGTTGTATGAGACGGACAGCCCTTTGTTGTCATTTATTTAGAATAAGCTATGAGACATAACCAATAATTGAAGACTAATATTGTGAGTATTCTCAGGCTGCACGCAGTCCAATGGTTACGGGAAATCAATATTACAACAATGATACACATTTTGATGATTTTATACCTCAAACTTATTTCACTGTATTCCTCTCTGCATTTCCCTCACGCGTGGTTAGTCCTTCATCACTGACAGGGTTTCGAAGTATTTGAAGGGGGCGGCAAAGCAGAAAAAGAGGGTACATCACTTTCAGGTTTTATCAAATCAAATGGACTCTCCTAACCTATCCAAATGTTGGAAAGAAAGCACAAACTCAGGAAAAGTGTGAACTGAGAAAAGAGGCTCTGAAGTACAGTGTCTATTCAAGCGCTTAATATTTACCAAACCGTGCTGGCTCTGAGGGAATGGGACAAAAAACAGGAAGTAAACCACCAGAGTAACAGCAATGAAGGGATTATCAGATTAAAATGAAACTTAGCATGCCTCATTAACACATTCTGTCCATAATTAATGCCAACTTTCAAAGCAGTAGCGCTCTCCTTTCAAAAGTTATTAGAGTTAAAAGTGAAGAGTGTTGACAAGGGTTTTCAGAAATGAAAAAGGGATTCTAAAGACAAACCTACTCACACTATTCTACCAAAAATGTTCGAGATAAACTGCTAAAAAAAACCCACACTTTTCTGCTCGTTTTATCATACCAACTTTAAGCATAATGTAAAAGAAGACCTGCTCTTTCAGAAAATATGAAAAAGTAAAGTTCGGCTAGGTTGACCCACGCAAAATCAATATGTGCGACTTTATGTTCGTTTTGAGGTGCACGGTCACTATTACAACATCTATTGAAAACAGATCCTAGCTGACAGGACAATGAAAATATTTCCACTTGTTTATCATTCGAGTAATAAACTCTCTGTCCTTTGATAAACTGTGATTGAAACCATAACTCATCATTACCATAATAATTGCCTCGGGGATAACAGGAATCATTTGTTTACCCTGTATATTTCAGCTTTCAGTATCATAATGTTATGTTTTTTACTTTTTGCGTATTAGTCATATTCAATTGCATGTCTAATACCGATTTATATCGTGTATATTCTGTTGAATATGATCAAAATAATGATTCACTTGACTCTGAAAATAGCAGGCATTCAACATACTCCGCCTTAAAGACAAGGTGTAAGATCAACGCAATGAGTGACAGAGGAACAAAAGCGGTCTGAGTTGTAAGGAATGATCAGAAGGTGAATAGCTTAATAAAAAGTTTGTCCACATACAAGTAATGATATGATATGATATCAATACAAACCTTAAATAGTGAAAGCAGACAAACCTTTCCTTTCCCTTTCTCCTTTCAACTATCCTCTCTCTATGCAAGTCATCCCTCCCTCCTATTCCTCTTCCGATGTATACTATAATATTATGTTATGCTACAACGGGGGCTGCACGCAAATCAAGCCATGCTTATGCCGTAGCCCTTCTGCATTATTCATTGTTGTATGTTTTGTTGTACTTTTGCTGTACATTGTACAAAGTGAATGAAGAAGAAAATTTTCTGCGAACAACTTATATTTATGTTTGTAAATGAATGTGTATGTACAATGACGATACAGAAACCAGTAAATGAAAATCAAATTAAAAAATCAAATCAAATCAATAATGAGAATGTAGACATGGATATGAATTATGGTACAATACATTATTGTGTTTCAAATTGGATTACATGCGATTGCCGGTTATCGTGTCATTTCAAAGTTCCATTCTTATATCGTGTTTTGTTTTGTTTTGTTTTTTTGTTTTTTTTTTGCCAGTGACCCACTTTAGAACCCTGAATATTAGACTCCTTTCACAAGCTTTTATATTTTAAAGAGATACTTAATTAAGACATTTTTGTTATGTCACAATGATACTAGATATTACATAATGATGGATAAAGAAATAAATACTACAGACTTTGACAGATTCGGAAAAAAAGAAAGAAACCCGAAACAGAATCCAACAGGTACTTCTGTTACAGTGGAGCTGATAATCGAGTAACAAGTGGTTAGTTTTCGTGTCTTTTTTGTTTGTTTTTCTTATAATCTGAGGTGTATTACCATAAGTTTTCATATACGTTGTCTGGAAACATTTTTAAAACCATGAAGGACTTTATTACGTCTGTAAAAGGGACATAAATGACATTATGACGTTTCAGATGGAGGAAATCCAACAGAAGTGTCAGAAGACTTGGTAAATAACGAAATAACTGCTTCCGGTTCTTTCCTTGCTCCTTTACTCTGTCAGTTTCTTTATCTCATTTCATTCTTGGTACTTGCGTCGCGTGAGAGCGTTTGCGTGTATGTGGGGTATGTGTGTGATTGAGTGAGTGTGTGTGTGTGTGTGTGTGTGTGCGTGTGCGTGTGCGTGTGCGTGTTTGCCTGAGTATTTGTGTCTGAGTAGAATGTATTTTGGGTTTGAGATAATTCTTTTTTAAGCTGTAATCGAAACAAGCTCTTTTTAACACGTCTTCATAAAATGATGCATAATTATCTGGAAATTATCGAAAATCTAAATCAAATGAGGAATTCCCCTCCCCCCCTCCCCCCGGTTTTGTCTTTCCATCTCCTCCTCTTCCTCCAACCCCTCTCTCTATACCAACAGGATGACTTGTGGTTACGTGTACATTTTCTTTCAATACTCCGTGAAAGACACGGTGAATGATAAAGTTTCATTTTCGTTTAATATAGGTTTTCCCGGTCAATTTCATACTTTTGTCATTCAAGTTCCTATTAAGAGCATTCGATTTCACGCATTCTACGCTCGCAGCGCTGAATCAGCAATCAAAATCAAAATCCGGTCATTCTAATTCACTATCCGAGCATTCAAATTTACTCTCGGAGCATTCAAATTCACTATCGGAGCATTCAAATTCACTATCGGAACATTCAAATTCACTATCGGAGCCTTCAAATTTAAGAGAGGAGCACGCATTTCATCAATGAGCATTCAAATTCATGTCAAGCTGGCAACGGAATCTCGTCGGTCATTCAAATTCGTGAACAGGCAACCATGTTTCAAATAACTGCATTCAATTTAAAAGAAGTCCTGAATTTAGTTAGTTTGGGGCCGTGTATGCATGTGTTTCTCACTTGGATTTGAATATATTGGGATTTATGACGATTATTTATTTTGCAGTAGAGGTCCACCTGTTAATTGATAATTCTGAACTCGCACTTACCAAATAGGAATATACAGGCACATGTCCCTCGGATTTGACATAAAATGGAGGTCCCACGTGTAAAAGAGTCACAAGTCATGCACGTAAAAGATCCTACTTCAGTTATTCATCGCAAAGAGCAAAACATCTAACTGGACCCAATGTGGAAGACCAGCTTCTGCAGCTGAATATGGGTTATCCAGTCATCTTCTTTAATAGAAAATGAACAAACAAACACAAATTAGGCACTGAATAGACCTACAGACGAGCATAATACGGAGGGTTGGTTGACGCTTTCGAGGAAAAAAACACACACAATTTCGACTATTTTGAAGCTGATACATGAGCATTTTATACGTGTTGTTTGTTGTGTATTACTGTCTCATTGATTTAATTTTGCGGGACTATGTGAGATCATTGTGTGTTAGTTTGTCTTAAATTGATGAATTGTCATTATGTGGTTGGTGTTGGGGCGTTGCAGTATCATCAAGAAATATGATTACTAGTCGTTGTGTTGTTTGGACGCACTGCTGATTGGACATTGCAATTTGAAATTTATTGAGAATGATGAATAACAGAGAATACATGAACAGAGAACAATGTACAACATGTAAACAATCCTAATTACACTATATGCAAGCATTCATTGGTTGTGTTGGCCCTTTATCCTTTCTTAAAAGTCTCCTCCATTTTCTTCGTTAAACTGATTGCACGAAGTAGGAACTTGATCGCCTAAAAATGAATTTGAACGCTCCAAACAAGCTCATTGGGACTATCACGAGACTATCGCATGAATTTGAATGCACGAGGAGGAAAGTCGGTGCTCGCATTTTGAAATTGAATGCCCAATCGTGAATTTGACTTCACGAAAACGAAATAGAACGCTCATAAATGAAATTGATCGCTCGGATTCTGAATTTGAATGCCCCAATATTTTCGCGTGCGTGCGCTACGTGAATTTGAATGCACATTAATGAATTTGAGTGACAAAAGTATGAAATTGACCGGGAAAACCTATAATTTGTTTTCATCTTCCAAAGATTCGTCCCTTTCTCCAATGTTACGACGAGGAAATATCAAGCAAATAACACTGAATGGAGTAAAACCTAAAGTTATGTAAACTCGGACGATCCCACGACAAATTGACAACTTGTACCGCTTCGAATCATGTTTTCGTTTTCTTTGTTGATGGAAATATATATACAAACATTTGATTTGAATCTATAATTAAATATATATATATATATATATATAATTGTATAGTTTCAAATTCTTAATACATTGTACGTAATTGCTTTCAAAGCTTTCAAGAAAAAAAAAAATGTCCCAAAATATTGTTTCTTGATTGACAAAACGCTTCGTTTTGACGACTGCATCTGCTACTATTTGTACGACTTATGGATAAGGAGACCTATATTTCACTCTTTGTTCATTTTGCTGCAGTTTAGAGTACATTTTCTGATCTCATTATATTAGGGTCTGTTACGTTTATACATTGTACTTGGGCTGACGAAAATGGTGACTAGATCGCATATGATATTGTAAATTGATGTGTAATGAATAAAAAGCTTGATTTTATTTCAAAGATATATGGTATGAAATTCATCGAACATAATTCAAAGGGAAACAACTAAACGTACATATTTTGCTGTTGTCGTTCTCCATTATCCCAAGTAAAAATGTTTCTTGTTAATGTGGATGTAAATATTAACTTGAGTAATGGCGAATAAAAGAAGAAGAAGAAGAAGAAGAAGGGATGATGAAAAAAGAAGAAAAGAAGATTTAGAAGAATAACCCAGTCCTGTCTGAAGAGGCATAGGGCTTAGGCATCAGGCTGTTCAGGCTGTGCACTATATAGCACACGTGTAACTTCAGCTCTACCAAAACAAACAAACAAACAAACAAACAAACAATCAAACAAACAAGCAAGCAAACAAACCAAATGTAATATGTTCAAACAAATTACGTATAAATATCAATGTAAAATGAGAAGAATGTGCTGATATTTCCATCACCTTCGATTGCCGTCTTCACTCGACGTCACTTTCACTTCAGGTTTGTGAGTATTTGTATAATTATGTTTGTGTGTACGCAGGTATACCATGTGCGTGTGAGTGTTTGTGTGTGTGTGTGTGTTTGTGTGTTTGTGTATGAACAAAATTTGCATTTTTGTCAGTTGGAGTTAAAATGTATACAGGTTCTCACTTTAGCCGGAAGTTGTTTTCCTTATATTTCACGGAGATACATGCCCAAGAAGCTATTTTTCATACGCCATCTCTATCTAGATTTACTTCTTAATAACTTTGTTGTGTTTAATACACAACATACTGCAAGGCGATGTGAAATTATTTTTCACAGGACGCATGGAAACCTTGGGAAACCCTTAAAACTTGTTTTCCTTTCAACTCTAATAACTCTTGAAAGGATGATGCTTTCATACTGACATCATGCTTGAATAACGTTGATGTACTTAATGATTGTGAAAACTTTCAGTTTCAAAGTCTAACAATTCCTCCGTAGCCGCGGTTACTATGGTGTTTTATGTTTGCTCTTTGTTCCATTATTGCAATGAACACCGCTGAGTGAAAATGAACACTTGAAAAGACAAAACATCTTTTATCAGTAGGTAATTTTCCAGAGAGTGCACTTTCCATCCTTTGTTTAGATGGGTAAGGAATTAAAGTTTATTTGCTTTAGATTATGTGTAATTTCAAAGCTTTTGTTTTTTGAATGAGAGCGTGAATTTTTCGCGTATGTATGTATTATGTATGTATGTGTCTGTGTGTGTGTTTTGCAGATTAGCAGGTCACATGAGTTCAGCGTTGGGTCTTGGTTGTCGCTGTGAGCGGATGGCTGTTCACAAACTATGAGCACAATGCTAGTCTATAGTATATACTGCTGTTAGAAATACTACTTGAGAAACTTAATCTCATCCTGGAGACTACTGACACGTAAAAAAAAAAAATTGCTTGTGGTAGACACGGCCAACGCTCTAAACTATGATCTATTTGATGATACTCGTGGAAATCGTTCTCTTCTCTATGGAAACACAAGGCCAAGCAACTAGGAGTTCGCTGAGCACGTCACAGGCACACTATGTTAAAGGTTAGCAAGTGAACTTTACTTCAGGATCAATCATCTATCCATTGCAACCGTATTGCAGGGCGGTTATCAATATATATTGTTTATGAAATTCTGTGAGGCAGCATTTCTTCCTAACCCTTTGATGTCAGCTTTTAATCCTCTCTTTTTTTTTTCATTTCCCACCTGGGAAGATGGCTGGGTAGCTCATAGTCAGCTACACTAACACGATTATGGTACTCTTAGATAAATTACTTCGTTTCAAAATAAGTCACTCCGAATTATGTGTCACACTGCATTTTTGCCGCATACTGACCCGTCATTCTGAAACACAACAAAATATTTAAGACTTCTGTTTGTTTTTTTATGACAATTTGTGTATTAAAGAAATCTTCAAAACATATGAAGGGTTTGTTTGCAAAAACCGATAAGTCCATTTTTTAAGATTTTGAAGTACGATATCTGTCATAATGTACAAAATAATACCTTTTAAATGATACATTGGTCACTACATATAAAGGTATATTTTTGAAGTTATGGTCAAAAGAAGCAAAAATTTTCTTATTATTCTCTTTATTTTTCATGACCTTTAATCGCAAATATCTCCATTTGGCAAATATGGACTTATCGGTTTTTGCAAACAAACTCTTCATATTTGAATCAATGTTTCCAAGAAATCAATCAGTTCACAATTATCCAATATCTAAAGGCGATCGAATGAATTCCGTTTGCCATTTTTTAGAACTTTGCTGGCTCAGAACACCTTCACCTACGATGGGCTAAAGTATTGTAACTCACTTCCCAACGATATAGTAACAGCGAAAAACAGCAACAAATCAAGATCATTTTTATCGGAACTTTATGATATACAACAGAATAAGGTTAATTTTTATTGTTTCAATCATGTAATTTTTTTTACAAGCATTCAGCAAATATACAAAAATCATTTCCTTTTTAATTAGAGAAGAATAATCCGTCAAACTTAAGTCCTCAGATGTAACTCTTATTGCACCGTATAACAGGGTCGCTGTGCTCTCTTTTTTTTTTTTTTTTTTTTTTTTTGTACGCTCGCTCTTCTGCATTCATACCGTTATATGTACTCACTATCAATCCGGGGTGCGTCTTATCATTACATTTGTGACCGTGCACCTCAAAACGAACATAAAGTCGCACACACTGATTTTGGGTGAGGACTGAAAATAAGTGAAATGGGTCAACCTTGCCGAACTTGACTTTTTCATATTTTCTGAAAGAGCGGGTCTTCTTTTACATTATGCTAAAATTTGGTATCAAGAAACGGGCAGGGAAGTGTGTTTTATTAGCAGTTTATCTCGAACATTTTTGGTAGAATAGTGTGATTAGGTGTGTCTTTAGAATCCCATTTTCATTTCTGAAAAACCTTGTCCACACTCTTCACTTTCAACTCTAATAACTTTTGAAAGGATAGTGCTACTGCTTTGATAGTTGGCATTGATTATGGACAGAATGTGTTACTCTGGTGGTTTACTTCCTGTTTTTTGTCCCATTCATAGCACAGCCAGCACGGTTTGGCAAAGATTAAGCGCTTGAATAGACACTGTACTTCAGAGCCTCTTTTCTCAGTTCACACTTTTCCTGACTTTGTGCTTTCTTTGTAATAATTAGATAGGTTAGGAGAGTCTATTTGATTTGAGTTATACATCATTTTAAAGCTTAAAGTCTGCTCTTTCAGAATATGGTCTTAACTAAAAATTCATGTCTGGCGACTTTTTGTTTGTTTTGAGGTGCAGTGTCACATTTACATCATGAAATCCAGTCTGCTTGTGTCCATGATTGCGCGTGTTGTACTTTAATTTTCTTGTCCTTTTTTCTTCTTTTTCTCTTTTTTCTTCCTAAGTTGATTTCATGTCAGTTTACATTGGGTTCTTTGATTTTGTTTCATATAATGTCTGTCTGTAGTTTCATTAAGTCATTATTTGTTCTCTTATGTGTTTCTGGGAGTCCCATACCCTACAATCTATGTTTTTTACTGGGACCCTCCATTTCAATTCCAATCCTTATTATGTATAAGTATATACCATAAAATTGAATTTATGTTGTTACTCGTGATTACATGTATGTTTTTGAAATTGTTACAAATATGTTCTGTTAATGCATTGCATATAATTATCCCTGTTTATCTAGTGGAAATGAAGGGAAAATAAATTGAGGTCCAGTCGGATGTGGGGCGGAACAACTTTACCGGGTTAAACACCCTGCTCTTTGAGTGAGTGAGTTGTTACTCTCTCATACACGGGATCTCTATTTTATGTTCTATCCGAGGGACAGAGTGCTTTGCCTCTTCCTAGAGGGGACAGTATGATTACACACAACATTTCTTTGTGAGACTTGGATATCGACCCCGGGTCGCTTGGGTCGAAGGCAGACGCGGTACTAACCAAGCCAACTCACCATCCTAATGACTAATATCTCGACAGGTTTGCGATTTTCTACAGATAAATATTGTAAATGGTCTACAGCTATTTGTATTGTATACTCGATATTCAAGGAGAAAAGGCCTCTGATTTGGGATGGATTATGATGAAAAGATACTTGATATCATTTGCAACAAACTAATACTGTTTCACTTTTTTATTAGTGAATTGACATACCAGCTGAAATAGGTAACATTTTTTTTTTTTTGGGGGGGGGGGGGTATTGCTTTAAAATACCCGTTTAAGGAGAAAGGTGTATGTGTTGTACAAGACATATCTCTTACAGTGCATGCATTGCCATTCGAAACAATTTATTTATTTATTTATTTATTTATTTATTCATTCATTCAAAATTTCATGCGTGTGCACAAAATAGGAATGCATACAAATGTATGCAAGTACATCTCATATAGCCAAGACAGAATATATACAATAAGTATACATTGATAAGAAGCAGTTACAGGATAGTATACAATTCCACTATATAAGAGAGCTACATTATTCAAGGTAACGAACACGCAAAGGAATTGCAACATAAGCTTAAAGCCTTAAAATCGTTGCAACCCCCGTGCACACAATCTATATGCTTGCAAATAGTTTAAATGATACTTGATAGGAGTTGGGGGGGGGGGGGGGAGGTATTTACAAAGAGATCATGGGAACATGAGGGGGAAAGAAGAAATGCATGTGTGGTGCCTATTTTCCTGTCGGACATTGACAAGAGAGAGCAAGAAAAAGTTTAAAGTTGTACTGATTAAATTGATTAAATTTCTCATAAATCCCATTCAAATGTCGATTTCAGGGGAAATATATGATCACAGCAAGTTTAATAGTTGATAGTATCCAGGAGTTCAGCATGAAGCTGATAATAGAATATGTTTGATCGACCTTTTGAAAGTTACTATTTTTTGTAAATACGAACATGCTGAGGTAGCGCATTTCAGACATCAGGACCGCTATGTCTGACTGATTTGTAGGCTAGTGCAGTACCAGGGTTCACTAAATGTGTATCTGATGCTTGTCTCGTGGGATACGAGTGAACTGCACTGTTAAGTTGAAACATTGTCGAAAAAGAGACAGGTAATATGTCTTGCTTTAGAACGAAACATGAAGAGGGCAGTCTGTAGGAAATGTATCATCTACTTTTAAACATTTCAATTTCAAGAACAATGGGTCTGCATGTTCTAGGAAATCAGACCCTGTACATATGCGAACAGCTTTCTTTTGCAACTAAATGATATTATCTGTCAAACTCTTTGACGTTGCCCACAGAAAATTACAATACGAAATGTAAGGTAAGATAAGAGTGTTATATAACATCAAAAGCACTTTGTCAGAAACAAAACTTTTTACTTCATATAATATACCAATATTTTAAAATCCTCTGTATGGATAATAATGCGGGATATCGGTGTAGCGATATGATTCACATGGTCACTCCAATTAAGTTTATCATTAATATATACGCCAAGGAACTTTGTACATGTTTTCCTTTCAATGCGGGTACCATCTAGATTGACATTAATTTGTTGAGCACCTGAGCATTTCCTCCCTTTGAAGGGAATGAAATTAGTCTTCTGCACATTCAGAGATAGTATGTTACTTCTGAACCATGATGTTAGCTTTGGTAATTCTGAATTAATAGTGAGTTCAAGGGTGCGAACATCACGATGAGATAAGAAAACACTGGTATCATCAGCAAACAAGGTGTAGGTCAAGATTGTTGAAACATCACAAATGTCATTTATGTAGATGAGAAATAAAAGTGGGCCTAGAATGGATCCCTGTGGAACACCACATTTCAGATACAGAATGTCAGAATTAACAGAGTTGCAGTGAGTAAACTGTCTTCTCATTGACAAGTAGCTAGAAAACAACTGATAAGCCACACCCCTTACACCATAGTGACAGAGCTTAGACAGGAGGATCGAATGGTCAAGTGTGTCAAATGCCTTACTACGATCCATAAACACGCCAATAACATGCTCACGTGCAGCTAGAGCACTAGAGACACAATCATAAAATTTCCAAAGGGCATGGTCAGTTGAATGAGACCTCCGAAATCCATACTGTTCAGGATTTAGAGAGTTATGTTTCTCCAAGAAATCATAGAGCCTGTTATATACAATTCTCTCTAAGAATTTAGAAAGGCAGGTAAAATTGAAATTGGTCTGTAATTCGAGATTAACATTCTGTCATCTTTTTTGTGGATAGGAATTGGTTGGGCTAACTTAAATGAGGAAGAAAATACTCCAGTCACCAGAGAGAGATTACAAATATGAACAAGTGGGGTGATGATTGAGCCAATGATTTGTTTCAATAAATATGTACTTATTTCATCATGTCCACAAGAGTGACTAGATTTGAATGCAGTAACTATTTTAAGAATTTCAATGCAGTCAGTAGGCTGCAAGAAGACTGAAAATTCTGAAGGGCCTTTCAGATATTCCCTAAAATTCAAGCAATTCCTATCAATCTTTTTAGCCTGGTTAGGTCCAACATTTGCAAAATAGGTATTGAAAGAGTTTGCAACGTCATCAGGAGAAGTAATTTCTTTTCCATTTGTTAAGATTTTCTCTGAGGCAGAAGTATTGCCTTGATTGCCTAAAACGCCCTTTATGACCCTCCAAGTGGAGGCAATGTTGCCTGTAGTTTTTTTTTTTTTTCAAATTGTGTAGAGTAAAACAGTTTACGAGAGGATCGAATAATTGATGTTAATCTATTCCGATGTTTTTTGTATTTTTCAATGTTTTCCAGAGATGGTTTCTTTATACTTCTTTTAAGAGCATTTCTTCTTTTTATTGATCGTAGTATATCACTAGTAATCCAAGGATGCAATCCCTGCTCCTTAGGTTTTGGCTTTTCATACGGAATGTGCTTATCAAAATGCCTTTAGAATTTTTCCCAAAATATATCAAAGTTCAGTGTCTAATTAATTCAAGTTTTATGATGCCAGTCTCTGATATGAAAAAAACCCAACCCCCCCCCCCCCAAAAAAAAAAAAACGCTTGCCTTCGAAATCAGCAATTTCCTTTAACAGCCATAGTTGTTAAAATGGGTTTACAGACGACAGCTAACCTTTTACTTCACAGGGGCCGCCGACAAGTGGCCAGCCTTGGCGAGGCGTAACCAGTGAGCGCGCGCATACAATGTATTACTAGTGGGGTTCACACCTAGGTCCCTTTACCTTAAGGTTTTCTAAACCTCGAGGTTTTGTAAACTACGAGGCACTAAACTCCAAGTTAGCGTAGATGTAGACGCATGTAGTTTAGAAAACCACGACAAAACCTTAAGGCGAAGATACCACGACAACAACACAAGATTTCTTAGGGTGTTGTCGTGGTTTAAGCGCGTAGTTTAAGCGCGCTGTGGCAGTGCGCTTAAACTATGACAGATGTGAACGGAGTTTTGTTAACCACGACGCTCAGTTTTTTCCACAATAGTGTGCAACCCTATGTACAAACTAGGCGCCCTTTATTTTCTATCGTAGTTATCTTTACCTCGAGGTTTTGCTAACTGCATGTAGGTGTGAACGGCATCGAAGTTTTGTCGTGGTTAGGGGAACGCATTTTTGCGCTCGTAGTTAGTATAACTACAAGTTTTTGGATAGGTGTAGACATGGCTACTAGTACATAAGCCATGTCTACACCTATCCAAAAACTTGTAGTTATACTAACTACGAGCGCAAAAATTCCTTCCCCTAACCACGACAAAACTTCGATGCCGTTCACACCTACATGCAGTTAGCATAACCTCGAGGCAAAGCTAACTACGATAGAAAATAAAGGGCGTCTAGTTTGCACATAGGGTTGCGCATTATTGTGGAAAAAAAAAACTGAGCGTCGTGGTTAACAAAACTCCGTTCACATCTGTCAAAGTTTAAGCGCGCTGCCACAGCGCGCTTAAACTACGCGCTTAAACCACGACAACACCCTAAGAAATCTTGTGGTGTTGTCGTGGTGTCTTCGCCTTAAGGTTTTGTCGTGGTTTTCAAAACTACATGCGTCTACATCTACGCTAACTTGGAGTTTAGTGCCTCGTGGTTTTCAAAACCTCGAGGTTTTGAAAACCTTAAGGTAAAGGGATCTAGGTGTGAACCTCACTATTGTTAATTTCAAACGGACCGCTTTCCGGTTATGACCAAAAATAGATTCGGGGTGGCACGCACTCGAGTTAAGCGTAGCGGTTGGGAAGGGAAATGCATACCCCCTTCATTATGCACTTGGTTTTAATGGAGATCGGTTCATTGTAGCTCTTGGTTCTGCATTATTCATGTAAACTATTATCACTGTTATTTTTCATACATTATATACTTTATCGATAGGTGCAACTTACCTCGGCTGCTTCGAGCAGTACTGTCTGATACCGGATTTAAATATAACCCTATCAGAGCATAATTTGTCTATAATTCCATGGAGCTGTGTCAAGTCCTGCACGGCACATGACCTCGTGTATGCGGCCATCCGAGGCGACGAATGCAACTGCTCCAAAAAGTTCAATTGTTCTGAGGTTTCCCCACTCGATGTATCCTTCTGTGGATGGCCATGTCCTGATGATGTGAGAACGTTTTGTGGAGGAATACCGTTCATCAGTGTTTACGAAGGTAATGTTTTATTAACCGTACGCAACAAAAGACGTATTGTCTTTTTAATAATACTTTGTTTGCAATCGTTTTGATCGTTCTTGTTCACATTATCTCTCCCACCTCTATGCAAATAAGGCTACAAATGAGTAGATTTAATGCTGGACGTAAATGACTATGGGACAGTATTTACATTTGAAGGGGTCGGTGCATTATAGTGTTAACCCACACTTTGGTGAAAAATGAGTTACATGCATTTACACCATCCTGAATCACTGCTCTATAATCCCTAAAAATGTCATCTTGAAATTTAAGCAATAAATGGGTTTTTAATGCAGGCATCTTTTTGCCCCGAAAATTAATCACATCTTCTAGGCAGGAATATAATGCTAAGCCACACTTTTCAAGATGGCGACCTCCATGGTAGCAGACAAAAGGGTGTCATAAAAATATCTAAATCTGAACAGTGAGGAAACTTTTTCATCTACAAAAATGAGTGATTCTGATTCATAACATAACTTGTACTCTTCTGCCAGTTATGAAAATGGAGATGAGATTAACATTAATGAAATATTAAGCATTTAATGAGTATTTTTTGTTAATTTTTGTACTGTTGGGGTTAGCACTATTTTCATGCTAATTCTACTCATCATGACATTTTTCGCCAGTTTTTCATTTTTGTTGAACTTATCAGGAAAATACCACAATCACTGGTTTTAGGAGTATTTTAGCATTGTGCATTATGACCTATAAAAAAAAATAATCAACATTCATGGTCTGTCCCAGCACCTTAAAGTTTAATTAGTGGGTTAGCACTTTATTCATGCTGACATTTCGCTTCAAAGGAAAGCTTCCTCAAAATTAATCAGTAGTTAAATAACTGATGAAATATATTCAAAATATAAATCTTTATTTGTTATGTGTGTTTTTTTTTTCATCGAAATGGCTTATTTTAATAAGTGTAACAATTGTCTCTAAATCTATGATTTTTTTTTTCCCGATGCAAGTGTGATCTGAAAACGTTCATATGGGTTAAAAAAAAATGTACGGATAGCTGGATGTTTGGACATGTATCTGTTAGTAATTCTTACAGAGTTAGATCACTAGTGAAACAATATTTGAAATTGTCATTGATTAATTTGTAACTTCTTTTGAATAAAATACAATTTTGCTATGCTTTCACAGCCATATTTAGGGGGATTAGCTATAGACAGTAGAAAATGGATGAAAACAAAATGCATTTTTAATATCGATTCATTTACCTCAAATTTTCAACAACAACAAAAAAAAATCCTGCCGCTGTCAATACAGCTGTGCTTCCCTGTAGTTTCTTACATAACCGAGACACGATACGTACATGTTTACTATCCTTCGGAAGGATGTTACATTTATGATATAACTGCAAACATTATTTTTCAAATCTAACGCTGTCGTATAAAATTCATACTTACACGTTGTTGATACCTCTATACGGTTTCTCAATTTAAATCTATAAACGTTAAAAGAAATCAAAGCCGAATTTAAAGCATCAGTGCTGATAATATAGTGTTTTTTTAACGTAATTTAATTGTGAGTCAATAGCTCCCTTTTTTCCACTACTGAATTTACCCTTTAAACTCGGTATTTATCATGCATTTTTATGAAGAAGTCTCCATGTTGGAAAGAAAATGTATTTGCTGTTTTTTTTTACAAATTTCAGAGTTATTGTTTTTACAGGGTTGTTTTCAAGATTGATTTACAAAAAAAAAGAAAGTTTCCTTCAAATTAATTTGGAGATTTGTGATTGATAAAACTATTGAAAGCATATAAATTTTTCACTTTTTCGTGTATGTTTTTGTCACCGTAACAGCTTTGACATGAGAACATTTTTTTCTTGTTCCTAAATGATCTTCATGATCCAAATGTAGTCTGAAAATGTGCACATGGGTTAATGTATGTGTATAAACACACCAACTGAATTGGTATAATACGTAGACTATTTTGGTCTTATTCGGCACATTGTATTTCAGCATGTATGGTCTGTCCGTATATACGAAATCTCTAAGTGTTCAGACTTCCAAAGAGATTTTTTCCCATGTATTTTTAAAAATGTTCTTTTCATGGATTTTTGGCCATTAAGAGTTAGTCATTCATTTTGTGATAAGAACTTTCCTGCATAATATCACACAGCCTGCATTTACCAACGAACATGGAGGAGGATTCATTGAGGCATGTACAGTCATAATTCTCATCAACACTATTTTTTTTGGTAAATTCGTTGTCATACAAAGAAGGATTTTAGAGTACTATTGGTGATTTTGATACCCTAAACAAGAAAACCAATCTAGCTAAACAAGGCCCTAATGTCTACTTTATGGTATTTTATTCCCTTTAACAAAAGACATGATAATCTCTGGAAAAATGTTGATATGTACCCTTTTACTTTATTTTCTCTGATCTAGATACTCGAAATTAAAAATGCGTTATATGCATAATGCTAAAGAAGGGACTCTTTCCCTGCTTTTAGGTACACGGATGATGTAAAATCCTCAATGAGATATAACCCCTCCCCCCCCCCACAAATCATATTATTATCTTGTATGACACTAAATGCTTTGTCTTTTAATACTTGAATTGTTGGAATTGTTTAATATCCAAATTTCAAGATGTCTTTATGCGTATATGATTGATTCTGTGCGCGTATGTGCGTCTAATATATATGCAAAGTTTGTCTTCATAATTCACACAGATTATACAATACAGACAGTTAAAAACAAGTATATCTTATTTTAATTTCACGTCACAAATGAGGGAAACTCAAAAATTACATTAATTGTCCATTTTTAGCGAAGAGATATTGATATTTTGTGAGTTTTCAACAAATAAAGAGTATTTGTATACACGACGAATTTGGCTGCAATAAAGTGCTAAGCCACAAATTCAAAATGTGACTTGAAAAATCCTCTTGAATGCACCAAAATATCAGTGTAGTAAATTTCCCCAAGACACTATTCAATCTTGAGTATGTAAAGGTTCATATTCGAAAAAATTGGCCTTCTCGAGTCATTAACCTGATTTATGGATTTTTTCAAACTTTCAAAAGCGATTATCTCAAAATGAACATTGTGTGGGTTAGCACTATAATGCACCGACCCTTCATTTGTAATCTCTATCCAGTTTGCTCTGAATGACATCAGTCGTAAACTGCCATGCATTGGAAATGTACATCACATGTTATGTTTTGTGGAGGAAAACTATATCCGATATCCAGTGCATGCAAAGGTAACTATAACTTAAGAGAATCCATACCTACGCATTCATAGTACACCTGTTCACAATTCTTATTGTTAATATTATCATTAATGTTGCTATAACTTTATTTTTAACTATTATTATTATTATTATTATTAGTAGTAGTAGTAGTAGTAGTAGTAGTAGTACAACCGTTCTTATATACCGCATACTACCTTAGGCAAAATCCCTATGCAGTTAAGAGGAAAATTAAAGAAAAAAAATCAAGGATGATAACAGAGGCAATAGAGTGCTGCATAGACCACTGTGTAACTTTTTAAACAGGTAAATTTTTAAAGATTTTGGAAATTTTTAAAGACACTTACAGGATTAATGTCATTTTGTAATGCCGTTCTGTTGTTCAGCATTCCAAAAAGTACGTTTAACATGTTGCAGCACTCTGTAAACTTAGTATCTGTGTTGATTTCATTGAGCAATTGTCTCACTACAATTATTTGAAATTGGATTGTCTCGAATTCTTATCTGTTCATTCTCAGTTCAGCCGGGGTAGTTCTCTCACAGAATTTTCTCTTGAAGGTAGTTCTATCCATATCTCTCAGTCCGTCAGAGTCGGATCTCGGAGTTATTGTAGATAAGCATTTGAACTTTCAACAAGAAAATAAGAACTCATGTCCTTCTGTTGCATGGGATATTTGTAGAATTGGTAACATCCACATATTATTGGATCAGTCTTTTACTGAACGTCTCAACGCATTTGTATCTTCTCATCTTGATTACTGCAATTCCTTACTTGATGGTCTCCCTGCTTCGAGTATCGCACCACTTCAAAGAATTCAAAATACAGCTGCCAGGCTTGTGAACATTACAAAAAGATCTGACCGCATTACTCTAGTTTTAAAATCCATCCACTGGGTCCCCATACATCAACGTACATATATCGCCTTTAAAATCCTTCTTATTGTTTAAAGATATGCAATGATATTGTCCAATCTTTAAGACTTGATTTCCTTCCGTTCCTCCACTACAACCCCTTCCCTCCATTCTTTCCGCACTCTCCAATTTTCACATGGTCCCCACACGATATTTGTCATGGTGATATGATTTCTTTTTGTTATTTCTCCATCTCTTTTGAACAAACTCCTCTCTACATTCGCAATGTTGAAAATGTTGATATGTTTAAATCATCTCTGAAAACGTATGTATAGAATTACCCACTCCTAATTTGTGATATTGTTGTTGATGTTGTTGTTGTTGTTATTGGTGTTTGCTAATACATAATGCTATATTTTACTTCAATATCTTTTTTTCTCGGATTAATGCGCCTAGAAACGCCAGTATTGAGCGCTACTAAAATAGGTGTTATCCATTTAATTTTCATTTGTGTATTGAAATGGAGGCTATCACGTATACGATACGTATATATACGCAGTCATAAAATACTCAAAAATTGTTGGGGTTGAATTGTTTTTGTTTTTAATTTATTTCTGAACTTTTCTCTTCAACTTCAGTATACAAATGATACTGCAAGGAAGCAACTTTTATCAAGGAACAGAAAGAACATTAAATAAGTGTTTGATGTCATGCATTTTTCAAAGTTATCATGTGTCAGCGTTGTCAGGGTGAGCAGACGAAAAAGGAGGTTCCACGACATTTGCTCCTAGTGGGATAATTGGCTCTAATAACTGCACGCTAAGCCAAACATAAATTCTACCCATAAAGATTTCCCTTTTTGAATACACTGATCTTAATTCTCGCATCAAACTAAATAAAAAAAAAAACTTAACCCGAAACCTATGTCCTTGGAGGAAAACAAACAAACAAAAACCGGAGCAATTGTCGCAGCTGCAAATATCATGTCACCGCGAGGGTAACATTACTGGAAACAACTACGGTTTAAACGAATCATAGATTATAATGGCCTCACATAAACCTCCCGTTGCTTTTGACGGGAAGTACATTTTTACACTGGAGAATTGATAGTAAATAAACATCAAACTTGGTTCTCTTGCAAGATTCATATTTTTTGTCAAAGTACACAGGTCTTTAAAGGGGATGGCGAGTAACTGATCAGTGGGAATCAGTGGGAATGCTGGGGATGATTGTTCGAATCCTTGTGAGATTCATTTAAGACTACATTAATATATCTAATGTTGTGTGAAAGTTATTTGCTTTAGAATGGTCTCATTTTCAGGTAATGTGAAGTTAAATGTCCCGTCATTGTACAGGCATGCTAACCCGGAAACATTAACATTTCGTATCGCACGCAATACTTGAACGTCAAATGTATATAAAAATCAAATGGAGTAAACCACATTGACACAAAAGTAATGTATTTACAAACAACAACAACAACAACAACAACAACAACAACAACGAAAATGTCAATACCTTTGATATCCAGTGGGGTACAAGGTCACAACTACTGTTTTGGAAACATTAAACAAAAGATATGACACCAGACACCATAAGTCAATAATACAAAAAAAAAAATAAATAGAATATCATTACACTTTGAAACAAAAAAAAAAAATAATTGTGTTGTCTTCAATTTAACAGAAATGTCTATAGACAACTATTCGAAATCCTGCCAACCCGTTCACTTCGTTGGCCAAAGATATTGCTGACTTTTTATTAAACATGTATGCATGTTTAAAGACATGAATTAACAAACTTCCCTCATCTGTTTCTGTCCGTATAATTTCTTACAGTTAAGTGTTCCGGAAGCTGTGGAGACAGAAATACCACCAGTGAGTATTTTCTCAGAGAGCGATAGTGATACTGATTTCATCATCAGCTGTCTGAGAAGGAGCTGAAGATGAAGACAAAGCACTTATTTGTAAATTATTCTCTCCTGTCTAATTTAGTGATAGTTATAAAATTTCATATCGAATCAGGCAGTAGTCTATGGTATTGGATAATGGTGATCATTTAAAGGGGATGGCTAGTAACTGAGCAGGGGGAATCAGTGGGAATGCTGGTGGATTATTGTTCCAATCCTAGTGGGATTCATTTTAGAGTTATACATTATATATAATCATTATACATACAAGCCACTTTTTCGATACAATAAAACCATATATCAATATGCCTGCAAGGGGTTTGCTTCATGATATACAATAATTGTTAGCATAATACCTGCCTATGCATTTTACATTACCCGTATCAATGGAGAAAACGAGTACAATATTGTTTCCAATATTGTACTCTGCTGTCAATAACGCACTCAAATGTTTCTTTATACGCATGCGCAGTATCGCTTGCACAAAAAGCAAAGTGCAGTGGCATTGCGCGATGAGGTTGAGAAATGCGCGATGAGGTTGAGAAATGCCATAGGAGTACACGTAAATCGTCTGTGCTGTCTGCGGCAGTCGCTCGCTGATATGCTCTGTACTGTACTGTACTGTACTGTACTGTACTGTACGTCCGTATTTATATACAAGTTGAAAGGTTAGATTTTGTAAACAACAATGGCGGCCTCCACGGTTCGCGACTCTACACTCTGACGAATTCGAAAACATTCTGAAAGAAAAAAGACGCGTTCAACACACGAAAGGCAACAAAAAGTGGTCTAGATGTTTTTAGAGCATATTTGACGGAGAAGGAATTGCCATAGACGTTTTGATCACTTTCATATCGAATCAGGCAGTAGTCTATGGTATTGGATAATGGTGAATGAAACCCTTTTTCTTTTTCTTTTTTGGGAAATTGAATGTGGTGTTGTCGTGGAAAGTGGTTTGTATGTATGATAATAATGATATTGGATTTCTTTCGTGGTATATCAGATATATTGCATTCATCAACATGAATATATCTGATATACCACTCAAGTGCATCCAATATTATATACATATATATATATTGTTGTGTGAAAACTCTTGCTTCAAAATGGTCGCATATTCAAGTAATGTGCAGTTTAATGTTTCCAGGTTAGCATGGCTATACAGTGACGGGGCGATCGTTAACGGCCGTTAACGAGAAGCTTCTTTTGTAATAGCATAATGTTGGCTTGGGGGGGGGGGGGGGGTTTGTTGTTGTTGTTGTTGTTGTTGTTGTGTTTTGCTTTTGGTTTTTTTTTTGTTTTTTTTTGTTTTTTTTTGTTTTTTTTTGGGGGGGGGGGGGGGGAGTCGGGGAGAGGCACGTTTACAGCGACAAAGATTGTCGCCCCGTCAAAGATTGTCGTCTGGCGACAATCTTTGATGAGGGCTGGCGGCAAAGATTGTCGCCCGCCCTCGAAGCACATTTTACTGGGTAATACCGTTCTTGACATAGGGTGTGGTCATTGAAATACCAATACATAACTTCCGAGGCTACATCCATGCAAACATGCCATGTAAAAAGTCACGGTGAGGTTTCAAGGAAGTGTGTATGTGCGCGCACACATGATAATCTAGTGTCCGTTTGTGCGTGTGTGTGTGTGTGTGTGTGTGTGTGTATGTGTTAGTGAATATAATGGAAGAATGTGTTTATAATGTCAGCGTATGTGTTTTGGCTGCGCGTGGGTAGGGATAAGCAGCTGTTGCTGGCATAAACGTCATATTGATTTTATCTGCAGCTTTGAGTTTGATGAGTTTGCTTGACGGATTTATGATATGTGACCGTGCATCACAAAACGAACAAAAAGTCGCACGAACTGATTTTGTGTCAGAGATGAAAATACATGTAGTTGAAATAGGTCAACTTAGCCAATCTTGACTTTTTCATATTTTCTGAAAGAGCAAGTCTTCTTCCACATTATACTAAAGTTTGAGATCATAAAACGAAAAGGAAATTGGGTTTTTAGCAGTTTTTTTTCTGGAACACTTTTTTTTTGTGGAATAGCGTGATCAGGTGTTTCTCAAAGAGTCCTCTTTTTTAATTTCTTGAAAACCATGCCAAAGATTGTCGCCAGACGATAATCTTTGACGGGGCGACAATCTTTAATGCCAACTCAGTCAAAGATTGTTGCCCCGAGCCGGGGGCGACAATCTTTGTCGCAACACACGTTCGTGGAATGGGTATCTTTATCACTCTTTATACTTCTCCACGCAGAAGCAGAAGAAGAAGGAGATATTTTCACCTGCAGCTTGATCCACTACGTTGCAACAACTGTCGCAGGTGGATCTCTGATCTTCGCCGGTCTTTTTTGCATCATGTGCATCTGGTAATGCGCAAATTAATGATGACGTTGTACTATACTCCTGTACTCTCTAAAAAAAAAATCGAGTGAAAATATTCAATCTTGATGGAGTCAAGAGTGAATACTTTCACTTAGAGAGCAAGCGCACCAAGTAATTCAGTATAGTTCCAATGGTGAGGAAACCAGACTTTAGACTTATGATATGATCTGATAGCCCTAATACCATGGAAGTTTAGGGGAACAGTCGAAACAGGCCAGTTTACAGGTATGCATTTCGATTTTGTTACCATCAATGTTAATCTTTCATCCTTTCTATTTTATCCACCACCACCAAGAACCTTGTCAATTCTTGATACCCACAACTGACTTTCTAATATCGTGAATGGATTTTAAGTGGATTGCATTATAAGCGGTCGCCCCGAAGCTAACAGAATTGTCGGGCCACCCACCACTGTGACTGTGACTGTTTGATAAATAGATATGTCTTTATTTTTGTTCCCGTTTTTGGACGAAAAAAAAATTGTTGTTGTTTCTATTTTCGTCATGTTTTTGTTCAGAAACAATAAAAAAGTCCATTTAAAACAACGATCTAAATCTCTTTTTTTTATTTTAGTTAAAAATCAAAATGATATTATGCCATGTATTCACGCTCAAACTATAAAGGACAACTTTTAGCAGCACTATTGCGCTCGGAAAAAAAAAAAAATGTTTTGTGACATGTCTACAAATACATTTAAGTTTCAGGTATTCGTGTTTAAAAATAATTTTGATTACCACTAAGTGTACATGAAATAAGTCAAAATGTTTAAACATTCGATTAAAAATTATTTACTGCCAGATTCTCCTCATCGGTCATTGATGTGTTTCATCAATGTGTGTACTTTCAGTTTTTTCTATATATATATTTATTTATTATTACGTTTGGGATAAATCATCATCTACATAGGCTCTAAGAGAGATCGTCATTTATTCATTTATTTAATTAGTTAATCACTGATCTATATCTCGCTAGGAGTCGTAAATGGAAGGAAGGAGCTTGGCAGACTGGAACTCCAGACAAACACACTTATGATCTTAGTCTTGGTCCAATTCGACAGGCGACGTTATCAACACCAACAGACGTTCCGCATCCCTACTAAATACTATACCACATTCAGAGTGTAGAACAGAGCATGAAGTCTTGGAAGCGTCGACCTAATTATTGTGAAATACCATATCCACTTAATTAAAAACACTGGCCCGAATTGACGAAGGTGATACAATTGAAAACATGGTTTAAACCACAAAACAATTGAGTATCTGAATGTAAGAACGACCCAATTCCATGGAAGACCATTTCGAGGAAACTTAAAAAAAACTTCATATTTTTTTCTTATTTGTCCAATGATGTTCTATTTAATTATGATGGGAAGGCAACAATGTATCTACAAATAAGAACATTATATTATTATGACAATTAACATTTACATTAATTGTGGAGAGGCCATTTTGTGTGGTGGACTTGGGTCGTTCTTTGATTCATATGCATGATATTCTGCTATAGAGATGAGAGGAGGATGATAGAGGGCGCTGTAATATGAGTGTAAGAATAACCCAAGTCTTTCATTTTTACATTAATATAAGATTTAACTCATTCATTTCAGGCTCTTCCGGGGTAATTAAGATTTATCATTTATACAGAAGATGAGTCCATGCATAAGCTACAATTTCCCATGTCAAACTGAATTTGGCCAAAAATTGGACTTGGGTTGTTTTTATATTCAGGTCTTCAATTTGAATGGAGCGCCCAGTGTCGCATGGCCTATTTCGTTACGAAATGATGATTTCATAAACAAAAAATGGTCTACATCTAGAAAGAAAAAAAAAAGCTTACATGTAAACGATGCGACGAAATGTGAGTCCCAATCGCCATCAACGCAACTGCTTTTCACTACGGTCCTTTACACACACACACACACGCATACGTATACAAAATTATATATTATATTATATATATATATAACATATATATATATATATATATATATATATATATATATGTGTGTGTGTGTGTGTGTGTGTGTGTGTGTGTTTGTGTATTATACATTTGATCCATTGGTCCATAAGATCATAAGACCATAAGATCCATAGATCCATAAGTTTTCATACAGGTTGTCACATTATTATTTTAACCAGGGAGGTGAAACAGAGATGGCGTGGCAACTCTTCGTAATTCATGCAAACACATGTTTGGGTTCAAGGCGTTACAATGGGATGTCTAGCATTCCATTACGATTTGAAGTCATGCTCGGCACCGCTCTAGTTGCAAGACGAAGTTCGGAGACGAAGAACGTATTTCACCTTTTGTTGAATTACAAGCTTTGTTTCACAATTCACGGCAAAATATTAAACGAAATACTGGAATTGATTTAGAATAGTTTAGGAAAAAATTCAATACTATTAGCATGTATTTGTTTGTTTGCCTGAATATTTGTGTATGAGTAGAATGCATTTTGAGTTTTAGATATATCCATTTGAAGGTGCAAACGAAACAAGCTTTTTTTGTACGCGTCTTAATGAAATAACACATACATGTAGTTATAAAATGATCGTAAATCAAAATCCAGTGAGCAAGTCCCACCCCCTCTGGTTTTGCTTTTCCAACTTCTCCTCTTCCCCAAATCCATCCCTCCACACCAAAAGGAGGATGTGCTGTTAAGTGTGCATTTCATTTCAAAACTGCATATTAGATGTGGTGAGTGATAAAGTTTCGTTTTCGTTCTTGTTTCCATCTTCCGAAGATTCGTCTTTGGAATGTCTTAAATCCAACGTGTTACGACGAGAAACATTCCCAGTCCATCTGATTTGTTTATCAAAACCAAATTTCCTATGTAATCACACGTCTAATAATCCAGCTGTTTCGTATCTTTTGCCTCTTCTGCTTGGAATTCACTTGTTTGATGTTATAGACGGGCCACGCCTAACAATGTTTTTTGGTTGCTATGGGCAACTTTTGTGAGCTTTGGTGAACAGGACATATGAATCTGGTTACATTGCCGTAGTGGTCTATTGAATTTCAAGTACCCCAACTTTCTTTTTATTTTCAATTCCATAACAAGGCTGATGCCCGTGATCTGCATTTTAACATCTTATGTTTTATTGAACCACAACAATCCTAGGTAAGGCTTTCTGTAATGTCTTTTTTTTTCTGTATATTTAAGCATTGACTACGTACGGCATGTCACTTCTAAAACATTGTCTGATTATTTGCTTACGTAGTGTGTTCAACCTCCTTCCGGACGTTACCCCCACACCCTTTCAAGGCGGTTAAAGGGCGGTCAGAGGCACTTGTTCATCACCGTCCGTGTATCTAGATGTTCTCTTTCAAGGTGTTATAATGTAACTATGTGCCGCCACGAAATTCAGCTGTTTCGTTTCTTTCGGTTCTTAAGTCGGGAATTCATTTGGTTATCTTGACATCTGATAGGCCAAGCCCCCCCTCCCCCCCATGTCTTTTTTTTTTCTTTTGTTGCTACGGGTAACTCCTGTGAACCTCTGTAAACAGAACATGCTTGTCGTGAATCTTGTTACATTGCTAAGGGGTCTATTGTATTTACACATACCACTATTCTCTTTTATTTCCAGTTCTAGACACGGTGGCCGACCGCGATCTTCATTTAAATGACCAGATGTTTTATTGAACCACAATGAATTCTAGGTTCTTTTCTCTGTTTATGAAATGCCTACACTTGATTTGAATTGTTAAGCATTGCGTGCGTACGGCATGTCGCTGCTAAACATTGTCTGATTATTTGCCTATGTAATGTGTGTGATGTGTTTTAAACGTCCTTCCGGACGCTACTCCCACCTCCTTTCAAAGCTTTTGAAGTGCAGACAAGGCACCTGTTCATAATAGTATTTATCAGTTTATCTTGATGTCCTTTTTGAAGGTGTCATGTGTCACCAGCCATTCTGATTCTTCCAGCCATTTCGCCATTTTGATTCTCTCGGTTTTTAAATCGGGAGTCTTTGTTGCTGGTTTCTATTTTTTTTTCTTATTTTCTTATATTATCTTATTTTTCTGTTGTTGTTGTTGCTATGGGCAACTCTCGCGAACTTCTGTGAACTGAACAGGCACGACTCTGGGTACATCGCCAAAATCGTTTATTGAATTACACGTACCCTTATTTTCTCCTTATTTTCTCCTTATTTTCAACTCTAAGGTACGATCGATGATCGTGATATCGGCCGTAATAAGGCAAAACAACGTAACTCAGAATATCATGTTCTGAGAAAAACGACTTTGAAAATTCAATTGGTTCCCATTTTTCCGTCATAGGAGCAAAACACTTTTGAAGCAGCGAAGTTTCTTAGGCATTAATAAAGAATATCTCGGGAAAATTTCAGTAAAATAGGACTTCCCGTTTTAGAGTAATTGCCATGTTTAGAATAGATACAGCATTTTACCGAATCACAGCACTGTGCTGATGAGTAATTCTAGTTTGCCAAAAGAGCGTATCCTTACTTACGTTGTGCGAGAATCCTCACGCGGCAACATATCAATTAGGCAAAAGAACGTATCCTGACTTACGGCGCGTAAGCATTCTCCCGCGAAGCCACTTCAGTATGCCAAAAGAACGTATCTTGACTTACAAATATCTGCGCCTCAACCCTTTCATCAATGTAATTAGGCAGAATGACATATCCCAACTCTATGGCAACAATCTCTATGATTTATTTACTTTGACAATTTTGTTAACTGGATGATAAAAGTCCCGTTATGTGTTTTTAAATATACATAAGGAATAGTAAAACACGTTAGCTTGCAAAATTATCGATACAATTGAACATTTTCATTTTTTTTTCTGAAAACTTACCGAGTATGTACTAAAATGTAATTAGTTGTTATCTACCAATTACCGTATATTTTTGTTTTACTTCATTTGCATACACAGTTTATAGTTTATTGAGATGTCCATTCTTTTTTATTATCTTTAAGTGTATGTTTTTTATCTCTTGATGTAAGATTTTTTTCATTGGGAGCATAATTATATGTGGTTTATCATTCATGTTGTTTTAACAAAAGCATGGATTTGGATTAATATTGACAACTAAAGTACGAGTTTGGGTAAAGTCTGAAAATGGATTTCATTACACTTCTCATGCCATGTGCTACAATTAAGATGAACTTGAAATATGTATAATTTTTAGTATGAAAATGCATGAGTGACAACTATTATGACTGTATGGGAACTGGCAAAAAAAAATAAAATGGGTATAAAAAAGAATTGTATAGACATCTGCACATACACTTCGTTTCAAAGACACACACACGCATGTGTTAATATTGAGACTCCTGTTTTAATTTCTATCTTTTCTTTGATTTATTTAATTATTTCCATTGAGATGAAAGGATTTGAACAGACATAATAATATTAAGTACTTTGTTTATCGTTATAAGTTGTTGATGTTTGGTTGATTGCATGAATTGTATCCGTAAGGTTAAAATGCCTCAATTCTTTGAACAACAATAATAACAATGATTTATCAGGTAAGTATGAATCCAGGTTTTAATGCTTTTAGGTGTAACTTGACCCCCCCCCCCCCCACACACACACACACACACACATCTCAGACTTGTCAGGGGTGCAAACATTCTCTCAGTTGAATAACTTTGAGGTAGACATGACAGAAACGTAGATGCAGAGACTGATTTACATTTTCTTAAAGGTTTATAGGGAAAAAATGTGTGTACATCTGTTTCTCAAAGACAACAGCATTACAGAAATCATTCGATTATTTGCAAGTCTTAAAAATATGAAATAGGTATCTACGCTTTCTTCTTACAATCTAAGATAGAGTTTGATATGCCATTATGCTTTTATCACATTGAAAGCAAATCAGCAGTAACTATAAACATTATCATGATGGTAAAAGAAATAGAAAAAAAATGTAATTTACTTCCCGAGTAAAGTAGCCTTTATTATTACGTACCACAGTTGAACAGAACCATGGGACCAAAATTTTCAATTTCAATAGAACAGAACATATTTTTTTTTTCTGGAGATTAGTTATAATTAGTTATACTATTACCATATCAGACCTTCGCATCAATTTTTACCTTGGAAGATCAGAACATCTACAAATTACAAATTATAAATAGCACACAATGTATTTTTAATCCTTACTGTTGTTGAAGATCAAGTGTAGTAAGAAGTAAATAGTTGGGTAAAGAACAATTATCAGGCAGCTGAAACGAAGGGAAAATTTGCAACAGTATTCACTTTAAACACATTTCAATAAACGTCTTATCACAACAGCGATTTGCTGTGCTGCAATACATCTGCGTTGTCTGAGAGCTCCCGGAGAGATTAGGCTCAAAATAAATCAAAATTATGCAGGAAATAAAGGTTACTATTTCCCTGGTTTTCTGAAATATGTTGACAAGTTTCAATCAACATGATATTGATTTTGAGGGCAAGCATTTACAACAATATTTGATATGAACAAGTGATAGTCTTACCTAAAGTTGATAATCATCATTTCAAAGGGCAATAAACCCTCATCATATTTTTTTCTTTAAAATAGAATCTTTAGTTTCATATCAATATAAAAAAAGAAATCTTTCTTGTGCCTTAATAACGTAAAAATAATCATTAACATTTCACAGTTGAGTTTTGCGAGTTCTTAATTTAACTGTGAAAGATTTACTTGATCCTATATAAACAATCCGGGTGTTATTATTTTTCTTTTAGAGTTGACTGATCTAGTGCACAATCCACTCCATCCTTCATGAGATTCTGACGGGCGTGCAGAGCTGTTCTGAAATTTGTATAGTTGCTCCTTTCTCTGCTTTCGAACTGCTCGGTAGACCACTGCAGGAAAATGAAAAAGAAACGCAAGAGAATAATTAACACAAAATAAAATGAGGCACTCTGTATTTTCCACAAAAGAAAGCTAGTGAATTTCAATTCTGCTTTAGTTATGTGATTAAATTCTTCATTAGACATGGTTGTTTGTAACAAATCCTCTCTCACAGACCCCCCCCCCCCCTCCTAAAAACAGCAAAGAATATGAGAATGAGTATTTATGAAGAGTTTGTTCGCAAAACCGATAAGTCCGTTTTTGAAGATTTTGAAGTACAGTCTCTCTCATAAAGTACAATATGATATCTTTTAAATTATATACTGGTCAGTCCATAAAATGGAACATTTTTGAAGTTGTGGTCAAAAGAAGCAAACAATTTCTTATTATTCTCTTTATTTTTCTTGACCCTTAATCGCAAATATCTCCATTTGGGAAATATGGACTTATCGTATTTTGCAAACAAACTCTTCAAATAATGAAATACACTCACAACATCTATTATTCAACATCATACAAATACCCCTTGAGGATGCACAAGGCTTTGTGTTTGTTTTGAGACAGAATATGGTTACCATTTCATCAGTTTTCATTCAATATTATCATTTTTTATCGCTAAGGAATGAGCTGTGAAATGTGGTATTCTCAAATTATCAGAGAGTCATCATCATGGATTCTGCCTTCTTTTATTTTCATTTTTATTTTTTTTTTTCCAAATGCCGGCTTGGGTCGCTAGTGATAATGACAAAGGTGGGATTCATTTCTGCCCCCTTCTCCTAATACTTTTTTTTTTTTTTTGTATGAATTAATAGGTGATTATTCAACGTGTACCTTTCATTGTACTTGATACACTGCATTCCTTTTCTGTGCTGGTCTTGGCTGGCGGTTGGTGTGGACACTGAAAAGAGAGACAAGCAAATATGTATATCAACACGAATGTTAATATCACCTAAGGTAGACGATTGGGTCTGAATATTTGAACTATACATAGTATTTAAAACAACCTAACTTAAGAATAAATATTTGAATTCCATAAGCTTTTGCCCTCAACATTTTTATGGGGGAGGGGTGGAACGTATTTAATAGCATGTATAGGATCTACCATGGCAACAATGCATTATATCGTATCGATAAATAATGTTTTAAAGAATATGTACAGCTGATTAAAATTGCACAAAGAATTAAAAAGAAAATAAATCAGGCCTCCATAGTTAGCAGGTAAAGAGTACCATTAAATATTACCTTATTTTTTAGGCTATTTTTAAGTGAGTAAATTCCTGTATGTATGAAAACACCACAATCACATTCTTCATCCTTTCAAGAAATAACAAACAAGATCTAAGACTACTTATGTTTAACCAAAGATGTAGAACAAACATTACATTTTATCCCTACTTTTCTTGCCAAAGTAATGATGTTAATGTCATTTTTAGAACATATCGTCTGCCATCAGTTCATGTAGCCACTAAAGACTAAATGGAATTCATCAGTATCAAGCTTTATTGTCATTAGCTTGTAGTCGAGTCTACTGTTTACTATAAAGCTGTTACTTTACAAAACTGAATTTGAGGTAGAAGACCTCAAGTCGAATGATGTCGATCATCATAACAGTATATTGGGGTCCACTTCCTTTGCGCATAGGTAAATTTCTTTTGAGAGTCACTACTTGATCTACTAGACCACTAGTAGTAGTACAAGTATTCTACATTTACATAGTCCTTTAATAGTAGAACCACAACCACACCAATGAGCCACGTTTTGCCAAGCCCACCGACAGGAAAGGCTGTCATACTCATAGATCTATTTTTGCTCTTTATTTTCGTAGCTTGCTGTGTTTTTTGTTTATTTTTTTTTTACTCATCGTTTTCTTAAATCTTAGTGAAAACTATAATTGAAAGTACTGGACCCTACTAGCATAGCGTACTGTCGTCCACTCTGTACAGCCCAATCGCCGTACTTCGCACGGCGTCTGGTCGGGCTGGATCAAACTTAGACCTGACAAAAACAAAATAAAACTTACCGGTGTTACCGCTGATTTTCTTTGTGGTAGCATTTACTGGTCAGGAGAATATCCATTCCATGACTGCAAAACAGAACAACTGTCATGACTTCATGGTTCACACTGCAGCAAAGCTTGCCTGCCAGTCAACCAGTACTCTGCTGCAGCACTGCTGCAGCTGTTGTCGCAAGCGGCCCGGCATCAGCGGCGGCACTACACTCACTGCCGCGGCTGAAATGGATCTGCAGCACGTAGCCGTAGGGCTTGCACATAGAGTTATGCAGTGTAGCGTGTGTTGTGATGGCCACGATGTTGATACGTTGTTTTGCCGTGCTGACTGCAGCGCGCATGGCCCTGATTTTATACAGCAAAGCGCTGTATGATGACATACGTTCTTTTGCCGTGCTGACTGCAGCGCGCATGGCCCTGATTTTATACAGCAAAGCGCTGTATGATGACATACGTTCTTTTGGCGTCGCAATTTCCTTCTTTTTTCTTGAGAAACCACCATGAAAAAACAGTGTATGTAAAGATACGTTCATTTGCCGTAACAGCGAAAATGCTTTCTTTGTCATTTCTATACGTATCTCAGCTTACGTTGTTTTGCCTAGCTGGAAACGGCAACGTTGTGAAAAAGGTGTGTGAGATACGCTTTTTACCTCTGAAATGGTAAACATTTGAGAATTGAGACATTCACCATTAAAAAGAACACATTTTATTTAGGAGCCATATGCTCATAACTCAAAATGCCCAAATTTTGAGTTACGTTCCTTTGCCTTATCACGGCCGATATGCATTTTAAAATCCGATGTTTCACTGAACCACATGAATCCTATGTTCTCTTCTCTGTTTATGTAATGTCCACTCTCGATTTGCATTGTTAAGCATTGACCTCGTACAGCGTGTCATTTCTACAACACAGTTCGATTATTTGCTAATGTGTTTAATGTCCTCCTGGACGCCAACCCAATCCCGCTTTCCAAGCAGTTGAAGGGCGGGTCAAAGGCTTCTGTTCATATGTATCTATTTATCTCGGTGCTCTTTTGGAAGGTGTCATTATAATTATAACCATGCGTCACTATGTAATTCAGCTGTTTCGTTTTTCTTTTTCTTTTTTTCCTTGGATAGGTCAAGCCCTTGGGGTCACCCCCATGTTTGTTTCTTGTTGTCGTTTTTTGTCAGGGGTATTCTTTGTATAAACATTTTCAAACTGTCATTTTATTATCAATGATTCCATCCAAAGTATGCGGGTGTCTTCAAAACACTTGGCACTCTTTCATTTCAAGCAGTCATTCCCCTCTCCCTTTAGGGTGGTATGATAGTTCACGGGTCTTTTTTTTTTTTTCCTACCAGCCTAATAACCCACCATGAAATCTCAGCCTTTTTATTTCTTACTGTTCTTTTAATCGGGAATTCATTTGTTTGACGAAAGACAGGCCATGCCTGCCGGTATGCGTTTCTCCTTTTTTATTAAACCCTCTCTCTTTATTGATTGTTACGGGCAGCGTTTGTTTACTACTATGAACAGAACATGCATGTACCTGGTTACATTGCTGAAGTGGTCCTACTATTGAGTTCCAAGTACTTGTATTTTCACTTTATATTTTCAATTCTATGACATGGTTTAAGGCCTCATGTTCTATATTGAACCTCATGAATCCTAGGTAATATTTTCTGTATATGTATGTCTTCTCTTGATTTGCATTATTACTATTAAGCAACATCCACGTGACATCGTGTATAATGTACCATATATGACAGTACCAATGGACTGTTGTTCCAATGAACCTTGTGATCAAGAATTTAAAGGTAATGTAATTGCAGGTGGCGAGGTTTTTTTTTTTCTTCTTCTTCTTCTTCCTTTTATGTAACATTGCATATTTTGCTTTGCCAAAAATGTATGAGTGGCACGGACAGCCATTCATGCTGTCGATAAATACTGCTTCCACTGAACTCTTACTGATTCTTTTTTTCCGTCAAAGTTTCAGTTGATGTGTCAATGCAGCACTGCACAAGTATACGCACTGTGCAACACTTTGAATTCTTACGCTAGTGCAACTCACGTCTTTGTACTTCTCCTTTTTCGACAGCAGCCGGTCGAGCTCGTTCTTTTACTTCCCTTCTCATCCTTATTCTCCTCTTTCGGAAGCCCACAGAGACACTTGATTTTTTCTTGTTATTGTGTTGTGTGTGTTCTATGTCTTTCTCTGACAATGCTTCTGAACGTTCTCACTTACCTTATTCTGCTCTTTCTCGTTTCACGTTCTTCTCCTCAGCGATCTCCTACTTATCGTGATTTTGACGCCATTTATACTTGTAGATTACTCCAGTGTTTTGCCTCTTTCTGGCGACTGGTTATTTTCTTGTATCATCCACTTATTTACGACATCCTAGTTTTGTTGACATCGCAGACTTTTATAATCTCGTCTCGTACCTTTAATTTTTTTAATGCTCCATTTTATTCCGTATCGAATGATTACTTTTTTGAATTGTTTAGGAACACTAGGTTAGACTCTGACCCAGTTAGTGGGCTAACCAGTACAGGAACCACCCCTTATGATGATTTTGTTACCGATACCCTGAATACAGGAGCAAATGAATTGCCTCATGAATTTAGTAATGATTTCACTCAAAATATGTTATGCAATTATATTACATTAAATCAATACAAAGATATGATTCATAACTTCTCTGAGGATACGTTTTCTTTGTTACACTTAAATATAGGAGTTTAAATAAACATTTTGATGATTTAAAGTACTTATTAGAATCTGATGAAAGTCAGTCGTTATCGGTTATTGGATTAAGTACAACATGGTTAACTTCCAATGCAGAAAATTCCTTTGCAATTGATGGTTACGATTTATTTGTTAATAATAGGCCTGATAAGAATGGTGGGGGTGTTTCATTGTACATATCATGTTCCTTTGAAACTATTGTCCATCAAGATATTTCTAGAATGGACGATACGGTTGAATCTTTGTTTATAGAAATTCTCATCCCAGGATGTAAAAATCTTATGTTAGGCATTGTATACAGACCTCCTAATTCAAACGCTAATGATTTTTTTAACCTATTATTCAGATTTGGCAAATTCACACGTTTTCCGAAATAAGGATTGCTTTTTGCTCGGAGATTTCAATATTGATTTGCTGAAGTCTGAGCATGATAATATCTCTAGTGATTTTCTTCACACACTTCTATCCTCATCCTTTCTTCCGCTCATTTCCAAACCCACACGTATTACAGATCGTTCTGCCACCCTCATTGATAACTTTTTTATGCCTCCGCCACGAAGTGGTGCCGGAGGCATTTTTATTTTTTATTTATTTATTTATTTATTTATTTCTAATCTTTTGTCAGGGTAGTCCATTCACCAATAAATAGTGGTCTTCCATGGAGCCCTGAATAATATTGATGAACATATGTACATTAAATAGCAAAACGTATATACAGAAGATGACATAATACAGTGTAGATACATACCAGCATACTGTACATTGCAAAGTAACATGAAAAGTACATGCCACAGCAAGAGTTCACCAGAATGCCGAAATAACAATTAAAAACGCTATTATACAGGAATGATAAAGCCCAGAATGAATTTCGTGTGTTACTTACAAATAGCAACTTTGCTTAAACAATCTCTTAAATGAATATATGGAAGAAGCTGATCTAATTGAATGATCTAGCCTGTTCCATTCAAGTACAGAGGATACGATTGGGCTGCACTTGTGACAATCAGAGCGAAATCTTGGCACACATAGATTTCCACTGTCTATTAGCCTTGTATGATGTTCATGTACATCACTAGGCTTAACTAAGTGCACCTGAAGGTACGAAGGTGCTAAGTTATGGACGCATTTATATATCATCATAACACGGCTGAAATCAAAACGTTTGTCTAGTGTCATCCATTTAAGACTTTTGAATAAATCAGCCGACGGTGTGTCATATGTTTTGTCCAAAATTATTCTTGCTGCCCTCTTTTGAATTTTTTCTAGCTTAGTTGTATGGTATTGAAATCTGTTTGACCAAACAACAGAACAGTAATCAAATTGTGGTAACACTAGACTATTATAAAGTAATTTTAGGGATTGTTGGGGCAAAAAGGCCTTCGCTCTCTTTATCATGCAGACACTTTTTTGGGTACGTTTGCATACATTTTCGATTTGTTTAGACCATTTCAGTTCTTCATCTATTAAAACACCTAAACATTTAGTGAACTGAACTCTTTTAATCCGACTACCATCTAATGAAATACTGAAATTTTCAATTTTCCCGAGATTAGCACGGGAGCCGATAATCATGACAGAAGTTTTGTCAGTGTTAAGGACGAGCCGATTTTTCTTAATCCACCCCATTACTTTATTTAGTGCAACAGTTATCTTTTCTTCTAAAACTGTTGCATCATTAGCACTGACAGTGAGGGTCGTATCGTCAGCATACATATCTATAACACCTTCTGAAGTACACTCGGGTAGACTGTTGACATATGTGACCCGCTACAACAAAATGATCCTAAAGTCGGGTGAGGTCGATTATTTGAAAATTGCATGACAAAATTCCCTAATCTTTCTGCTTTAAATTGATATATAACAATAATTATAAAAATAATCGGCTGCGGAGATATCGATGTTTAAAAGAGAGCATGTCGAGACGTATGGGAAATCGCTGTTTCGAGAAAAGCGCCCTAAAAGTTTTCCTTGCGACGCAATCGCGATCAAGGGACACGCTGGTCAATTTTCACCTCCGGACAATAGAAGATAAACCCTAGCAACCCCCGAAATGCTCATTCAAGCACAGCGTCGGCGGTCTCCTCACCGACCAATCAGTGACCAGGATGCCAGGAGAAGCGGTTGGGCATAGCGCACCCCGCCCGCACGCACCAGTCGACTTGGCAGTGTGCGAGCTTCACGCTTCGGTTAGCGGCAAGCAGCAAACTGACCAATGAGATCACTCCGGTCGTTGTTATGGGCGGAGCCTATCTGTGGCGCTCAATCCAAATTTTCGAACCGGTTTCTGCTTCGTTGAAACGCCAAAAACATGGCCCAGAAAAACGCTATTTTTTTTTACTTTCCTTTCATCATTTTGCTTCAAAATTTCGACAGATGATAGAAGACATGTCAGACTCCAGTAATATGTCAAAATCAGAAAATCGTAAGTTTTGACAAATTATGACGCTCTGACTTCAAACTCGATTTTCACGGCTTCGACCGTGCGCGACTTTAGGACCTTTTTGTTGTAGCAGGTTACATATATTGAAAATAAAAGGGGACCAAGAATTGACCCTTGAGGTACACCCAATTTAATAGTTGAAGGGTGGGACTTGGCTCCTTTGAATTGCGTAACTTGCTGTCTGTCACTTAAATAGGATTTAAACCAATCTACAGTCGTCTTACTACACCCTATACACTTTAATTTATGTAAAAGTAGGTCATGATCTACAGTGTCAAATGCCTTCCGAAGATCTATGAAGGCAACTCCAGAAATTTGATTATTATCTATATTCAAAGACCACTGATTCACAAGTTTTGCAAGAGCAGTTGATGTGGAATGAAATGGTCTAAAACCAGATTGATTAGGGTGTAGTAAATCATTCGCATTCATGAATTCGCTCAGTTGTTGATGTACGGCCCTTTCGATAATTTTACTCACTGTTGGTAAGATTGAGATGGGGCGGTAGTTATTCAACGAAGAAATATCTCCTGCTTTAAATATCGGTACTACCCGAGCCTTTTTCCATTCACGTGGAACACCTCCCGTAGACAGGGATTTGTTGATAATATCGCAAAGAGATTCTGCAATAACATTCTTTGTCATCTTTAAAAGTTTGCAGCCGATGTGATCTTCTCCGGTTGCTTTATCTATGCCAAGAAGCTCAATCTGTCTCAATACAAAATCTCTCGTTATCATACTTAAATTAAGTTGAGAATGAGAAGGAACAAAGCCTTTGTCCTCATCAAATATCATTTGAGAAGTATTCCTCTGCAGGTCTTTTGTAATTTTAGTAGCATTAGATATGAAAAAATTGTTGAATGCTTCAGCAATACTTGCCTTGTCCGATACTTCTGCATCATCAACCTTTATGGTATTGGGAGAAATGGGTGATGGTTTAGGCGTAAGTTCCCTCAAGCTCTTCCACATTTTCTTACTGTTGTTGCGATTTTGTAAAATTTGGTCAGTGTTATACTGTTTTTTTCTTATTCTCATGAGATGAGTAACTTTGTTTTTTAGATATTTATAGGTATTCCAAAGATCATCACTATTGCCCGATTTAGCAGCTTTGAGAACTTTATCACGTTCCGTCATGAGCTTAACAATCTCATCAGATATCCATGGACATGCATGTTTTCTTATCCGCTTTTTGCGCAAAGGTATGTGCTTGTTGATAACATCATTGAAAAGAGTCAACCACATATCCCACGCATCATCAACGTCGTATATATCTTTATACCCCCGCCAAACGAAGTTTGAAGGGGGTATAGGAATCAGCGGACGGTCGGGCGGTCGGGCGGTCGGGCGGTCGGTCGGGCGGTCGGTCGGGCGGTCGGTCGGTCGGGCGGTCGGTCGGTCGGTCGGTCGGTCCGTTGCAAATCTTGCGTCGCGAACTACTTCCTCAGTTTTCAACCGATTCCCATAAAACTTGGCACAGATGTGTGCCTTGGGTTGTAGATGTGCAAGACGTATTTTTTGACAGGACCCAAAAGTACGTTGCCATGGTAACGGCATATTATGGGCAAAAATGGGTACAAATCTTGCGTCGCAAACTCCTCCCACAGTTTTTGATCAATTTTTATGAAATTAGGTACAGATGTTCATCTAAATATGTTAATGTGCAAGACACATATTTCCGCAGTGGCAAAAAGTGCGTTGCCATGGTAACGGCATGTTATTGGTAAAATATAGGGCAAAATGCTTCATGGCAAAACTGCTTCATCAGTATTCTTCCAATTCTCATGGAATTCATATTGAATGTTTGTCTTAGGATATAGGTCAGCATGACACATTTCTTGACAGTGACAAAAAGTATGTTGCCATGGTAACAGCTCACATATTATGAGCCAAAATGATGGAAAAATTTGTGTTGCAAACTACTTCCTCAGTTTTTGCCCAATTTCCATGAAACTTGGTACAGATGTGTGCCTTTGGTTGTAGATGTGCAAGACGCATTTTTTGACAGTATCGGAAAGTACGTTGCCATGGTAACGGCATATTAATGGCAGAAGATCAAGGAAAGATCTTGCGGATTTAACTACTTCCTCAGTTTTTTGACCAAAGCTTATGAAATGTGGCACACACCTTGATCTTGGTGGGAAGATGTGGAAGACATATTTTTCGGACGTGTCGGAAGCTGCGTTGCCATGGTAACGGCATATAAATGGCAGAAGATCAAGGAAAGATCTTGCTTATTGAACTACTTCCTCTGTATTCGACTGAAGCTCATGAAATGTGGCACACACATTGGTCTTGGTGGGAAGATGTGCAAGACATATTTTTTGGACGTGTCGGAAGCTGCGTTGCCATGGTAACGGCATATTAATGGCGGAAGATCAAGGAAAGATCTTGTGGATTGAACTACTTCCTCAGTTTTTGACAAAAGCTTATGAAATGTGGCGCACACAATAGTCTTGGTGGGAAGATGTGCAAGACATATTTTTCGGACGTGTCGGAAGCTGCGTTGCCATGGTAACGGCATTTAAATGGCAGAAGATCAAGGAAAGATCATTCCTCGGGTAAGACTGTCGTCACGGGGCGGGGGTATTAATCACCTTAAGTGATATTTCTAGTTTATGACCTGCCACGGAGCACTTCTCAAATCACTATAAAATTCCTCCTCATTAAGATTTTTGAATGAGCGAAATTCCGCACATTCAGATTTTTGATGGATCTTTGCACTGAAGTCCCGGATAGCATATACCAAATAATGATCGCTAATGCTAGTCTCAAATATTCCCCATTCACTGTAAAGTTCTTTGTCTGATACAAATATCAAATCAATTAAAGTAGAAGCAGTATTTGTAACTCTTGTGGCAGTATCAATTAACTGACTTAGTCCGTACATATTTGTATAAAACATAACTTTTTCGGCATTCAGATCATATTGGTGTGGCATATAATTACAATTGAAATCACCTAATATAATACAACTCATATGTTCCGAGAGAGCAGAGTCCAAAGTCCTGTCTAATTCGTCAAAGAAATCGACGTGAGAATTCGGAGGTCTGTAAAATTCCCCTACAAGGATGGAAGGCTTATTTGGATAATGCAATTCAAACCAAAGGCATTCTAAAGTAGATGAATTCAACTCGTCTCTTATTTTATAGTTGAATCTTTTGGAAATATATACAGCCACACCGCCACCATGTCTTGTACGATCTCTACGTAATAGGACATAATCATCGATATGCAATTCAGAATCATCAATCATGGAATCACAAAATGTCTCATTTAAACCAATGACATCAAATGATGTATGTCTCAGAAGTAATATAAGTTCATCAATTTTAGAATTTAAACTACGAATATTCAAATGGGCAAATTTCAGACCCCTCTTTCTGAGCGGAGGAATTGAACCATTCATCAAATGATTAATTTTACTTTTGATTAGTTCATGTGGTCGCTTCTGAAGAGCATTTTGTGCTTCGCCAGTGTTAACATTATCATTGCAATTCAAATTTTCGGTACAAACTTTCAAAGCACTGTTAGAAATTGGTTGTGATTTTGACTTCAATAAACGAGAACCCGCACAGTGTTCACCAAAGTTAGAGCGGGAGGTTAACAGCATGTTGCCGTCACGAGACGTAGATGCTCGTGCCACCCCTGTTGAGCTTTTGTCAGTGGAAGCCACGGGTGGGTAGGGATCGATTTCAGCCGCCCTCGAGGTGGAATCATCCTGAAATTCGGTGTTGAGGATCCCACCACTTCAGCATACGATCTCTGTTGAGAAGATGCAGTGGGTTGCTCTCTGGGTCGCCTGATGAAATTTCGCATATTCGAAGCAAGAACAGCTTGCCCAGCCTTGTTGATGTGAACCCCATCTCGCCCAAGATGCCTATCACCGATGCTGCTGTTGTCAATGAAACCCCAGCTCCGTTCACGGGCAGCGGTATGCAGACGCTCATTCACCCCATCGACGAGGCGCCTCTGATGAGCTGATTCCCATCTACGATGCACGATACTAGATAAGGCAACTTCACATCCTTCATTTGAAATCCCGTCTGCTAAGGCTATGATGTCATCTGCGGTGGATGTACTTCCATTGCCATGCGAGGGGTGCGAAACGTTGTTTGACCCGATATGTAGAATGACGTCTCCTTTCGCCTTTACACCCTCGGTAACCTTCTTAGCGGAGATATCTGCCACCTTCGCACCCGGGTGTGGATGGCAGAACACTTTGCGTCTTCGGCTCAGAAGACGGCCGTCGATGTGCTTTATCATAGAGTCCCCTACGATGACAACATCTGGTAACTCAGTGACATGGCGTTGTCTATTGTCTTCCGGGCACTCACTTACCTGGCCGCTATTTGGTATTGACGCCGAGGTAGCAGCCTCAGGAAGCACAGAGACATCCAAGCGTCTTTGGCGATGACTTTCTCGGTACTGCTTTAGTTGTTCGCTTGTCGACAATTCGTTAGAAGACTTACTAGCATTCGTGCTTCCAAGGATGATAGGCCATGGGGTGAAGCTGAAAAAGAGGCTTAGAAAATGGGTTTCGTTCCAGCAACACTGGCACTACTTTCTGAATGCGGAAATGTGATGTTTTGTACATCCTAAATATACTGTAAAAAGTTCTCCTCGAAATATCCTGTAGTTTTTGCGAAAATCCATATTTTATAAACTGCGACGAGCAGCCCAATACACATATCGTAATGGGGCTGTGAACTGTAGCATACAGGATCATGACGGAAGTTTTATCGCGGACAAATATCAACTTAAAATCGGGAAAAAATCTTCAATTTGAAGGCTTATTGATAAATTTGAAGTATTGATAACAGAGTTCGTACAAGGTTTGCTTCTGCAAATAGTTCCTTTCTGTTCAAATTGATGACTAAATGTGACTCGGTCGAGAGGAAACTGGGAGAACTACGCTGAATTGACGGTCAGCGCAGGCGCACACATCACTGCGCACAAATTTCGAATCCATTGACTGTCTGTGTGTGCATGCGCTGGCCGTCAATTCAGTGTAGTTCTCCCAGTTTCCTCTCGGCCGAGTCACATTTAGTCATCAATTTGAACAGAAAGGAACTATTTGCAGAAGCAACCCTTGCACGAACTCTGTTATCAATACTTCAAATTTATTAATAAGTCTTCAAATTGAAGATTTTATTCCGATTTTAAGTTGATATTTGTCCGCGATAAAACTTCTGTCATGATCCTGTATGCTACAGTTCACAGCCCCATGACGCTATGCGTATGGGGCTGCTGGCCGCAGTTATGCGTATGGGGCTGCTAGCCGCAGTATGTAGTTCCCATGGTGTTTCTAAGCTGAAATACATATACACATTTGTAAAGCACTGCTTTTAGCCATATACCTAGAAAAAAAGTGAAGTTTTGGTTTAATACATTGTAGTTGCATTATATCTCATGTTTCAGCTTTTCCTGATGCTGGCTATGATGATGCAAAGGAAGACAAGAGCAAAGTGGTTCGAGACCATAAGAGAGAGAGCACTGACTGACCATCAGAGGTCAAGGCAAATGCCATATATTCTGTTTAAAGACATGTTATTAATCAAATGACTAATCATTCAAGGCAAAAAAAAAGGAAAAAATTCAGTGCGTTTGTTTGTATGTGTGTCCGCGTGCATGTGGGAGAATCTTATTGTACACACACACACACACACCCTCACATGCACACACACATACGCACACACATAGTTATGAAGATTCAATATACCCAAGTGTATTAAAATATTATTCTACATGCCTTGGCCATTTATCACATCAGCATCATAAAACAGATGATCATAAACATGAACATACACAATGATATAATACATGCATTGATCAGTGCATTACACATACACAGGTGCATAAAAACGCTGACATATTATATACACTCACACGCACACATACAAACTCATTTACACACATGAGACATTACTATTAAACAGATCATATTGTTTATCAGTAAACATGTTTTTCTTTTCTTCTTCTTCTTCTTCTTAAGAAGCTTTAATATACTTAGATCACATAGCAATCACGTTGTTCATGAAATATTATACAGTACTTTAGAAAATTTAATCTTCATAAAATTTCTTGAAGTTTTCATTGCTATCATTAGGTTACAGCATGGTGGGACACCTCCTTTCATGTAAGATAGCTCAAAATGATAATCAGTCAAATTTTCTAGTTTTAATAAATTACCTGGAACATTCCATGGTCCAAATATCCTTGAAAGGGTGTAAAAGTTTTGAAAAATGCCAATATATAAAATAAAGGCAAAATTATAGTTTACCCATTCATGAGTGAAAACTGTTGGATTCTGTATTGGAGGCAATGTGTACCTGAAAATCTTGGAGAGAATAAAACAGGTTTGGCATTAAAAATTATGAAAACATTGCAATTAACTTCCAATATCAGAGGATCTGTGCAAACCTGACTAAACTTATGCACAATTTTCATTTGGCTGGTGTGTATTAGTTTTAGCACACTGATTTTGTACTCACACCTACATTGTACTGACCTTTCTACATGAACATTCTGTTTCAGTATCAATAATATTTACATATTCTTTTTCCCAGAGTGGGAAAAACAAATTTTAATTGTAGTCATTCAGTTTTATGAAAAAAAACACACTTAGGAAAACATCTTTGTTCTTAGAATAATTCAACCCTAATCAAATCATAATAGTGGGCAGAAATGTTTGCTAAAGGGCGAACAATCACATACTGAGGCAAGGAGTCAAAGCATGTTCCATAAACATTGGCATTCAAAATACAGGAAGCAATCTGTATTACAAAGACATTTTATCATGCACAACTTTGGTAAGATGTCAATTCTTGAATATCAATCACATTGACCAAAGCACTGGTGCATATACAGTACATTCTGTTGTTTCTGAACTTTGCACTGAAGTTCTTTGTGTATGTGTGTTTCAGTGGTGTATATATATTGCTCCATTTTATCAAGGACAACTTATAGTAACATGACAATGTTTTCATGCTTCAATATCAATCATATTAACCTATTTCCCTTGGCAAGTAATGAGCAGGTTGACTCTGTTGCAAATGATGCATTTTACAGGCAACACAGCAGAACCTGAAGAGCTTCCAGAAGAATATCTTGATCTTGATGTGAGCGTCTTAGGGGAGGAAACAGATGCTCCTGCTGACGGACCAGGCTCCTCCTTCAGCTTTTGTTTCCTAGCGAGATTCAGGCGTTTGCTATCTATAAACCTCTTGGAGCACGTTTCATGGAATCCTATTCAATACAATGGAGAAATGAACAGCAATGATTAGCCGTTGGATTTTGTTAGGGGGAAAAAAAGGCTAAACGCTAGAGGGATTGGTTAAACATTACACTCAATGTATCATTAAATGTACGGTAGACTATTGACTGCCAATATTTGAATCTTGTAATTACCAATAGGCCCTAGTACTATGCCAGGTAATCATTAACACCTCATGATCATTGTCATCATCAACTACTTCAACTTGTACTTGCAGTCCAATTACTGATTTTAAATTACATTTACAGCTTTCAGCACCTGATCACATGCAATATCAATTATCATAATTATGAATACAACTGCTTATCATCATTAATACTAGTAATCCTTGGCCTTTCACTATTGCCACCACCCACTGCTTTATAGTTTGGCACAACATAATGGTAATCATGTTTTAGGGAGTTTGATTGTTGAAATTATGTTCTTGTCATTGTTGGTTTTTTAGACCTATTTATATCAAATATTAATATTTAATGAGATGCTAAATGTGTGTTTTGAGGGGGGATTCGCCAATTTCGGGGTGAGAGAAACAGGATGGATTTTTAATATTAATACTCCATGGCCATGATTATGAAAATATAAATTTACATGCAGTTTAGACCTTTTTCAATCCAGTCCTGTGTGTCAAGATTTTTACAAAACAATATCACTGATCAGCCACATCTGACATCAACCTAACCTGGGCTGTACATAGAACAACATGTAAAATTACATCTAAATTTATCTAAAATGTAACAGACACGCTAATGGTTAAGCTACTGCATTAGCGCCCATTATAACATACACAAGCAACGTTCATGACATAGCTAACGTTGTACTTGTAGTCATCATGGTCATTAACATTACGCATATAACATGAGAGAGACTGCACTGCAGTGTCGACTGCTACGACTGTACGCACGTAAACTAACCTGTAAATTATCCTACGTAGGTTGCAGTCAGTCCCCCGAGCAGCTGAAGACTTAAACTTCGTTCTGGTCTGCGATTTCACGGTGTCCCCCACTCAATTTGATCCACTCTTTGGTACACAAAATAGGTTTCGTCTATCTTAGGTTTGTCATGGCCGTGAAATTTTCAAACTTCATCGATGTTACATGCATAATAACGCATCTTCAAAGTTTCGGCAGAGCAGACGACGTAGACGCGTCGACAGGCTCACAGGGGGCGGCCATTTTGACTCGTAAACGATAATTCTCGATTCGGATTGGATAACATACATCACATGATCGTTCGCGAATGAATATCGTACACGGCAAAGTGTACATATTCAGCTCCTCAGTGACAAAAAAGTTCACTGTTTCCCCCTAAATTACCGAAATACTACAGGAGGGTTTGTGTCGAACTTTTTCCTGTAGCCTCTTTGGTTATTTGTTTACACGTAGCTGTGGAGAAATTTTAGTGCCGCAGTTGTCGGAACGAAACAAGCGAAAAAACCAGCTCACCCCATGGCCTATGACTTCAGGTCGCTTAGATAGATAGCGGAAATGGTGCCTTTCACGATACTCTTTGATTTGGTCGCTTGTTGACATCACAGGAGAAGGCCCAGGTAGATCCCCGTGCTCATCCGCGAGGACATCGAATGGATTCTGTGTCGGGATGGTGTAGGTAGTTTTGTCCGTTTTGTGTCCCTCATCATGGCCAGGGATACGCACTTTGGAAACGGTTCCCACTATTCCGTGGAGATTTAATTTCTCCTCTACCAGCTCCTCATTATTAACTTTTGCGATAGCTTCGAGTTTGTTGAGTCTTATGGAGAGTTCGCTAACGGCTGATAGTACTTGGCTAAAAAGCTCGTAAAGATCACCGTTGTCCGTATTTGTCTCCTTGTCAATTTGACTGCCATTGCTGACATTTGTTTGACGGAAATCTACGTTTACTTCATTGTCTATTGAACTTTGCAGCCTTTTCACTAAAGTGTCTTTCACACCGTTTTTATTAAGACCGCGTTTCTGGAGTTCCGCTTTAAGTTCCTTTACGCGGAGGGATTTTATATCAACAATGACCATTGTGACGTCATAATAGTCCAGTTCAGAAGGCTTAGCAATACCGCGTAAAGCTGACACAAATCACTTGCGCACACAAAATTTGCGCATACTCGTGCTCACACGTCAGTCATGCGTAGTATCCAAGGTGAAAATTATGCGCAAAGTGTTTATATACCGCGCTCACGCTCAGAAAATAAACAAAGTCAAGTGAAGAAAATGACCAAAAATATTTGAATAAAATGGCCAAAATCTAAAAAATGTCCTATAGTTAAGAAAAATCAATAACGTAGTTCTCACCACCGTCCTTTTGCCGTCAGAATGGTATAAATAATAACGTCCTGTGAATCTGCTATTAGACTGGAAAAAAGTGCACTTTTCCGGGAGCTCATGAAAACACGTCCTTCCGATACGAAGACCAATAGACCAATGTTAATAGGCATTATGTTTTCGGGTTGTCCGTCCGTCCGTCCGTCCGTCCGTCCGTCCTTCCGTCCGTCCGTCCGTCCGTCCGTCCGTCCTTCCGTCCGTCCGTAATGAATTTTGTGGACAAGGGAACTATCAAAACCTGTTGAGGTATCCTAATAAAAGTTGGCATGTATGTGTATTAGGGGGTGAAGTTGTGCCTATCAACTTTTGGGTGCACATGCTCAAGGTCAAAGGTCAAAAGGTCAAGGTCAAATACATAAAATTTCACTATTTCCACCATATCTATTGAATGCCTGAAAATATTTTCTTGAAACTTAGTGTATACATGTATTACCCAATTATGATTCTCTAGTGAAAGTTTGGGTCATGAGGTCAAAGGTCAAAGGTCAAAAGGTCAGGGTCAAATACATAAAATTTCACTATTTCCACCATATCTATTGAATGCCTGAAGATATTTTCTTGAAACTTAGTGTATACATGTATTACCCAATTAAGATTCTCTGGTGAAAGTTTGGGTCATGAGGTCAAAGGTCAAAGGTCAAAAGGTCAAGTAAAAATATTAAAACTTCTTTTTTTTTCTCCATACCTTGGAAAATTGTTCAAGGTATCTTCATGGAACATAGTATATACATATACTGACTGGAAGTGATTATCTAGAGAATGTAGGGTTCATGGGGTCAAAGGTCAGGGGTCAAAGGTCAAGTGCAACACTTCAAAATTTTACTATTTCCCTCCTATCATGCAATGCCAGCAGGGTTATTATTTTTTTTTTTTACACTTGGTGTATGCATACATGTGTAACCTAATAGAAATTCTCTGGAAAGTTTTTTTTTCTTCTTTTTTTGCCTCAAAGGTCAAAAGGTCAAAGATCAAGTGAAAGTGCTGAACTACATGTAACTTTTTCCTCCATATCTCGGAAGTGGCTCAAGTTATCTTGAAACTTAGTACATATTATACATGTTCTACCTGAAAGTGATTATCTTATGAATTTTAGGGTCAAGGGCCAGATGAAAATGGTAACAATTTACTATTCAATTCAGAAATTGCACTTTTTCTCCACACCTGTACCTTGAAAATTACTCAATGCCTAAATGTATGAATGGGTCAAAGTCGAGTTATCAAGTCCTTAAATCCCTAGATACATGCTCTCCTATTCATCCAATTAAACCTAGGTCAAGGAAGGTGAACATTCAGCACATTTGTGACAAACTTGTCATTTCAATATTTTGCCAATTTTGTGAAAATGTAATCACACATTGTCCACATGTACTATCTAGACCTTTTCGGAAAATCATGCATTATGGCGGAGGCATACCAGTCGCCAAAGCGACATTTCTAGTTTGTAATATTCTACCCCTCCCCGATTCTTTCATAATTCTTTCAGATATGACTGATCATTTTCCAATAATGACTTATTTTACTCTTAAAACATCATCTAATATTAAACCTCCTTCATTTCCTTTGTTTAGTCGTAGAGTTTCACCCGAAAAGTTAGCTAGTTTTGATGTGGCTCTCGAGAATGCTGACTGGTCAGGAGTGTTTGGCAGCGATGATATCAATATATCTTTTCATAATTTTATGGAAATATTCAATCATCATTTAGATGATGTAATTCCAAAAAAAAAAAAATAGAACAGATTACAAAAAAACACCCAGGTTACCTTGGATCTCAAAATCAATCCTTCGATCAATTAAGAGGAAAAATCGTTTGTATTATAAATATAAGCTGGAAAAAACCGAGCGATCGAAGAATAAATACACATCATACAAAAATACTTTGACAATGATTTTACGTTCTGAAAAGAAAAGATATTACTTCAAGCAATTCTCGAGATATAGGTTTGATATGAAAAATACTTGGAAAGTTCTAAAACAGGCCATGAATGTTCCGAGTAAAAACTCTGACATTGACAAAATTAAAATGAATGATGCATTGATTAATGATTCTCTTCATATTGCAAATATCTTTAATTCCTATTTCTCAAAAATAGGTGAAAATTATGCTCAAACTATTCCTGCAACAGAAACTCATTTTACTGAATTTTTAGGCCAGCGCAACTCTGATTCCATATTTTTTACACCGACTAATAGATTTGAAATTATTGATATAGTTTCCTCTTTTGAGAACAAACGAAGTTCTGGTTATGATGAGATAGATAATTTTGTACTTAAGGGTGTTATTTCCTCGAATGCTGATCCACTTGTTCACATATTTAATTTGTCAATCCTTAACGGTGTGTTTCCCGATAAAATGAAATTGGCTAAAGTAATACCAATATTTAAGAAAGGCGATAAACTTGTAATCAGCAATTATCGCCCAATTTCATTATTGTCCTCACTGTCTAAGGTTTTAGAAAAACTTATTTATAAGAGAATGATCAATTTTTTGAAGGTACATGAAGATTTTACAAACTCTCAGTTTGGTTTTCGTGAGAAACATAGTACATCGCATGCTCTTTTATATTTCGTTGATAGAGTAGTCCATGCCATTGATAATCATTCTCATTTAGTTAGTATTTTCTTGGACTTCTCCGGGGCCTTCGACACCATCAATCATGACATTTTACTTTATAAATTATCGCATTATGGAGTACGTGGGAAGGCCTTGGAGTGGTTCAAGAGTTATTTAGTCGATAGAAAACAATTTGTTACAATTAAAAATAATGATTCAGTTATCAGAGAAGTTAAATGTGGCGTCCCACAGGGAAGTCTTTTAGGGCCATTATTGTTCATTATTTAATATAAATGATTTTTGTCGCTTATCCGATGATCTCTCTTTTATTCATTTCGCAGATGATACAAATGTATTTCTCGCCCATAACGATATTGATTTTCTCGTTCACAAAATCAATATTGAATTGAATAAAGTGACAAACTGGGTCAGAGCTAATAAGTTATCACTCAATGCTCAAAAAACGAAATATATGATTTTTAGTAGTACTGTTGACAGTTTAAACACAAATATAGTTTTAGATGATTCTCATCTACAAAGAGTATCAAATATTAAATTTTTGGGGGTTACTGTAGACGATAAACTTTCCTGGAAATCACATGTTGATAATATTTGTAACATAATATCGCGTAATATAGGTGTTGTAAATAGAATGAAATTTCATATTCCACAAAAAAAAATATTACTTATGTTATATTCGTCGTTAATATTGCCTCATTTGAATTATGGAGTTTTAGTTTGGGGCAATACGCATCAGAATTTACTTGAAAGAGTGTCCCTCTTTCAAAAGAAAGCCCTCCGCGTAATCTGCCATTCCCCTGTACGTTCTCATACAAACACGTTGTTTGCCTCTAACAAGCTCTTAGAAATTAAAGATCTGTTTTTGTATAATTTAGGCCAATTTATGTACAATTATTGCAACAATTTGCTTCCATCTATTTTTGATTCTATGTTCCTCAAAAACCAATCATTTCATGAATATCCCACTAGGCGTTCCAATGAATTTCATTTACCCCTTTTACGCACGATCCTTGCTAAAATTACACTTATTTACAAAGGCCCAAATTATTGGAATTCTTTGAATCATGATATAAAAAACGCCCCATCCATATATTCTTTCAAGAGGAGACTGAAGTCCTTTCTATTGCAATCGTATGACTCTACAGTACTGAACTAGCCATTTGGCCTTCTTTCTCACATACTGACTTATTCACCTTTTCTCCTCTTTGAAGAATAACTTGTATTCTTTTGGATGTCTGCTGCCATCTACGCTATCGCCCAAAGCGTCAACGACTTGAATTTCTGTCTTGCTCCTGTTCATACGTCCCTTCATTTCCTTGCTTTTCTCCTTTCAGGCGTTACAATATCACTTTTTTTTTTCCCTCTACAACTATCATCTGTTTCTCTTGACATGCTTCTGTCGAAGATCGCTGTCTCTGTTGTGCATTTTCGTTTGCTATTTTGTCTTCTGTTTGTTAGTCTTGTCCATTCAGTTTTGTCCCGTACAGCCTTTTCTTCAGTAGTTGTTTCGTTGTCTAGTCTTTTTCTATGTTTGTTTGCGTCTACGAAGGTAAATGAATTTATCTGTGAATCTAATTCTCAGTGGGCTTCCGGACTTCTTCCTCTTCTTTTTTCTTTTTTTTTCCTTTTGTATTTATGATGCTTCAATTAATTTTCCCATTGATGTTATTTTTCCAGAGGGGCCCACATTCTACAAGCTCTGTCTTTTTAGTGGGTCTCTCCATTTTTCACACTTTAAGCAAAGTTATACATGTACTTCATTTCGATCACTTCTGTTTCTTTTTTACAACAATGTATAATTACTATAAGGTCCTCAATTGTTGTACATTCTTTTCAATACATAATGTTCTGTTTACCTTATTCTCTGTTGTCAAAAGAAGTGTAACTTATGTTTTGTCGGAAAATGAAATAAACTTTGAATTTAATTGAATTCAGAAAGCAGGGAGTGGAGAAACGTGATATTCACGGTGCGATAGCATAATCATGAACAAAGATAGATGATATTCTATGTGGGATATTCGTGTGGGTCCATTGTGACTTCATTGAAAGGAAAGTAACGATGGAGCAAAAGTAAAGAAACAATGTACAAGAGTCTTGTGTAGAGGACAATAAGTGAACTGCATACACTTTTCATGGCCATTGAACAAATTCTGTACGAAAAGGGTACTCTCTAAAAAAAAATCGAGTGAAAATATTCACTCGTAAAAGAGTGAATACAAAAAAGAATGAATTTAGAGTGAAATTGGAGTGAATTTTGAGTGAAAATGTGACCGGCGACAACGGTTTCAGGCAAAAGTCGGGAATTTTGAAAATTCATTTTTTCACTGAATCACATTGCCCATTTCCTAAGCTTTGCATTGATATAAAACACTTGTATTCTTCGGCACCATAAGTGGGCATAGAAAGAGAAATAAAATGCACTTTTTAAGTTGTTAGCCTGGCAAAATTGCGAGAAAACAGGCTTTGAAGCTTCACCTCTTTCTCAAAGACAATGTCCGAGCGGCGATGCGAGGGGAGAATCACCCATCCGTACGATGGTGCCAATCGATGTTAAGCTCCGCCTCTAGCAACCACATCGCCTTCTGATTGGCTCATTGAGAGAGTCAAATTTCCCGGGCACCTTCCTCGGAGCTCAGCGTATGAAGCCGAAAAACAATGCTTTTCGCTCGGGTTTGTTTACAGTACGTCTTTCAAGATGGCGAATACGATAATTGCACGTATGGTGTACATGTACATGTGTATGGTGCACGCATTACGCAATGGCATCCACACGCCATGACCGTGTGCATGTAACAGGAGCGGTGGCGAATCCACACATTTACAAATCATCGCGTTTTCATTGTGGTTGATTTGTTTTTGTCATTGCGACCCTTTTGAAGGCAGACCATAGCTAGTGCTGGCAAGAGTCACTCTTCCTGTTTGTTTTGCTTTTACAAGACATGCATGTGTTGCTTTGTTCGGTGGTGCTAATTCAATTAAAACAAACAAACAAACAAACAAACACGACTCGTTAGTTTCGTGCGATCTTGACGTGTAATATAGTCACATATGACCGCTCCTTTCCTCTCATATACCTTCCATTGAGTCAGTCTGCTGTCATAATTTTTACTACATGTACAAGTAGACAAATTTGAGAATATCTACCGGTAGTTTTCTTTTCACATCACGATTATGTCATGCTACATGATTTTTGTTTCACTTCCGTTGTCAAATATTGCGGTAGAATAGTTTACATAGAAAGCCAAACGAAGAGCACGCACTATACAGAGCGAGCGTATATAGATGTAGATCACTATAGCAGGAACAATGGAGCATGTAATCGTGCACGCGTGGACAAAGCATTCCCTAAACGCTGCAACTGGTGTCTCCGAAAGCCGAATTATGTAAATGTGTGCGACGCACCAGCCAATCGCATGCGAGACCCTGCGCCGTAGCAACACTGGGGATATTGGCGCGGCGTTCGAAAGAAGCTCGAAACTGACGAGTGCAATCCAACATAGGGTGCTTGAAATTCCATTTTCGATAGGAAAAACTTAATCTTATGCTATGAAATTTAGTGTAGATGTAGAAAACACATCAAGGATTCGATTTCTGCAAAAAACCTAAATCGACAAAAATAATAGTAAAAATCTTTGTACCCCGCCTAGGAGGGAATTTTCTCTTGCGACTTTTGCCTGAAACCGTTGTCGCGGGTCACAAATGTTCATTTTCACACGTTTTAGAGTGACGTCAGGGATCGCTCCAAAATCTTCGAGTGATTCCTGAGGTCACTCCAAAATGAGTGAAAATAAAATTTTCACTCAAAATTCCCTCCAGTTTTACTCTAAATTCACTCTTTTTTTGTATTCACTCTTTTAAGAGTGAATATTTTCACTCGATTTTTTTTTTACAGAGTAAGATGCCAACGAAAGTATGGGACGATGTATGAGTGAGTGTGTGTTGTGTGTGTGTGTGAGTGTGTGTTGTGTGTGTGTGTACATGTGTGTGTGCGCGCGGATGTGTGTGTGCGTGTGTGTGTGTGTGTGTGTGTATGTGTGTGTGTGTGTATGTAAATGTGTGTGTATGTAAATGTGTGTATATGTGTGTGTGTGTGTGTGTGTGTGTGTAATGGTATACATGTGTGCGTGCGTGCGTGCGTGCGTGCGTGCGCGGGAGTAATGGCAGGGTTAGATTTTCGGGTTGGTGCACCAACGTGTCTGCGCCAAGTGGCCTGCATTGTGTGTGCGTACGTAGACGTGAGGGTTTGTAGTTTTTGTTGGGGGGGGGGGGGGAGGGGATGGGTTATTTCACATTTATTCTATGTAAAGAAATATATCTATTGAGATGATTTTATTTCATTTTGATTGTCTGTATTATGATAAGTATTCATGTGTGTAGATTTTAATGTTTTACTGTTCAATAATGTATGAAGGTTAACTTTGTGTTACGATGAATGTTTATGTATTTTTATCATGGGCAGGGCTCTCTGGAAGAGCAGGACCTGCTGGTCTTGATGAGACTACCCTGTGGAAATAAAACTGAAATGATAATAATAACGCTATAGTGCTCGTGCTCGCGTAATTATCCCTGCTATAATTATGAATATCGTTCAATAAACGTGTGAGGCTCTTTTGTATCAATTAGATTATCCCATTGTGAGGAGTAAAATTGCACTTTTTCTTTTTTTCAACTAGGTTCCAAGCAACACAAGACGGGATTAAAATATTTACCAGAGTGAGAGAAAGAGAGAGACAGAGATGACGAGATGCAGACTGACAGAGGCTTGGGCGGGTGTTAAGAAACAGAGAGACTACTTAAATGCATCAAGCACCTCAGAGACCATGTTTTTATTAGAGACCTAAATAATGTAGAGACGATGATTTTATGATTTTTGCTGCTGTTGTTGCTGCTGATGGTGTTATTATTGCTGTTGTTGTTATTACCGTTAAATCTGTAGGCATCCACAATTGAATAATTCTTCAATTTTAAATTTTTAATTTTTGATAGTTTATACCTTATACTTCAAAATCAGGTTTGCAGTCAGACCATTGAATTAGGTTAAAAAAACATCGAATTTCTGATTTAAGCATAATTTTGTAGTCGTATGGTTCTTCTATCATCTGCCGAAATTTGGAAGCTAAATAATCACAGAAAAAAAATGATAAATTAGCGTTTTTCGAGACCATTATTTTCCGATTTTCAACGTTGCACATTTTGTTGTTATTTTTCATTACCAAGTTCTTGAGTAATGTTAACATGTGCGAATGATTTAGAAAATGAAAGGAAGAAGAATAAGAGACCAGTCCTGCTTGACAATAATAATAATAATAATAATAATGATAATAATAATAATAATAATAATAATAATAATGATAATAATAATAATAACATATACATGTATATATGTGACCATGCACCTCAAAACGAACATAAAGTCGCACACACTGATTTTGCGTGAGGACTGAAAATAAGTGAAATGGGTCAACGTAGCAGATCTTGACTTTTTCATAATTTCTGAAATAGCGGGTCTTCTTTTACATTATGCTAAAGTTTGGAATCATAAAACGGGCAAGAAATTGTGTTTTTTTTTAGCAGTTTATTTCGAGCTTTTTTGGTAGAATAGTGTGATTAGGTGTGTCTTTAGAATCCCTTTTTCATTTCTGAAAAACTTTGTCCACACTCTTCACTTCCAACTCTAATAACTTTTGAAAGGATAGTGCTACTGCTTTGAAAGTTGACATTGATTATGGACAGAATGTGTTAATGAGGCATGCATAATTTCAGTTTAATCTGCTAATCCCTTCATTGTTGTTACTCTGGTGCCTTACTTTCTGTTTTTTGTCCCATTCATTGCACAGCCAGCACGGTTTGGTAAAGATTAAGCGCTTGAATAGACACTGTCCTTCAGATCCTCTTTTCTCAGTTCACACTTTTCCTGAGTTTGTGCTTTCTTCCCAATATTTAGATAGGTTAGGAGAGTCCATTTGGTTTGAGTTATACGTCATTTTAAGGCTTAAAGTCCGTTCTTTCAGAATATTGTCTGTTGAGAATGAGAAGGGCTTTAAGTCTTCTCGAACACTATGGGTTTTGTGGTCACTTAACGCCCTTATCATTCTAAAAATTCATGTCTGGCGACTTTTTGTTTGTTTTGAGGTGCAGGGTTACATATAATAATAATGATGACGATATTAATGATAATAATGATAACAATAAGTTATTATTATTATTATTATTATTATCATGTTTATTACATTCTTCATTATCATTGTGTGACAATACATATCGCATATTATCTTGACATCTCTCACCGCTCCTGTCACTGCCGCTTATTTTTTTTCAATGAGAGCCAAGACTATCCACGTTCATAATCTTCCTATTAAAAAAAAAAAAAAAATGAACACGCACAAAAGGCGATACATACAACAATAGATATGTAACCATGTTACCCCCCCCCCCCCCCCTTACCCGTTTATTAAAGGTTTTCCGGTCATTCGAATTCACTATTGGAACATTGAAATTCACTATCAAAGCATTCAAATTCACTGTCGGAGCATTCATATTCACTATCGGAGCATTGAAATTAAAGAAATTCATGTCAAGCTTGTGACGGGATCCGTCGGTCATTCAAATTCGTGAATAGGCAACCATGATCCAAATAACTGCATTCAATTTAAAATAAGTCCTGAATTTAGTTAGTTTGTGGCCGTGTGTCTTTTTTCATATACACTTAAATATATTGAGATTTATAATAAAGATTATTTATCTTGCAGTAGAGGTCCACCGGTTCATTAAAAAAAATAAATCTGGCTTCACGAAGAGGAATATACAGTCACATGTCCTTCGGATAGGACACAAAACAGACGTACCATGTGTTAGACAGTCACGACTCATGCACGTATTGAAAAGATCCCACTCATCGCAAAGGGCGGGGTGCTTAACCCTGTGAAGTGGTCCCACCTTACATCCATCTGGATCCCATGGAAGACCAGCTATTGCAACTGAAAATCTTACCATCTCCATAGATTGAAAATGAAACAAACAAACGTTACGCACTTTATAGTCCTCCAGATGAGTATGATACGGAACTTAAAGTTGGTTGACACCTTCGGAAAAAAAAAACAATTTCGACTTCAATGAAACTGATAACATGAACATTGTATAGGTCTTGTTTGTTGCTTATTGCTATCTTATTGGACTTTGTGAGATCATTATGAATCAGGTTGTCTTTAAGTTGATGCAATAGTGTCGGAGAGTTGTCAGCATGCAGTATCATCAAAATATTCAAATATATATATATATATAATATATGACCCACTACAACAAAAGGATCCTGAAGTCGCTGACGGCTGAGCCGAGAAAATCGAGTTTGAAGTCACATCATCAAAATTGGTCAAAACAATTAGATTTCTATTTTCGGCATAATATTGTAGCCTAATGTTTTGTCTATCATTTACCGAAATTTCGAAGCTAAATGATCAAAGGAAAGGCGAGAAATCAGCGTCTTTCTGGGCCATGATTTTCCGACTTTCAACGTAACAAAAACGTGTCCGAAGATATGGATTTAGCGCCGCAGCTAGACTCCGCCCCTAGCAACGAGGGAGTGATCTTATTGGTCAGTGCGTGGCATTCTGATTACTGATTGGTCGTACGTAGACCGCTGACGCTAAGCTTGAATGAACATCGTGGAGGTCGCTAGGAGCATGCCTTCCATTGTCAAGCGGTGAAAACTGTCTCGCCTCCGCCTGATTATGTTAGCGTCGGAAGAAAAACTTTGAAGGCGTTTTCTCGAAACTCTGATTTCCTCAACCACTTGACATGCGCTAATAAAACAATGGATATTTCCGCAACCAAGTACTTTTATGAGTTGTGCTATGTATGAAATTAAAGTAGAAGAGTGAGTGAATAATGTCATGCCATTTTCAGAAAATTGTCCTCCCCGACTTTCAGATCCTTTTCGTTTGCCTCATTAACACATTCTGTCCATAATCAATGCCAACTGTCAAAGCAGTAGCACTATCTTTTCAAAAGTTATTAGAGTTGAAAGTGAAGAGTGTGGACAAGGTTTTTCAGAAATGAAAAAGGGATTCTAAAGACACACCTAATCACACTATTCTACCAAAAATGTTCGAGATAAACTGCTAAAAAAACACACTTTCCTGCCCGTTTTATGATACCAAATTTTAGCATAATGTAAAAGAAGACCCGCTCTTTCAGAAAATATGAAAAAGTCAAGTTCGGCTCGGTTGACCCATTTCACTTATTTTCAGTCCTCACGCAAAATCAGTGTGTGCGATTTTATGTTCGTTTTGAGGTGCATGGTCACATATTCTGAAAGAGCAGACTTTAAGCTTTAAAATGATGTATAACTCAAAGCAAATGGACTCTCCTAACCTATCTAACTACTGGAAAGAAAGCACAACTTCAGGAAAAGCTTTTTTTGTGAACTGAGAAAAGAGGCTCTGAATTACAGTGTCTATTCAAGCGCTAAATCTTTACAAAACCATGCTGGCTGTGCGACGAATGGGACAAAAAAAAAATCAGGAAGTAAACCACCAGAGTAACAGCAATGAAGGAATTATCAGATTAAAGGGAAATTGAGCATGCCTCATTAACAAATTCTGTCCATAATCAATGCCAACTTTCAATGCAGTAGCTCTATCCTTTCAAAAGTTATTAAAATTGAAAGTGAAGAGTGTGGACAAGGTTTTCAGAAACGAACAAGGGATTCTAAAGACACACCAAATCACATTATTCTACCAAAAATGTTCGAGATAAACTGCTAAAAAACACACTTTCCTGCCCGTTTTATGATACCAACTTTTAGGATAATGTATAAGAAGGCCCGTTCTTTCAGAAAATATGAAAATGTCAAGTTCGGCTCTGTTGACCCATTTCACTTATTTTCAGTCCTCACGCAAAATCAGTGTGTGCGATTTTATGTTCGTTTTGAGGTGCATGGTCACATATTCTGAAAGAGCAGACTTTAAGCTTTAAAATGATGTATAACTCAAATCAAATGGACTCTCCTAACCTATCTAACTACTGGAAAGAAAGCACAACTTCAGGAAAAGTGTGAACTGAGAAAAGAGGCTCTGAATTACAGTGTCTATTCAAGCGCTAAATCTTTACCAAACCATGCTGGCTGTGCGATGAATAGGACAAAAAAAAAAATCAGGAAGTAAACCACCAGAGTAACAACAATGAAGGAATTATCAGATTAAAGGGAAATTGAGCATGCCTCATTAACAAATTCTGTCCATAATCAATGCCAACTTTCAATGCAGTAGCTCTATCCTTTCAAAAGTTATTAAAATTGAAAGTGAAGAGTGTGGACAAGGTTTTCAGAAATGAAAAAGGGATTCTAAAGACACACCTAATCACACTATTTACCAAAAATGTTCGAGATAAACTGCTAAAAAACACACTTTCCTGCCCGTTTTATGATATATACAAAATTTTAGCATATTGTAAAAGAAGACTAGCTCTTTCTTATAAAAAAAAAATATATATAAACACATATATATATATATATATATATATATATATGTATATATGTGACCCTGCACCTCAAAACAAACAAAAAGTCGCCAGACATGAATTTTTAGTTAAGACCATATTCTGAAAGAGCAGACTTTAAGCTTTAAAATGATGTATAACTCAAATCAAATGGACTCTCCTAACCTATTTAAATATTGGAAAGAAAGCACAAACTCAGGAAAATTGTGAACTGAGAAAAGAGGCTCTAAAGTACAGTGTCTATTCAAGCGCTTAATCTTTACCAAACCGTGCTGGCTGTGCAATGAATGGGACAAAAAACAGAAAGTAAACCACCAGAGTAACAACAATGAAGGGATTATCAGATTAAACTGAAATTAAGCGTGCCTCATTAACACATTCTGTCCATAATTAACGCCAACTTTCAAAGCAGTAGCACTATCCTTTCAAAAGTTATTAGAGTTGAAAGCGAAGAGTGAGGACAAGGTTTTCCAGAAATGAAAAAGGGATTCTAAAGACACACCTAATCACACAACTCTACCAACAATGTTCGAGATAAACTGCTAAAAAAACACACTTTCCTCCCCGTTTTATGATACCAAATTTTAGCATAATGTAAAAGAAGACCCGCTCTTTCAGAAAATATAAAAAAGTCAAGTTCGGCTAGGTTGACCCATTTCACTTATTTTCAGTCCTTACGCAAAATCAGTGTGTGCGACTTTATGTTCGTTTTGAGGTGCACGGTCACATATATATATATATATATATATATATATATATATATACATGTGTATATGGGTGAGAATTTTGAACGATGTACAATTGCCAATTTTCGCACCTTATGACATTCTTTCCCTTAGAACACGCCAGGATGATCTAAGAAACCAGATTTTTTTTTTTCATGTCATCTCAAAGATTGGTAAATTCAGGAAATATACGTTTTGGTTGACTTTTGCCTGATATTTTTCATTTGACAAAGACTTATAGCGTAAAAATACGGTAAAAACGCTATTTTCACAATAATTTTTGCTTTTCAAACTAATGATGTGCATTTTTTTATGGTACGTGGCATCTAATATCTGACCATGTTCTGGATCTGACATATCATGGGTATGTACCACACAATTATAAGAACTTTATGAGCACGTATAAAATTACAGAGAACAATTGAAATATCAAAGTCCGAAACAGACGAACGTCTGTGATGCTTTTATTTCTATCGCTGCTGCAAATTCTACTTTGTTGTCCCAACTGTAACAAATACGATAATTTGCTGTTCCACCTAATGAACATATCCTGCAAAAATTGTTCGTCTGCTGGCTGTATATGGGACGTAATATTTTTTTTTCCAAAATTATACTCAGTTTTCGTCTCGGACGTGCTTCCGCTTTTTTCTAATAAAGATCGTAGCCCATTAAACGTTATTGGCGATATTGTTCTGAGTCGTAATCAACTAAGATCTAGCCACACGATTATATGTTTGTTTTGAGTTTCTGTCCATCCTTTGTCAAGTAGGAACCGAAATTATATTTTTTGACGAACCTCCGAGGAAAAATGAACGTCCGTGATGATTAAAACGTTTTCGAGTGGGACACCATCTTGCTTTGATGGCGAAGGTGCATTTTACCTTTGGCTCTCTAGCGGAGGAGCTGCATGTCATTTTCGGAGCGGACTGAGGTTCGTCCACAGTTTTTGGACCATGAAATTCACCGAAAACCAAGCAAATGATTAATATTTTCTCTGAAAATTCACCTCCTGATCCCCCTCTGAGCAATACATTTGTTGTAAGGATGTCAAATTTCTTATAATTTGCATTGACGATACCTTTTTCAAATTTTTGAAAGAGTTAGGAAGGCTAGGTACTCTCTGCCGATTAGTTATCCGTCCTGGAACATGACCCTTGTAGTAGAACGAACGTCCGTGACAATTCCAGCGAACGTCCGTGACGTATGCAATCCCTCCGATAGGGATATCTTGTCCCGAAAATGTCCTGTATTCTTTAAAACTTTTGGCTCCAATAGCGACAAATAAAGTTTTACAAAGTAAACAATGAGTTTAGAGCAGTAGTTTCAGAATTTTTAAGGCGTTATGTGATCATGATGAACAAACAGTTGAAAATTTACTCACAATTTTACGCTTGTTTTCCCTGTAATTATACAAAAACAGCTTAACACTGAAAACACAGTTATAGGAAAATGGAATTTTGCGTAATCTGTAATTTCTGTGCATTTAAATTTCTTTCTAATGAGGTTCTTGAGACAATTTGTACTGTTACAGGTTCTGAAAGTTTCGCTCACGGACGTTCTGTCCGAGAAAGGAAATTTCTGATAATTACAAATATATCACTGCACATAAAGTTAATGTTAGTTGAAAATATTACCAAATCACCGAGCCACTCATACCCGAAAGTGAATAACGGTCATCACTCGATTTACCTGTAATAACAAACGGAAAACGTTTTGGTCACGGATGTTCGTTGGTAGAATAAGTCAATGGATTACATAGAAGGAGAAAGAGGATCAGTGCCACTTTTTAGTGACAGGTGCTCAAAGTGTTTATCTTTTGAATATGGTAGCTGCCGTCTCAAACAGAACACATCCAGTTTTGGTCTCCGTAACGGACGTTCGCTGTAATTGTCATGATATTAAATGCCTTAATTCTTATTTTTCTCTTCGTGACGATTCTTCTCTCATTCCCTCAATAGCCTGAACATGCTGCGACCAAACAGAAAACAAAAACAAAACAAAACAAACCAAAACAAATCCGAAAAGTGCTACGCAATCACATTCAGGGTAATGACGGAAGAAGTCTGTAATGGGCATGTGTTGAATAAGAAACGGAAAAGTTTCAAAAGGACGTGGAGGCAGTTGAATGAAAATGACTGAGAAACAGAGAAGGGATCGAGCTCCACCACACAGAGAAAAGAATTGCCAGTGCACTGCCGTTATACCAAATTCCTCTGGAGAAGTTTTTGTTTGTTTGTTTGTTTATGTTTTTTATTCATCGAAATGCCGTAACAAGCGAACAAAAATAATGCAGTATACAATTATTGTCTGATGAGAACACACAAATACTCCGCTTATCATCACGTGGTGTTGTTTTATACTCATCACTGAAAAGCAATGTTCATTTGTAATTCTTGTAATTATTGTAATTTTTTCATTTTACATTGAAGAGACAGAGAGATCGTCAATTTGTTTGTGCTTTTGTGCTTACTTTGAAAACACATGTTAAAAAAAGCAATGATTAAGAATAGGTTTAAGGTTGCACTTTGATACATTCGCTCTTCCAAAGATTCGTTACTCCGATGTCCAAAGGTTTGTTATTCCGAAAATGAAAAAAAAAATGTTTGTAGTTAATTCAGGAGGTTTGTTATTAAAAAAATGTTCTTATTCCGAAAGTTTGTTAGTCCGAAAAATAGATATTAAGGATCATTATGTTTAGGTCCGTTCTTCTAAAAGTGGAATGGGCCTGATATTCGTTTAGGTGAAAACGGTTATTATGAGGTTTTGAAATTTGGAGGATGTTAGTTGTTAATTTGTTTCTCCACATTTGGATAAGCGAACCTGATTTTTCATGTTCCAATTGATAAACCTTTCGATTAACCTTCGGAGATTCCTATCATTTACCGAATGAAAAAGCTTCATAAAAATACAAACTCTATCAATTTTCGTATTGACAAACTGTATGAATAACGAGCCTCCGAAGTGACGCGCTACAAAATGTTTGTTATAACAAACCATATTGTATGATATCGAGGTCACAAACATCCATCCAAGTTGTATGGACTTATTGTGTCTTGTTATGACGAAACTTCGCAGTATGGAAGCTATTATCATTTCTGACTAATATAATAACACAAATTCTCCTCGGTAACAGTGTGTAACACAAGGAGCAAACGCAAAGGGATTTCTTCCTAACGTATTTGTTTGCCCTCCCCAGCTAAAGTTCGTATTTCTATAACGGAGCACATTTCTGTTGTTTTTCTATGTTAATTCTTTGTCATAATTTTAGCCGTGACCATGTTCGTTATAAGCAAATTTTGCACTGTAGACTTCATATAAGTTTAGGACCTGAATCTTTACTTCATGATAACGAAATTTCCATAAATATATTCGTTCTCAAGGATGGACTACGTCACTGAGATTACACGTACGTTTGTACGTTCATTTACGAGAGATGGAAAAATTGTTTTTTTTTTTGATTCCTCAGTATGAGAAGATAAACAAGCTTATATATAATTGAGAATTGGTAATATCTATTCAGGATTTTACAAAGGAGTTTGTTCTCGACATGAAATTGCTGTTTGTTGTGAGTAGAATGCGTTTCCAACTCAAGAGAGCTGCATTGTTCAATATCTTGTTTGTTCCGAACGTCCGTGAGCTACATGGGAACCTCCGTGATGAAAACTATGCTATGTTTGTTGGGTTATAGAGACTGCCTAGATCAGATACATCTGAAAAAGGTATGTTATTATTTGGGAGTGAGGATTAAAGTATGGGATAGTGAAATAGGAGGTCAAAATATTGAGTTTCTTTAAAATGCGCGTAAAGTCGAGAAAGTGTTTAGCAGAAGAGCAATATTTCAACAGAAATGACGAATTTAGTTACATCAGTTGTCTACCATTACGTACAGGTTAAGAGTACAAGCTTGATATTCTGCAAGCACGTACACATGTCCCTTAAAATATTTCGTTAGGATTTTGAACTGAATCATATCTTTGCAAACTATGTTAAATGATATTTAAATGTATGTGCAGTACTATTTCTCACGGACGTTCGCTGCTCTGGACATGGTAAACTTCAGCGGTGAATAAATCCTAGTATAATTGGATTCATATTAAATCTTGAGTTATACTCTTTCAGGTAAGATGAATGATTTGGATAATTTCCTACTTTTTAAATTTTGCCTTGTTTTGGCTCAATTGTACATCGTTCAAAATTCTGACCCATATATATATATATATATATATATATATATATATATATGAGACGGAAGGAAAACTTGCAGTATAGACGTTGCAGTGGTGTTCAGTCTTGCCTTTATTCCCCGAGCTTTCGGCTATTTCACTAGCCTTTTTCAAGGGCTTGATGAGACATAACATAAAAGCAAAATAGCAACCAATTTGCATGCATTTGAACAGAAATAGAAATAGAAATAGTAATAACAAGAAGCCAATCAAACGGAATATAGGCAGTGGCACCAATTCGCATACATTTCAACAGAATAAGGCAGACATCAGAACAAAAACAAAAACAAAAAACAGAAAACTGCCTATATTCCGTTTGATTGGCTTCTTGTTATTACTATTTCTATTTCTATTTCTGTTCAAATGCATGCAAATTGGTTGCTATTTTGCTTTTATGTTATGTCTCATCAAGCCCTTGAAAAAGGCTAGTGAAATAGCCGAAAGCTCGGGGAATAAAGGCAAGACTGAACACCACTGCAACGTCTATACTGCAAGTTTTCCTTCCGTCTCACATATACCAATGATGCAGTACCCACCACGTACGAGGCCAAGCCCCCTTCACATTATATATATATATATATATATATATATATATATATATATGTATGTATGTTGCATCATTGTCTTTGCACTGACGAAGGTCTGAGGTAGACCGAAAATTTTGTAATAAAAAAAATTGTAATCGTCGGATCCATGGCGTACTTGAGACTCTTTCTTTTATATAAATATATATTATATTATATATATATATATATATATATATATATACTACATACATGTATGTATGTAATATTTATATATATATATATATGAAGGGTTTGTTTGCAAAAACCGATAAGTCCTTTTTTGAAGATTTTGAAGTACGATCTCTGTCATAAAGTACAAAATAATACCTTTTAAATGATATATTGGTCACTACATATAAAGGTATATTTTTGAAGTTATGGTCAAAAGAAGCAAAAATTTTCTTATTATTCTCTTTATTTTTCTTGACCTTTAATCGCAAATATCTCCATTTGGCAAATATGGACTTATCGGTTTTTGCAAACAAACTCTTCATATATATATATATATATATATATTACATATATATATATATATATATATATATATATAATAAGAATACTTAATTACTGCCAAGTTGGATAACTAAATAAAAAAAAAATGTTTGGTAAAAACAATGAAATACAAATAGGGGGAAGTGGATTTGGGTTAAAATAAAACAAAAACTCAGCCAGGTGAAAGCAACAACAACAACTACAAATTTGAAACTTTTTTATGTTATATCTAGTAAAGAGTGGATCTGAACGTCAACATGCAAGGACACCTAAAAATAATACAAAGTGCCCTTGTTTTAATAACGTTAATTTTTCTAACAAAATATTTCATGGGAGTTTCCCAAACGTAAAATACCGTAATTAAGATAATGTAATATAAAAAACAACAGCAACAACAACAACGTCAGCAAAGAGGACAACGATTCTATTAATTTGTAAGTTTGTTAACTATGTTCGTAACAATAATGGATTCTAAGCGTGAGAACTCCTTGAGATTTCTTTTTACGATCAATTCAATATAAATTAGTGTCAATCATGAATAGATGTACCCAATGATTATGAAAACTTTCAGTTTTGTGCTTGACAATTCCTCCGTAGTGTGGAGTTGTATTGTTCTTTGTTTCATAAATTGCACACAACACCCGCCGCATTGTTAAATTGACCTCTTGAAGTGAACCTAAACTCTAAGCCTCTTTTGTCAGGACACACTTTTCTGGAGAGTGTGCTTCGTCTCCGTTGTTGAGATGGGCGAGGAAAGTCAAATTGTTTTGAAATATGTGTAATTTCAAAGCATAGAGGTTTTTTTAATGTCTATGACCTTGTACATTTTATGCGTGTGCGTGTCTTCCGGATAAGCAGGGCTCACGTGTTTAGCGTTTGATGTGGGTTATTACTGTTACTGATGGCTATTCGTATAATTAACTGCATACACAATTCAGATATATGCTATATAGGTAAGTTAGTGTTATGGGACATATTTTTTGAGAAAGTCTGTTTCAACCTGATAGAAACTGGTACTATTCAAGTTTGCAAACGGTGTACACGGCCAACGCTCTACACTATGTTATATTTTCTGATGCTCATGGGAATCTCCTTTTCCTCGATATCCTCACGAGAAATCTTCCTAGAAGGTGAGTAAGTTAACTTAAATTTTTATAAAACTACTCCAGACACTCTTTGGTGTTTTTTTTAACTCTTTATGTCTTTCGCACGTCCCACTCAGTCGATGGCGTGCCAACTTCACATATTCTGCTCAAACACTGTAAAAACATCGGTGTTAGATTTAACACCACGGGTGTTAAATCTAACACCGATCAAACTTCAATAAAGGACCACACCCACAGGTGTTGAAAATTCACTGTGATGGTGTTGAAAAGTGTTCACCTGACACTTCGTGGTGTTAATTTGACACTGTACCTGGTGTTATTTTGACACTGTACTGGTGTTAATTCAAAAATGACACCACATGGTGTTGATTTGATATTTGTTGGTGTTAATATCAATGGTTTAACACCCGTCCAGCTTCAATAAGAGACCACACCAGCTGGTGTTACTTTGGTGTAAATTTATTTTTCACATTTCTTTCAAAAATCTAGTATTTTAATGTAAAATTCTTGATCGTCTTGTTGAAATTAAAAATCGACAAGAAGTGCAGTTACTAAGAAAAAACAGTTTAACATTTGGAAATGACACCCGGAGGTGTTAATTTAACACCTTAAATGAGCACCGAAAATTTAACACCAGCTCGGTGTTCACTATTTAACACCCGACTTTTTGCAGTGAGCGCACTAATCCGCTTAAACCGATCTATAAATCGCCTTATCCCGCGGTACAATGAAAGCTTTTTTCGCGCTTTATGTTCCTTTTACATACAGCTTGTATTCTATGCGATGATTGACTATCAAGCTAGTGGTTTTCCCAACTGAATTTGCGTGTAAATTCTAAGTTTCTCTCATGGTTTCATGTGCAAAGTCGTGCCTTTGCAGTAATGTAGCAACTGGTCATTGAAAAAAAAAAGACTTAATGAAAATAAATTTGTCATACAATTTATATCAGAGCAAATCTTGGCATTCATCTTCAACTTTGCTCACTATTATGTCAAGCTTAACAGAAATTTTTAGAAGTTATATAGATTGGAAAAAAACAAAAAATTCTTTCTCAAAGCATGACTACCTTCGTGTCTCAGAATAACGTGGCACACAGGAGGTTTCCACTATGGCAAATAAAAAGTTAATGTAAGAGAAATTTTTGTAAAATTTTTGTAATAGGTTTGCAATTCTAGTCAGAGATTGCTTGTTTTCCATGATTTACAGCCATTGAGTGCGTATAATCGTTAATGAGTAACCTTCACTCTTAAAACATCCGAGTCAGAACTGACCCGGAACTGGGTCCGTTGGGGTCACACACAGTTCCGGGTGAGAAATGACCAGGGATGGGGTCAGATATGATCCATTCAGAGTCATGAATTGGGTCTGGGTGACGCCATTCGGTTTCTTCATGACCAAATTCCAAGTCATTTTTGACCCGGAACGGTGTGTGACCCCAACGGACCCAGTTCCGGGTCAGTTCTGACTCGGACTTTTTTAGAGTGTTCAAGCAATCTTGTTTCGGGATGGAAATGAAAGAGTAATGATTGATGGAACTTGTTTTTCTTTAAACTAAATCAAAATATCAGCTAATATAAAAAATAACTTCCTTTTTTTTTTGGGGGGGGGGAGGGAGGAGGGATTGAAAGTTGGAGATCTCAGTTAAGGAGACAGGTGACTTGAAATAGTACGAGATTAATCTCTGTGATTTCAGTCAACACAACTGAACGAATTTCTAGTCAAGTCATTAATTACTTCAAGTTTTATGATACCAACATTTGAAATGACAAAACAAAATACGTTTAATTCCGGTTCCATTCGAACTATCTTAACGAGATCAAATGACAGAAAAAGAGAATTCAAGTCAAATCTATCAATCATAATTGTGGGACTGCTTTTGTGTTTCATTTATGTGCAACTTACCTCGGCTGCTTTGAGCCTCACTGTCAGACAACGGATATCAATGCAGACCTATCGCGGTGTAACGGATCGATCGTTTGGAACTGTGTCAAATCCTGCAGGGATATGGACCTCATATATGCGGCCATCCGAGACGATGAATGCAACTGCTCCAGGACGTTCAATTGTTCTGAGCAATCTGCTTTGGATGACAGCAAATGTGGACGCCCATGCCCTGATACCAGTTTCATGTTTTGTGGAGGAAAGCCACGGATCAGTGTTTATGAAGGTAACCTTGAATTAGAAAATTGAGTATATGAATATAAGAACGACCCAAGTCCATGGAAGACCATTTCGAGTAAACTAAAAAAAACTTCATATCTTTTTTGTTTGTCCAATAATATTCTATATAACTGTGATGGGAAGGCAACATTGTATATACAAATTAGAACATATATTATTATGACAATTAACAATAACATTAATTGTGGAGAGGCCATTTTGTGTGATGGACTTGGGTCGTTCTTTGATTCATATGGACTTGGGTTGTTCTTTGATTCATATACATGATATTCTGCTATAGAGATGAGAGAAGGACGAGAGAGGGCACTATAATATGAATGTAAGAATGATCCAAGTCCTTCATTCTTACATTCATATAATATTTAACTCATTTATTTCAGGCACTTCCGGGGGTAATTAGGATTTATCATTTATACACAAGATGAGTCCATGCATAAGCTACAATTTCCCATGTCAAACTGAATTTGGCCAAAAATTGGACTTGGGTCGTTCTTATATTCATATACTCAATTCTTTTCCTGTTCATTGAAGAGGCAACTATACACCGCTACGCTTTAATAAAGTCATCGTACAAATCGTTTTGTTGCTTGCCTTAAATTTTCTATCCTGCTAAAAGTAAGCATATCTATTTCTAAACGCAAAGGAGCATTATGACAGGTTGGTCGATATACCATAATGTAAATATAGGCATACCTGTGCTTTGGCGTCTTGATCGCTACCGGCGGATTTCACGATGTGGCGATCTTCTGACTTTCTGAGTTGAGTTGAGTTGAGTTGAGTTGAGTTGAGTTTATTAACAAGTGATTTTTTAGGTTTCTTCGAAATGAAGATCTTGTTCTTTCCTCTTGAACATTTTTGGGCAAACTATTCCAAAACTTTGATCCGACAAAAGATATAGAAAATGTACCATGTGTCGTTTTACATTTCGGGAGTCTAAGCATGGAATGATCTTTGCCTCTAGTCCTGTATGCATGATTCATTGGCTCATAATATTACGTTACAGAATGTGGTAAATGTCCCTTGTGTAGATCATATACAAAGGTTGACACTGCAGGCTTATGCAGGTCAAAAACATCTAGCACTCTTAGACTGGTGAATAATGGCCTAGAACCTGTTCTTAAGGGGGAAAATGTAACTGCTCTCACGGCCATTTTTTGCGCTAAAAATATACAATTTAAGTGGCTTCTGTAGGTACTTCCCCATGCTTCAATTCCATAAAGTATATGTGATTGTATAAAGAATTTATATAAAAGCATGAGAACATGCCTTGGAACAAAGTATCTTAACTTGAAGATTAAGCCAATTTTGCGCCTAATGCATTTGTTGATACATTTAATCTGATCCTTCATCATCAAGGTCTCATCAATTTGGATACCTACAAAAGATGCTACATTTACTCTTTCTATAACCGTTTCAGAGACCTTTAACTGCAATTGGTTGTCTTGGTCCTTTAATAATCACATAATTTGTTTTCTTCAAGTTAATAGTTAATTTATTCACAATACACCATTTCTGTACCTCATTCAATTTTCCATTTACATCATTCATATCAATTTCTTTTGTACCTTTGGGAAACGTATGAAAAATACTTGAATCGTCAGCGAATAGTCTGAACTGAAAATAGTTACATGAGCTAGGTAAGTCATTGATGAATAATAGAAACAGTGTGGGTCCTAGCACTGATCCTTGTGGTACTCCACATGTGATCGTTCTACGACTGGATACTTCATTCTTGTAGCACAATACCTGCGATCGGTTTGAGAGATAATTTTGGAACCACTGCAACACAATGATGCCTCTTATGCCATAATATTCTAACTTCGCTGAAAGGATGCAATGATTGATTGTGTCAAACGCCTTTTTGAAATCTATAAATATACCAACTGTTATTTCACCTTTATCATTTGCATGTATTAATGTATTAAACCAAATTGATTAATGATAATTTTGTACTGTATTTCTTACGAAATCCATACTGGTGTCTGTACAACATTTTAGTGGACTCTAAAAAGTCCATTAGACGACCATTGACTAATTTCTCAAAAATTTTTGCAATTACTGGCAGAACCGAAATTGCTCTGTAACTAACTGGGTCATCTTTCGAACCTTTCTTGAACAAAGGCGTCACTTTTGCAATCTTAAGTGCATCTGGGAATTGGCCCATTTCCAATGACAAATTAAAGATATAAGTCAATGGGGAAACAATATATGGTGCTGCGTCCTTGATCAATCTTATTGACAAATTATCATAACCATGAGACTTTGTAGCATCAAGAGCATATACAATATCCATAATTTCTTCTTCTCTTATAGGTTTCCAAGCCAAAGACTTTGTGTTTCTGGCACCAAAATAATCTTGAAAACAACTATTAGGAGGCCCATTTGGTATTTGTTCTGCCAAATTTGCCCCAACAGTGACAAAGTAGTTACTGAGTTCTTGGGCTATTTCATTTTGAGAAGATACAGCTTTATCAATTCCACCTCGATTGATAGTTAACTTTTCTATATCCAAATGCTTATTCTTACCCTTTCTACCAATTAACTCATTACTAGAATCCCAGGTCTTTGGCATGTTACTTTTATTACGATTAAAAGAATTGTAATAATATAATCTCTTTGCATTTTTAATGACGTTACCAAAGTGTTTCGATACCTTTTATACTTGTTTCCGTATTCGTAACTAAAATTTGAAGACCTGTAGTTTTTTATAAGTTGTGCTTCTTCTTGATGGATTTAAGAACACCTGATGAAATCCAAGGTTTCTTTGGGTTGTTCTTTTTCTGGGATACATTATATTCTATTGTAGGTGCATGCTTATCACATATTTTCTCAAACATATCATGAAAAACTTTATAAGCTGTGTTTACATTGTCGTATCTAGATACATGTGCTCATGGGCATTAAATGACTTCTAGGATCGGGCAAATTTTTGCACAAAGACATTCGTATTTTTGTTCCCATTTTCAAAGATTACAAAAATTGGAAAATGATCTGACACATCAGTCTCAATGACACTTGAATGAATTGTATGACTGTACACATTAGTATAAATATGATCAATAATAGACGACGTAGAATCTGTCACCCTTGTGGGTGACGAGATAATCTGTTGCACTCCTGTACTCTCTACCATACTAAGATAATCATACACCTTTTGATTATTCGTTTGAGATTACAGTGTATGTTGAAATCACCAAGAAGTACAATACCTGTTTTTCCAACATTAAGTTCCTCTAAAACATTAAGCAAGCTATTTCGAAATTGTTCAACATCAGTATTTGGTTTTCTATAAATTATTCCTATCACAGTTTTATCAAAACAATTCTGATTTATCCTCAACCAAAGACTTTCCGTGTGTTCAACATAATAATTCAGTGTAACATAGTTCAGCATCTTATGAATATAAGCTCCTACTCCTTCAAACGGATATATCAAGCATAATTTTCATCCTTGCCACTTATGGATTTTTAGTTGCCGACAGATTCTGAAAGCACACACTCTGGAAAACTGAACTGAGAAAAGAGGCTCTGAAGTAGAGGGTCAATATTCATACGCTTAATCTTTACCAAGCCGTGCTAGCTGTGCGATGAATGGGACTAAAATAGGATGTGAACCACCGGAGCAACAGTGAGGAAAGAATTATTAGATTAACTGGATAGTGAACATGAAGTATTCTGCTCATTGTGCTCATTCCGTTCATTCTGCTCATGAAATACCACTTTTTAAGGCCGGAGCATTGTCTTTTCAAAACTTATTACAGTCGAAAATGTAGGGTATGCGAATGCTTTTTCAAGTATTTAAAAGGGGCTTCTAAGACATACTTAATGACACTACTCTACAAAACGGTTACATTGAATGTTTTATAAAGGATTGTGTGCTTTGAAATTCCTTTAAAAATCTTTGCTCATGTTACCGTTATGTAAAATTTGTACATTGAGTTTTTTTTTTTCTTATTCAATTCATTTAATTTCATTCTTCTTATTCCAACAAAACATAACACAAGGAATTACATTATAAACACAAACATTTGCGTTTTTGAATAAATTGTCTAGTGGGGTAATAATGAAAAGACTGGTTCCGTGGGAACATTGAATTGAAAATACTGGGAAGTGCATTTACATTGTAGTCAAACATAAAACTGACCAAGTTGAAAAAAAAAAAGATACAAATCTTTAATTTTCAAAATCTTGTATTTAGTAAATAATGGCTCTGTATGGGAACGTGGCTGGACGCCACAAATAATACGAAGAGGCTTTTTCTTTTGTAATAACAGTAATTTATTTAAAAAAAAGTTTGATGGGCACTAACCCATGCTAGGAGTCCGTAATTAAGATAAGGCAAATCTAGAGATAAAATACAACGTCAACAAAGAGGACAATGGAATATGAAACTGAAGTTTATTGATAATACCAATAATTATTGCATGAATTTATTGTACAAATGTTAGTAATATGCGGCCTCACGAAAGTCTATCGTCCACTGTGATACCAAAGAATTTTATATGAGATACTCGTTCTAACAAAGTGTCATCAAGAATAACAATCTCTGCCTAAATCGTCTATAGAATTACTAAAAAGCATATACTTAGTTTTCTGGAGATTAAGTGATAATCTATTAGCTGTTATCCACTGAGATACTTTTTTTTTTCAATTCGGAATCAATGATGCATACCAGAGTATCTGGATTTTGGTGAGAAAGGAAAATATTTTAATCATCAGCATAAAGTATAAATGAGAGTATGTCAGATGATCTGCAAAAGTCATTAATATAAATGATAAAAAGCAAAGGTCCTAATAAACTACCTTGTTGGACGCCACATTTAATGAATCTTAAAATTGAGCGGTTCTCGTTCAGAGATACGCATTGTTTTCGGTTTTGTAGGTAACTCCTGAACCACTCCAAGGCCTTCCCTCGTAATCCATAATGAGGCAGTTCATAAAGTAATATTTCATTATTAATTGTATCGAAGGCCTTGGAGAAGTCCAGGAAGATACCAATAAGATGACAATGATTATTAATAGTATGCGCAGCATGGTCAATAAACTTTAAAAGGGCATGAATGGTACTATTTTTTAGACGAAACTTAATTGAGAATTTGTAAAAACATTACGGAAATTCAGAAAATGAATTGTTGTTGTAAATATTAATTTGTCCAATAATTAAGATGAAGATGAAAGCAAAGAAATAGGTTTATAATTACTTGTATCAGAATCACCTCCTTTATGAAGAAAAGGAAAACCTTAGCCATTTTCATAAAATCAGGAAAAACACCACTAATATGAATTTATTGAAATTATATGAAAGAGGGTCAGCAATTGAAGATATAATTCCCTTTGAAACAAAATTACTGATATCGTCATAACCGGCACTTCGCTTGTTATTAATTGCAGTAACAATATCTATTATTTCGTATCACGTGACTGTATACATCACAAAACAAATAAAATGTCGACCCCCCCCCCTTGATTTTTACGTGAGGACTCTAAAAAAGTGAAACGGGTCGGCCGAGACAATATTTAGAATGCAATATTTTCCGAAAGAGTTTTTTTTTTCCTGCATTAATCTTGAGTTTGGGATTATGAATTGAATGGGAAAGTGTTTTTTTTTTTGTTTTTGTTTTTGCCAAAGTAGTGTGATCAGGTTTGTCTTAGAGGCCCGTTCTATTTTTTTTTTAAATCCTTTGCACAATCTGCTACTTTTGGTACTGCTTTGAAAATTGACATTTATCATGGACGGAATGTATTGATAGAGTATGCTCAATCTGATAATCCCTTTATTGTTGTTGCTAAGGTGGTTAACATCCTGCTTTTGTCCCATTCATGGCACAGGTAGCACGGCTTAGTAAAGATTAAGCGCTTGAATAGCCCCAATACTTCAGAGCCTCTTTTCTCAGTTCACACTTTTTCAGAATGAGTGCTTTCTTTCTAGTATTTAGATAGATTAGGGGAATCCATTTGAATTAATATATACATCATTTTAAAGCTTAGAGTCTGTTCTTTCAGTATCTGCCCTTAACTAAAAATCCATGTCTGGCGACTTTTTGTTGGTTTTTGTTGTGCAGGGTCACATATCAAAGTCAAATTATTTCAATTTCAAATAAAGATTAATTATTAATTTGTTCAGGAATTAGATAACTTTTCATTGATTACTGGTCGTTTTGTCGCTAGGAGGACAAATCTTAACTTTTGGTGAAAGTTTTGATGGGAATATTCATTCGACGATCATTTCGTTTCATTTGTTATAGTGCCTAGGTTTCAATATTTTGTTTATCTTTTTCGCTTTTTTAACACTGTTTTTTTAACTTTAGAGACAAAGTTTGTTGAGTGCCATTTTGCCATTTTTCTGTTAATATCTTCGGATAGGGTCGACCGAAATATTTCTGTATATGAAGAAAGACATATGTGACCGTGCACCTCAAAACGAACATAAAGTCGCACACACTGATTTTGCGTAAAGACTGAAAATAAGTGAAATGAGTCAACCCAGCTGAACTTGAATTTTTCATATTTTCTGAAAGAGCGGGTCTTCTTTTTACATTATGCTAAAATTTGGTATCATAAAACGGGCAGGAAATTGTGTTTTTTTTTAGCAGTTTATCTCGAACATTTTTGGTAGAATAGTGTGATTAGGTGTGTCTTTAGAATCCCTTTTTCATTTCTGAAAAACCTTGTCCACACTCTTCACTTTCGACTCTAATAACTTTTGAAAGGATAGTGCTATTGCTTTGAAAGTTGGCATTAATTATGGACAGAATGTGATAATGAGGCATGCTTAATTTCAGTTTAATTTGATAATCCCTTCATTGTTGTTACTCTGGTGGTTTACTTCCTGTTTTTTGTCCCATTCATCGCAACAGCCAGCACGGTTTGGTAAAGATTAAAGACCTAATAAAATGCTTGCAAAATTTTTTAATATGCAAAAGAAATGTAAAATATATGTCATGATTATCAATGTTAATATGCTGTCAGTGTCGTTCCGGTTTTCATTGCTTCTAGAAACTCCCCCAAATATCACATTTTTGGAGGACCCCGTTGCAGCTTTTGCGAAAAAGATAGTCACGTGACCAACACCCCTGAACCGATTGATGACGTATAAGCACGGAGTTGTGCTCAGTTAGCAGACGCCGCTCAGCACAAGCACTCAGATTACTAGCTTGGTACACGCGCGTACACGATAGCTAGCCCGGCCAGGCCCGGGCCCCGCGGGATGTACGCTCCCGGTCGACACACTGACTGTCGACATGTACGCATTACCACGTACATTATCACTAAGTTAGCTTGCACAGATACCTGGTACCTCGAGCATAATGTCTTCCCCTATATGGGTAAACTTCGACAGTGACATTGATGATGATGATGGAGACTGCAGCTCTGACGATAGCGGAGAGGAAGAGGAGGCACATGAAGTTGAAGGGGAAGATGGGGAGGGAGAGGCAGCCGATGAACCAGAACGTTATCGTGGGGCTGCACCTTACCGATATGAACCAGCTGCATCTCCCCCGCTGCCAGTGCAAGAGCGTATGAACATGGCACCAAGCCCGAGAATAGACCTCACGGAAACGATCGCCTGGGAAATACAGAGTGGTATGTCTGGTATGCCTCCATATAGTTTAACGTTAGAAAGGATACACTGTATTCTACATGACTGACATTGTAAGTTGTAACTGTCTAGTAAGTAGATTAGAAGAACAGGCCAAGCTCGCTCACAAAGTGAGCGGCTACTCCGGCCGCAGCAAGCAAGCGGGAGCGTCCCGGCCGTGGCCTGGCCCGTCGGCCGGCGCTTACAAGTTAAACTACAACTGGGTACCAGTAGTAGTCTAGTAGTAGATCTAGTAGCAGTCTACTAGTAGTTATAATAGTCTACTAGTAGTAGTAGTCTACTAGTACTACTACTAGTAGTGTACTATTTAATACCACTACGGCACTAGGTCTAGTAGACTAGTAAGTACATGTAGTAATAGCAGAATCTTTGGTAGTAGTACAGAGGCTACACTCTAACGATTAACGGTTAGGGAGATATGTTGTTACAGGGTGGTTCGTGGCTAAAAAAAAAAAAAAAAAAAAAAAGCCTAACACGTTAACCAGTTTCCCATAGTCAGTTTCTGCAATATGATCAGTAATTTAGATGCGTCATTTTCTAAGAAAAACGATACCAAGAATGATCGTCAATTTTGGTCGAGTAGTTTTTGTTTTATGCTAAAAATCATACTGTGGAAGGAAGCCCAAACGCCGTGACCGATGAATGCCACGGTGGGGCTGGATTCACGAGTAGGTCTAGGCCTATAAAGCATGCGAGTCGCCGTAGTATTAGTACAGACACGCAGTGGTGGTGGGGCTATCGTGAAATAGGCCCCACCGCAGTCACGCGTGCACCGTACCCGTGCGTTTATAGCAAGCAAGGGTAGGTCCTCCTAGGGTTTAGGGTTAGGTAGGGTTGTATTTATGGTTAAATTGGCCGTTAAATTAGTCGAGCCGAGGGCCATATTATGAAGTCATTTTCGCCGCATTCACGAGCATTCACTGTGGAAGGCAGCCCCACCGCCGTGCTTACCTACCGAGATGAACTCCACACGGTGGGGCTGAAACAGGCGAGTCGCCGTAGTATTACTATTAGTACAGACACGCAGTGGTGGGGCCTATTTCCCGAGTTTGCCGAAAATAATGGATATCCAAGCGTACCACAGTTGTAATCTGTATTATTGGCAGTATTAAATCCGATACAGTTCATTAAATATTCTTTTGTTTAAAGGCTTAGCCAATGACAATAGTGCAGCGCAGCATCTGCTATGCGCTCGCTAGCTCGCTCCCCCGCTAGCGCTAGCCAGTGCAGCCGCCGGCCGCGCGCCGGCTGTCGCTACGCTGCGCTAGCATAGCCTTGCCAGCTCGCTGGCTACGGCTAGACTGGTCGTGAACGTCAACGACTCCGTTCTTAGACGTCATCACAATTTAGAAGTGATAGTGCGCCGCATGCGGTGAAAGTATAGCAAGTTTTCCAAAACCGAGGAAATTGCATCCATTATGTTAACCCGTTCCTTCCGCAATTCTCTGAGTGCATTTAATGCCCCCAAACGAGATTATTTTCGCCCGTCGACAGAGGCACACAGGTTGGTAATCCAGCTGTGTGAAGGCAGTCAAGCGGTTCATTGTGTCCCCCTTTCTACGGTCTATCTATGCCCGTGAACAATGGAAATATCGATCGGGTGCGAGGTATGAATACAGCGTGCGCTGATGAGCTCTCATAATCTTTTGTTCTACACAAAACCAGGTACCTGAATGAGGTGACTGGGGTCTTGATCATTATGTACATGTTCGTACGAGTTTACAGCAGAACTAGCAAAAAACTAAATCAGGAAAAGGTACATAATACTGTAAAACCCCTTTTTTAAACAGCAGGAGAACAAATCCTGATAGCATAAACTCTGATCTTTTTATCAAACCCACTTTTATGAGCATTTTAACACAAAGAAACATGAATTTAGGCCACTGAAGCAGGCACCCTTGTCTTCATTTTGGGAACCTGGTAAACCAGGTTCCCGTATATCAGTTGCTCCCACGGGAACCTGGTAAACCAGGTTCCCGTAAGGAACGGGTTAACAAATATAGAACAAAATTCAGAACTGTAAAAAACCCCGCACAACCATAGAATTACTTAGAATTTAACATTTAATATTATTACATCATTGAGAAAAAAATGCCTAAACCATTTTATTAGGTCTTTAAGCGCTTGAATAGACAAGGTACTTCAGAACCTATTTTCTCAGTTCACACCCTTCCTGAGTTTGTGCTTTCTTTCCAATATTTAGATAGGTAAGGAGAGTCCATTTGATTTGAGTTATACATCATTTTAAAGCTTCTCCTTTAGAATAATGGTCTTAACTAAAAATTCATGTCTGGCGACTTTTTGTTTGTTTTGAGGTGCAGGGTCACATATAGTGTCCTGTTTTAATCTGCTGTGCTAAAGCAAAACAGACGATAGAGATGTGAATACAACCACTTTTTAGAATTTAATTAGCGCCTTCTGGAAGCAAGCTGTTCATATAGATCGTGTACACTATATTAGCGTGTAGTTCATGTACTTTTGGTAAGAAATGAAGCAATTTTTTTTTCAAGCTGCCTCGAACACATGCTTCCGTTTTTGCGGTTAACTTAGGGCACTTCCGTTTGATATTTTTTCTTTCTGTGTGTGTTTAATCTACAGTTCGAGATAGCATCACAACAACGGACAACTCTTGGAACTACTGGCAAGGTTAGCCCGAACTTTTCCTATTCTCTCCTCCAACAATGAAACAAATACACAAACAAAAACAACAACAAAGACAAAAAAAACAAACAAACAAACAAAAACAACAAGTATATCCAATATGTATTGTTTCTTTCTACATTATGAATAGCTCCTTTCCAAATGGTTCTAGTTGCATTTTCCATCAAATTTGATTTTTTTTTTCTACAGACATGTATATTTTATTTTCAGAACAGCCAGACACATTTTTTGTCTTTTTGGCTCAATGCCTTCAAATTGTTGAAATTCTTAGAAGAAAATGAACAAATTATGCGAAACAAAATAAATTTTGTATCAAAAGGATGTTAAATCCTGTTAGATCCAATCAGCAACATGTGTGCATCCCTGACTGCACTTTGACCCTATATCAATGCTAGGCTGACTAGCTCTTCAAGCCATGTTAGCTGTGCCGCTTTCCAGATATCTCAATATAACTTCCACCACTTGCTAATGAGCTGCAAATGTTTTTTTTTTTTTAATCTATGCAAATAGTTATTTTTTTTTGACAGATGAAGAAAAGAAGGGATGAACTTGTAGACATCATATCGAAAGAAATTCACATGATCATAGAAATTAGTCAACCGTCACATCTGTAACACCATGAACATTCCCCAAATAGTAATTCTTTTGATAAAAATCAGTGTTAAACGCGTAGATTGTACATGAAGCACATTATTCTTCATTCAAAATGACTTACTCCTGTGAGACATAGATTTATTTCATGAAATAACTCAGAAATAATATGAAATCATGATGAAAAACAAACAAAAAGTTTTTTTTTCTTACCATAAAAATGCGATTAGTATTTTTTTTTAAAGAATGTAACTTTACATAATTATACACATGCATACACTCCGCATGATACTTGATTTCATAACCAAAAGTAAACCTGACAACAACTGGTTTTAAAAAATCTTAAAGGGAAACATCTTCAAAACCTATTAAGCCTATCTTTCCGTTGTGGAAACGTATTGGTGTCTCTTAACATTTTATCATGCAGTGCTCTCCGAAGAAACTCCTAGACAAGCGGTATTCGCTCAGTGAAGCCAAGAATAAGGTCTCAGTCTGAAAAAAAAAAAACTAACGACAAACAAACGAACCAAAAACCTCTTACAAAATGTTTTGATGTCCTTCCATATACACTTAACATTAAACGATAAAGGTATTAAACAGCAGCAAGATACAAACAAAATAGATTTGAAAATTCTTGACAGGACATGTGTTCCTGCCTCACCCCACCCCGAAAAAAAGTAATGAAAGTAATGAATGAAGTCTCTGATTAGACGATTGCAATCAACAGTATCTACGTATAAAACACCAAGTCTTTGATATCCCTTCTCTGTCTCTGTAAAACACTCACAGTGTTATTAAAAAAAAACATTTACTATTAAAATAGAAACAAAATTGGAGATACAGGAAAAGGTCCTTCCAGTTTTAGTGTAGACATACTTTTTTTCATGGTTGAAAAGCAATCTTGCGATACGTGCTTAAAAAAAAAGGTGTGTGCTTAAGTTGCATTAAAAAAAAAAATGCGTAATAACGGACCCTCAGCTTATTACTTCCGAATTGCGATAGTTACAACACATAATGCTGCATAACCAAATCGGTAGATGACAAAGTAGGATGTCGATAAATTTTGGTCTCCTTTAACTATTGTTCACATTTGTATATCTAACATACTCGGCATTGATTATACTGATTACATCTTTGCATGGGATATTTCTATCCCTAACCCACATTTCAGAATCAACTTAGTTGCATCTAAGCTGGGTTGTTGTTTTATCTGCAAATGGTAAATTGTGCCGCTGATACTTCTTTGACTCAAAAAAGGAAGCACTGGGAACTCAGGAACAAAACAACATTCAATCAGCCTGTCTACACGGTTAAAAGAGTGTGTTATATGAGCCGTCCTTTGAAATGCATTAAGGCAATAAAAATACACACAGAGAAATTACGGTTCTAATTTGCACCCTAGAGGGTGAATATCGTTGTAACACCAGCGGCTCCATTTAGGGTTCTATTTTGGGGGGTGCTTATTTAGCACCCTATATTTAACACCATATATGGTGCATATTTGCACCCCTCCATTGGGTTCCCTTTTGCACCCAATAGGGTTCATATCGTTGTAACACCAGCGGCTCCATTTAGGGTTCTATTTTGGGGGGTTCTTATTTAGCACCCTATATTCAACACCCTATAAGGTGCAAATATGGACCTCTATACAGGGTTCCCCTTCTGCACCTCATACCTGCACCCATTATGGTTCATACTGTTATTGTTGTAATTTTGCACCCTATGGGGTGATAAAGTCACCGCAATATAGGATGCAATACAATTTGCACACGTCTCTATATAGGGTTACCTTTCTGCACCCCATATGGTGAAAATTATAACCTTTTTTTAAAACCAAAATAATTATATACTGGATGCATTCACTGACTTCACAAACAATTACCTAACGTAACACTCCAGACATGAGCAAAATAGCATGCATAGATATACACACAGTTTCTCAGTCAATTAAATCCACAATCTTTCGAAAACTAAAGTCAGAGACTTCAATTCAACAACAAATAGAACATAAACATGATGAATACAGTGCATACTTACATATAAATTATTAACATTTTATTATATGTCTCATGGAAGAGGGACAAGTTAACAGCGGTTTTCTTTTTCATGGTTTACTTTAAAATGAACATCAAATATACATTGTATTTCTACAAATTCTCAAACGAGATGCATATTTTGTCATAAAAAGGGCAATGTAAATCAAAAATGTATGAAATTTGGTCAGTACATGAATATGAAGAAAAATATTCGTTCTTTCCATCAAATTACTTTTTTTTTCTTTTAAAGGAAGTTACCACATTGACAAAAAGCACTAATTCTTTTTATACAAAAAATCCCTGAAGCTTGTGCAGAGTAATAGTAAACTATGTGACAAATATCTTTCACATTGTCCTTCTACTTCTAGAATGGATCATAGATATGTACCTTGAATTTACCGGTACATCTTACGGTAATCAAAAGCACCTTTATGACGCTCTTAGACATTAACAGCGATATGTCAACTCTGATTTCTCGTACACAAGTTATTGCCAAAACAATGAAGGGTATCTCAAAGTTCTGTCATATATATTTGAAACTCACTACTTGTACTGACATATTCCATCCAATTCCAAGCTTGAGAGCTTGCGAATGTGTCCCATTATACAATTAGTATACTTCACATTTTGTTTTTCATATACAATTACACCAATAATAAGAAAGGTGAAAAAAAAAAGAATAAAAAAATGAAGAATGCACATCTGAATTTGGTTACTTTTTATGCACACAGCTAAAGATATGTCCCAGTTATAAATCTCGGGCAGAATAGCACATCTGAAAACACTTTTCATTGCATCCAATTAACATTAACAATTCCACAGAAAAATTAATGTTACCTCAGAAAGGGAAAATAAGGTTAACCAATCAGTGGTATGACAAACTGGACATAAAGAGGAAGGAATATGTCTTCAGTGAGACAAGTTTTAAAACAATTTTTTTTTGATACATTGTTTTTTTTTTTCAAGCGATGGAAACAAGAAGCACATTGTACTCAGTAGACCATAAATATAATTACACAATGTATGCAGTTTAGCCCCAACATTCAAAATATTGTAAAGAGCAGTCGATTTTTCACATTTATAAAGCAGGTATTGGTATTGGCACCATCACAAGCATAATGATCAGGAGCAAAATATATTATTATTACTATTATCATCATTATTATTCCTATTATTATTATCATCATCATTATTATCATTATTACTATTACCATCAATATTTTACAGAGATTTATGATCATGCATGAGAAATACCTCAAGTGTTGATGTTACAGTCTCACAACTCTTCCAATCATTTGATTTTAACACTTAATTTTCACCAAACCTTACACAAATATATCAGCACTTTATACAACCTACTTAGAGAAAGCTTGAAATTATAATCAGAGTTAGAGGGCAAGTCCACCTTCATATAGACCTACATGTGGATTGAGTGAATGCGCAGCAATAAGCCAGTCCGGAGATAGCTCATGTGCACATAGGTACAAATGACCTTTCATTTTTCTCAGTTGGTTAGGCACTTCACTCAATGCAAAGTGACATAATGCAGCAGCTTGCCCACCATAGCCATTTATGGAACTCATATTCAAACAAAGAATGAACCTAACCAGTGTAGATGAAGTGACCAGTGTGGTTCGTCAATCAACACTTAGGGAATCATCTATTTTATTAAGTGCTGTCTTGAATATGTTAACAAACTTTTTTTGTGTGTTAACATTGCCAAATACCAGGCTTGCTGTCAAGTGGATGTACTGGCAGGCACCATTTAAATAAGGATTCCATGAATAATCCTAGCATTACAGATGCTTATCTCAGTGAAATTAAAAAACCAACCTGTCTCTCGGTACAAATGACCTTTTTCTACACATGCTCAAACTGGTACCCCGAACTGGCTTATACTATTAGAACACATCAGAAAAAAATTGAAAAGCGGACATTCAGTTCAAAATTAATAATCTTTAAATCATTTGTGCAGTCGCAGCAGAGTGAGAAGAGTTTATGATGTCACATGCGTAGAACAATTCAAGGAAAACCTAAAGAGAATTTCACATTTTTTTTCTTTTAGGAAAAACATGCACATTTCCTTGACAAGTCACTGACGTATGTAAGGGCAATGATAATAGTTTCTGCCTTCTTAAAGAGTGAAGTCCAGTGTTCTTTTATATGCAAAAAAAAAGTAGATATGATATCTTGAGCTTTCTCAGGTTTTGGAACAAACTCTATTTTTCAATCCTTATATACATAAAGGGTTTCTGAGAAAATCATGCTTTTGTCAAGTGTCACAAAGCTACTCCACTTATGACATTGCATTGCCAGAGATTGCCCAAAATTGATATACATTGTGTGGCTGTCTACTACAAAAAACAGCAGGCGACTTATTTTTTTTTTTGTTCCCTACTTAAACAATCAATTCAAAGTGTGCATGTGTTGTTGAAGCACTGAGGCTATCGATGGTGAAGAAATAACTAAAATATGAACAATACAAACTATCCCATCTAGTATGAAATATAATGGAAAGCATACTTTGAGTATTTCATATCCATTAGCAGATTCATATTTTCATCCATAATCCACCCTCCCCCCCCCCCCCCCAAAAAAAAAAAAAAAAAAGATAAAAGTGAATAGAAGTCAAGTTCTCTTTAGACTGTGTTTAAATTTGTAATTTGCAAGTTCGTTCTCTTGTATTTTTCTATTATATATTTCTTGAGAGTATTCTTGTTAATATTCAAGGCCAGTGCATTCTAAGAAAGGGAATAACCTGACAACAGTTTAGAAGACAGAATAAATAGTTACTGTTATCTATGAAATTAGACATTTTCACATATATTTTGCAAAAAAAAAAATGATAATCTTCATTTCATGGAGTGGCTTTATTCTCACCCTCGGCTAAAAACAGGGAGGTGATTACTTTCTGGATTAAAATGGAAAGATGTTTCTAGAGCCGTGGTGTTTAGCAATTCTAATGGGGGGGGGGATTCAATGTGGCCCGTCTCAAATTTTATATGGTTTAAACATACATGACATATAGGAGTCTCATTATTATGCCTCCGCCCTGAATGGTGCCGGAGGCATATGTTTTCAGGTTGCCTGTCTGTCTCCCGGTCTGTACGGATGTATCTACAGAAAAATTGATGGGCTTTCATCAAACCTGGTTCAGGGATTCTACATGATGCTGATGATCTTATTGGCTTTTGCACTATATCTGCTAAAAGTCAAAGAAAATTTGAAAATAATTTTTTTGCTACTTCTCTAGTCACGGAAATCGGTGCACTCGTGTGTACTGATTGGTTGGCGCATTCAGTCGGGTACAGCAAGGTTTCATCCTCTGCTTTCACAGGAAAGCCGACTCCCAACTTTTTGTTCTCGTAGTCAAGGTATATCTGCTCCTCTGCTTCAGCAACCTGCAGCATGGTCTTCATAGCTAATCTCATCTTACGCTGCATAAAGTCGAAACTCCTCGAGCTCTAGTTTTTGATGCATTTCTATAGCAGCTGCTTCAGCTGCCAAATAGTATGCCCTTCTGGCCATCACTCTCAGAACAACTGGCATGGCTTCCACACTGACTCAACGAGGAACCAGGATTGACATCCTGAACATCTTCCATCTCCAGCTCTGGCATCCTATATGGCTCACCAGTCTCTCGAGGTTGACCTGCATCACTCATCCTGAAGACCATTATTGAACTTCATGCATAGTGAACTCGATGAGAAATAATCAATCAAACACAGGTCCCTTTGGCCCAGTATGAGACCAAGCTAACACCATGCATCAGCATGGATCAGCAAGGTTCAACCTGTAATTGAATAAAACAAAGTTCAACATACAATCAATATTGGAATATCTACCTGCTAAAGTATGGAATCAAGTATTTGTACTTCTGAAGTGATTTACCGTTTACATACCTTGTTTGTGTGACTTATTTTATGTCATGTCTAGCACATGCAACTTCTCCAGTGGATATTATCTAAATTCACGTATCGTGTATCATTGCTTATGCTCTGTGACTATGGCATTGCTAATTTATAAACACACATTATATTTTCGTTGATAGACAACAAGGAGTCAAGGCCAACCTAAATTTTCTGACTTCAATCTTCATACATGTCTTAAATTCTTCTAAATGAACCAGGAACACTATTTTTCTTCATTAGGCACATTATGCATGCCTACATCGTTCTTTCTGTCAACTTCACAGAAACCAATATCCAACTGAGCCTCAACTCGGCTCAAACGTAATAATTCCCATTATCGAATATGATGCGACTATATCCGGTCACCTATTTACGTACGTACCTTGGTAACTGCGTCCAGCAGCCCCATACGCATAGCGTAATTACGCTATGCATATGGGGCTGTTGGTCGTAGTAAGTGCCTTGGTTGAGGCTTTCCGTATTAACGTGCACTTTCATTGACTTATTCGCTATGCTTTACTGTATGTATGATCGCACTTCTGACATGTTAGTACACATGTACCTCGATACAACTCTTTCGCATCAGTTTTCACCACTCAGCATTCTATGAGCATAATTCACACATATCATCGATTACTGTGAAATATTTTCAACGGAATTACAGTACAATTATCTACTCACAACGTTTGGCTCATCAAAAGGATTAATTCATCATCCCAACCTCACGGTCGTCTGTCCATTCCAAACGAGGAACGTCAGTAGTATGCACGTACGTATACCGCGCGACCTACGGCGTGGCGTGCGCATGCGATTTTAGCTTTGCCATTGACCAAGCGCTCAACGGTCCACGCGTGCACGCATAATACGTGTACTTGTACCCGTTTGCTTTCTCTCTATGATAACGTCATTGAAATGATATTCTTGATCCCGGTGCGAGAAGAAAAAGCAAATGTTTAATTCAAGTAGTAATTTTTTTTTTTAGTACAGTACTGCCCCCCCACGGAAGAAAGCAGTAACTGCAAAGCTGCTGAGCTGAGATAAATGCGATTTTGTGTTTTTTGCAGATTCTTTAAAAACACAGAAACATTCAAAAATATTTTTGTGGTATGATTATGCACCATACCTAGTTGTCTAACAATACCTAGGAAAAAATTATGTTTCCGTTATTTTTTAAATGTTATTTAGGAAAATGCAGTTACTGCGGTGGCTCACCCTTGATTCTGGGTAGTTTCCCCACGGAAAAAAGCAGTAACTGCAGACGGCCAGGAGTCTGCTGTTTTCCCCATGAAAAAAAGCAGTAACTGCACATGTCACATGACCATAGGAGGAGAATTGTTACCACCACCAGGTTATAAAGTTCTTCTACTTTCTGGTTAGTCTAGATCTATAAGATCTAGGACCTATCGCTAGACCTAGACTAGTTCTTGTCGATTGAATGGCATTCTGTGTAAAAATAAGGTAGACACCTATGTACCCTAATTGAACTTTGGAGTGCCCGGCATGGCCCCTTACACATGACCCTGGACTATAGACAATAAAGTCAAGTCTCTTCGTCTTAGATCCTAGTCGAACTCTGACGTTAAACTTAAGCTAGACTACAGATCTATGCCCAATGTTAGTCCTAGACCTAGGTCTATTAGATTAGGCCTACTGACATTTTGTCTAACACTAAACAGTTAACAATAGATTAGAATCTAGATCTACTCTGTAACGTTAGATCTGGTAGTGGTAGACCTATTTTAAACTTTAGGGCCTACATCTAACATTAGACTAACGTTAGTGGATTAATACTAGTGCTCATCTCCCTTCAATATATTTTTTCAGCTCACCTAGATTTTCTGGTTCTGGCCAAAGCCATGGCTACCATGACTTTTCCTCTGCAATTCATGATAGATTTACAGGCATGCCTGGACCGCAGAAACTGTGTGACAGCATGGTTAGCACTGGCATGATCACTCAGACTGTACCAGACCTGCAATACTGTGCATGCAAGTGATGAGTGTGATGTGATGCAATGTTTAGCTAGTTACTGTATGCTGCAGAATTTATGCGCATGCAGCTGCTGCACGCGTATTCTGCACTCTGAGCGCGCTGAGTCTGCCAGGTTTGCTAGTCTCCAGAAAGAATCTTTTTCTACAACTTGTCATATGATTCCCTGCGGGCAGAGTCAAGTTACTGGTGAAACAATCTTTTGATATCTACTCTCCTAAATTATGGGAGAAACTGCTGTTTACATTGTTAAAAAAAAAAATTAGTAGAAAAAATAAATGGTATTAGGGAAAAAATATACAGGAAGGACTATACAGAGTCTGAATGATAAAGACTAAATTGTTAGTTACTGCTTTCTTCCGTGGGCTTTGTTAGTTACTGCTTTTTTCCGTGGGGAAACTTGCAAAGTTGAATCAACTGGATGCAGTTACTGCTTTTTGCAAAAGTGAAAATTTGTATTTTTGGTCACTTTCATTTTTCTTTTTGCAAAACTGACCTATTAACATTGGAGAGCATTGGGTAAACTATTCATTTTTGCAAAAAAGTAGACATTCATAAAAATGTCAGTTACTGCTTTTTTCCGTGGGGGGGCAGAGTATTACTGATGACACTGTTACTCTTTAACAACGTATAGTTATATTTTCAAATAAAAATATACGATGGTATCCAAAAATAGTGTGGCATTTTAAGCAAACACCATTCAACACCCACATGTCAGCTTTCGGGAAAGACTATGGAATGGTTCCAAATTCGAACCCTTAAGACTTGGCTCCCTTTAGGGTTCGGATTTGCACCTCTACATCCATCCCGAACCCTATAAGGTGCCACTTAGTTAGATTTGCTCGTAGGGTGCAAATAAGAACCCTAATAGAACCCTAATTTCTCTGTGTGTATAGTATTACTACTTGATTCAGTTTCACTTGAAACCGTTTGATTTTCTTGTGACAGATCTGACTACAGAAATCGAGATACAAAGTGACTTGATCCAAACTTCAAGTCAAGCAATCTTAGAGCTGACAACGTCCCTTTCGCAATCAGAAAAGCCCGTCAGTAGTGTCATCGAGAAGACTGGCAATCCATCTGTCATCGCACTCACCGTTGCTGTCGTATTGTTATTCGTCCTGCTTCTGTTGTTCGTGATAAGATATGAGTGGCTGAGGAGCCGGGGAAGCCTGGGTAACTCAGTCAGTAGAGGCGAGGCATTGGGTACTGAGAGTGTTAATGTCCAAATGACTGCTCATACGTACCAGGCCCTCCACGCAGCGGCTAAACTGCCTACAGAAACGAACACCACCCAAAGCCCAGAAAGCGTAGCGCCATCTGTGAAGGTTCTCACGCCCTGCAGACAACCAGAGGGAATCGCCAATTCCACCTTACTCTTCCAGAACGCGGATCAAGAATACGAAGAAATGCAGTTTGTGCCTATGGTTGATCCGGGGTGCCCAGAGTCGGAGCCCGAAGCCTATGACACCTCCTGGTGCCAAACCGATGTTGAAGACACTTATTTCACTACCTGTCCTCAATTGGAACACAATGAAAACACCTACCAGAATTGTGATAGTGACGTAGTGTTGTAAGCGTCTCAAACACATACCGCGCAGAATATCTCGAAATGTTTTAAAAGTAAAGAACACTCACTGAATGCTTAGGTAATTACTATTATAAACCTGAAAAATGAATGAATGAATGAAGGAATGAATGAATGAATGAATGAATGAATATGTCAACCACGATTGTTAGGTTATCAGTAAGCAATTAGCATAGGCTGTAATCTTGGCAATGTACACATTTTCCTGCTCTCGGTTCATGAAGCCACAATTAGACAATGTCCTAGTCTTTAAATCCTGTAGTCACAATGTCATATAACGTCTTTTCCAACCTGTCTCTTGAATCAAGTGTCTACTATAATATAGATAAGCGAATGTTCTCAAAGAACATTCGCTTATCTCTGTTAAGCAGCTTCTACAATATTTTGTTTTGAAGGGATCGTATAAAGTTTTAATTGATACCTAACTTTGGGCGTCTAATATTATTGGTGTGATAATGAGAAACACCTTATGAAATATAGAATAGCATGTGATTCCAACATATCCAAAACAGAACGATCCTGATATGCAGGGATGCACCTTTTATTAGGATTGTTGTTTGGTTTTTTTTACTTAGTTTTTTTTTTATTTCTCAGAAATTCCCAAAACCGATTTTCATCAAATAAACTTTATATTCCTCTTAGAATAGTTATATACGCTCTGAACGTTTCTTAAGTGGTGTCTTGGTATCTGGCAAGATATTGGTATCTTGGTAAAAGCATAATCCTCATCTCCACCAATACTTTACCATCCCTTTGATAATTATAAGGATATGAAATGAAGATCATAAAACACACATTTCATTCATTTCATTTCATTTCATTTTATTTCATTTCCAATGAAGGTTTATAATATGACGATTGCATATAGACAAAATAAAGTAAATTGAAACTTTTGCATATCCAAATGAGATTTAAGTGCAAGTCATTTGTTTACAATGAGACAATAAACACACTTTAGATGAAGAGATACATTTACAAAATGTGACAGAATCATAACAAAGAAATAGTTGGAAATTGAGGGGACCGCTAAAAAGCCAAGCTTGTAGAATGCAGTCCCATCTTAAATAGTAGATTGTAGTAATAATGAAATTAGACATATTCCTCGGGAAGCAGAACATAAAACAAGTACGCACACAAACGCACACACAGAAAGAAACAAAGCAACTCTCTTACACAGCGTGGAAAGAGTAAACAGGAAGTCAAAGGCCAGAAAGGGACAGTAAAAGGACAGAGGAAGGAGCAAAGGAGGAAGAGTTCAAGGGTCGCTGCCAAGGCACATGAGACTTTGGTCTTACCGATAAGTGGACTATAAATGATGTATTATAACGGTTATGAAATAAATTGAGCAATGTTAAAGAGGTTAGCGCAAAGAAAAAAAAAATAAGTAGCTTTCAAAGATGCAAATCCCCAAGAACTGATAAAGTTTTTCTTTGATTTAACAGTAAACGTGTTGGAACTTTGCGAATCTTTTATGCTGCTGTCAGGGAAATTCTATAATTTAGGTCCAGTGAAAGAGAATAGATTATAGATTTGAAAAAATCGTCCTAAACAGCGGTAAATGAAATTCTTTAGTTTGTCTTGTGGGTCATGAATGTACAGCTTTATTCTGAATAAACATGAAGTCAAACAGAAAAGGAACACACAACATTATAAGGTTAATGGTAAAAATAATTATATAAAGCTAATTGAAGATCACATAATTGAGGATCACATTCAATGATTAAATGGGGAAAAATCATTCTTGCTTACATTTATGTATATTGAATTAAATGCTTAGTTGTGAAAATCGGTCGCTCAGAAAAAGACATTTGAAGTGCTTTGAAGTGCGTATCCCACTAATCCCACTCATTTGAATACTCACATTCGAATTAGAACCATGTTATCAGCACTCTAAGTGCCTTAAAACGAATTTGAATTTACTAAGCATACACGATGTCGTTTTACCAAGGTCACACTACCGAGTCCAGCATACGAATTAGAATCCAAATAAAAATGAATAGGGATGGAAATTAATGAAATCTTCCGGGTAAGCCTATATCATAGCACTCAAGACGTAAAAACAACTGTTATATGGCGAATATCCAATAGGACCTGACAAAACTTTCCCTACCGGAACCTAGTAGCATTTATTCACCGTAACGACTTCATTCTACCGTACACTTCTATTTCAATTTCAATTTTCAATTTCAATTTTATTTTCGAATTTCTCGATGGAAAATACATGATATATGTGACTGTGCACCTCAAAACAAACAAAAAGTCGCCAGACATGCATTTTTAGTTAAGACCATATTGTGAAAGAGCAGACTTTAAGCTTTAAAATGATGTATAACTCAAATCAAATGGACTCTCCTAACCTATCTAAATATTGGAAAGAAAGCACAATCTCAGAAAAAGTGTGAGCTGAGAAAAGAGGCTCTGAAGTACAGTGTCTATTCAAGCGCTTAATCTTTACCAAACCGTGCTGGCTGTGCGATGAATAGGACAAAAAACAGGAACAACAATGAAGGGATTATCAGATTAAACTGAAATTAAGCATGCCTCATTAACACATTCTGTCCATAATTAATGCCAACTTTCAAAGCAGTAGCACTATCCTTTCAAAAGTCATTAAAGTTGAAAGTGAAGAGTGTGGACAAGGTTTTTCAGAAATGAAAAAGGGATTCTGAAGACACACCTAATCGCACTATTCAATCAAAAATGTTCGAGATAAACTGCTAAAAAACACACTTTCCTGCCCGTTTTACGATACCACATTTTAGCATAATGTAAAAGAAGACCTGCTCTTTCAGAAAATATGAAAAAGTCAAATTCGGCTAGGTTGACCCATTTCACTTGTTTTCAGTCCTCACGCAAAACCAGTGTGTGCGACTTTATGTTCGTTTTGAGGTGCACGGTCACATATAACAAAATATAAGAATACAGAATGTCCAGCTTGGATATATACATAAAGAAATAGGAATACAAACATAATACATAGCGGTCGATGTCTCATTTTCAATCAAAGTGAAGGATGCAAAGAGAAATACGATGGAACCTACTAAAAACAAAGCTTGTTGAGTGTAGGTCCCAACAAAAGCCTATGTTTACCTGCTTGACAGAACATATTTGGAAATAATAGCAAGTGTGTATAATGAACTACTTTTAAATCAATCGGTTGTTTGGTTTCGGTTTTTGTTTCATTATGAATTGTTATTATCTTCTTACAAGAGTTTTAATATCAATGCAAACAACTATTGTACTTTTACGTAAACTCCAGATTTCAACTGCTACTACGCTCTTTTCTTAACGCGTTCTCAGCCAGAGACATTCTACAACGCTAAACTGTTATAGGATTTCTATGCCAGTCAGCATTCAGAGCATACGTGATATATAAATTTGTGTTTACGTTTAATATATGTTTCTTCTCCAGATTGGCACGTGTACACTCTCCTCATGCATCAAAACATTCTGTCTATTCGTCAAAGCTCTTCGTGCTGTTGTACGAAAAGACTACAGAAATTTAAGCACTAAGGTTATTCAATAATCAACATCACTGGCATACGTTACAGCCATAATCAGATCATAGTTGATGTAGACATGAATATGATCATTATCATATTTACCTCATACACACCTATATTTCTCAGAAACTTTAACAAATGACTTCGAATATTCTGAGAAGATAACATTGATCGACATTTAGAAGGAGATTTGAGCATCAGTAAAAATTACTATTGTTTGTAATTTCTTTCAACTTTACTATGTTCAGTTTGTATTTCATTGTAATATCATGGCAATGCCATATCTTCTATACTATAATTATACACAATGATCAAGTTTCTGTGGAGGAATGATACTGTAAATACATTAACAAATTGAATGATACTAGAGCTGAGAGTGTTATCGGTCGTAATTATTATCTCATCACACACGAACGAATACGGAGCGTAAATTCGAAACATATTGACATTGTGATATACGTCATTAGAAAGACAATATTAAAACACGTGATATCTCAAAATAATGTCTGACATCGAGAAATATTCTTGAAGTTATGATTATAATATTTTGATTATCAAAATAATAGCTTAATTACGTACAAGGATTGCTCTTTCAGAATATATATATATATATATATATATATATATACATATATATATATATATATATATATATATATATAATGCGACCTTGCTCTTGTGATGAATGGTCTCATTCATAATGATTCTTCACTGGATGATTCTTCACTGGAAAAAAAAAAAAAGATTGAGGCTTTCTGGGCCAGATGAGTTAAACATTACTTGGATATGAATCGTCAGCACCAAGCTAGACATCGGGTTAATATAAACAAAGAATCATTATGAATGAGACCATTCATCACAAGAGCAAAGTCGCATATATACATATATATATATATATATATATATATTATACTTATATATATATATATATATATATATATATGTATATATATATAATGCGACTTTGCTCTTGTGATGAATGATCTCATTCATAAAGATTCTTTAATAAATTAACCAAAATAAACCACTTTAATAGCGAAGCCTGCTTGTAGACTTGTTGCTTTCCCACTTGGACCAAGACCGACTGCAGAGAGGGGACAACATTGACAACTCAGTACGAGCATGGAGATGCCGTGGAGTGGAAACGATGGCCGGGCTCTGTCTGATAAACTCAAAAATCCCCATGTGGGGATGTTGAGGCATAGCGAATTTTATAAGACACCCGACTCCCAACTGGGGGACACGAGTTCGATTCTTGTCCAGTTCTTACACCCTTCGACAAGATGTTTTTGCCCACTTTGCCCTTCTTGACCCAGGTGTATAAAATACCTGGCGACGCTGGGGTAATAATGGCTGGGCCTTCTGGTTTAGAGCAGTTGGCAACACTGAAGAGGCTATCCTGGATAAGATAATATTGTTATTATTATTATTATCATTGCTGTTATTACTTTTGTTATTGTTGTTAACATTATTATTACTATTATTACTTTTATTGTTACTATTGTTACTGTTTTATTATTTTTATTATTATCATTATCATCATCATTATTGTTGATATAATTGTCATTAAAATTATTATTATTAGTTGCTGTAGTCGTAGTAGTACATGTGTAGTATAGTAGTTGTAATCAACGAATCGTGTACAGCCAGCTTTGAAAATTATTCCTACGTAAGTAAAATACATAACTGAACATTTTGATGAGCATAATTATGCTTCGATGCACAAAGTATTCGCTGGCACATGGCCAAACGCAAATGACAGGACGATGGAATGTAACTGGTCTGAAAATCACCTTAGCTGGAAAGCAAAGAACGGTTGAAAAGAAAGAGGCAAGAAACAATAGTCATAATGTTTTACAGCAAACAAGATAATCTTCACAAGTGGAACTAATCAAATGCTTGGCTGCCGCATAACACACTCTTGTTATTGGAATAGTGGTAGTTGTTTATATTTCCGTATTCTTATGTGCAATACACAAAATGATGCAAACACGTGAAAGCGATGGGACGAGATGTGAGTCCCTAATTGCAATCCAGTGAAATGTACATAACACAACAGCTCTCTCCACACACACACACACACACACTCACGCACACACACACATATGTATGTATGTATATATACATATATATATATATATATATATATATATATATATATATATACATATGTATATATGTGACCGTGCACCACAAAACAAACAAAAAGTCGCACCCCTTGATTTTAAGTGAGGGCTCAAAACAGGTGAAATGGTTCAACCAAGTCAATCTTGAGTTTTTCTTCTCCATTACTCTTCAGTTTGGTATGTTAACATGAAATGGAAGGTGCGTTTTTAGCAGTTTTTCTACAACCTTTTCTAGGGGAAGAGTAAAATGATCAGGTGTGACTTAGAGGCCGTTTTTCTTGTCTTGAAATCCTTTGCACACTCTTCACTTTTAAGTCTTATATCTTTTGAAAGGATGACGCTACTGCTTTGGAAGTTAGCATTAATCATGGGCAGAATGTGCTAATAGAACATGTTTAATTTCCGCTTAATTATATGATAATCCCTTCATTGTTGTTGCTCCAATGGTTTACATCCTGTGTTTATTCCCTTTCATGGCACAGCAAGCATGGCTTGGTAAAGATTAAGCGTTTGAATAGACCATGTACTTCAGAGCCTCTTTTCTCAGTTCAAACTTTTCCAGAATGTGTGCTTTCTTTCGAGTATTTAGGTAGGTTAGGGGAGTCCATTAACAATTTTGAATTGAGTTATGCATCATTTTAAAGCTTAGAGTGTGTTTTTTTCAGAATATGCCCTTAACTAAAAATCCCGGTTTGGCGACTTTTTGTTTGTTTTGTGGTGCAGGGTCATATATATATATATATATATATATATATATATATATTGTAACAAAATTATATTTCTTTTGAGTAGCGGGTAATGTATTTCATTTGGAATTCGTGCTAGACAATATTAGTGTGAAATTTGTCAATATTAATTCAGTAACACAATGTAGTCGTGGTTACTTGGTGCTGATTTTTACATGTAACAAGCTATGCATTCTAAAAGAGTGTTTGAATTGTTCCTTTAAGTCAGTCTTCTGTATTGATGATTATTTGTCAATTAGTGTTTTTTGTGGAGATTCAGACATTCAGATAATTCCTACAGTTAGTTCAAAGTTGTGTTACAGAAGTTTGACACATACATTTGGCATTGTGTGTGTATACGTGTGATTACAGGTTGGCCATAATAATACATTTCAGACAATTAACGTTTATTAATTAGTAAACACGATCAGTTATGGGACTAAAAATGGTGTTGATGTTTGATTTAAATGATTTCAATCAAACTGTGAAGAGTTGAAAGGGATACCTTAACTGTGTGTAAAAATAAAGAAAGAATAAAGGAAATTTTAGGAGAAATTGATAACCATGCCTATAATAATTTAGCACAGGTACTATAAGCTACCTCATTCATGCACGACTCTGAGGTGTAAGTGATATCCTCGCACGTTTCTCTGCTCATATTCTCAGTGGTAGGTAGTAAAGAAGAGAGTCTGATCCGCGGGATAGCATTGTCTTTCAGTCTTGTGCTCGGTACGAGTTGTGAACGTGAGTATGTTCACACTATACATGTACATATACGAGTTGGTGTTCTGGTACATCGCCTCTGAAGTTGTGATGCATTCGTGTTCAGTATGACATAAGTTCTGGTTGGACTGAATGCTGCCGGGACTAGGATGGCAACCGTTAGTTCTGCAGTAGAAGACAACTCGTCCAGCAGCCCTTGCGAGCATTCTCGAGCGGGCTTTGCTGCACCGTGGGATAACTGAGTATCTGGACGGACGTCGGAGAACGAAGTTCAGTACTTTGGAAAGAACATTCACAAGCACGTCCAACGTACTTCCAGAGCTGACGTCGGAGAACGAAGTTCAGTACTTTGGAGGGAACAAGTACGTCCGACGTACTTCCAGAACTGACGTCGGAGAACGAAGTTCAGAACTTTGGAAGGGACAAGTACGTCCGACGTACTTCCAGACTGACATCGGAGAACGAAGTACAGTACTTTGGAAATGAAAAGTACAAACGACGTACTTCCAGGGCGAACGTCGGGGGACGACGTACTCTAGAAACGACGTCGGGAGTGAGAGTGAAAATTCACTTGTCAGTGTGTTGGGTGAATTAGATGTGAGAAGTGAGAATGTGCCTTTGAATCAGATGGTGTGAAGTGCAAGGTGTACACTGGTGACGTACAAGTGGTGGGAAACTTAAGGTTTTATCCTCTTCATAGAGTGATCGTATAATATTTCGATCAAACGGACGGTCTGCTCGGTCTGCATAAGTGCCAAGGCCCCGTTGTTCGCTACAATATATATATATATATATATATATATATATATATATATATGTATATATATATATATATATATGTGTGTGTGTGTGTGTGTGTGTGTGAATAAGAAGAGACAAACATAAATATAAAAAATACAATGAAAAAAGAAGGAAAGAGAAAGAAAGCAAAACAAGTGAAAAGTCTAGTTGAAGTAATTGAAACCTTAACCCATCATTACCATAAAATTGCTCACAGAGGCAATAAAGACGATGGCTAATGACAGCATCTATTGATATCGGATCCTAGCTGACAGTACAATCAAATTATTTCTACTTATTGCTTATCATTCAGATGTTTAGCTTTTCTGGCCTGTAATAAACTGTGATTGAAACCATAACCTATCATTACCATAATAATTACCCAAGGAAACTACAAGAATCATTGTTTGTTGACTCTGCAGATTGTAACTGACAGTATCATAATGTTATTTTTGTACTTTTTTTGCATTTGAGTTATATTCAAATGCCCCTGTCGTTCCTGGAATGTCTAAAACCTAATGTTACGACGAGGAAGTAATATCATTATTATGCAAATAGTACTGAATAAAGTAAAACCTTCATACAAGACAGCTGAAAGGTCTGTCAAATCTTCTCCACCTCGGACGATCCCCTGACATGTTATTATTCTAGAAAGATAAGCATTGATTATACAAGAAAAAAAAATGGATAGAAAGGTATATGAAATAAATAAATGCATAAATGACAATTACTAAATATTTTTACAAGCCGGATTGAAGAGGGCCACTGAGCCCAAGATAGGGCTACGTGTTGATTGATTGTTTATGTCAATGATGCCCTCTTGTAGGAATTCATTTTATATTTTAGCGATCATTAAAATGTCAAGTTCAGTGAAGTATTAATGTGATCATGCGTTTTCATAAAAAAATCATGAAAAATTAGTCTCAATTTGAAACTACGGTGACCAATTTATCATAAGCCTATTCATTGTATAGTACCAAATTCTACAGCTTGTCCCTTCTGATTCTGGAGAAAAGAAAATAATCGTAAATATTCATATGGGATATGCCGGGTGAGGGTGGGGGCGCAGGGCATTAGTCAACTAGGGCGTCCAAATCGGGAATGGCGCCCATTTATATGGATATGAATACTATCAGGCTAGCAACAGTACCCCCAAATTCGTGAAAATATTAGCTTGAGTTTTGAAGAAGACAAATATTTTAACATTGGGCAAAAATGTAGATACAGAATTGATAATTTTCAAGAAGAAATTCTAGACTTTTGAACTATTGAAAACAATAGATAGGACTTATTAAGTAAACGTTTATACCTTCCTGACAAAGATGCGCTGTTATAATTGGATTCAGCAGATTTTTTTTTCTTTTGCATGTAAGTCAATATGGTGAAGACAATTAATAAACAGTATAGGCCTAAGCGAAAGAGAAAAACAAAATCGGTGTTCTAATGAAACACCTTTATAATGTCCTAAAGCCAAAATCAGTCAGGTCCGTCATTATGATTTCATCGGACTTTACATCAATCGTTTAATAATACATGTGAGGTCAATGAAATGTTTACATAAAATTGAACGTGTAGAGCGCTATCAACTTTCAATGTACTTGATGCGTGCGACTCGTTGAGACTGATGGGGTCTCCACACGTTCACTTTTGATCATATTGCACATTCCTCACTCGAGCTGGACTGCCGCCTTTAATTGATAGTGACAACTTTCGAAACTCATCATAGCATTATATTGAGGAAGAAGAATGAGACAAGCCATTTGGCTATTACGTCGTAACAACTGCTGCTTCGAAGAGCTGTGTAAGGAATGGTATTTGATATGTAAGGGGTTTTCCAGGGATTGTTCAGGTTCTGCACTGATCGTATTTCATCTACTCAACCGTCAAATACGCGACAATATTCCTACCCTCTCACTCAATCTGAGGAAAAGGATTGAAAGCTCAATGCTTGATAGCAGAATTCCTTTTTGATTTGATCAGCGTGTTCGTTTGCGTGTGTTCAAGGAAAGCAGGCCTAACGGGTTCCGCGTCGAATGTGGATTGTCGCCGCGAAAGGAGGGCTGGCTACTTACAGATTGTATGCACAATGCTCATCTAGGGTATGTCATGTTGTTGGGTGTATCTGTCAAAAAAAAAAAAAAGTTGATTTCATCGTGGAAGGTGTGGACACAACTATGGGCGCAACTCATATTTGATAGAGGCAACCGCGGCCAACGGTCAACAGTATGATCTATTTGTCGATTCTCACGGGGATCGTCCTCTTCTCTGTGGAAACACAGGTCCAAGTGACTGGGAGTTCGCTGAGCACGTCACAGGCATACTATGTAGTAGGTGAGCAAGTAAACTAAACTCCGACAACAATGATTTAGCAACTCTTATTTGACCCATGGTGTCTTGAATCCCTTGAAAGTCCTATTGCTTAAAAAAAGTAATTTGTGTTATCCTTTGGTGGCAGCTTTTAATATATAATACGTGTAGTCTTTCGCACGGGCTTGCAGTTGTCCTCAGAGATTCCCTGTCTGTGTATGATTTAGAGCCATTGGGGCGAATGATCGTTAATCATGCGAAAAGCCATATCATTTCGGGATAGATATTATGACAGAAAAGATTGATGTAATGTTCAACAAACAGCTGTTCTGTCGGTACAAAGGCATCTTCATTTATTTGAGCGCTAAAGCACATCCTCAGGGTAAATTGCAAATTAATTCGGACATTTTTTTCGTGAATTGGTATATAAGCTAAACTTGCCCATCATCCTTCTTTTTTCTTGGGGAGGGGGTCGATTAAAGTTAATAAATGTAAATGTTGAGGGTATAGTGTAAAGATTCCTCATGTCTTTCCTTCACATGGTTCATCAAACAAAGTATAACGTTTTCCCGTGTAAACGCGTATCCCGGGGCTTCTCTCATTAAGGTCTAAGTTCAAAATGTATGATTCCAGCCTCTGAGATCGGAAAAAATCTTCACCTTCAGTTTTTTAACTTACCACAAACTCAGCTCTCCATGCTACAGAGGTTTCAAAATGCGGCAGCACGCATCATCACACTATCCAAGAAGCACACTCACATCACCCCTATTTTGAGATCACTTCATTGGTTACCAATCAAAGATCGCATTATTCTTAAGATTTTACTTTTGACTTTTCATTGCATTCAGGGCGCTGCTCCTCAGTATAACATTGACTTACTCCATAATTACATCCCTGCTAGATCTTTACGCTCATCCAACTCCGGTTCTCTGATAATTCCAAGATTCACTACAATATTGGGCACACGTGCCTTTGGCTATGCTGCTCCCACCTTATGGAATAACTTACCTTCAGCCGTAAGAAATTGTTCTTCATCAGAGTCTTTTAAAAGCAGTCTAAAAACTCACTTGTTTAAAGCCTCAATTTGACTACTTATTACATGTACTTGATATTTCTATGTCCTTTATCTCCTTCACTTTCTCTTCCTTCCGCGCCTAGAGCACTCTGCAGAGTGGATTTGGCGCTATATAAATCATATCAATTATTATTATTATTATTATTATTATTATTATTATTATTATTATTATTATTATCATTTATCGAAGTCAATGAATCTAAATCGAAACACAGACATAGAGACAAAAAAAAAAGGACAACAATATCAAGCCATCAGATTATTACGATGCATGTTTATGTACCATCACATATAGGTGCAACTTACCTTGGCTGCTTCGAACCAGATTGTCTAATAGAGGAAATGAATGCCAACCTTTCGGAGTATAATGGGTCTATACTTCCATCGAGCTGCGTTAATTCTTGCATGGCACTTGACCTCATGTATGCGGCCATCCGAGGCGATGAATGCAACTGCTCCAGAAAGTTCAACTGCTCTGAGCAGTCCCTTTTGGATAAAAGCTTGTGTGGACGACCATGCTCTGGATATGTTGAAACGTTTTGTGGAGGAATACCATGGATCGGTGTTTACAAAGGTAAATTAATCAAGAGAAAATCCTTACCCTGCACGTTAAATCAAAGACGTATAGGCCTTTTCGTAGTGCTACGTTTGCAATAGTTGTTGATTGTCTTTAATCTCTACCCATTTTTGCTCTACCAGCACAATTTGAATAATGTTACAATGTAGCAAATATACTATACATAGCACAGAGAAATACATTGGACTGACCGAATAAAGTCGTACTTCTGGGTCTAATAAATGCATTTCTATTTTTTATCACTTAAATTATACTTCTCTTCACCATATCTTATTTCCAGAGTATACAGTTCTTGTAAAGCTGTAACAAAGTACTCGTACAATATTTTTGACTTAAGATTTTGAAATTCTGATATTTTACCAGAAATCGTCACACACACACACGCATACACACACACGCACACGGATACACACACAAGTCAACTCTATTCAATTTGAAGAACATTATTTTGTTTCGGTGACTTCTTCATGCTTACTACGTAGGGACAATCTTTCTTTCGTCGTCTCTAAGTTGCCGTGTAGGTAAAATCACATACAGTTACTCCGCATAGAAAGCCGTAAGTATTCTTAATACGATATTTCAGGCATAAAATGAGAAAGAAAAAAAAAAACAGTGATTTACAATCAATTGGCAAGCACGCTGTCTATGATAAGCTACGGTCACAAAGGTTCGTACGATTAGATTCATAAATGGGGCACAGATTCTTACTACCTTCTTACGAATTTCGTACGAACGCTGTTAAATTCGCAAGAACAACTTAAGACCTTTTAGAGAAACGAAATGATTTCAGTTATATAATGGCCCTAGAATTCTTACATTTTTCGTAAGAATGTCTTGAGTTATTCTTTCGTCAGACTTATGGCGGTTTTACGATTTCTTTTTCTTCAAGATGGTCGTACGTGGAACTCATGGCACTCTCAAGTCATTCGTAAGAGAGTTTTAATCTTCAAGATGTTAGTAGTGCCAACAAGACTACAACTGCAGCTGCATCTGCAAGTAGAGGAGGACATGGAGGAGGAGGAGGAGATTGTTGCTCCAAATCTCCCCCCTGTAGCTCCTTCCTCCTCAGCTCCCTCCTTTCTTTTCTTCCCCTTCCCCCTTTTCCCTTTGATTGCCTTCACTTTTGGTCCCAAATTTAACAGAGATACTTTCTGGTCGAACACCTAGAACAGAGAAAGGATTCAAACTTCGCGCGTTTGGCTTTATACCCCTAAAACTCAACAGTGGAACAAATAATGTACCTACGCCTTACGAGTCCCTCACGACCACCTTACAAACTCGAAAATTTGTTCGTAAGAACGCCGTACGAATCTCCGTTCGTAAGGCATTCTTACGAAAGACGTAAGAGCCCTCTATGAACAACTTAAGGCGTTCTTGCAATCATCGTAAGAATTAAAAGGCGTCTAGAATTGTCTCTTAACCCTAAAAAGTCTTGCGTATAGTTCTTACGATGTTTGTATGACGTTCGTACGGCTGCCTTACGAATAGAGGGTTTCGTACGAAGTAAAAAAAAAAAAATAAAAAATAAAAACGTTGACAAGATCATCGACCAGGCTACGAACTTATGAACGGCCTTCTAACGGTCTACGAACGCTTGTTTTGTTCGGCCTTCTTAAGAAGGTCTTACGAAATTGTCTAAACATAGTTCGTACGGCATTCGTAGCAGTTCGTATAGGCATTGGTGACCGAGCCTTTAGATACACTGCAAAAAGTCCGGTGTTAAATAGTGAACACCGAGCTGGTGTTAAATTTTCGGTGCTCATTCATGGTGTTAAATTAACACCTCCGGGTGTCATTTCCAAATTTTTAACTGTTTTTGAAGAGTTTCTTAGTAACTGCACTTCTTGTTACACCAGGTACGATGTTTTTACAGTGTACTAGCACCTACATGACCTAGTGAAGTTACTATTCCCACACTGTAAAAACATGGGTGTTAGATTTAACACCACGGGTGTTAAATCTAACACCGATCAAACTTCAATAAAGGACCACACCCACAGGTGTTAAAAATGCACTGTGATGGTGTTGAAAAGTGTTCACCTGACACTTCGTGGTGTTAATTTGACACTGTACCAGGTGTTATTTTGACACTGTACTGGTGTTAATTAAAAAATGACACCACATGGTGTTGATTTGATACTTGTTGGTGTTAATATCAATGGTTTAACACCCGTCCAGCTTCGATAAGGGACAATACCAGCTGGTGTTACTTTGGTGTAAAATTATTTTCACATTTTTTTCAAAAATCTAGTATTTTAATGTAAAATTCTTGATCGTCTTGTTTGAATTAAAAATCAACAAGAAGTGCAGTTACTAAGAAACTCTTCAAAAAACAGTTTAAAATTTGGAAATGACACCCGGGAGTGTTAATTTAACACCATAAATGAGCACCGAAAATTTGACACCAGCTCGGTGTTCACTATTCAACACCGGACTTTTTGCAGTGCATTTCCTTGTGTGTTTGGCAAACCTCTTGCGATGAAATTCAAAACGTGATCAAAGACCCTACAGGGCACCATTGATTGAAAGAAGTTATATGTCATGTTCAAGATGCTTTAAATATCTTATGTAAATTGAATAGCATACATCGGCAAACATTTTCATAGAAATATCTATGAAAACCGCACGCAAAATTCAAATTTAAAAATGCCATAAACCAGGGCTCCACACTAATTGTTATTTTTGGTGGCCCAAAGGCAAACATCCGACCTTTTTTGGTGGCCCGATCAAGCCACCAAATTCTTCATTTCTGAAATTTTGGTGGCCCGACGTCCGTTTTTGGTGGCTCCGGGCCACCGGGCCACCGTTAGTGTTGAGCCCTGCATAAACTAAATTTCCCTGTTTGAAGTGAAATCGCGTATCGTAACCCTTGAAGTATGATATGCCAATTGAGTGGTCATAGCCTATCATGATATCGAAGGAAGGGATCTAGATTTCTTGCAAACCATTACCGCGTAATCGTATACAGTGCACTCTCGTTATAACGAAATGCTCGGGACCGGCAGTTTTCTTTCGTTATAACGAAATTTCGTTATAGCCGAACAAATACAATATATAACGAAAACAAGGAATAATTGATAAACCGCGTACATATATCATATTCTCTTTGCTGAATACTCATCATACACTGGAAAGCTATGTGAAATGTGATGGGACAACTGTATTACAATAATAAACGCAAGTTCCCCTCAGAAACTGTGCGTGACACAAGGAGCGATCACACAGTCGTGTGAAGCGTTCACCCATGCAGAGACGCTATAAATGCTTGTTCCGCTACGTATTTTCGAAAGCAATTCGCATTTCGTTATAACGGAGCACATATCTTTTGTTTTTCTTGTCTGTGGCGCTAGGAAAAGACTTCATTGTAACGGAAATTTCGCTATAACCGTGTTCGTTATAAGCGAATTTTGTACCATAGACTTTAATGGTGATAATTTTGGGACCAGAAGATTTACATCGTTGTAACGAAATTTCGTTATAACCGTGTTCGTTGTAACGGGAGTGCACTGTACATCCTTTTTACTTCAGCTAATTGTGTGATTTTTGTTGTTTTTGGTTGAGACCATGTCAAATTTCCGTGAAGACGTGATGCTTGTAAAGTCTCGCAATCATTAAACGTTTTATAGACTTTTTGACCTCTCATCCACGTTCTAGTCATTATCACGTCAAAGTCTTAAAAGTTTTCTGAAGAATAAACATACGTGACTAACATCTATTTTCGTTTCCCTCAAAGATGAAAAGACAAATAGAGTTAAAACCAAATTACGACAAGGTCAATATTATGACTACAAAAAATGGTTAGAGGACTAGTTACTAGTATACCTGTTTTCATTCTTCATACCTCAAACATGTAAAATTGTTTACCAAAAAAAAAAATATAAAGCTACAGGAAATTTATATTACCATCATTATAAATGACAGAAGGCAATATTCACAAAAGAGAGTCAACTATCGCTGCACCTTACAATCAAATCAAATCAAATGTAATGTAACGTAAAGGTGATGTTAATGAATAATGTGTACACATGGATTCGTATTAGGACATGTAGATTTGAATGTGTAATCTTAACTTTCCATCTTTTCCTTTCCTTCTCATTTCTTACAGTCAACATGATGGAGAACAATGGTAGTTGTGAAGGCAGCAATGGTAGTTGTAAAGACAGAAATGATACCAGTAAGTATTTTGCCAGACAGCTGTTGCGGTGTTACACGTTTCCTTGTCAGGTGTCTTGGTGCTGCTCAAGTTGATAAATCACTTTCTTGTCACATTTATATTCTGTCGCTTTGAACAGGGAGGTGACCTCTCACCTCCCTGCTTTGAACCAATTGGTTATGAGTGTCACTTATGGATTCGGTATATCTCGTTGTATGATGTTTGTGTATTTTTTAAGTAAGTAGATATGCTTCCAGGTCCTCAGTAGCTTGTTCTTGGATACGCAGGTCTATCATGAAAGGACGAATAAGTTTGCTCTTACTTTGACGTGATCATGAACAATTTTTGAAAAACAAGTTGTGATGTTTTCCAAAGCATTCTACGCATTTTTTTCTGGTTAGCTAGTACAATTGTAACTGTGATATAAGTAATAAGTAGTCGCGTCCCATAGTTTTTGCTTTTTGTTTCTTGTGTTGGGTTTTTATTTTATGTCCATTCTTCCAACTGCAAATAAAAAAGAAAGACATGAGGAAGAAAATGTATAAAGCCAATGTTACAGTTAGAAATATTATCTTTATTCACACTTAAGATATCACGTGGAGGAATACCTCTTTCGGACATTCCCACCCTGTTTGTTGTGTATTCCAAACGAGTATATTCGGAATGAATTAGAGAATACCTTATGTAAAGAACCCCCCCCCCAAAAAAAAAAAAATAAATAAAAAAAATAAAAAAAAAATAAAAAATAAAAATAAATAAATAAATAAATAAAAAATAAATAAATAAATAAACAGATAAATAAATGAAATGTTCGAAATTGCCTACGTTATCAACATAATCATAGTAATCATGTCCACAATTTCACTTGGCATTAGAGGTGGCACGGTGGCCTGATGGAGCCACTATGAATTGATGTTGGGACACAACATTTCGAAAAGAGCTACCTTTCCAACGCTCGATCGGGCATCTAAGATTTAAAAAAGATTGTTGCAATAGTTCTTATTTCTGGCCACTCAACTTTTTATAACGGTCACCAAAATTGCAGGTTGCATGATTTTAGTGGCCAGAACCCCCCCCCCCCCAAAAAAAAAAAAAAAAAAAAAAGTGGCGAGCCCTGATATGAACACACGTCCAAATACACACATTTATATTTGTGACCCTGTATCTCTGAAAGAACGGATTCTAAGCTTTAAAATGATGTATAAATCAATACATGATGACAACAATTCACGAAGGTGGTACAATCTTGTCCATGGTTTAAGTACCGTAATTTTTTTATGGGGCGCCAAGTGTTGCATGGCCTCTTTCGTTACGAAATCGGTCATTTCGTCGACGAAAATACCATTTCCGTTACGTGAATTTCGTGAATTCGGCCATGGAGTTTCTTAAAGGGGATGGCTAGTTACTGATAAGTGGGAATCAGTGGGAATGCTGGGGGATGATTGTTGCAATCACTGTGGGATTCACTTAAGAGTACATTATATATCTATCGTTGTGTGAAAATTATTTGCTTCAGAACGGTCTCATGTTCAAGTAATGTGCAGTTTAATGCCCCGTCACTGTACAGGCATGCTAACCTGAAAACATTAAAATGCACAGAGACCGTTCTGAAGCAAACAATTTTCACACAACAATAGATATGTAATGTACTCTTAAATGAATCCCACAAGGATTGGAACAATCATCCCCCAGCATTTCCACTGATTCCCACTGATCAGTTACTAGCCATCCCCTTTAATCATACATGCTCTACCATAAAGTGTTGTAGGAAAACAACGAAATGAGCAATTTCCCAGTCACTTTATGATCCAAACTTTACAATTATGTAGAAGAGAAATTGTTCTTTCAGAAAATGAAAAAAACAAACAACGAAATATTGACCACGTTAACTCATTTTACTTTAGAGTCCGCCTGTAAAATCGGGTCGTGCGACTTTTTGATGGTGTTGTGATGTACGGTCACATGTATAGTATACAGGTTATCCTGTGAGAAACTATTCATAACGACACAGAATCGCGATGACTATATATCTGATCATTATTTGCACCTTTCTTTAGCAGATGACGGAGGAGGTTTTCCCAGCTCCTTGATCTACTATGTAGCAGCCAGCGTGGCAGGAGGCTCTCTAGTCTTCGCCGTTTCCGGTTGCATCATGTGCGCCAGGTAATATTCAGCTTGCAGTTTACTAAGCGTACAGTAGTCCAGTGGGTAAGCTTTTTGGGCATATAGTAGGGGAACCCGAGTTTGAATCCAGTCTGGTGCGAAAGACCAATGTAACTATTGACTTCAACATTAAGCAAGCCTATCTGACAGCTTAGGAGAAGACAGGAGCACACGTTTACTTACGTACATCTTTCGAATGTGGGGCGGAGCGTTTTAATTTATAGGCGTACAGGCAAGAGGGAAAGGGGGGGGGTGTCATTAGGGGTTACTGGCACCTCTACCACCACCAACACAATCTCTTGCCTCGTTTAAATACTATGCTCATCATGGACATCAATCACAATTTTTCTCTGTAATTGTTTACACATTTGAAGGTATATTATTATAAACATTGTGTCGGCTTTATCATTTTTATTAATCGTAAGAAAAATAGAAAGAGTCGGTTGAAAATGAACAGACTACCAGAGAGGATTTTCTCTTCGGCATTCAGTAATACGTTAGAGTGCTAACATGAGTAATTTATTTACTAAAACATGTGATACAATATTCACTATAATAATTTGTTAATTATTAAACTCTAACCATGATTAGATTTATGGGAACCAAAGGCTTGCCTATCACTTGTTTTGAGTTAAATTTGTGAAATGTGTTAGGAGATTGCAATTCATGCGTCATCGACATTTTGCTTGACTTCACAGTCATTGAAGTCAGAGTCAGTTGCGATTAATGCTCAAAGAAATCATTTCATTTAGATTTACATTTAAATGTGCTTGTGTGATTTTTCCAATCTCCTATAGTCATGAAATTATCAGTGCATTCCACCCAATGCATCTTTTCTATCTTCACATCTAAAAGTGATTGGCGGTCTGAGTGAAATTTGTATGATTTGAATTTCGATGATTAACTTTAAAAAATCAATGAAAATTTCCTCTTTTTCCTCTTCTTCTTGTTTTTATGATGATGATGATGATGATGATGATGATTACTACCACCACCACTACTACTACTACTACTACTACCACTACTATCAAAAGAATATCATCATAGCGCTGATGAAGATGATGATAACAAACGTAATAACAGTAACAATAATAACAATACTGAAACACTAATAATGTGAACAGTTATAGTTGATAACAGTAATATATTATAAATAGTATATACTTCGAATGATAGCAATGATAACCATTTCAATGACATAAACTATTTCTGTTCCAACTTCTCAATGTTGTCCTTTTATTACAGCAAAATGAGGAGGAAGTCTGAACGTCGTTCAGATGAAGTACAGAGTAATGCAAACTTAGACAGAGACAATCGCGACCAATCTCCAAATGAGCCCTCTACGACAGCGAGTGGTTCAGTGGTAGTGGCACCGAGCACGTCGACTCCGCCTGCATCCAATTACAACAGGATTAGTCGTCTTAGTCTCCCTCCGAGCGCCTACATATTTAGTCAAGAAGACTACTATGAGATTGGCGAGGCGACCAATGACGAATCGCCTTCGTTGTACCATGTCCTCGAGGAAGAGAGTGACAGCGATTCAAAAGTGGGCAGATTTCAGTCTCCCAAACACCTTGATCGTAGCCGTAAAGAAGAGAACGGATACGTAGACTGCCGTGCGCATCGTGGAACGGCCAAAAGGAAGACAGCCCCGTTGTGTCTGAACGCGTACGGTGGCGCTGGCACCGCTGCATTGTACAGTGTAGTAACAAAATAAGAGGCTATTGGAACATGTAAATGGGTTACCTCAGGATTCTCATTGTATATACAGGTTGTTTTTTGTTTTTGTTTTTGTTTTTGTTTTTTTTTTAACCATTGTAGCCAATAATCCATCTGGCACACTTGGGTACTTTCTATTTTATTACACGTAGAAACTTCAAACAAAGCCAGTGAAAACATTAAAAAGATATATAGTTGAGAATGTGAAGGAAGAAGGAAGGAGAATATGGCTTTGAATAATGTGAATATCAATGATAAAAGATAATATACCATTAATTGTCTACATGCATAAATTAGCAGTTATGCTAGTATGATTCATTTGTTGCAAGTGTAATAACAAGAATCAATTTCTCTTTTTTTTTCTGAAAAGCACCCGCACTGAAACATGTAACAAGGCGCCATTTTTACCTTCGTATAGGAGGGATAACGAACAGCGAACACGTTTGTTTGTGTGTGTGTGTTTGTGTGCGTGTGTGTGTGTCTGTGTGTGTGTGTGTCTGTGTTTTTTTTTTTCAGACAATTCATCACGTATCTAGTCTACAGTACTGATGTAGTATAGAAAAAAAAAATGTCATTGCTGAAAGGTAGATCCGCCGGTCGGTCTTGCCTGGAACTATTCAATGAATGTAACATTTTGTTGTGCTGTCGTGTTTTTACTATACATGAGTTAATTGAGACCCTGCATCACAAAGGCAACAAAAAGTCGCCAGATATGGATATTTAAGGCAGATTCTAGAAGAGCAGGCTCTAAGCTTTAAAAGTATGTATAACTCAATGCAAATGGCCTCTCCTAATCGATCTAAATATTGGGAAGAAAGCGCACAATCTGGAAAAGTGTGAACTGAGAAAAGAGGTTCTGAAGTACATGGTCTATTCAAGCGCTTAATCTTCCTACACCAAATCGCGCTAGCTTTGCGATGAATGAAAAAAAAAAACAAGAAAAAAAACAGGATTTAAACCACGGGAGCAACAACAACTAGGGATTATCAGATTGACCTGAAATTGAGCGTGCCTCAATAACACATTCTGCCCATGATTAATGCCAACTTTACATGCATTAGAAATTACTCTTTCAAAAGTTACTAGGATTGAAAGTGAAAAGTGTGCTAAAGATTTTCAAGAAATGAAAAGGGGTTTCTACAAAGACGTTCCTCATCTCACTACTCTAAAAAAAAAAAAAAGGTTGTACGAAAACTGCTAAAACCACACTTTCACATTCAATTTATGATCCAAAACTTAGTAATAATGTAAAAGAAAAAATAGATCTTTCAGAAAATATGAAAAACTCACGATTGACTTGGTTGACCTGTTTTTCCATTTCTGAGTCAAATCAATGGGTGTGACTTTTTATTGGTTTTGTGATGCACGGTCACAATTAGTCGATAGTTAATTGTGTGTAGACATATAATCGGTATTAACGTGAAACAGATTGGAGTTCAATTTTATTACCAACTTGGAGAGTTTTTTTCTATGTTTAATTGTACAGTATGTGTTGCCGTTCAATCACATTAGAATACCTACTCGACTTACATCAGAATTATCATTACTGCGCATTGTATTAACATCTTAGTCAAACAATGTCTATTTTTTCCGGCAGAATGCCTCGCGCAACTGAAACAATAAGGTTACAAATTGAAACAACACTCTGCTTTGCAACCCTCTAAGGCTTGGTTAAAGAGATACTTCATCAAGGATTACTATTAAACGGTTGCTATAAGGATTATTATGTATGTGACCCTGCACCACAAAATCAACAGAAGGTGGCAAGACGTGTATTTTAAGGTAGATTCTAATACAGCAGACTTTAAGCTTGAAAATTCCGTAAAACTCAATTTAAAAATGGACTCTATCTAAGTATTCGAACGAAAGCACACATTCTGGAAAAGTGTGTATAAGGTCTATCAAGCCATTAATCTCTACCAAGCCGTGTTCTGTGCAATGAACAGGACAGAACAGGATATAAACCTCCAGAGCAACAACAATGAAGGGATAATCAGAGTTGGTCGAAACCGAGCATGGCTCATTAACACATTCTATTAATGACTAATACTAAGTTTCAAAGTAATAGTATATCTTTTCAAAGGTCATTATAATTGAAAGTGAAAAACATGTAAAAGGAGTGTCTGAGAAATGAAGAGGGGCCAACGAGCCGTAAATAATGACATTATTCAAAAGAAATGTGCTGAAAAACGGTTGAAAATTTCCCTTTTATTTGTTATAATCCTAAACTTTATGATAATGTGGAAGAGGAATAGCGTTTTTCAGAAAATTATATGCAAAACTCAAAATTAACTTTGTTTAACCGTTTCACCTTTTTTTCTCTTTCCTTCAGTAGAATAAAATAGAAGTTTTGCTGGTTTTGTGATACACGGTCTCACAATTCTTGCATATTATGGTATGACTACTTGCTTTTTGTTTAATCTCTAGGTGTGTACTCATGTGTGTATGTGTATAGGCATTTTCTACGTAATGTATAAAAAAAGGTCACACGATTCTTGCATGTGGTATGAATACTTGTTTTCCTTTCTCTCTTTTCTTTTTTAGTCTTGCGATTCACCATGAAACACCTGTCGGAAATCATGACTGTGTCGTGTCACTTTGCATGATTGTTTCTAAACACCCACAAAGATTTGAATAAATTGATATTCATTTTTTACTAAACTACATTGTTGCTGTCTTCTACCGTAACTTTGGTTAATAGTCAGTGGTTTCAATTAACGATCAAACAAACATAGCGGTGTGATAGGGAGTACTTTGATCAAAGAGAAGATCAGCATCCCTTTGTTTGTTTGTTTGGCGATTATATTCTGTCAAGTAATGTGGAACTGGTTTTAGAACATTCAGAATAATGAGGTTTTGTGTCTGAATTCCTGTTGCTTTCTTATTGCAACTTATTGACAAACTGCCCTACATCTACGTGAATTATACCGAATATCCACTATAACTGGCTGCAACTAAAAAAGAAAAAAAAAAAACCTGATATACGACTATTACTCAATCAGTTGCAACAAATACAAATATTTTTATTCTATCATGGATTCCTCACTGTCCCAGAAAGGTTAAACAGGATGACAAAGTTCGAGATCGATATCCTGCATGGTTTTAAGTGTATTGTGCTGTATTGAGTTATTGCGCTGCATTCAGCTGTGATTTGGATGTGACGCTAGCAACATTCTAAATGTCAACTTACATCGTACCAGTAAGAGGAAAGATCGTGTCCTTTAAATGTTCGCATATGTTCAGTTTTGCAAAGGGATCACGGAAGTATCAGAGCTGTCTCGGCAGGATATACGATATTGGTCTATGGACGACTCTCGGTTTTACAGGCTCATGAGAGGTAGCCTGACCCTGAGTCAGCTATATAATGTGCTACAACGAAGGTTGTTATATTCCTTTTGAATGATAGCACGGAATTTGGTTTTCGAAGTATTACTTTGCAATCATCACCACCACCACCACCAACAACAACAACAAAAGTTGCCAAACAAGATGTAGTAATCAAATTGCTAGGTGAAGTTCCGGTGCTCCCTTTGTTACGAGTCATCGGCATTTCTGGGGTTGGTTTCCGTGTTGGTTTCTCAGGTTCCATATAACGATTTCATTCCAGAATTTGTCGAAATATGTCACCGATGATCGTAGAATTGTTCTATGTTCAAACAGTGCGATATGGAATGTGCACTCACGAAACAAACCACGAAAATAGCAAAGTTCCGGAGCTTCCAAGCAGCTCTCTCACACACTCACCGGGCACACTCACGGGGCAGATTTAGCTCATCATTCCCTCCGTCAACTGCACTGGCTCCCCCACCAGGACCACTAGGTCTTGTCAATTTCAAATTTAAAGTTCAAAGTTCAAATCTATTTTCACTTTCATAAAATAAGCGTAAAATTATATTATATACAATGTAAAAACAGAACACATTTGCAATAATTACAAAGACGTTAATTAACAAAATGCATGTGAATGGGTCATAAAATGAAGAAAACATACATGCACTAGAATCTTTAAATACATACATAATATCATAGTATAAATGTGATTAGAAAAGGATGGGAATGGAAATGGAGGGTTCCCCGTTTGTACGATAGGGGACCCTAAAAAATACGTGAGAGAACGAATAATAATATAATGAAACTACAAAGGGATATGAAACAAAATCAAAGGAACCGATGTCAACTGACATGATATCAAATTAGAAGGGGAGAAAAAAGAAGAACAAAAGGAAGCACACAGAAAAAAAGAAAGTAAAAATGCATAAACAGCCTCTCCCCTTCTTACTTAATATCTGAAATAGCACCTCGCTGTTAACCATCCCAGTACACCGTCCGCTCCTCGCAAGATATCACACTGAAACATCCCACTTCACGGATGATGGCCACACCCATCGGTGATGGATAATTAATTATTATCAGCAGCTGCTCCCAACCTGTGGAATCAACTCCCCCAATCTTCTCGCAACCAGCAATCCCTCATGCATTGTCTTCGCCAATTCAGTTGTTTCAAAAACTATTCCATTGTTAAGCATATTTGAGCATTTTCATAGATAGAAAAATAATTCGCTTCTTAAATACATTATCATTAATACTACTACAACTATTATTGTTATTACCATTTTAACTCAAACTATTCTCATCATTATGATAAGTATATTGTATAATAAAATAATAATGATATTAGAATTGCAAGAATAATGACAGTGATAATGATAATAATTATGGTTAATAATAATGGTATCTTTACTGTCATCATTATTACAATCTTCGTGATTATGATAAAAAAATTGTTTCGCGGCAGCTGGTACAATTTACATCAGCCCACACACGTACACATAAATACGACCTCACACTCATCACTACACGTAAACATATTGAGCAATTTCCGATTCATCTTGCCCCAGATGTTCAACAAGCACAAGGTATCCTCCGTGCTATGACTTCTGTTGATTTTACTTGATTGCTGTGAAGTGTGTGCACAGTGTGAGTATGCCATCGTGTTTCCTTCCTTCATTAGTCACATCAGAATTCTCTCCTTGTGCACTAGAAGACGATGTCATTTTACAGACTCGAGGATTGGAAGCGAACGCTAAACAATCGGGGATTCGCGTTTAATGAGCTTGGTTTACCGTGTAATCTCCTTTCGCACGCTTCCAAATCGTGAATACACCTGCGATCTGTGCGCCATTACCCGGCAACTTTACCTCCCTCTTCCCCCTTTTTTTTTTCCTCCTGCTCCCTCCCTCTCTCGCGCTCTCTCTCTCTCTGGGATAAACCAATGACGGATGAAGCTTGTCTATCGTTATGAGCCATAGCGCGCAGAAGACAGCTGACATCTCTTTCGCTTCCCTTCCTCCAATGGCGGTTCACCTGGCATTCGTGTCACGCGCTCCCCTGACTATTCGCGTTAGTTTAGTTTGATAAAGAGCGGGATGCCTAGAAGTCGAATAATCGCACATCGAGCGAAAACCAAACCGGGAAACGGGGTATTAGCGCATCGTTACTATCACCTGTCCGCGCGGTATTTCTGGCCAATGTTGTATTGATTTTCGTCGATATTGCGTGGCATTTCTTTCCGGGGATTCACCTTGAGAGTTCCCTGTGAAATGTCGCAGAGTTGTCTTATTGTACACTAAGCTCCCATCCCTCTTTCCTTTCCCCTTCCCTCCTCCATTCTCACATTAATGCAAGTATGTCGTGCGTATCATGATACAACTTTTTTGAAAACAAAACAAAAACATCTGTAGCAAAATTCATCAAAATTGCGTGTTTTTTTTTCTCTGTCTCTCTCTAATCATTATAGTTAGCTGAGGGGTTCTTTGTTTGTTCGGAGTTATAACCCTTTATCTTTTACTTTCTTCTGGCCTATAGATGCAGTGGCAGCGTAAACGTTGAATTATAAACCAGCGATATTCCCCACGTTGGCAGCGGATCTATAACGTCTCCACCATGTTGAAGAATGTGCTTCGATTTGCATTCTTCAGCAAAACATTTCAAAATGCAACCTTACGGGAACACAGAACACAATCAGACATTACACTACTTTGGATCACGTGAATTCCATCATGTCATAAATCCAAAGTACAAAAGATCCCGTTTGGACTAGTTAAAGAGAAGAAGTCCTGAGATTTTCACTGTAATGATAATTAAGAAGAGTGAAAATATAACCTTTCACCAGTTTATACGCGCGGAAATGAAAAACTGTCTCCGTACGCGATTTTTGAAAAATAATTCCTGCAAGCGATCGTGTAAGAGCCGGCAAAAAGTTGGTACGTCATGCATGCCCTACTCACCAAGTTGACAGCAGTGCCTCTAAAAAACAATCTTAGTGTTGAAATGATTAGTTGCAATGTACAATGTAAAACAATGTAAAAGTGTGTGGTTTTATCATTTCAAACAAAATATTTCAAGCTTAGATATATATAATTCATGAAAAATTAATATTGTTAACATAAATTTATATGTATTTTTAAACCAAATATACCATGAACTTGACATCAAATAGGCACGGTCCTTTTCTAGCTTCCGTCCGTGTTGCATACTTCTTAGCGTAAAAACCACTCTCGAATTCTTACCACATACTAATGTACACATTACTCGCTTCTTGCTGATTTTGGCGTTCAAACCGAAGATGACCTGTGCATAAGAGACTCGAATTCTTCAAAGAAAATATTGTTTGTATCTCAATATTTCTGTAAGTAGTCAGATATCGCCTGTCCTCGAAAAAAAAAAAAAAGAACTATGACGTGAGCCGGGAAGGGTAAACACAGGGGGTCGTAGGGATATGATTTCGCTCTACTTTGCCGTGCATATCCAGTCGGCACTGGAAGCAGCTAGCTCAGTGGCACTGTACTGCAGACTGTGCATTCCAACCACGGCTGCAGCCCCACGGTAAATGAAACATAGCTAGCCACTTTCCTTACCTCTCTACGCTTTTTTTCCCTCGGTTCCCTTCGAAGTCGATGCTCGAGGTGTTTCTGTTTTATAACTCATGTGAGCAAATGGTCGGGATTGCATCTGGCTTCAGGAGTTTTCTCGGTTTATAACCGAGGGCCACAGCCTGTCGGTCCACGTAAAAAACGTCGCTTCTCAAATGGTCCACGCACAGGTAGGTCACAACACGATATCGAGATTTTGTAGGCCCTAAGTTTCTTATGTTCGGCATCGTTGTACCGAAATTTCCCAGCTATGCAGCTGCTCACCTTTCACGATACTTTTGTGGGTCTGGGACGGAAAAGAGGATTTTCCTGGGAAATTTTCTGCACGATTGGAGCAAAACTACTGATGTAAGATAGTCTGGCCAGACGACGCTGAATGCGGTCGCCCCTATAGTGTACTAGCAAGCCTGTACCTGCTGTGTAAAACCGTTTCTACCTACAATCTGTACGTACTAGAACATGCATGAGTGGCGACAGGGCTGCAGCTGCGCTTGTGATAGACTGGAAAAGTGTGAAGGGCAAGCTGCTACGGGGTATCTACCGTAGATTTAGTTGTACCGTCCACACGTGTAATTTGCGAATATAATGCACAATACATATACACACACACACACACACACACAACGTAGAAACAATGTCAAATACTACTAGTAGTAGCCACCGACGTCTTCATGCATCCGGGTAACTAGGGAGCGTATGGATGACGAGCAGAACACGGCTGGGAAGAGTTGTGCCTAGGTGACGTCTGGGGACTCTCCGCCAGGACTTGCTCATTAGCATATTCACCATGCAGATTCACACTTTTTCAACCAAAATTTACGAGGTTATTTGGTAATTTGAAAGTTTGTTTTCGGTGAATGTAGTTCATTGGAGGTACCAACAACAACATATATATTTTCTTTTTTTATTTCGTGAGGACTGCCTCCTTTTAAGATCGTAGTGGCGGTTGCATATAATAACAGAACTACCTGCCCAAAATAAAGGCAATTTGTCAAATCGGAATCCCCATTGAAAGGCTAAATACGTCCAATGACATACAATTATTTAAAATGAGAAGGAGTGTGCACGGTCAGAACAAGATTGTACTTCAATGGTGCAAGGGGTACTTCTCGGAGGGTGGTATTTGTTTCGTCACTTGTTTCTTACCAGTACCTCAGTTCATAAGAAAAAAAAAATGCACCAAAAACACATTCATAAGACTTCAATGAGTTCAATGCACAATCTTTCAATGAGTTTCTAACTTGCAAATGTTTACATTACCTCGTTTTATATTCGAAAAAACTATTAATTAATACTGAAAGGAATGACAATTGTATAACCACATGCATTCATATACGATAAAAGAGTCAATTTACACTGATTCATAATGCGTCATCATACACCACTCAGCAATACCTCAAAACATTTTCACCTCCTTCTTCGGACTTCTTGATAGGCAGTGTGTTCCTTCTTTCGACGGGAATCAAGACGGGTAAATACAAGTTCAGTTTCCATCTTCCTAGCTTCCCCGTCATTCATTTTTTTGATAATTCTCAGATATACTTTATTTTTCGAGCGTCAAATCATCTTTGTGAAAGACATTCTCAAAAGAAGATAAAGGAAGAAAATATTTCTTTGTAAAGAAACGCCCCTCAAAAAAAAAAAAAACGAAGAAAGAAACCTACAAGTGTTTCAAGGTATAGGCAACCTGAAATGTGTGCAACCTCGTCAAGAGGTGAATGACAGCTTGGACGTGTAAATGACGTCACATTAACCGGCATTCGTTAATCGTAGAGACGCTTGGGTGTGGTTGCACAATTGGTATTTATTTGCAAGTGACATACCCTTGTATAAACTGTTGAGGCGAAACCGAATCCTGCGCTAATTAATGGTAATAAGTCAAGGCTCTGTACACTGCGAGCAACGTGAGCCACGGCGTATACTGCTTTTCGAACACAGAGCTGCGCAAACTGCGAAGGGGGGTAGATAGAGTGTACTGTACGTATGGCGCTTGACATTCAAGCAATAAGTCTCTGCGATTTATTCCGAGCTGTGGTTTTGCTCGCTTACGTCAACACCTCGTCCTACCCCTATTCTGTTCTAGTCACCACCATCGGTTATGCGATTGTGGAGGGTCATAGACATTCCTATAAACAGGGGTGAGCTCGAACCGCGATGGGGGAGGTGATGAGGCGTATCTGCGGATTTTTTTTCAAGTGGAACTCAAAGCGTTGACTAGAGATTATTTACAAAAGAATGCCCTTTTTTTCAATAGCGGATCTCTTTTGTTACAGAATTAAAAGTAGGAGTACAATGTATTTTATGTTTACAGAATTAATCTGCTCCTTAGCTTTCATACGTTGTATAGTCAAGAGGAGCGGACGTGTGTACTGATAACATGGAAACTATGCAAATGTTGCGTATGTAGATAAAGAAAGAAAACATCTAGATATGGTTCTGGAATAGGAGGGAAACTTTCACAGATTAAATAGATAGCGATCAGCATTACATTACCATTCCATGTAGATTACACTGTGCTGGTGCATCATTTTTCCCATTACAAGCCCGATAGAACACACACAAACACACACGTGAACTTGATTGTAGAACTCTTCAAAACTAAGTGTTCACTTAACAGTGAATCTTACGGAATTAGATTTGTTAATTACACAGTCTGTTCAGTACCACAAAAATATATGCGCTAGTATTTCAATACCTGTACTACTATCCGATCCTTTTATCAGTTTTCATGTCGCGTATTAAGGGTCTTTTTACCCCCTCAACAAGAATCACTGAAAAAAGATTGTGTAAGCCAGGAAGCCCTCTGAGGACTTCGCACCAACATCAGCACCAGGCCTCATCCAATCTGCAAAAGTAAGCAATACCTATCTGATTTCATTCTTTTTTTGGAGAACAAATATTGATCAGAATTTGCGCCTGATTTTTTTTTTTTTTTTAATGAAGAATTCACCGTGCTGTATATTTGAACTTTAATCTACACATCACGGCACATGACAATGGACATGGAGTGGCATTTCTCTCCAGTTTCTCCGAACTTGCGACCTTTTAGACCTGCACACTGTTTAAGCTTCAATGCATTAAATCTTTCGTCATACATTATCACGACCAAACGTGAGAAGGAGCAATGTAAAAGATCCATTCAGTGTCAGTCGTACTTCCCACTCTGTATTTTTCTAATCTGTCATTTTGTTGTTGTTTAATGGAATCGATACCGGGCTGTCTGCTTAATTTGTACTGTACTAGTAAAAGTTGCATGCGTGGCTTTAAGTTTCTCTTTATTACACACCATCTCTCTGTTACGCATCACAGTCATGAGACTGCTCTCTGACGATTAAACAGCTACCCCTTTATAGGCCCCTCGGATCGATGCCCATGTTCAATCGATACGATCGATACTCAGGGAGACAAAAAAAAAAAAAACTTTTGATGATGAATATTCACCAAAGCCGACGGGAAGTTATCGAAAGGCTGATATGCGATAATGTGCATTGTTAGCGAGCAAAATAAAGTGTTATTTTCTGAAAGGATATTCTTTATTGCTGTCTTGATCTGCTGAATTCCTGGCTGGCGAATTCACATAGGCAATTATGAGACAGTTTATTTTCATAATTTGATCCTGGCATAACAAATATGCTTTAATAAAAATCTGAAAATTCGTGGCTATTATTCCCGTTGTTTATTACTTTGAATTTTCGAAGCATTCGCAGTCTTGTTAGGTAGATGACAAGCGTGAATCAAGTAATGCGAGATAGTCATTACAGCGCAATTATCCTTCACAAACTTCCGAAGACACTTTGCACACATGCTTTAATACACACACAAACACACACACGCAAACATTTTAACAAGTGTGTGAGTGTGTGCATGTGTGTGTGTTTGTGTTTGTGTACATGTGTTTTATTGAACTGTCATCACAATAACAAAGAAATGAACGAATATTCATTGATATTTTTTAACCTCCTAATATCAAGATCTTAAAGCTTTTTTTTATATTTAAGTGCCATGACTGGCGAATATTGGACCTGTGAACTTTATAAGGGACTGCTTTTATCATATCAATCACGCACAAAATAGACAAATTCAAATCGCTTAAAAAGAGATAAACTATACCAAGACTTCAGATTTACCCATTAAAATGCAAGAGGTAATCCAACACACAATATTTAAGTTTGAGATGAACTTTACCAGCGTATCAGCGGATATACATGCAATATAGCACACAGTATTCCAAGCAGGGTTACCGGAAACGATACAGAGTAAAGTACAACTCTCTTTACTTGTGTAAAGTGTTTTTTGAAAGCGAAATCGCACTTTGTGCAATTTGATTTCCTTTTAGACATCGCTACTTCACAATGTTTTGCTAGTCTGCATTAAAATGCCTCTTCTTTTACTTTCATTTGTAATATCATATGAGCATAATTGAAATATGTTTGACATGACAAGTTTTCATTTATTACGCTATGATGCATTATAGTTCACTAATTACATGATTGCATGATCACATTACATCACGCTGGTCTATATCAAATCATATGCTCATACATTACTTTGCGTCGTTTATGTTACTTTGTAAATAAATCGTGCTTAGCTGTATATGATTATGTCGGGTTTAAACAATTTGATTCAGGTTGATGTAATGATATATTATGATATCAAAACAGAATGTGCTGAGAACCAGAAGGGCGCAATCGCGTTGTAAGTGTTGAGCGTAAAAACAAAACTGAACAATCAATTTTCATGAAACATAGTAAAATGTTTGTTTAATCCAAAGTAGGCAGATTGATAAGCATTGTTCCAAGTATAGGAAAAACAGCTGTCTTATAGTTTCAATTTTTAACATTTTACTGGAACTGAAAACAATTTAAGATTGGCACCATAATGTAGAGAAGATCGCACTCCACAACATGATACTAATAACCTAATACCCCCCCAAAAACCTAATACCCCCAAAAATTTGCGATTAAGTCCGTCTGTTTCCCAGCCGACAATATACACTTCCATGAAATCCTCGAAGAATAATTATTATCAATTGCCGTATGATTATGTGAAGTACATAATCCACTTGTTACCCTTCAGCATCTACATGCTCACATCGTGATATCTGTGCAATTTTACTGTACATAATAGGAATGACGTGTGACCTTTGACCCACATCGGCATCCGAAGAGGGAGTAGAAGTTTTCCATACTCGATGTTACATTAGACATCTTGCCTTGGGAGATACGTTTTGCTGAAACAATTTTAGAGAGAAAAAGAAGGAAAAGAAAGCGAAGCGAAGAGATCGAATCAATAATGCAGAGGAGTCTCTTTATGGAAGTCATTGTCTCTATAGGGTGTTACTTCAACGTAACCTGCTTGGTATTCGGTTCCTGAGTTCTAACATCCTGCCTGCATAATGTGTTTTTTTTTTTCTTTCTTTCGCTTCTATCTCATTGGACACTTGCGAATTACACAAGCTAGTGGCTTAAAGAGGGAATAGCGCGCCATGACGTAAGTGCCCTTTTTTGAAGAAATATCGATGCTTTGCAATCGTGTGATTTAAATGTCCTTTGATCTGCAGTGTCAGAAAGTAGTGGTATGGGCTGAAGGAACACTGATATTGAAAAAGGAAAAAAAATGATTTGATAGAAAAACAAGCAATAGAAATACAAATAGTAAACATGATAGTAGTTAGAATATATACCTCATTTTGATAATCGTCTTAAAAGTTAGAGGTGATGCAAGGTTTAAATCAGCATTATTCTTTCCTTTCTCTCGTAACACACGCACACAAACACAAAGACACGTGTACACACATACACACTTGCACATGCAAGAGTCTAAGAGTGTAGTGAAAGAAAATTACGATTAAAAATAAAAATCAGCAAGACCTTTACTCTGAGCGGATTACCATCAGTAAAAAACAAACAGTTGACGACTTTGCAATCACTCCCTGGAGCAATGCCATCCAAGATTCCCAACTTTTCGTCATTCCTTCAGGATTTTTCCTGCATTTTCGTGGCATGCATGAAGAACAAAGGGATTCTCTCCTCTATTAAAGAAAAAATAGCTTCCTGATCTGAGGGTGTACTTCTTGAATTATACATTTTTGCCACTGCCGCTGATTTTGTAGGTGTGATCGTGCTCGCTCGAAGCAAGAACACACGAATCCATTATGCATTGTGTTAGGATAGCATGAGATATCCCGACTCGGCTGCGGTCCGAGCACCGTTGCTCTCCGGCACGTATATTCAATAGCGTACAATATCTCCAGAGATTCTATTTCACTTTTCCCTAAGGATGTATTTTGCGATTGAATAAGCAACGAGACCGGAGAAAAACATGCGAAAGGGGGCTATGAATATGCTGCATATCATAGCGACATTATACGGCCGCTGAAAAACACTACTTGAATTTCCCACCCACCCCCTCTATTTCTTTATTTTTTTTTGTCACGCCCACAAAGTTTTTAAACGAGCTGTAACGCATGCGTGCAAATTGCACCAGTATAAATGTACACGTAGGTGAAGATTACACTGAAGAGAAATGTAGCATCAAATTAGAACACTACATTTGGGATACTCATTTGCTGTGGTGGAAAGCGTTGAAATAAAAGCTTACAATTGAGTGACCAACATGCATCGCGCGTGGTATATAGGCGGTCCCACGTATATCTTTATTATCAGATATGCAATTTGTGGGATAATGGCATGTTCGGTTACCCGTCTTTGACAGATGAACGTTTGGTTGGAAGAACTGAGGTTAGCAACTGCTTGAAATCTTGAGAGGATGATAGGTATAGATTGATATATGTGACTGTGCATCATAAAACCAACAAAAGTCGCATCCCTTGATTGTATGTGAGGACTACAAAAAGGTGAAATGAGTCAACAAAGTCAATCTTAAGATTTTCATATTTCTAGAAAGAGTTATTTTTCTTCTACATTATTCCTAACTTTAAGATCATAGAATGAATGAGAAAATATGTTTTCAGTAGTTTTTTTTTTTTTTTGTTTCCTTTTGTAGACTAGGTGTGATCAGGTTAGATGCCCCTTTTCATTTCTTGAAAATCCTTTGCACACTTTTCACTTTCAACTCTAATAACCTTTGAAAGGATAATGCTACTGCTTTGAAATTCGGCATCATCCATGGTCAGAATGTGTTAATAATAAATCATGCTCAATATCAGCTTAATCTGATTTTCGGGTCACTGTTGTTGCTCCATCGTTTTACATCCAGTATTTTATTTTTTGCCCTTTCATTGCACAGCTAGCCCAGCTTGGTAAAGATTAAGCGCTTGAATAGACACTGCACTTCAGAGCCTCTTTTCTCTGTTCACACTTTTTCCAGTGCGTGCTTTCTTTTCAAATTTTAGATAGGTTAAAGGAAACGCATTTGAATCGAGTTATACATCATTTTAAAGCTTAGAGTCTGTTCATGCAGAATCTGCCCTTACGTAAAAGCGATATCTGGCGACTTTTTGTTGGTTTTGTGATGCAGGGTCACACATGACCGTTCTGAAGCAAGTATAACATATTTTACAATTTTGCCCTCTAAGAAACTTAGTGTTTGTTCACTTTTTTTGACAAAAATTACCTACTGTCTTTATTGTGGTGTTGTTGTTTTATTCTCCATTTTTTTGAGGATGCAAACTCATTGATATTATACATTTTATGAAATAAGCGTTAAAAAGATATCTAACGGAACATTTCAAAAGGATCGATTTTTTTTATTTATTTATTTTTTTTAGGGGGGGGGGAGGGTTGTTAACTGACAAGAAAACTTTCGTAGGCAATATCAAATCCTACAAATATAAATCAGATTTGATCCACCAATAGTTCACAGCATTGTATTTGACTTTGTTGTATGTGGTTGCTGATGTGTTTTCGTTTCTTTCATTGATCATGTGCTTCCCTGTCACGGTGAAAATCCTCCCCTAGGGGGAAAAATACCCCCCCCCCCCCAAATAAAAAGCAAACATAAAAAAAGAATAAAGTTAGTTCGTTGACTTTGTCGTGTCTCCACGCTGGTGTTCTCCGTACCTTGCTCTGTCGGTATTGGAACTGAGCGACCTTGTTCAATGCATCCTTTATATCACCAGACTGTGGATCCTTTATCGGTAGAAAGCCGCCACCTGTTTAACCTCACCTGTTGCAACCATTTCAGCGCAATTTCACCTCACAGACTGATCAACTATAATGTAATATATGCATGAGTTAGTGGTAGTGTCGTCTAATACACGGGGTTGGTGTTGTGTGGGGGCGGAATGAAGCAAAGGGAGGATGGTGGTAAGGTTCAACCCTCTAGACTTATTTTACTAGCACGTCTAGAGCTAACGTATGACGTGGAAGATCATCAGTATTCTGTAAGAACAGGTTGCATTGATAATAATATTATTTGTCTGCCTCCCTGCGATCCTCTAAATAAAACTTATCTTGTATCAATTTTCTTTAGTTTTCAGGTTTTTCGTTTTTGTTTTGTTTTGTCTTTTCTTTGTTTGGCATCTTTTCTTTGTTGTTGTTGTTGTTGTTGTTGGCATGACCAACAGAAAGGTCCCGGGTGTACTCTCTGTGGTTTCCAATGACGGATTGGAGAGGAAGAATACGGGGCGAAATGACTGATAGACCGCCAGGGAAATCGACGACGACAACGCCCGTGACTCTAGACAAGATCAGACAAGATGAGCACAATACAAATAGGAGCAAGCAGACACATTTTAATGCTGCTCATAAACAGTGTTTGACATGTTGATGTGAAAAAGGGAAATACTTCTTTGATGGCAGTGGAGAGCAACAACAATAATAATTTTTCAACTTGGAGATCGGGACGGGAGCAGGGTAATCGCTATAGATGATGAAAAATACAAATAGCCATTCACATCATGACCTGGTAACTGGGGTGAAAAACCCTTCGCATGATTTAACGATTGGTATTCTGCCATGAAGGGGTTCAGACCCTACTTGAACCCCTCCCATAAAAAAAAAAATCAAACAAAGACCTTTTATGTTTCGTAAACGGGTGACCCCTCAAATACAAAAGCTGAACATGATGAAACGCAAACATCTTTGCATTCTTCACTAAGTTGTAATTCCATCCATAGTAGAAGTCGATTTTCATTTACCCTGCACCATTTTTATAAAATTTTCCTTTTGAAATTATATTCTACGACGTCTTAAACCATTTTGCTTACGATTATAAACTATGAGTTTTTTTTTTCCAATCCCACAGTCGATATCATCGATATTACTTGTGACTTTGCATCACAAAGCCAAGTAAAAGTTGCACGCAAAGATTTTGCGTGAGGACTCAAAACAGGTGAAACGAATCAACCTAGTTTATCTTGACTTTTTCATTTTTTCTTTAAAAAATCTTTTCCGTAGTTATTCTAAAGTATAGAATAAAAAGAAACAGAAGAGGAATTGTGCTTTAACAGTTTTTCTAAGACACATTTTTTTTTTGAGAATAGTATGGTAAGCAATAGATAGGTCTGTATCTTTTGGACTCTTTTCATTTCTTGAAAACACTACTTCAAACTCTTTTCAGTTTCAACCTTAAGAACTTCTGAAAGGATGATGCTACTTCTTTGAAAGATGTTATAAATTATGGATAGAATGCGGGGTAAGAACAGGCTAAATATCAGATGTCAGTCCGCCCCATACGTTTTCACACTTTATTGTTAGGTGCGTACGCCGGCTGATCTTCAGTAGATATGGACATATTCACAACACCGACACACTGGATGTGTTGAAGTGTTGAATATACCTGTATGTTTTACTGTTTGAGTCTTTATATGTATGTCAGTGACATTCATTTTCTCATTAGACTATCTTCGTTATATAATTAAATATCTATATTAATATTTATATTGATTTTTTTTTTATTCATAGTCATAGTCATATTTATATTTATATTTATACGTATACATCAAGAATTACATATCTGAATGGCGTTTGCCCTTTCAGAACCATAGAACAGGAATTGGCTAGATTTGTTATAGGAATATAAAAAGAAAGTGGTAGCGAGAAAAGAATGATGACAAAAACAACATGGTGAACATGGTGAAGGGATCTGAAAGAGCGAGACAAATTATTCATAATAGCAGCTTCTTAAATGTTAAAGGGAAACAGATTCTATGACATCATTGAAGAAGAAAAATATACGTTCCAAAGCAAAGAGAAATAGAGAGATAGAGAGAGAGAGAGAGTGGACCTACTAGAAATGGAAGAGATGGCATGTTGTCAAAAATGAGTGATGACCAGGTACTCTCGCTGTCAGATAGAGAGAACGATAGATAGATGAATAGATAGATAGATAGATAGATAGATAGAGAGTAGAACGCTGTTTTCGTATTCTTAACATGTCAAGCCACTTACCAGTCCAATGTATAAATTGCAGTTTGCAATTGGAGAGACGAGTCCACCCCCTGTTAAGAATGTTATACATGGGTGTGCTAACAAACAGTCGCATTAGCTTTTCAGTTCTAATAAATATTGTTTGACATTTACCAATTTCCTAGCGTTCATCGAACTCCCTGGCAAGTACATAACCATTTTTCTTTGCTATACATGGGACTTATGGGCGTAGAAAGGTTAGTAGAAGAACGGTTATGGACCTGTTTTAAGTTTCGTAAAGCTACGCACGACTTTGCGAATGACATGAATGCGGTAAGCCAAGGGGGTTTCTTAATCGTTGTTAAATTCCAATAGTTAAAGTTGAAATTTGCCGATGATAGTGATTATTCTTTCATGTTAACACATGTTTTTTTAGTTGGAAGTGTGTTTTTGCCAAAATGTAAATGAAATATTGACACAGTCGTACAAAAAAAAAAAAATGGGCACATAATTATATTGGAACTTCATATTCCGTCGTTCGTAAAGTAATGCCTAACTTTATGAAAAGCTTTATAAAAAGGGGGCCCAGGACCTTTATGTCACATAAATAACACCGTTTTTCATTAGAACTTCAATATTTACGAACTTACTGCTGTCTTGCTACCCCTCTGAGTTGAAAGAGTCATAAGTCATTCTACAAGTTCTGTAATGCAGAAAGGACTCTATCTCGGAGTCGGCTTCTGAATCACGTGCATACAGGTGTAGCCGGAAGAGAACATCCAGTGCTGAATCATGCAGAATAAGCAAACGTTTTCAGTAATTATTGTATTATGATGATGATGATGATGATGATGATGACAATGGTGATGGTTACTATGAGTAGCAGTAGAAGTATATCTTTTCCTTGTTCTTTCCATGTTCATTTTTCTTTGAAGACAAGTGCCTCATACTATACGAGACCAGTCTTTTCATAGGGGTAAGAGCGAAATCTCTCTCTCTCTCTCTCTCTCTCTCTCTCCTTCTCTGTCTATACATATATATGTATATGCATAATAATGTATGTATATATGTATGCATATACATATACATATACATATACAAACATATACATACATATAAATGGATTGATTAATTTTATAAATAGATAGATAGGTACAAAACAAAAGTTTACGCTGATACGTAGTTACAAGTTTCCATTCGATCATCTTGTCACTCTGTACAGTTCAATGTTCAGTGTTCAATATTATGAAATCATGCATTAATTCAAAGCATTTTATTATGGACCATAACATTATGTATTACTTCATGCAGTACTCACAACTGGATGAATCTTGTTTGGGAAACTAAAGTTTTCTATGACGCAAAACTCAGCCATTCTCACCAAACCTCTTTCCTACATTGCATACAAGTTTCCATACCCACCACAGCAACAACAAGATAAAACACCAATGATAAAGATGTGCACACGCACCCGAACAAAGGCAAAAAGAATGAAAACAAAAAAAACAAACCTAAAGCTTCTGGACACATCATGCACAAATTCATGAGGTATGATCCAGTTGGCATGGTAACACATATCTCTTCAAGCCGAAAGTGAGCTCAATATATCACAGCCTCAAGCTTGGATGAACTCTGATGTGTTGCCCCCCCCCCCCCCCCCCCCCCCACACACACACAGTCATCATCGATATATTGTATCTTGCTGGGTATTTCGTTGTTGTTGTTGTTGTTGTTGTGCCGCCATTGTATTTTTGTCGTCTTCACAAGACTTTAGTACTGTTTGCTTACCTGTTCACGGCGAGGATGACGATCAAATTGCCATAAAGGATCAGACTACCATGTGAAATCCTGGAGCTTAGATTGGGTCCCCTATACGAAAGAAATGCCCTTGAATCTATTTTCCTCTCCTGTGCAGTCTCGATTGATACCTTTTCATAGTGTAACTTTGTCTTTGGTGGGTAGATATGGAAGCCTCCCTATGAGGCCGCGTTCAACGAAAAGTGTTTACACCAATTTCCACTTTGTTGTTCTCTCGGATTTTTCCCTTCGATATAATACTTCATCGTAAAAAGTATAGGAGAAAGCTATAAGCATTAAACAACAATAGCATTGCTGTAACAAAAGAGAAAGAGATTAGGATGTAAATTGTTCATGTAAAAACAAAACAGCCGCTAAATACGAGAACGACGGGAAGTATGAAAAGCATAATACTTCAGTAAAAGAATGCGGTAAACCACGTGCGAATAAATGAATGAATGAACAGAAGAAGAAATAACTAAATATAGTAATTAGTAAATAAACGGAAGTGAATTTCTTCCTCTTGATATACGTGTATTTACTTACTATCAGCTAATTTGTGTCGGATACAGACACATATAATGAGAGATGTTGTGATTATAGTGAGAAAAAAAAAAGAAATCCAAAATGCACAATTAGAAAGCTGATAGAATGCCTTGAGGTATTTTGCCCTATGCACGATTGTGCGAGAGAGAGAGAGAGAGAGATAGAGAAAAAAGTGGATTTGTCCATTTGTCTCGATCAAGCTTTCATCAAATGGTCCATTCATCTTGGTCCCGCTGATATAAAGTAACGGACCGGAAAATAGATTAGGTTCGATTGATTCAGTTTTGCTATGACGTAAATAACAGCCATCACTCTTCCTCGATTCTTCACATATGATAGAACCCGAGGGTACGAGGGTATACGAATATAGGGAAGCTCAACATGAACAAGGATGAATACAACGTCGACAGCCCTTTAAAAGTGAATGCACGAGATGAAATAGGCACTAATGTACCTTTACATAGTTCACCATATTAACAGAGGCATAGTATATGAATGCAGGAGCTCTCTCACTTTTATATATATAAGTATAAAAATATATGACTGACATTCATTTTCTGCAGCGGATCACATACCCTTTTGTCCGTTATCTTGCAAGAGGTTGGTGTTCTTTTCCGTTATATGTCTTTACATTACTTTTACCGGCACCAGTTTTTCTAGAAATTAATTTCACTTTTTTTTTTCAAATCTTCCAAATCATTCTCTCATTTCTCTCTTCTCTCAGCAAAAACTCCAAGTAATTTACACAGCGCCGCCACATCAAGTTGTCACTTATCTATCAGCGTGAAACGAATACCAGTTGCATTAGCTCACAACTTCACTAACGTGCAGACCGACAACAGCTAAAGAAATAAAATTTGTTATCAGAAAGATAAGGATTGAATGAATTTTGTGTAAAAGCGAAAGAAAAAAAAAAACGTTATGGAGGGACGTACATGAAAAGGACGCAGTTCTCCTGACTGAAATGGATGTAAACCATGGTAACCTGCCTCTCTTGATACAGTATTCCGACATTTCCTGATATTGAATGATGTAGACTGATGAAAAGAAACGGTTAACGTGATTTATTTTACATATAAAATAAAGTAATTCTGACAGTTGTAATATCTACTATAATTCTTGGAAATGAACATAAAACATTACAATCATGTATTTATTACGTCGTATAGATATGCAGATATTGCACGCAGAGTAAAAAAGTCAATAATGTGAATGTTGTATACAAATTATCTGATATCAAGCTACCAAAATGGATACATCATGACTCTTGCTGCTGGAAAACATCGTCTTGGTGCTAAATTCTAGAGTGCATTCAAGAGAATGCGGTTTTGTATAATCGCCTTATTATGGTTTGAAACTCTAGCGGCTTCCGATAAACCCGGAAGACAGGTGTCTCCACCTTTTCTCAAAGATGCGGCATCTTTACTCTCGTACGAGCCTTCATTCATCGCTATGCATGTACCAATAACGATTCACCGGGCTGTCTCCCCTATTACAAGCACATCCGTTACACTCTATGGAGAGAGGAAAAAAAACAAAAAAAAAAACAAACCTTGTCTGAAGCTGGTACGAAGCGTTGCTAACTGGAAAAGAAGACGTTTGAATAAAATGACAAAAATATGGACTTTCCCCTTGATGGTTTACAAAGCCAATAACCAATGTCAAGGCGTTTAATAAAGTTCTCCTAAACTCTTCAAATGTTGCTTTTACTGGTTTCACCACATGAATTTCATGTACATATATGCATGGAAGTGATGGAACGCTATATACAAACCCGTAAGTCATGAATTTTTCTGAATGCGCAGCTAAAGCATCGGTACGTCAGAGTGTAGTCGTGAATAGAGTGTGCCAACTACGTATGATTTGTAACATGATAACCCGACGCCTTCATGGTGGTTGCTATGGAGTTTTGAATCGCTTTTCCATGTGCATGCAGTTGATCGCGTGTCGATGCGCTTCAATAGACTCTGATCTTAAAAGCCCTCCCCTCTCGTTTGTTTGTTTTTGTTTTTACTTAATTCTTTAACCATATTATACAGTATTTTATCACCCATTGTATTTGTACAAGACCAAGCACAAGTGGGAATGAGTATGAAAAACATTTGAAGAGCTTGCTTCCAAAAGGCGCTAAATCCGTCATTTTTTTCAATGGATTTAGCGCCTTTTGGAAGCAAGCTCTTCATTTTATTAAAGCTGAGAATATATCTTTTCGAAATCAGACCTATGGGGAAAAATGTGTGTGTGTTTTGTTTTTTGTTGTTTTTTTTTTTTTTGGGGGGGGGGGGGTAGCAGATAGTTAAGACACACCTTTTATTCCTTTTATTAGGATCTCTTTGTTTCACCTTGTTGTTTGATATCTCAACAGTTTCAAAACATAGTTTCTACAAACGAGTTTTATATTCCTCTTAGAAATGTATATGTTCTGTAATATTCGCAAGTGGTTTCTGATTATCTCGCAAACGGTTAACAGGTGGATTCCCATCTATAAAACCAAAAGTATAAACCATCCCTTCAAGCTGATAAATACATGCCAGCAGGAGAGGGGTGAATGAAGATATCAAAGTCGGGATGACATATTGTTTTGCACCTTTTGTGAGTAAGGTGCCTTGAACGAAGAGGAGAAGCAAGGAAGAACATCAGTCTGCTTCACTGACTAGGTTATAAATAAGAGGGAAGAAATAATGACAAATGTCCTTGCAATAATATGTTAATTTCTTTCAACAAATTCGATGACTTTTTTTTTACTTGACGCAATTGTCTCTTGTATAGAGAGAAACAAAATCAACACTTCTCATTCACGAACCCTGGGAGAGGGAAGATTTTTCGCGAGGCGCATGCGCAGCAAATAGATGGCCCAATGAAGAGAGCGGAAATCTCCGTGCGTCAGTCAGAAGGCTGATGCGAGGCGTCATGGAGATGCTTTCTGAGGATGTCTTGATTTCCCTCGCAGACTCGGCTTCTTCTCGGGAGCGGGAAAAATCTTTCTCTCGCGAATAATTCATTTCTCTTTTGCGCGCAGTCGGCTCTTTTCTCCTCCGCCTTCTCCTCCCGCGTTGAACTGAGTGGATAGCACCATAAGTGCGCAAGACCATAACAGTTCCCGCCACAGCTGGTATGTCATAAATATCACTTTCCTTTTTCCTTTCGTTTAGTTTATTATTCTGGATTTCCTTTAACCTTAAATCCATCTTGCAGCCTTTTGATTACAGTCGTATGCATTTCAAGTATTTCTAGAAAGAAATTGGAAATTTTAGCAACTGGTGCTGATATGGTCTGTATTGGTGATGAATGTAGAATGTTGTATGTTTATAGAGGTAAGTATTTTGGATCGTATTTTTTTTTTTATAAGTGTGTGATTGATTTCAGCTCGGGGCTTACAAAGATGTATTTTTTTTATTACTTGTACTCGTTTTATGTTTGTTTAAACTTGTCATGTCAAAATGAAATTTGACAATCACTTCAGACGTTGCCATTATCAATTATCTTCCCTTTCGCTTTGACCCATTTCACGGGAAAATAACATCATTGTTATACACGTGTTGAATATATTGATGTAGATTCATCCAGGTCGTATGATAACAATACGTAATTAAAGGGACTGTTTGCAGATGAAATAAGAACCGATGTTAAGTGCAAAAAGTATTTCTAAAATGTGAGTAAGGGATTAAAACAACCACTGTAAACAAATTTTTGGAGGACAATCAATGTTAAGTGCTCTCAAAAATGTGACTAATAGCTATCATAAACTTGATTCTTGTATAAACCGTCTAAAGTTATGTTTATTGCGAAAAATAATAATATCTCTTATATTTTTGGATGTACTGCGAAGTTTTTATAATTAAGGTAGGATCTTTTTTTGTGATGAAACTGACCTACTCATATGCATAAAATGCGATAACTCGAACATTTTTCAAATCACTGCTCCCAATGGTAAACAATACCTTTAATTCTCAAGCAAAATTGAATCTTCTTCGAAGGTCCGCATTACACATAATTTTTCTTCATTTCTTTGGAAGTGTTAGAATGTTTAACCTACACATATTTAAAGAGCTTATACCAACAAATAATTGTAATGACGCTAGGACATAGAACACCTCCCACAGTCGCTTCCCTTTTATTTAGAAACACTTAAAAAAGAGAGAAAGGAAAAAAAAACACACGTCTAGTGTGGCAGACGATAGAGTAACAAAAACAAATATAAACTGGAACAAGAGGGAAGAAAATACAAGAAAATGAAAAGGGAAAGAAAAAGGAGAGACCAAAAGATGGACTAAAGCGAGTAACCAGTTCCGAAGGTTTTACTGCCTCATGCGCAGTTTCGCATGGCGACCAATGAAAGGAGCACAGCGATTGGTTGTTTAGCTAACAGATTACCATGGTAACCCGCTGGTTGCATCTGCTGCAAAGCTCCTTTAAGTTTCGGAAGATGAGGGCCAGGATCAAGACGAAGATTAATAGCATCAGCATCTCGACCAAACAATCACTTCAGTGAGCATGAATCGAAACGTGCGGAAGATCACATGGGTTACTCGATACTCGAATTTAATTAAGGGATGCTGTCGTAATGATGGCGGCGCTGCAGTGTTTCTAGGCGAGGGCCAAATTCAGTTTGGGCGGAAAACTATTCATGAATTATACAAAAAAAATAACAACAACAACCTGCGCCGAAATGTTGTTTATCCAACCTGGTGATCTTGGAATTACTTTGATGTTTAGGAAATGTTTCCGTTCTGAATATCTGCATAGCGACGAATGTGTCAATCCAAACTTTTGAAAGACCGAGTGATATCGCAAAATATATTAATGCTCTTGCTTGCCACTTGTAGGGATAGCTTTATATTTGCACAATTACTTTTCTTGGCGTGCCTCCTCTTCAGAAAATCATGGATGGATTTCATCACAGGACTGCCCCAAGTGTTATATTAAAAAAAAAAAATGTTAAATCGTGGAAGAAAGCGTGCGTCCGCTCATCTTGATTTTGTCATAAGTGTATCGAGAGTGCAATGTTAACAGATTTTGTCGTAAGCTGCAGATGGATGGACTGTTATTCAAAAATGGCATTATGAAGAACTTATGATGCATCACGCTCCGCATTTGCTTTGACCTTTGAAAATGGCATTCCATGAAAAACATACACATAAAGCACTCTCACGGATGTCCATAATAACGCAATTATACACACACGCGAACACACACACACACACACACACACACACACACACACACACATATACAAACGCAAAAAAAAAAAACATTTTCCCAACCATATAAATTAATCATTACACATGTTACACTTGGAATTTTGTACAGAACTACCCCAAGTCACATTGCATTTTTTTTTTCAAACCATTCATCGAAAACAAAAAAAAGCAACTATACTTAGATTAAAAATATGAAATACAAGAAATCATTTCCAAGAATACTTGCAACACCTTTAAACATAGCCCCAGGCGCAGTGTTTCATTATGACTTTTTCTAATCTCCACAAAATCGTTGCACATTATTATTATAGTCCACTCAACCCTTTCATCTTGGTCAATCATTCTAAAAAGATTTGACGAAGTTTTGATTATGCAAATATGCAAATTTATGTATTCAAAAAGTGGATAGAGGAATATGACGTCAATGAACAGTTGCTAGATAGAAGGATTTTACTCGTGCAGAGCTCGGAAAAATAATAAGATTCTTCTTCTTGTTGTTGTTTTGTTTTGTTTTTCTACTCGTTCTACACGTTCGCTGGTGATGCTATTTCAAAGGGCTATTATTCCGATAGTTCGCATATCCGAAAATACTATAAGGTTTGTTATTCCGAATATATGAATCGAAGATGAGAGAGAGAGAGAGAGAGAGAGAGAGAGAGATGGAAGATATTTGTTATCTAGAAGGCCTGCTAATGCGAAGACGAAATACACTATGTATGAGTTCGTTAGAACGCTTTTTTTTCCCCATTTTTGGCAGTGTTCTGACTAACAAGCCTTCGGAATAACGATGATTTTTTCCTTCTTCTTCTTCTTCTTCTTTTTATTACCGGATTAACGAACCGTCGGAATAAAGATTATCACCCTGGTATTATTCAGGTGCATAGAAATGACGTTTGTGTTATTTAGTATCCTCTTCACGTTTTGGAGGTCGAGTCATAACGCTTATCACATTGTGGGGTTGGTTACTACTTTTTCTTCGTTACTGAATGCTCTGATATTAGCCAATGTCAACCACCTTAGCAGTCAATCGCCAATCAGCTTTATATAATCCCTTTTGGAATTTCCTATGCATGTAGTCGCTTTGTATTCCTCTTCACGTTGAATATCTTTCTAGAGGACCGAAAATGACGCAACATATTGGCGAAAGCTAGACTAGTTATCATCTAGATAATGTGATCTAATGGAATGATATTCCGGTTGCCATGGTAAAAAATATGATTTGATTTCATTCATTGTTCATCATGTCATCTTTTTATTAAATTGAATTAAAGAACGGTTATGATTCACAGCTACAATCTAAGTTAGAGACCAGAAGTTGAGAAATTATTAAACCAAAGAGATGTAAAATTAAGGCTGACGCCCTGGTACTGCGCTCGATAAATCTCCTTTTTTTTTCTTTCCCATTTTTCAGAGAGTTCAACCGAAATCCACTTAGGCGAAAACATAACTATTCTTGCATTATTATCACAAATACATGCTTTTAACAGTATAGCCAGGGCGTATATAACACGTTAATGGGTAAAGTAGAATGTAAAATTCTGATTCGCCTAAAATTTGTCTCAGACGCGCGCACACACACACACACGAACACAATAAGTTTATGTAAGAGACATTGTCCACTCACATCTGACATGACAAAACAATACTGTTGACAGTCCGGCATCATAGCCATGCTGATCGCCTTCAAAAGATTCGCTAAGATTGTTTTGTTGTTGTTGTTTTTTTGGTGAAGATTCACCATCAGTTTTATAGATGCGTCTGTATTGCGAAAAGTTCATTAATTTACCTGTTATTCAATCATTTGACTTGTTCTCTGTGATACTTTCGTGGATTGAATTGACATTTTTAACGTCACAAATTTCTTCTTTTTTTTTCTTTTTGTCTGCTACATTAAAGAAAAAAAAATATTCCATACTCCTTCTTATCTAAATTTACACATCGATGTGTTTCAGCATTCTGTTCTGAATTCAATATCAAGTGCACGGGATCCCATTTGACATTTTGGGGGTTCTCTGATGTTTGTTGTATTTTGTAATGGGTGTTTTATTCCTATACTTCCTGATCTCTATTCGCACAGTATGCAAATGAAACGTGCAGAGGGTCTCTTATTTGCATGTTCTCGAAAGTCTTGGTAGTGCATTTCTTCGAAAGACTTGTTGACTAATATCAACTTTATATTATACTTTTACCGGGCTCTTGATGACAATAATATGATAATTTTCGTTTACTTACTGCTGCATTTGGCCCATATATCCCACTCCTACGACGCCATTTACCCTTAAATCGACTAAATCTTCCTTTATGCGGTGCTATTCTTTTGTATGTAGTCCTATGTTTTGTAAATGGATATACGAGAGCAACGTATATTCTCTTACTCGGAATGTTTAAGCTGCAGTTGAACGCAATCTGGAGAAAATGTGGAGCCATTTTTCGGTCGTTTAGTTCTGAATGCGCCGGAATGGCTTTCTTAGCGTGGGGATAGTAATCCCATCACCTCATTCTCCTTATCCCCTCATTCCCCTCCCCCCCCCCCCATCCCGCCACCCCGACCTGTAACCACGACAATATACCCACACACATCTCAAGCCGATGACCACAAAGCGATTCTCGTTACGGTTTGGCCCCGAGAAGCTATTAATCGCAGGAGAATACATTTCAAGGTAACTGCAGAGACTGAACCAAACTGCTTTCTTCTCTACAAAGGCTTTAAACCTTTTCCCTATAAATATGTTTATACAAATCAAAGAACACCTAATAGAAACGATTTAAATTGGTTGGGAAGAATGAAAATACATCGTTCCGTGGAATATTTCTATAGCTATACAAATCACAAATTCTGCAAACGAACGAGAAGAAAAAAAAAAACCCAGAATGGATTATAAGAAAGCGAGACAGAGGTATATTTTTGCAAATGGCTTGCTAGATTGCGATGAGTCTTGTCAATTTGCTAGCGCCCGTGTTTGTAAGCATAAATGGTGCTTGTACTTGAACCGTGTGATCATAAAACACCTGCCTAATCGCAACACTGGGGGTTAAACCAGTGGCTGGGACATCTACTATAGGAAGGAAACGAGGTAACTGACGTGGATTTGCAAAGGTGTGAGTCATAAATGCAAGCATCATGAATGTTACAAGGTCACTGTCAAGCAGACGACTCAGAGCGATCGAAGACAAAAATGACTTAACCCTTTGTTTATCATGCTTATTTTGCTGCCTATGTATATATAATATATATATGTATATATATATATATATATATATATATATATATATATATATATGTGTGTGTGTGTGTGTGTGTGTGTGTGTGTGTGCGTGTACGTATGAATGTGTGCACATTTTACACATTTGACGCGATGACAGAGAAAAGGTTAAGGGATACGAAAAAAAAAACAGTAGATGCTCAATAACATGGATAGAACAGGTGTCACAAACTGCATAAATTAGAATTTGGAAACCCACCAAGTCCAAGCACCTCCATTTCTGTGGTATGTAAGTATCTTTTTGCTATCTTAATTTAACTTGCCATTGTCACTATTTAGTGAGGTAGTATAAAAATTTCCTTCTTCTGACCTTTTTTGTTTGAACAATATAATCGTTTAAACCTGATTACATTTATTTCTTAACCCTCTTGGCTCTAATTTTCACCAATTTGAAACGCTGACATATTTTGAAAAGAAAAAGGAAAAATAAGTCTATAAAAATGGGTTGTACAGTTTTGCTTGACATAGAAATTAAGGTTTTAGCTTTTTGAAAGATAATCAAAACACAATAATACTTGTGTTTGATGAAAATCGGTGTTGAATGGTTGGGATATCAAAAAAAAAAAAAAAAAAACAATGTGCTAATAAAAGGTGGGACCCACTTTTTACGAACTCTTTCTTCCCTGGTATCTCATCTATTTCGAAACCAATTTTGATCAAAAAACTTTGAATTGATATTTGAATTCTATGCTTTGTAACACTAACTATAGGGGGTTTCTTATTATCTCACAAAAACTATTATATCTCAATCCCTATCTCAACCAAAACTATTCGATTCCTTTTAATGTTTTCTTATTGCCGTTGCTGTTTTTGTTTTTGTTGAGCTGAAACATTCGAACCATCAGCTTCATGACTGTTCATTATTTCGTTACTTTCAGCGAGTTTACTAAATAGAAAGTATAAAGGTTGGCTGTTCGCGTAATGGAGACAGAAAAAGAGAGAAAGAAATTTAATTTCCACATACATATCACATTGCGTACCTCTATAAACAGTCGGCAAAAGGCTCTTAACACCATAGACTTTGTACACTATTAGTGCCCCTCTGGCATAAGGCCGACAACTGTAAAATGAAATGAGTAATCAACATTTTAAATGTTGCACTCCTCCAATCTTTAATATTGATAGTAAATTCAACACTCGAAATGTTAGATATACCATTTTTTGTTGTGGTAGTTTAATATTTTGACTGTTAGATTTAACATTTTGCAAAATGGCTGGAAAAATGACATTTAATCGTTGATTTACCATTTAATTTTTTTTTTACAGTGTAGAATTGATAATGAGAGTAATAATGACAATGGTTGTAAAATACATTTATAAAAGGAATATTTCATACGTTTAATCTCAAAGATCATAATAAATTAACAGTTTGAAGTAAATTGGTTAAATTGGAAAGTGGCGCAGTAAGGAAAATCACGTGACAGAGGGTACTCTTTATGGATGTTTTAATCAATCCGGAGTACATACTAACGTGAATTAAAGGTTGTCGCAAACCCCTTTAATCTCACGTTAGACCAGGGGAACCAGGAAAATTCAACGCATCCCGCAATGGTGTGGATGAAACTGTTTCCCTTTCCAAGTACTGTCTTAACCGCTTGCATGCCATATTAATTTCCTGTCCATTAATACGTGTGTGAAATTCCTGCACGTTCGGCTCATTTGCACGAAAAATGTAAAATTTCCAATTCTACCTTTCTTCAAAAGATACAAAAAGAAACAACAAAACCAGGTGCAGCATACGTTTATTTAAAGTGAGAACATAGTATTACAAACGTTGCCAAGTCAAGGTCAATCTGACCGCGGGTTGGCTGGCAGTTTCAGTGGCTAAATAGCATATTCATTTTGGGAAGTTTGTGGTTGTTTTTATCACTATTATTATTATTATTATTATTATTATTATTATTTGGTACAATAGTCTCAATATTGTTACCGTCGAAACCAAAAACAAAGGACAAACATTTCTCTATGCAAATCCAAATGGATCACACGCTTTACGCTCTTATTCAACAGGAATCTTTCGTCACTAATGACCCTTTGGAGAAGTAAAAAAAAAAACAACAACCCAAAACCACTGTTACATCCTACAGTAGAACAAAAATGATGAATGCAATCGACTTCCACAAATCCCATGAAGGGGTCCTACACTATTATATCAACTAGAGACTGTTAGCTGCGATTGCTTTTCTTTTTGTTTACAACGGTTTATTTCTACCTTTTTTTTCTTAAAAACAAAAACAATAAAGCGTCTTGATGATTCATCATAAATCATGCGTTGGGAGGCGAAAAAAAATTGTGAAGTATTATCTTTATGATCGTTTGTCTGTATTGGTGAGTGTTTTAAATGAATATTTTTTCGAAGTGTTTTTTCCAGACGATTCGATGGTAAAGCAATTATCTTTGTCTTTGGCACAATGATCATCCATCACAGATGTTTTGGTATTTTCACTTGTCAGCCGCCATGACAAATGAGAATTTCTACCCCTTTTTTCTCCTGTGGGACAGTTTTTTTATTTTGTTTCGCAGACTTTCCTACATTTTTATTTTATTCTCTACTGGTAGATTTTACTTCAGTTTTCCTCGTCATTCGCACACAATTCATAGAAACTGAAGAATGCACTAAGTGGCATGTCAATATGTATTGACACGCTGAATAAAGACATTTTGTACTTTATTAAAAACTTTTTTTTACGTGGATTTAGTTTTCATTTTCGAAATAAATTCTATATCAAAACAAATTTATTAGATCACTCAAATTGAAAAAAGTATAAAAAAATCCGAAAAACAACGTTCAATGGGAATATCAGAGATACAGTCACCTATTTGCAATTGTTAAATTCCATAAATGGCTATTAATGTTAAAGGGAACTATGGCAAACAAACAAGCAAAGCTAACATTTTAGGATCACATATTATTCCTGAGCTGTTTAGAATAAAAAAAAAAAATCACTGATCGCAGTTGATTGTACATAACTAGGGGAGAGATATGGTTGTGTTTGTTTCATATATACCACTGACGAATGAGCAGTGTAGAAACAGGGTGGAAACTTGATTTTGTTTCAAAAGTATTGTTACCCATGAACGCTGTTCTCTGGCTTTTATTTTCTATCTTCCCACAGTAAAGACATTTCTTTCACCACAAAGAAATAAAAATGTCACTAATAACCGGTTTTTAAAGTGAGAATAAGAATAACTGTAAATGATACTGTATCCCCAAAGTTAGGAAAGCATTATTCGTGTGGTGATTGCTACCTCTCAAATTATTTTTTCCGTTTACGATTGCATCTTTCCTGCCCCTTTAACATGTTGATACGATCCCTACTCTTAATTAAAAAGAAAAGAAATACATATGTAAAAGTGAAAGAGATCATGTTACTCATCTTACAAACTGACAAAGAATCATCACCGGAACCCTTGTGTTTGCACACATATCAAATGAAAATTTGGCATTCTCTATACAATGTCCTTTCTGTCTCTCATCACTTGAAAAGAACATGAAGTGTCTGAGGAATGTATTTTGATACTGCCATGTCGTTGCTTGATCATGATACTGTTGATGTGGTCAGTGCTGTCATAGATAGACCAACACTTCTTGTAAAGATTAGTCATTAAACATAAACACAACACACACACAAACACACACACACACACTTGAAAAAGAAACGCGAATCAGGAGCCCAAGTGTAGCCAGTGAGCTCGAAACGCTTGGCGACAGTATGCAAACGGATAGAGCATGAAATATTTCACGGCGCCTCCCCAATTGGTCTTTAGAAATATGAAATGGCACATCACGAGTGCTTGGGCACTTGTTATGGTCCCGTGTAAGATGATACATCACCTCATGACGGGCATTAACCTGCTCTGTTTTCACCAAAATTTTTCCTCTCTTGACCCCCCCCCCCCCTTCCCTTCCCCCGTTTTTTTTTCTTATATTTGTGACTACAACAGAAAGAGAATTTGACAATAGAATCCCACTCCAAGCAAATGCTTACAGTGCTGTCGTTGCGTCACGGAAGGGCGTGAAAGGGGGAATCGGGTGAGATCACTGACTAAATGCTTCAGTGAGTGTCTGTTTTCAATAAAATCACTTCACTTATGAATTTCCGTCTTTACAAATTGCCTAATCTGTCATATCTTTACCCAAGCGACTGCTCACGTGTACTTACGTGTAACGGGTGTAACGAAACCCGGGTATTTTTTCGACAGTTTGTGCCACAGGCATATGACTCGAGATTATTATGCGCCTGGATGTAATACTTAAATGGATGCCTTCTTTTGCGGTCATGATGTGTGGAGGATAGTTTGCGTTACCACACTGGCGAGGCGGGTACACAGGACAGTGTTTACGTTGAAAGACTATATAGCGCACCTAACTTCCCAGATGCCTACTCAGTTTGGTCGAGAAACACGACATCAACTCATTAAGGAAGAAATCGAATACCGCAATTGAAGCCTGGCAGCGAAGTCTATCTCTCATCTCCCGCGGTCATCTTATGAAATCGCCATCAGTGATCACAAACGCAGTGAAAGCATCTCTGCTTTGAGAAAGCGGAGGTTTTTTTTTTTATGTTGATCCATAGCAAGCGACCAGAGGGAGCAATCTCCGAAGAGTATCCAAGGTTCACTTCCAAGGCCGCTCACGTAATCCCCTGCCTCTTCTGAAGGAAATACAGACCTATAATGATACACTTTCCCTGTTTTTTTTTTCCTCCGGAGCAGTGCTGACTGATTGGTAGATAATGCTGTAAAAATTAGGGAAAAAGCGAGAGTGGGAAAGAGATAGGCAGAGAAAGAGCTTACTTTTATGGGCACATAGAATAGAAAACGGAAACCATCAGAAAAAGAAATAAAAATTTCTACCTACATTGTGTGTCAAATCAAATGACGTAATTTTAAATTATGATTCTTTTTTTATCTACCAAGTAATTTATCCTCATTTTTTTTCAGCCATCCATCTGTTCATAAGATCTCACTATTTTTGTTTTTCCTATTTTGAAAAGAGACATTTTCGTGCAGGTCTCATATCGGCAACGTCAATGTCAATCATACATTTTTTTTTGTAGCCAATTCTTGTATAACATATCTAATTCACGGTATAGTAATCAAAATTTCCAACGAGGCAGCCAGTGTGCTTTTAGCCATCTGAAATACGAAACAACGCTATCTCCTAATAAATGAAAAGGTGGTCTGGATTTGTTAAATTTCAGAATGTCATAACTTCCTTTTTCTCTTATCCGATTTTGGAAAAAAAAATGCATGTTCTGCAGATGACATTTTTCTCTGGATCTTCTTTAAGGGAAGCTGACTGTACATATAATATGATACCAATCAAAATTGTACGTTGCATGATAAAACATGGATATCTGCAAGGATTACAGGAGACGTAAGAATATTGATTTTTTTGAATTGGATTTTAAATTGTTCTCGTGCCACCAGCATAAGATGTATATGGACTATTACAGCAAATAAGAGAGAACGAAATGAACAAAAAAAGAGAGAATAAAAACAACAACAACAACGACAAGTATACATCCTTTAAACCACTCCTCCCCCCCCCCCTTTTTTTTTGGGGGGGGGGGGGGCACAAGAACCCACTAAAACGCCAAAGCTGTCGTAGAAGTGATAAATTCCTGCCCGTCTAGAGTGCATAGGCGACAAAAGACGCGCTCACGTTTTGCGTTCCTTCCAACACTATATTATTTCTTTCCATTCTATTTTTTTTTTCTCCCTCACTCACCTCACCTCTCGGTCCGATCATGACATCATCAACCGCGCGTCACTTCGAGCAAATATGTGCGTTGCTAATGTCGATACTTGAGGGCCCTTTCGCCCGGTTGTGCGGCCAATTCTCCCGGGGTGTGAAATAAAGTGGCCCGATCGATTGATACGAGGGCAGGCCACCTAAAAGCACAAATTATCACGGATGAGGGAACCACAGAGAGAGAGAGAGAGAGAGAGAAGCGGGGAATGAGACAGAGACGAAAAGAAGGAGAGTCACTGATCAAAGGACGGAGAGAGGGAAAGAGAAAGAGAGAGGGAGATAGAGAGAGAGAAGGAAGGGGCAGAACATCCTCATCCGGATATACTCAAGAATATTATACATTATAGACTAACAGGGGAAAATAGTTGAGTTCCTATATTTCGAAGAAAAAAAAAGAAGACATTCCCCTAAAAAAATAAAATGTCATGGTGAGAGATTCAGCATTTCCCTCTGGATAACAATATTTTTGCCTTTACCTATTTTATTAGCCTCCTTTCCTTGAATTCGCACCACTACGTAATGACTAGCATTTCTTTTACTTCAGCACTACATCGCTACCTAGATTATCGCCTTAATCGAACATGTTTAGCTGCATAATGGTTTGTGCTTTCTTTCGCTTTTTGTATCACGCCATTAAGAACAATTACGGACCAGTTAAAAGTAAGTCAGAAAATACAGTGAGAAGTTGCATATTAAAGCGCAACGGTTTCAATTTGGCCTAATTATTTGAAATTGATATACGAAAATAATTTTATTTATTAGAATAAAGGCACGAACAGGTATACATTGTACGTAAGGATAATTCCGCAACAGTGCATAATTTTAGTCTGAAAAAAAAAAATCAAAGAAGTACGCCTGCAGCTGTGACGACCTGATCACGATCTGATTAGATCATGCAAGGTGGGAAATCTCCACGTTTTGAAAGGTCTCCTAGTACAGTTCTTCAATAGTCAATAATATATGCAAACGAGTGATTGATGATACTATCCCTTCACACATTGCATCATAGCTTGTACACAAAATTGTGAACTGTCCGGAGTTTCATCTTGCTTTGCTTGTTGCTGTCATATTCAAACGCAAATTTATCACAGTCTAAAATCTTGAGATATATCTGACTGAAGATTAGGTTTTGTACTTTAATAAACAGATATGTGAAAATGTTCATCCCTTTACTTCTAAAAGAAATGTTAGATGACCACATCATTTTTTTTTTACTTATTTGCATAATAATTATTCATATCAACTTTTATGTGCACAATTCAGCTAATCTGTATTATTAATTTTCATAACTTCCTTACTTTTGATCCGATTTTGATAAGATTTATTCTTGTGTAGATAAAGCATGTGTAGTTTATAATTTATCTAAGATCAAATTAGTTCTCGTCCAGAACTGTCCTCTGAATAGGAAAAATTAAATATCAGAACAGCGTGATTGTAAATTTTACTTTACGTAGGCATACTTTGTAGCTGATATTCATTTGTTGTTGTTGTTGTTTGTATGTTTGTTTGTTTGGTTTTTTTTTTTTTTGCTGTTGGCCTTTGTTTCTTGCGGTTGTTGTAGAAGTTTCAAAGCTCGACATTATTAACACCCTTCTCATCTTATCTCTCCACGTGATTTATGTCTCAATTTCCTTTCACTTTCAATCTGGTTCTTCTTCATGCTTTTTGTCCTTTCTCTTATTTTGTTATCGGACAACTCCGTGGCTGCGCATAGATTTGAGTTTCTGAGAGGAAATGAAAGCGCAGGATCATATGACTGAATCGATACAACAAATACTGGCTGATGACGTGACGGAGGGTGGGGAGACGCGGAAAGGAGATTGGATAACAGTTACTGAACTCTCTCATTTAATTTCACCGCAAATTGCTCGTTATAAACAGTGGTTATTATATTTTATCTTCGGCTGAATTCGCATTTCGAGAAGGTCTCATTTTAGAAGTTGCGTCAATTTGACATGTATTTAGACAAAAGTACGTTATACCAATCGGGCAATAGGTATACACAATGCATGATCACGACGACGCATACCATCGTTGCCTTTGTCATTGTGTCCGTATCAAACTGTTGCTAATACGTGCACAGTTGATGCGTGGAGTGGTTAACCCGCTGAAGACATCAGAAACTAGAAATGTCGCTACGGCGACTGGTGTATGCCTCCGCCATAATGCATGCTTCTCCTGATAGGTCTATAGTACACTGTCTTGACAATGTGTAATGAAAGTTTCACACAATTGGCAAAATATCAAAATGACAGGTTTGCCACAAATGTGCTGAATGTTCACTTTCCTAGAACTAGGTTCAAGTGGATGAATGATTAAAACGTCAGAGTGCAGGTATTTGGGGGAACTGATGATTTTCACTTGACTTTGACCCTTTTATAAGTTTATGCATTGAGTAATTTTCAAGGTATTGAGAAAAAAGTATAATTTCAGTATCAAATGTTAAAATAGTATTATCTAAACCTGGCCTTTGAACTTTGACCTCACAGTTCCAAAGAGAATCACTGTTCGCAAGGTAGAACATGCATAAATATGTAAGTTTCATGATAATACCTTGAGTTACTTTTGAGATATGGAGGAAGAAGTGCAATTTAACACTTTCACTTGACCTTTGACCTTTTGACCTTTGACCTTTTGGCAAGAAACTTCCCACAGAATATATATTGGGTTATACATGCATACATCAAGTTAAAAAAAAAACCCTTCAGGCATTGCATAAATATAAGGAAAGCAGTGATATTTTGAGGAGTTGACCTTGACCTTTGACCCCCCTGACCTTTGACCCGTCACCCCCAACTTCCCTAGATAATCACTGCCCATCGGTACATGCATATAATTATACTAAGTTCCATGAAGATACCTTGAACCATTTGCGAGATATGGAGAAAAACATGAAATTTCAACCTTTTTTTCACAAAATAACCTGTGACCTTTGACCTTTGACCCCGTGACCCTAAAATCCAAACAAAGTATTATCCCCCCCCCCCCCCCCCGGATATACCCTCATACCAAGTTTGATGCAAAACCACCTCATAGTTCTTGAGATATCGAACAAAACAAAACGAGACGGACGTACGGACGGACGGACGACCCGAAAACATAATGCCTCCGGCCACTTCGTTGGCGGAGGCATAAAAACGACGGGTATACTAGTAAGGGAGATATAATGGTTTATGTTAAGAGAACAAGCAAACATACAAGCATACACGCGCAGATGGAGATGGTAGAGACAGCTGAGCTGATGGATTTTTTTCTTCTTTTTTAGCGTCGAGAAATTGAGAAGCTGCTTCCAATGAAGAACTCTCACCCCAAGAAACGTAGATTACATGAGAGATTAAAACAGCATCAACAACAACAAAAAAATAGTAAGTAGGTAATTCTATAAAATTACACAGATGACAAGATAATGGCGGAATTAATCAGTCGGCAAAAGAGGGGATAAAAAACAGAGGGGGCAAAGAAGAGAAACAAAATGAAAGGCGCAAGGTGGAGGTAGAATAGGGGAAGAGAAGAAAAAAAGGTGAGGGAATGAAAACAGGATGTGCGAGACAAATCATAATGACTCTAAAGTCACTCTGGAAAATAATTTTTGTGTTATCGCAACTACTCCATCTACTAACAGATATTCCTCCCCCCCCCCCACCCACCCAATTCTGCACTTGTTTTTGCACCTCCATCCTTTAGCACCTTGTGGTTTCTTGGCATCACCGGGCGTCAAATCATGCGTACTTCCCTTCTCAAAAAGTTGACCTTCAATTGAAGCACTGTTAGCAGCACGCTTCTTAAAACCTCGACGCTCCCCCTTTACGAGCTTGGGGGTTCCGCTAACCTTAAAAACCACTGCAGGTTCACGATAGTCAATAGTCGGTTAGCGGTTGCATTGAAGACTATCAAACTTCTCGTGTCCGGCGAGAAGAAAAGAAAAGAAGAAAACCCAAGAAAACACATCAAAAATCCCAAACACCTTATAATGAAATGAAAAAAAAAAAAAACAACAACATCGTTATCGGATGTTAACTTATTGAAGGAAGCTTTAAAGAGAACATGCAACGCATACACATACTGACTTGCGTTGATTCATAATAAACTTGTACTAGTAAAGTACTGCAATGATTAACAAAAGACATTTGAATGTTCCGACTTGCATGTTTTCCAGTTTTTGTTACGTTCATACGATGAGTGATACTTAACTTTGAGAATAGCTATGTTCGAGGATAAGCTTGCAATTACGTTGCGTGTAGAAACACTTGAAGGTAGGCTTACTTGAAGTTAAATCGAAGATAAGAGCCACGAGATATCTCAGAATTAGCGCACTATCCACGAGCCGCGCGGGGCGAAGGGGGGGGGGGGGGGGGGCGGCCCCTTCTTTGAACAAACTTGTAGATAAGTGTCACCTCTCCGTGAACCCCCTCCCCCCATTCCTTTTAGCTTCCAGGTCAACCTCCCGAATCATATGAATAGAGAGCACCTTGTACTGGGGTCATCGTGAACTTTCGGTTCTAGGAGGTTTTATCGTTGAGTGGGACTCGCTTGTAGTTACAGGCTGAGCTTATCCTCGAGCATAGATTATTACGCTACCTTCGAGAATAATAAGCTTCATCGTGTGAACGCGGGTCGTAGTTAAGGAATCAGAGCTTATCCTCATAGAGATGGCTTATCCTCGGGTTTAAGGATCACGGACAAAGCTTCTCCGCTAAGGTAGCTTATCTTCGAGGCTAAGGATCTCCGTATTTGCATTGCATAGTCCCCAACTAAGAGCAGTTTCTGTGCTAGGAATATCCAGCAGTTCACCAAAAGTGGTGATAATGCGCAATAATTTGCAGTATTGCCTTTATCTCTTAGTCGGAAACATGGGCTATGGGTACAGGCTGATGCGATAGTCTTTGAGCTAGTGGTTGGTAAAAGCTGCCGTGTCCTTGCACTGCGGTAGTGACGTCATATCAGCCTCGTGCAGTCTCCACCCCCCCCCCCATAATTCTCAACAGGTCACGTAAAGGTTGCCTTTCCATTATGATCATACAAAGCTTGCTTACCAAGAGGGGCCAATTTCCTCCTGATGGAGAAATCACTGTTATTTGATTGGTTACCCCGCCCCTCCCCCCCCCCCCAAAAAAAAAAAAATATATATATATACATTGAAAATCATCAATAAAAATATTGAAGCTACAAGTTAGTACGCCTAGGCCTATACATTGATAGGAGCTTATTCCGACAGAAAAAAAAAAACAACAACTACATAGATATATTGCAACCTTAAAAAGTCCCCGCGTTCTCATGTGCCAAAGGGGATCATTCAGTGTGTTTTTCACGGTTCAATTCTGTGGATTTAGCGGCTGTTATGGATTCAGGGTTTTTTTTCCGTGTATCAGGTCGAGGAACCCGTCATGGGTTTTTGGCTTCCTGCTCTCTTCCATGTAAATTGCATTACTTGACCCAGTATGTCGGATACGAGCTATTGCTGCTTGCATGTCGCTCTCGACCTGGGCTGTCACTCACAACAATCCATCCCGTTCGTATATGTAGCCGAAGTGTTTGGAGGAGTTGCACGAATGATTTACAACCTTAAAGAAGATTGCTTCCTATGTGTGGATAGGTAAAAGCGACAAGATGGCACAACGCAGACAGTCAAGTAAGACGCCAGCCAGGTTTGTGGCGCTCAGCGAGGGGGGTGGTATACCCACATGTGCACACTTAAAAGGGTCGACAGTTCCCATGGATGCAAAGGGTAGAAAGCTAATAAAAAAAGGAGGCGACGATTTCCAGAGAGCCTAAAGGGACTTTACAGTAGTGGTTAACGTGGGGATTCATGTTTTGAACATTCTTCGAGTGAGATAACGAGAAACCTCTTATGAAATATCAGAGAGCATGTAACTTTAAGAAGGATTCAACGTTTATTTAATGAAAATTGGTTTTCAAATGGCTGAGATATCAAAAAAAGTGATTATAGTAAAAGGCGACAGGCCACAACTTTATTAGGATCTCTTTGTTTCACCTCGTTTTTGGATATCTCAGCCATTTCAAAACCGATTTTCATCAAATAAACTTTTGATACCCCTTAGAATTGCATGCTCTTTGCCATCTCATAGAGTGGTTTCTGAATATCTCGCAAAACGTTAAAAGCTAAATCCTCATCTCGACCAGAACTCTACACACCCTTTAAACACTCTAATTCCACGGGCCCTGGACCATTGCGGCTAGCCCGCCCTCTCTCGTATGGTTTGTCAGTGACGATTTACGACTCCCTCGTTAATGTCCACGAAAACATGTCGCCTTACAGTCACAGTCGTATACGAACATCCACACTCCCTTTCCTGGACTTATAGTACCGGATTTCCATGGATTATAAAGTTGCCATTCAGGCAACATGGCGGTAATGTTTCTCTTGCAGAGGCAAATGCCATAGGGAAGAAAAAAAAATGAATAGTCGAAGGTATTATTTTTAGAACCATTATGAGGTGCGCAGGTATGTTTAGCTCAGAAGGTTTAAAAAGCTCAGCGCCTGGTCTTACAGTGGATGGGTTTACTGCTTAGGCATGTATAATCATCCTTATGAACAGTGGTATCAATGACATACTGTACAAGAAAAGGAAATAAAGGGAGGGGAGAGAGAAATGAAAACCTCAACTTCGACCTGGTAAACTTTTCACATGGTACAGAATAAGATCCGCGCAATGTAAAGGTATGGATTTAAACATTGTAACGGGAGATGGGGAAAAACATTGCAGACCACTTCACAGCATTCAACGCACGAAACTCGATATCGCCATTAGCTATTTCGTTTCGCACAAGTGATCTGTCTCTAAGTCCACCAAGGAGTTTGAGGATTCTGAGGGTTAAGCCCATCTGGCTGAAAATGGCGGGTCATTGCTGGGTTACTTGAAGCATCGAACAATTATGCTTTTATCCACTTCCTGTCTTATTTTTGTTTTTGTTTTGCTATATTAGTTCGAATCGTTTGGAAGCGATATGGCGAAACACCGAAGTAGAAGCAATTTAATATATATCTGGCATTTCCCAAGGCTCTCGAATTATGCATAAACTAGCCGCAAAGACTTGAAAACCAAAGCTACCAAGAAAAAAAAAGAAAAGACATTAAAAGCTCACAATAGGTAACAAACAACATTGCTTTATAGATAAAGGAGCGATATTCGAGCCATCCATTTTACATTCTGTTTCAATATATTTTTCATATTCTTCTTCCTGGTAAAGGTAATCAACCATATTCGGCTGGCAAGTGGTCACAGCTCATGTCGAAAACGATTCGCTGGAAGTGAGTCTACCTCTTGCATCCTTCAGTTAACGAGATATCGACAGTTAGAATCGGTTTCATTTGAGTTTGCCAGATACCGCGTATTTCATTTCTCTAACTCACGGAAGCTATAAAAACCACCCGGTACAGCAAGAGCGTTATACAAACCAGGGGCGGATCCAGGAAGTCCGCAAAGGGGAGGCGCCTACACAAAATTAAGGGGGGGGGGGGGTGAGCGTAACCGCCTCCCCACCATTTAGTTGCTGTTCTAAAATGGCAACACGATAATGTACATTCGAAATGATTATTAAAAGTTGTTCCTTTTCCCGGCTCTTGTTTGCTTTCTTTTGCCAGGACAAGGTATGTCATTGTATTTGGTCTGAGGAAATCCTTGCAAGCAGTATAAGTAGCTATGGTTCAGACTAAAATAAACATGACGACATTGTGGGGTAATTTCTAAGCAATGCTGTTGCAAATTTGCCTCCGAAGGTAGCAGAATTCTTTGCAGAAATCTTTAGTTATTGGGTTTGGATTGATAACATAGATAGTGTGAACGTGATTCTCGACTGTATCAACATCATCCCTCCTACGCACCCTTCGATTTTTGTTTCTTTTTTCTTCTCTCTCTCTCTCCTTGAACACAAGTATTACACTAGCAAAAGACAATTTCATAAAGGGTATGTCGATGTGTATGTGTGCGTGTGTGTGTATGTGTGTGTGTGTGTGTGTGTGTGTGTGTGTGTGTGTGTGTGTGTATGTGTGCGTGTGTGCAAGAGTGTGTGTACGTGTCTGTGTTTACGTGTATTCTGTTTGCGTTGTGTGGGTTTTACATCACCGCACCAGTGTACATTTATTTTTGATTACTGGCGAGGAAGTCAACGAACCTTCGAGGGGGAAATATTGCGTGCTGAGTACGTGTGAAATCAAGTTCTTCCCAGAGTCTCAGACGTATCGACTGGCCGTGATTATCAAAGGGAAACCGAATACAAATGGGACAGCTATTGTCACGCTCAGCCGACACACGATAGCGTTGACGCTACACTCCATGCAGGTTTTCGCCATCTTGTCTCTGTATGGCCTATACCATCACCTTCCGGCGCGTGTTGCTAGTCCCGCCAACTGCCGCGCCAGAGATCTGACTGTACGAGAATTTTGCATGTACCGTCTTCAAACAAGATCTGACAAAAAGAAGAAGAAAAGTTGAATGGTTCTGCATCGCGCCCCCGCGTGAACGAACGCTCACCTGATGTGAGCAACGACAATGGGTTTTCCTTGATGAACTTCGATGAGACGCGAATGAAGAGACTGAGAGGGTCTGAAGTTAAGTAGACCTGAAATGGTCATGCGAAGGAATGCATCTAAATATTCGACAAGGATTAACTTGTTCAGGGTTCCATGCAGGCGATTAAGTCTTTGTTCCTCCCCCCCCCCCCTCTCTCTCTCTTAAAAAAATCAAACAGAGAAACAAACAACAAAAGTAAATCTTTCGTGATGACTCAACTTTGGTAAAGCATAACTCATCGTGAAAAGAATCAAATGAAAAAAAAAAAAATATATATATATATTTATATATATATATGATATACAGTACACTCCCGTTACAACGAACACGGTTATAACGAAATTCCGGTTAAAATTATCACGCAGGGCCGGCGAAGCGTTTTCAAAAGTGGGGTTGCCCACTTCCAGGTTTCATGAGCTAACACCCCCCCCCCCCCAAAAAAAAAAAAAAAATCCAAAAAATAAACCAACAAAAACAACAACAAAAACAAAAAACAAACAAACAAACAAACAAACAAAACAAAGCAAAAAGAAAGGCCTTCTACTAAACTTATGGTGCCACTTCTGGGTTTCTTGAGCTTACTCTTTCTCCTTTTACTTCCGGGTTTCTTCAGCTGACCAGAAAAATATAAAAAAAAGGGTCTTCAGCTCATCTTTCTCATTCCATTTCAGGGTTTCTTCAAGAAAGGTCTTCAGCGCAAAAACATGTCCTTCTTGCGCTCACACTTCAAGGTCTCTATTTCTTTCTAGTGCCACTTACACACTTCTGGGGTAAAAAAAAAAAGGGGGGGGGGCAAAGTGCTCACACCATGATAAACCGGGTTTTTGTTTGTTTTGTTGTTGTTGTTGGTTTTTTTTTTATATTGTTTATTTATTCGGTTATAACGAACTTTCAATAATTATAACGAAAGAATACTACCTGTCCGGAGGACTTCCTAATAACGGCAGTCCACTGCACGCAGTAATTTCCGGTCCAACTTTACAACAGATGTTTCACGGATACAGATATCATATTCGGTCATGTATTGTGTGTGTGTGATAGTGAAATTGTGTACACGCAAGGAAGTGTGTGATATCTCTTTGGTGAACAGGAGACTATCTGTACACACAAAACACCCCCCCCCCCATACGAAAATAAATTTGACAACGACGATTTAAGATTTCCTCTTTTCATGTTTTGTTCCCCCACCCGATTTTAAAGAGCACTCACATCCGATGCTTAGGCATATAAATTACGAGGTCATAAATTCCTATTAACATTAATCCTAAATTTTATAATGTGTTAAACTGGTCCTGCCGTTATTTATACATCTCTTATCAAGAGTGGTACACATGGACACACACACACACACACACACACACACAACACACGCACACACGCACACACACACACACACACACTCACACACACATCTTCTTCAGCATTTTTCAAGGGCTGCATGGCGTGCGTTTTGTCTTGCTATCGAATACTGCAGGAGGACTCCAAGTTTAATACACTAAATACAAGAACCGGTGTTTTACCATCCTTCAGTGGAAAATGCATAATGTAACACTGTCATGGGGTCAAACGCACTTGCTTGCATGACGCTGGAACTCGTTGAGGTGTTTTTGCTTGAAGGACGGAATACAAGATGAGCTAAAATTGGCAAGTGAGTGAAATATTTGTAAAAATACAGAGTGTGATAACATACAACGTAGGCATTTATATAGTATGTATGATATTAAGTTCCGAAAGCTCTTCCAGTCTTGATGTTTGTTACGTTTACTGTACATGTATTTCTGCATCATTTTGCATGATATGGGATTGCTGAACATTTGGGGACAGGGCAGGTTAAAACAGAAGGAATGAGGCCTAATATGTAGGCCTACCTTAAAGGGATAGTACAGTATTAGTGGAGCTGAGGATTTGGCTTTTAACTTTTTGCGAGATACCAAGAAAACACTTATGAAATGGTACTCTAAGATGAATTCAAAGTTTATTTGATGAAAATCGGTTTTGGAATGGCTGAGACATTCAAAAACAAAGTAAAACAAAGCGGTCGTAATAAAATGTGGGTCCCACATTTTATTAGTATTGCTCTATTTTGGGTATTTCAGCCATTCATAACCAATTTTCATCAAATAAACGTTGAATTCATCTTGGAATTACATGCTCTTTTATATTTCATAAGAGGTTTCTCATTATCTCACACACAAAAAAAAATTAATGTTAAAAACATGAAGTTAGCTCTCAACCGAAACTATACGAGCCCTTTAAAGAGCTTCATCCCCATGATGAAAAAAAAAAAAGATATAATACAGCACACCATTTTCTTCATTCTAAACTCGATCATTGCATGCTATCATTTAGGAATTCTGTTAAATAACTTCTGCCTTTTTGCACGAGATATGTTCGTTTAATGCTCTTTTACTGAAATTTCGCTCATCTTAACTGGTGTTAAAAAAAGAGTCCACTATATTCAGTGAATGCAATCATGTCTTTCTCAACATGATCAATACTCTTAGGATCTCAGTCGTTGAACTGGATTCATTGCAAATATTCACGAATTAACAATGGCAAAATCATCAGCAAGCTAGACATAGATTATGCAGCTCCCATCTTATACGTCTTGAAAATGTTAGAGTCCCGGTGCTTGCCTGAAACATGCAACATCCTGTGCCAAAATATACCACACTGTGTGGGCAAGTGAACATAGTTATTTCTGTGAGACATGGTTTACATTTGCTAGATTGGAAGCATTGTACAGAAATTCCCCTTCGGGGCTGTCTGCTTTCATAATAACGACGTAACAATAACAATAACAACATCACTTTTCTGTCTCCCGAGAATGTACACAAAAATGTCTACGGACTGAAATAAAACCACGAAGATCAACAACATTGCAGGAAGAAGTTGAAAGAAGGGGGATAATGCGAGATATACTGCGCATCCTTTTGACATATCATGTGAAAGTCTCGCGAGTAATACGAACCCACCACCATAATCCCACACACAAGTTCCTAATGGTATTTTTCTTTTCCTTTTGCACAAAAGGCAAGAAGGGAAACACAAAAAGAAAGGGAGAGAACGAAAGAGAGAGAGAGACAGAGAGAGAGACAGAGAGAGAAAAAAATTAAATAATGGAATGATTGATATCATATTTCACTTATTATTAAGAACAAGCATCCGGAAAAAGATGAAACTTTTTGTCTTTGAAGTTTATGTATCTTTTCGTTGAAATATTTGGAGGAAAGAAACTTATCGTAACTTCACTCCAGCACACCCGTTCCCTTATCGGCGATTCTCAACTATTAAGAGTATGTGGAATGAAATCATACGTTTCCTGCATTAAGAGTCTCTAATTCCTCAACAAGGCCTTTTCTGAACAGTTTAAATATTTTGTTTACGAGTGGCTTTGAATTCCATTGTAACATTGTTAACATTGTAATTATATTGTTTATACCCGTATTATTAAAGGGAAATAAAAAAAAAATGAAACAAGTCAAAGTAAATTGAATATCAGTTAGGAAGATCATTATTTTCGCTGTGTTGATTGAATGCCCTTGTCAAACATTTCCTTCTATCTGTCGGAGACTTTTTCAAAACTTTTAATGTTATTTTTGGTCTCCGAACTGTCAGTCTAATATTCACAACCGACTTGGTGAGGCGTGGATTTTTTCTCTTCTTTTTTTTTTCGCTTCAACAACACCATAAAGGGTACAAGGGCCCTGGCAGGCCCTTAATATGTGTATTCTCGTCCTTGTCTTGTACTCTGTTTGAGCTTATCTTGTGCATCGATGATTGGCTGACGTCAAACGGTGGAGCACCACTGAACTCTATGCTTGATCTGATTCGAACATCAAGAGTGAAGAAACACAATTCCTGAAAGGTCGATCATAGTCCAACAAGACGTATAGTTCTCCTTCCCACCCTACCCCCCCCCCCCAAAAAAAAAAAAAGAATGTCAGTGACACTGCTTAAAAGAGCACATGCTATGACAAGTCTTGTTTTGTTTTGTTTTGTTTTTCTAATGAACTTTGTAACTACGATAACGTCTCATCTGAAAAATAAGAGCGGACTGTAGCTTCATCCCTGCCAGATCAAAGTCCACGTGTATGACCTTTTGAAAACATTAATTTTCTAAGTGTCATTTTAGCGAAAATTTATACATGAGGTCAACGGAAAAAAAAACACGTCATCCAATGAGTTTGCGTAAAATGTGTATCTAATCGATCAACATGATAATATCACAATATTATTGTGATCGTTCTGTTTCCTGACAATGTGTTATCTATGTCTCAAATGTTACTTTTTCCCCCTTCCATATTCACATGGTCAAATATGTTTATCTAACTGTGCTTGAAGAATCTCCCTCTACTTCAGATCGAAGTCACTTTGGTTTTGCATCCGACTCTCGCTTTTCAAACATTTGACAGGAGTGTAGTTTATCGAGCAGCTACTTTGGCGTCCATCCGCACCGGAGAACACCTAAATGAAGCGTGCCAATATAGATATACATTTCTTCTCTCACCCAGCCTCTGGTGGCATTCTCCGCACGCAGATGTCAAGGTAGGATCCGGAAAGCCTGCAAATACCCGCCCAAAGTCATGTCAGTATTGTAGTCGAGTAGTCTCCGTCACTTCCACCTGACATATCACTAACGCGTTGGGCTCACAAGAAAAGTATTCCACCTTTCTGCGCGCACGAGCGCCAAGATTGAGGGCGTCTCTGTTACCCACATGGGCACAGTTGCTAACTTGTGTGTGCGTGTGTGTGTGTGTGTGTGTGTGTGCGCGTGCGTGTGTGTATGCGGACAGGATTCATCGACGTTTGAATATCCGCCAACGCCAACGCTGTATCTACTATCACCTTGAGACGACCGTGTTGTCTCAAGGGTCAGCTGAGCGTGATCAATGCACATATCCGGTGAGAAAGAGGGAGGGAGAGAGGGACCGAGGAAGCTGTTGGACAAATTTTGACCTGACATTGATCGGCTGCGGGCGAGGAAGTCGATTTGGGGATCTCGTTGGGGGCGTACAGGCGTGACGATGACTTAAGTATACACGGTCAGAGTATGGGTATTGCGCTACCATGCATGATACACTTGACACTACTAAAGGGGCAGCGGTTTTTGTATAACCCTCGACAAAGTGACGCCGTGAAAAGATTAAGAACTCGGGAGAAAAAAAAAAGCAAAATCTTCCCAAAAAGTGTTCATATACGATCAGGTGCAGACAGTTGCTTTAACCCACTCGTGCAATGACGGCATTGGCTGAAAAACATCTAAAGCTTAGTGCGTCACTGTGATTAATATGTTAGCGCGGTAACAAACTCAAGAAGAGTCACGTTCAAGTTACCCTGGTTTGAAAGGCAAATTCGTCTGAACCGAATAGTTTGTAGTAGCCTGAGGGTGTAGCTATCCTGCACTAGATTTGCTTTGTTTGGTTTGTATTTTTCTTGTGCAGGATGTATGTACGTGTTTCATTCTGCAAATTTGGTCTTGACGTCAGCAATTTTTTGTTTTATATTGTTCTCTTTTCGTATGCTTTAATTTTATATTTGGAGCATGCATGTCTTCATTCTTTTCATTTCAACGACATTCTGTTGGGGCTTTCAGAAGCCACAGTGAAACATAATACATTACCTTGACATGAATTCATCATACAAAAGTCTTGACTTCATATAAGGAATTCACCCGAATGCAATCGACCTTCTCTTGCAATACCAAGTCACAGGTACAATCTTAAAAGCTAATTCTATTTTGGAAGATTCCGAACTAATTCAGAGCACAGTGGCTAAAAGTACAGACGTTTTAGGAGCACATTGTTATACAAATGATGCACAGGTGAGAGTGCGTTAGTGGAGATGTAGCGCACTCGAGGGTATTTACAATGGTGAAACATGCATGAGGTGAAGCCGAGTGCATGTTGCACTACATTGTAAATACCCTCGAGTGAGCTGCATCTCCACTAACGTCACGAAATAATCCTGTGCATCATTTGTTTTATAAAATGGGTCGAAAACTAACAGCATTTTTCACGTACCTTTGTGGGTCAATACCAGTCAGCTACATGTAGCACTCGCTCAAGAGTCAAGATGTCCGAAGATGTTCGTCCCAAACATTTACGCACGTCGCACTCGGAAATCCATCACATATAAGTACTGTACGTATAAGAGTATACGTACGCCCGCCACATGTTATGCACAAGAAAGGCCGGCCAGCAGCCCGAACTAGAAGTTGTTAACAGGATTGACAGCGCGTATAGTAGCGCGCGACGCACTTGTAACAGCTGATTGAGTGCGCATGCACTGCTAGTGTAAACATTGTGACGTCAGGCCGTGCATGTTAGCGAGAAATTAACGCACGCACACGTGACTCATTTTAGCGCTTCTAATTGGCTACATTCTTGAACCCATTTTATAAAACATTATAGTATATTGTTTTAGGTTGATATTGAATGTTCAGTACATTAGCCCTATATTGTATATACTTGGATTTCGAGTACAAATTGATTTTTTAAAGGATTTATTCTCAACCCATTAACCTCTCGGCAGGATATTCTTTTACACCATTTTTCTGCTTCTTAAATCGTGATTTTGCATCGTTATCCTTGATTAAACATCCTTATACACTTTGCGTAAGTGAAGTGAATGTAGATAAACACAGTGAAATATATCTATCGATCCATCTATCTGTTTATAATACAATTATTATCCATAAACTTACACATTTAAATTTGAATACCATATATATATATGTGACCGTGCACCTCAAAACGAACATAAAGTCGCACACACTGATTTTGCGTGAGGACTGAAAATAGGTGAAATGTGTCAACCTAACCGAACTTGACTTTTTCATATTTTCTGAAAGAGCGGGTCTTCTTTTACATTATGCTAAAATTTGGTATCATAAAACGGGCAGGAAAGTGTGTTTTTTTAGCAGTTCATCTCGAACATTTTTGGTAGAATAGTGTGATTAGGTGTGTCTTTAAAATCCCTTTTTCATTTCTGAAAAACCTTGTCCACACTCTTCACTTTCAACTCTAATAACTTTTGAAGGGATAGTGCTACTACTTTGAAAGTAGGCATTAATTATGGACAGAATGTGTTAATGAGGCATGCTTAATTTCAGTTTAATCTGATAATCCCTTCATTGTTGTTACTCTGGTGGTTTACTTCCTGTTTTTTGTCCCATTCATCGCACAGCCAGCACGGTTTGGTAAAGATTAAGCGCTTGAATAGACACTGTACTTCAGAGCCTCTTTTCTCAGTTCACACTTTTCCTCAGTTTGTGCTTTCCTTCAAATATTTAGATAGGTTAGGCGAGTCCATTTGATTTGAGTTATACATCATTTTAAAGCTTAAAGTCTGCTCTTTCAGAATATGGTCTTAACTAAAAATTCATGTCTGGTGACTTTTTGTTTGTTTTGAGGTGCAGAGTCACATATATATATATATATATATATATATATATATGTGTATATATATATATATATATGTGTGTGTGTGTGTATGTGACCATGCATCACAAAACAAATAAAAAGTCGCACCCCTGATTTTACGTGAGGACTCAAAACAAGTGATATGGGTCAGCTAAGTCAATCTTGGGATTTTCATATTTTCTGAAAGAGCTCTCTTTCTTCTACATTATTCTTTAGTTTGGAATCATAACACGAATAGGAAAGTGTGTTTTCCGCAGTTTTTCTACACCCCCCCCTTTTTTTTTTTTGGGGGGGGGGGGGTTAGTAGAATGCCAAGGTATGTATTAGAGGCCCCTTTTCATTTTTTTGAAATCCTTTGTACACATTTCACTTTCAAGTCTAATAACTTTTCAAAGAATAATGCTACTGCTTTGAAAGTTGGCATAAATCATGGACAGAATGTGTTGATAGAACATGCCTAATTTCAGTTTAATCTGATATTCCCTTCATTGTTGTTGCTCCGGTGGTTGACATCCTGTATTTTGTCCCTTTCATCGCACAGCTGCTAGCGCAGCTTGGTGAAAGATTAAGTGCTTGAATAGACCCTGTACTTCAGAGCCTCTTTTCTCAGTTCACACTTTCCAGAGTGTGTGCTTTCTATCCAATATTTACATAGGTTAGAAGAATCCATTTGAATCGAGTTATACATCATTTTAAAGCTTAGAGTCTGCTCTTTCAGAATCTGTCCTTAACTAAAAATTCACGTCTGGCGATTTTTTTTTTTTATTTTGTGATGCAGGACAACATATTATGTAATTGAGTATGAACATGTCAAAAAATTTCAAAATGAAAAATTTGCATACAAATTTGAGTGAAATTTTTACCTTGTTGACAGTGCGTTATACACAATCATGAAAGGGGGAGCAAAATGGATTACAGGGGGAGAGAGACCTATATATATTTTGCTTCTCAGCATCGTCAGTAAGCAATGAGACTGAAGTTGGCACTTAGATATTCATGCCCTCCTACTTATCCGCCATTAGACTTTTTCTCGGCAGAACCTAATCAACCTTGTCATATCCGAGGCTGGCATCACTCAGCTTCCATTATGGCATTTATGGCGGAGTATATGTGGAAGCTTTCGCAAAAATACCTTTGAACAATCTTTCCAAATTTTAGCGCGTAATGGAAAGTGTCAGCGTCGTTAGCGAGTGGTGACCCCTGGCAACTTTGCGCATTTGCGTTATTCGTAAAATGAACACGTATACTTCCGGCGCCTCCCCTTTTAATGTAACCATCAAATCTAACCTATATGAAAATGAAATCTGTGTAAACTTCTTTCTTCAAGAGCAGTGCAGGTGGCCCAATAAAAATCTTTCGAAATAATACTTACACTGCTGCAAAGTACGTATTTGCCTAGCCGTGAACCCCAAAGGGCAACATATTAATTTATGTGTATTGGCGTAATCTTTTTTTCTGTCTACTGGGATAAGGGCGCACGAGTACTGTTCAGCACAATATTTTGTTTGAAGCAAGATGTACATACGAACGACAGCTTCCATCGACTCAGCTTCTATACGCAGTTTATGAAATAAACAATACAACGGCCATACACAATGTTGAAGATTCAATTTCTTCACTATGTGACTCTATATGGATAGAATTTCATCATAAAAAAAACAACTGTTTTTCATAGTGACCTTTTACAGTAGTTATCAAATTACTTTTTATTAAACAAGTTACTTGTAGATACTGCATTTATGTATTTATCTATCTATTTATTGGGTAACCATTCGTGATCTATCACATATTGAACAAAGGCGATTTAAAAGTAGACAGAAAAGAATGTTAGGTCCTAAATCTTGTTTGTCTTAACGTTGATGCCCCTAGGCAGCGTCTACGATTGTAATCAAACCAGCAAGTTTACATTTCGTTACGCCCCGCAATGCAGGGTGGGATTCACTTCTCGCTGCGGGGTCTTCTTTCATACTGTTGGCAGATTTTACTCACTCTCTCTCTCTCTCTCTCTCTCTCTCTCTCTCTCTCTCTCTCTTTTGACTTTAAATCTTTATGTGCCACGTTCGCACGCCCGACTCAGTCGACGGCGTGCCAACTTCGCATATTCTGCTCAAACCGCCAAAACCGATCTATAAATCGCCAATGGCCACTGTACAATGAAAGTTTCTCACCATTTCATTCCTCTCACATAGCTTGCATGTTTGACTGACTAGCAAGCGGGGCTTTTTACTGAATTTGTGTGTAAATTCTAAATTTCTGTCATTATTTTGTGTACAAAAGTCATGCCTGTTTACAACTATGTAGTTCCTCGCATTTGAAAAAACAAAACAATAACAGATTAGTCATACAATAATTTACATCAAAGCAAAGCTTGGCATTTTCTCAACATCTTAGCTTACTACAGGTCCAGCTAAACAGAAATCTATGAAAGGTACATGGATTTGAAAAACAGAATGTCTTCTCAGAAAATGACAATATATTGGTTTCTCAGAATAATGTGGCACACAGGGGGTTTATACCATGGCACATAAAGAGTTAATAGTATGGATATGTTTCTGTTCTTACAATGACGTCATCCGGCAACATCATTTGCCTACCTTGTTTGTTTGTTTGTTTGTTTTTTATTAAAAACTTAAAATCCTTTAAGTTCAAATTAAATTAAAATTCAAATTCTTTCTCCGAAACGCCTCCACATGTAAACACATTACCACTGTGACCCGTTGACCAAAAACATTTTTTCGGCGTGTAAAAATGTACAATTTAAAGACTAGAACCAAGAATGTTCATTTCCATTATTCTTGGTAAAACATTCTTTTTTTTTGTAGAATATTTTTTTTTTCTTTTGTACAGACATGGAATGTAAACAACAATATAACAGACTTGTGTAGGTTGATGTTACTACATTCATTAACGTCTTCTTGAATATGGATATTTTTTGGTGTGAGTGTAGAAGCATCATTGAAAAGGATATTTTTTTTTTCAATTGCTCAAAGAAATATGCTGTGACTTCAAAGAGTATAATGCGACCCCTACAACTTTCCCTCTCCCACCTCTTTTTTTTTTTTTCCAGCCCTCCTTCCTCAGGCTCACTCACTCCCCATTAGACAATTAACATCTATTCCCTCTCCTTGTTACCTCTAACTAACCCCATTATTGTGTTATACACACATAAGACACACACGCACACGAACGCGCACACACACGAGCACACAAAATCTTTTTTGGCGCGGTACACACACACACACACACACACACAAACAAACAAACACAGTTTCTGGACCGTCATTTCCTCTAGATTTCTCGGCTAGAGGAGTTGGGTAAATACCGGATGAACGGGATACTTTATAGGGAATAATATATATAAAAATGTATCTTTGTTCGCCAAAACATGCCCCTTTTTATAGTAGAAGTAATACGCTTTTACATTTTATTCTTTTTTTATGTGAGTGCGTTTCAAAAGCTTCTATGAATTATTCATAAGTGATTAAACTGTTTTTAGTTTATCTTTAAAAAGGGCCTCATGTATATTTGGCGAAAGTTCATATCTACGAAAGATAACCACTATGCGCACATTGCTGGTTGAATTAAGGATGATACATTTTCCAATGACAAAAATAAATAGATTATTAGAATACACGCATAGAGCAGTGTTCATAATGCTCCACATGGTATTTTCATGCAGGCACACCAAACAAAACAAAAAACAAACAAACCAAAGAAAAATACAGTCGGAAGTGAGAACGAAATCATGTCTAATGCTCACCAATTGCTCAAAACATGCACCTTGCGGTTTAGTTTCTGTAAATGAATGAGGGAAAAAAAGTAGAAGGAATTGGTGCTAGCCTCTATCCCACTTTATACATAGTGATGTGATTTTATAGTGTTGCCGTTAGAATGGACAAGCCGAAATAACCCACCAGAAATGAGGTTGAAAAGCGATCGATCTCTTGCCAGTTTACTACGGATGGGACGGGCAGTTCATGCCCCGCGGGTGTTGTAACAGCTTAGCAAATAGGTCTCCCGCATTTAGCGAAAGTATCAAGGATGAACGAAACCTACTTTTTCGGCTCGGTGGAATCCTCGGATTTACCGCGGAAATAGGCTCGAACAAGAACTATAGTCCGGGGAAACAAACAGCACCTCTCGAATACCTAGCTTTCACCCGAATCTTTACGATTTTTTTTTTCAGTCTTGTCTAACCTCAGGTCCCTATGACGTGACTACTTCAAACCACAACATCTTTAGTTTTCCTTTAACATGGTAATAATCACACTCAGCTGTGGACGGGACGACTTCAATCATTTATTTATACCAAAACCGTGGTCCTGAGTTTGTTAAGCGGAATCAACTTATTCTCAAACAGACACTTTCAGCTGTCGATGATCGTCTGGAATTAACAATGACACCTCTCTCTCTCTCTTCATCTCTCTTTCTCTCTCTCCCTATGTATATAGTACTTCATGATATGTGGCATAAACTATACAGTATGTATAATTATATTCACATTTGAGGATATATCTAATTTAGTCTCTCGGCGAAAAAAAAAAATGAGATAATTGAATAAAAATCTGTCTTTAATAACAAAAAATGTAATGACACAAAATATATGACCTAAACAGCAAGGTTACACCATGGACATTCAAACATCTTCATATCCCTTCATGTAGACAATGTGCAATTAATTTAGAAAAGGTGAAATTCTATTGCAGACTTTGCCATCGGCGGTTGCTCTGTACTTTACTTTGTCCACGCATTTGGTTGCCATAGCAGCGTGTACATGTACCCTAAAATCCCACGGTTCTGTTAATGTTTTGCACATCTTCTTCAAATTTATTGTGTTTCCGACCCCATTTCAGCAGCCGACGTTTATCCGGTTACGTGATAGGTGGTGGAATTCGTAGATCGATACTGACTGCCACTCTAATCGACCAAGTGAGAACGTGCATTTCCGATCGATAGCACAGATTAAGCACATTCGTCTGAAACTTTATATTACCGCCGAAAGATCCCCCCCACTGCCAATGAAGCGCTAACACTGTTTGTGTTCGTGTGTGTTTCGTTGGCTTTTCTTTCACCTCCGCCGAGGTTTGAATTTTGTCGGACATGTTTTGTTGGGTTTGATTTCTTTTTTCTTCTACGTCTGCTTGTGCTTTAGAAAAAGTACGTTATAAGATTATGAACGCATGTTGATGAAACGTATGTTCATTGTGGCAGAACGTAAAGGCGATTAGTTTTGGTGGTTACCCGGATCTATTGTTACCCAGTGAGGCGGATGCATGTCCGTACGAAATCATGTAAGTTTAGCAGTGTACAGAAGCATGCTCGATCTTTTTTTCCCATGATGTTTGTGGCTTAGCTGTTTGATTGTGATATAGTGATACAATATTCCTGACCAATGATAAGCACTATTAACACCCAACCAGGCGAGCAAAGTATGTGTGAGGATGTGTGTGGATTTATGAATTATCAAAGATCGATAATAATGATGGTGGTCACGGTGGTGATGATCATGATAGTGATGATGATGATGATGATGATGATGATGATGGTGATAATGGTGATAGTGATGGTGATTGTGATGACGATGGTGATGGTGATGATGAAGATAATGAAAAATAAATGTGTTGATGGTGGAAACGGGACAGTGAACCATATTAAGGGCATAATTTACCATTTGCAGATGAAACATAAACCCAGCATTGATATTTTAAGATAGTTCTAAGATGTGCGTTAGGGATTGAACAACAACTATAAAAATTCGAATCGGTATAATTGATGTTAAGTGTTGTTAAATACACAAAATTTAGACAAAAGTTATAATAAAGAATGTTTCCAGACCAAACCGCCTTCAGTTGCGGTTTATTGAGAAAAAAAACAACACTGATATTTCCTTGTATTTTATGCTTTATTGCTAAAATTTTATATGGTAGGAATCTTATGATACAACAGACCTACACATATGCATCAAATGTTATATCTTGAATATTTTTGAAATCACTGCACTTAAAGTTAAACTAGACCTTTAGCCTTGTCTGTGCCAATGAGTAAAATGTACACAAATTTTACATTTTTTTTTTTACTATGGCAGGAAATCAATGTGGCATGCAGAGGATTAAAAAGCATGCAATTCCTCAATGCGTTGTACACTTGGTATAATATTATAAAAATTGCTGCTGTGTTGGCAAAACTCCTTTCTGGGTAACGCGGACAAAAAGACGAATGTTGATAAGGAACTCACAAATGAATGACTATTGAAGCTCAAATTTCGAATTGATTTTAAGTTGCTGCTTGATCAGGCAAAGTTTCTAGTGGCCAAGTGAAGAGATATTAGAGTAGATCTATAGAGGAAAGGATAGGGGATAATGGAGACGGGTTTTGTTCATGATAAACCTTCCTAAGATGTCTATATAGTTAATACTTTTCAAAATTCTCCTTGCAAAATGGCACAAATCAAAAATAAAAATGATATAAAAATCAAAGGAAATTCCACATATCTGCAGGATTCTTTTAATTGCCACGCTGAGTCATTAACATAATAATTTATTCTTCAAACGAAACATAGAACATTATTCTTTGATTTTCTTACTCATGTGATCTAAAAAGGGAATTTAATAAAATCATAGATAAATGATGATCTAATTTCCGGGTAAATCCCAGAAGTTGTGCCATAAACAGGACTTACCGTTTACTAATAACTTTTTTTCCCCTCCAGAATGTCATTTTGTTTTTTGTTTTTCTCTGAGTCCTGAGATCCCGTCTTAGAAGAGAACATCCCTCCCCCCGAAAAAAAAAAGAAGAAGAGAAAACAAATCTATACAAAGGTATAGCTTACTTCAGATGGCGGGGAGGGGGTTTGACTTGTGATTTGGGGTTGCATTGTGCAATGTTCCGGATTTAGGGGGGGGGAAGGGGGTCTCCAAGATAGGGAAAACGTGCGAAAAGCCCGCTAAAGGTGTTTACAAATTTTGGGAGTCCTGAGATAGGGGATTCTTTCAAATGGAGGGTACGAGCGTACCCTAAGTAATGGTGAGCATGGGGAGGGTGGGGGGGGGGGGAGGAGTAAACGGCAAGTCATCAACATTGAAACGTCAACATTCCCCTTTCGTCAACAATAATGTAAATGTTCTACCTCGCTAGATGCCTGCATAATGGTCATCATTATAATTTCTATTGTTATTTAATATTCACGACATTACTTTCTTTTTGATAGACTTACCCACATAATACTATACAGAAAGCGATAATTATGCATTGATGTTATCATATTTAAACAACATCTCAGCAATTGCCGCTTAATTCCGACGGATTTCAACATCCCGAGACTTCAACAGAAAGAGATAAGCCAAAATCTTGTGACACAGGGCAATCGTTTTTGTACCAGTAGACAGAACTATGTTTATACGATAATTATTCTACAGTATACAAATAATGACTGCTATGAGGGGCACAGTTAAAGTTATGGGCCCAAGGTGATATGAAAACCATAACTATGCCCGAAGCGAAGCTGAGGGCATAGTTATGGTTTTCACATCACCGAGGGCCTACATAATTTTAACTGTGCCCCGAATATCAAGCTGTCATTATTTGTTTTATATACCGAAAATATAGATTCCGAAATATAGATACTGTAGCATTCGTAATCAACGCTGATCGACAGCGCGGCGGTCGTATCATTGATGGGTATATGTGAATGTGTACGCGGTTGCGACTGTCTGTCTCCAAACGTATTACAGGGCACAGTCAATCAACTGTGCCCCGGGCACAGTAAATCATGACGTCATTTTGATCAACAATGGGGCACAGCTATTTTCATGACTCCCCTTTTAACCAATCAGATGAGGGGATTCTATATATGAGGTATATAATAAGAAATAGTAATTGGTGTGAGCGAGTGCGGTGAATGGCTCCAGTTATTAGTGCGTGCATTTTTGTTGCAGTTGTACGGTGGCGACGTAGCCCAGTCAGTAGCATCTCTGCTTTGCATTGCTCGGGTAAGGACACGGGTTCGAATCCCTGTGAGCTTTACTGAGCAATGTTTGGTGTTATCATGCCGTCCCCTGTAGTGTATTACAGGAAAATCACGTTGTCCAATGGATAGGACGTAAAATGGAGGCCCCGTGCGTGAAGTGATTCTCCCCAAGTATATACAATTAGACTCCGTGAAAGACCAACTAGTGCGGCTAAGCATGAGCTTCTATTCGGCCACCTTGTCAGGTAGAAAAAGAAAACAAGCAAATTAATAGCCCCCCTCCCGAGAGTCTCTGATACGAGAATGTTAAGAGAGAAAAAAAAGTTGTTAGTACCTGGTAAAAAGTGTGATGTTATGATATATCCCCCTCCCAGTGCATTACAGACATATCCAATGACATCCACATCCTGTCGCAAACACCATACCGAAGAAGATGAGGGAAATTTGCTTCAATTCTCTCTAATTCGCCAGCTTGTCTGGAAGATAATTCAGACCGTCAACAAAAACACAAATTCTTCGGAAATGTAAGGTGTTCTCTCACTGAAAAGCCCCCAAGCTTCCAGTATAAATATGATTTGCAGGCTCTACATCGCAAAGGAATCGTATCTCCTAAAAGGATGTTCCTCTGCGAAAGAGAAAAAAAAAAGACGAGGGAGAAATAAAAAATGGGGTTGACAGAAGAGACATAGATAGACAGAGATGAGAGAGAGAGAGAGAGATTATAAAGCTATTACAGAGAGAAAGCAAAATAGGGAAAACTAAAAGTACAGAGAGAGAGAGAGGGAGAGGTGTAGAGGGTATTGTGAGGTGGGGCTGTCAAGAGATCGTTAGACGTCCTATCACAAGTATAAATCGGGATTGAATCCGTCCCTGCACACCTTCATAGCCCTCTGGTCACGCTTTTTGTAGCTGAAGATACCTCATCATTTCGCGCTAATCTGCAATGACTTCTCGCCCGCTTTGATCGCTAACCCCACCCCCCCCCCCTTCCCCCGATTGGGTAACGGTAGCTTTGCCGCAAGATGCACCGTAAGATGAGAAGCGCGGCGCAACGAAAACAGTGTAGAACCCCTTTCACACATAAAATATGGTCGAGGAGTTTTAATAAGATAAAATTTAAGAAACTGCAACACAAGTAGATGAGTTCGTGAGAATGTGGTATGCAAATAATATGTTACAAAGTGGTTGTAGCTTTGATGCTTCCTGTTTTTACCTTTAAGAATGTTAACATAAAAAATGGAGAAATGGGAAGAGAAAGCGGGAGAGAGGGAGAATAAGAGAGGAAGGGGGATGTAACATCTCTGCACAGTAGCGGTAAATAAATTTGTTATGCTTTATCTAGTTGAGAGGGTGTAAAGATGTCAGGCGAAAGTGGTGTCCGTGTGAGAGAGAGTATGTATGTATGTAGGTTTGTGTGTGTAGGTGTGATTGATTACAATTCAAGGGTGGGAGGGTTCAATTCCCTGTGAACGTAACTAAACGCTATAGCATTCTGCTGGTCCAAGAAAAGGGAGTACGGTTTCTGGAGGTGGGCGCTGACAACCTCAAACAAGGGAGAATGTCAGCGTGTAAACTCTCACCAAAAACACGATTCTACCCAATTCTGTGCGCTTGCACAACTATTATGTTTATGAACGTATTGTTCTACATGCGGGAACGTTAATTTTGTATTGCCATAATATCAGTACACATAACCACGCCCTTTGAGACGATGTCGTGACCTTACCATGTAAACAGGGTTTTCAATTTGAAAAAAAAAAGACAAAAAGAAGAAGTCGTATACACTTGCATGTATTTTCTTTCATATTTTCTTTATGACTGTCGTGTGTGTGTGTATGACAGTGTGTGCGTGCGTGTGTGAAAGAAGAAGTCGTATACACTTACATGTATTTTCTTTCATATTTTCTTTATGACGGTCGTGTGTGTGTGTGCGTGTGTGTGCGTGTGTGTGCGTGTGTGTGTGTGTGTGTGTGTGTGTGTGTGTGTGGAGTACGTTTGTATGTGTGTGTGTGTGTGTGTGTGTGTGTGAGGAGTACGTTTGTGTGTGGGTGTGGGTGTTTGTGTATCCCGGGGATATTTTTTCCTCCAGTTTTCGTTCCTTCCCCTTCCCTCCTACGTGTTCATTTCGTAGAAGACAAAAAAAAAAAAAAAAAAAAAAATCGTCCTCGTCTTTGCTGAAATATGAGAGACCATAGTAATGCCACAAATTGGAAACGAGACACTGACAAATTATCCGACTCGGTATTTTTATCTCCCAAAGCCGAAGTGAATGCGATACACCATTTGTTCTACATTAAAACGAGGAAGAAAATTGATCACAAACAGACATGGGAAGTTTGCGAGAGTAGACTAGACGGAGAGCTTCCTTCTGTTGAGAGCAAATGGTATAGTGTTTTCAGTTAAAACAAAATAATAATTTGTCGTGTTATTTATGGCTACACTGTAATGGGATTGCGATGACAAACTCAGAAAAAAAAAGGAGAGAAAAAAAAGCAACGAGATTTGCGGTCTTTCACAGTGAGAGAGGAGTGCATAGAGTTTTATGCTGTGCATAATTGTCGCAGAAGGATTTTGGAAGAACTGTTAGGGATTTAAAATACAGGAAACTCGGAGCGAGAAAAGTTTCAAGTTAATCCTTGCCGTGATTCAACACGCTGACTCCCCTGAAAGATTCAATTATAAATAACAAAAAACAAACCAAAAACAAACTCTTAAAGTTGATTCCTCTCTTTTTGGTTTCTTTAAATGCCAAGCCCATTTCTTAACTAAAAGTTCAGTAAATTAATTTAGTCACAATAGTCTAACTATAATATACGTAGTTAATAAGAAACATTATCAAGATGGTCATTACACCTTAATAGCTGGTAAGGTTGTTTCATTATCTCATTATTTTGTGAAAAAGAGAAAAATCTCCTGAACAAGAAGGAGGCGAAGGAAAATTATACAAAGGAAAAAAAAAAAAAGGTACTAAGGTGAAATTGTGTATGCGACCCTGCATCACAAAACCAACAAAAAAGTCGCCATATATGGATTTTTAGTTTAGAGCAGATCCTGAAAGAGTAGACTCTAAGCTTTAAAATCATGCATAACTCAATTCGAATGGACTCTCCTAACCTATATAAATATTGGAAAGAAAGGACGCACCCGGGAAAAGTGTGAACTGAGAAAAGAGGAAGTAGTGGGTCTATTCAAGCGCTTAATCTTTACCAAACCGCGCTAGCTGTGCGATGACTGGGACAAAAAAAAAAAAAGAAGAAAAAAAAAAGGGTGTAAACCCACGGAGCAACAACGATGAAGGGATTATCGGATTAAGCTGAAATTGAGCATGCTTTATCAACACATTCTGTCCATGATTACTGCCAACTTTCAAAGCAGAAGCATCAAAAGTCATTAGGAGTGAAAGTGAAGAGTGTGCAAAGGATATTCAAGAAATGAAAAGGGGTCTCTAAGACGTACCTGATCTCACTGCTCTGCGAAAAAAAGGTTGTAGAAACACTGTTAAAAACACACTTTCCCATTCATGTCATGATTCCAAACTGACAAATAATGTAGAAGAATAATAGCTCTTTCACCAAATATGAAAAACTCAAGGTTGACTTCGTTGACCTGTCTTACCTTTTTTTTTTTTCAGTCCTCACGTAAAATCAGTGGGTGCGACTTTTGTTCGTTTTGTGATGCACAGATCATATATATATATATATATATATATATATATATATATATATATATATATATACGTAAAGAGAGAGAGAAAAGAAATACAAATAGATGACATTTGGAGGTTCTCATCGTTTTCCTTCACATTATTATATAGGACGATGGATAAGAGCACTCTAATTGACAATATAAATCCATATGGAAGGACAAATTCGATCTACTTATGTTCAATTAATACTTTGGAACTCGTTTTTGCTTCCGGCTGGTTCCTGTTTACAAGTATGTCGAAAAATAATCGATGATAACATGACACATTAAACGCTTACGTCACTTGTTTGAAATTATTGATTACAGAGCTTCAGGATGCGACAGCCAGGCGATTGACAATTATCTTCCATCATACTATTTGGCAGAAATGCAGCGGCCTTTTCAGTTTCTATCACTATCATTGTCACATACATTATGCATTGACATGCAATAATCTTCAATCACGGGAAATTTGTTTCGCTGCAATGACAAGAGTCATGATCTATATTTCATTTGTCATTTTTAACAACAAAACATGTAAATATAATAATGTCTATTTATATACATCTCAAGGCTTCAAATTATTTCCTTTCCTTTTTATTTCTGTCCTGTTCATGAATCTAAGATCATGAAACATCATATTTGGTCGCCCTATAAGTGACAGCTGATGACAAAACATAGAAGAAAAAAGCATTGAAAGTGAAATTATATAGCAAAACAATAATAGTAAACCATGATAATAGTTTGAAAATTGGCAGGTAGGCCATATTTGTAATAAAAAACAAAACAAATGCATGTTAGAATTATGTATACAGGTATTACAAATTTTTGCTGGCCCTAATGTGTTTGCTTCATTCTACTTTCTTTATACGTATATGCCACCATGCATACCCTGCTGGAGAGAACACGGCGTCCCACATTGTGAACACGTATGGATACCTATGCGAGTATGCGTGTGTGTATGTATGGGTATACTGAATAAACAACAAACACGTTGGCAAGGTTGGTGAAGATACGTTACTGCCTTGACTTGACGGGCAACCGCCTACCTGTTGAGGGCGGGAAATTGAGTCGGGCCATTTACACCCATTGGTATTGGGGAATATCCTTGGGGTGTCACATTCGAGTGCTGCGTAGTCAAGTGTTTCGAAGACGAACGGAAACCACCAAGTCAGTAGCAATTCCATAGTGTTGTGGCGGACACGCAGTTGGCATACAAAGCACGTATTACACTGCTCTACTTGGAAAACTTAAAAAGCCTATTTTCCCAATAAAACGGGAATATCAAACTGGTGCAGGAGACTCTAACAAAGTCCCGGGTATGATAACCTTGTCCACAGTGTCTGTTTTTAATGATATATAACACAAATAATAACATACAGTAGTCACTGTTAGTGGTTACTAAGTATATCTCAATCTACAGGTAAGAATTTGTATGGATTTTAAGCTACATTTCCCGTGTTCAGAATTCTTATATATAGCTTTTACTAAATGCAAGTTGCCTGAGCATTATTTCTAAGGATGTCTTGCATTTTTTGCAGTGATTGGTCGATTAATCTACTGCCTATTGTGTGGCAAGGGAGAGTTAATTATTTGTCCGCTATATTTTACGTTCATTGAAATGCATGTCTTCCATTTCTTTATATTTGTTCCATGTCTCTGGACGAGCAAGCATGTTTAACTTATTGGGTGAAGCTTGTTCGGTACAGAGTGTTACATGCTCTTTTTCCACCTAATATAACAATTTTTCATCAGTTTATTTCAGTTTATTTTCATTCTTTCCATCGATCACTGAATGATGCGCAAAGCGTATGTCTTTGCAAGCTTGACTATGGCATTTATTTACATAATTGATTGGTAACAACCACTTATCAACTGTGATATCACCATTGTTAATATTATATATTAGAATATCAGCACACACCTGCCGATAGATTTCTTTGTTTTGTTTTGATTTTTTGCCATTATATCGAACGTTTGGAGCATAGTTTTGGTACTATTGACTATTGTATTCTGTGTTTATTCTTTTTACACTCCTCCACGCCATAAAACAAAGAGGAAACAATCGTGATAAGAGATTGCGGGGTTACAAAAAGTTTGGACTGATTGTGTCATAGAAAGTAATTCACAGCACGCGATCGTGGTTTCTATTCCTTTGGCAGTTTCCTCTCCAAATAAACGTCCTTTTCTGTCTGTGTGTGAGTATTTTGTATGTGGCATGTGTGTGTTTCCAAAGCAAGGTCATACACCCAGATATTTACAGTTGTACTTCCTCACTCTACATACATTATATATCGCAAAGGTCTGAAGACAGACGTGTTCACACTTTGGGCCTTCCATATTATCTCTATCACTTTGTGTTGCCATGAAAACATAAAAGTAAACAGTTGGAAAAAAAAAGTAAGAACGAGAGGGGCCGTCAAAGGCGGCAGACCCACGCCTCAGCGGCCCTACAAAGAAGTTGCAATACTATACTATAGGGTCAAAACTACAAGGTCACATAGAATTTCTTACGTCACCTCCACCAAAACGCTCTGAATTGAAAAAGAGTGCGAAGCGGTGATCTTGACATTCGTAATGGTGCTGTGTCCAAATTTTGCCCAAGACTTCAAATTTCTCCCGGCACGGGGTGCTGTAACTAGTACTTGTTGGGGTCACTGGTGTGGCTAGTGCACTACGAAATGGAAGCATACGCACTGTGCACAGCGTGACTTGGACCAAGCAATTTTTTTCCCGTGCTTGAGGAATGTTCCTCCAACGAAAAAAAAAATCAATGTTAATATGAAAATTCACAAAAAAGGGCCATTTTGTGACGACGGAAAGCAAATTTTCACAAATTCAGAAGTACTAGTCCCTCAAATAAACGTAATTTTCGGAATTCGTACGAACATCACTTGAGCAGCGAAGTCCGTCGTCTGGGAGTTCTGTTTTCTTATGGTAGCGGAAAATCGCAAAGTAAGAAGCGGGAAAATGTTCTCGGTGGTCACCGAACTATGGGTTCAAACTACAAGGTCACACAGACTTTGCTTAGGTCAACCGATTATCACCAAAATCTAATCGATTCTTTACTGTCACTATCCAAACATTCCGCGAACATTGTTGCAAATCCGTTCACCCATTCTCTTGTTATCTTGTACACAAACAAACAAACAAGCAAACAAAAGAAAAACAACAAAGAAACATACGGAACCCTTTACATCACCCCCTGCCGATTTTCATCGGCGTGGGTAATCAGCAGTAGCAATACACTACAGAGTTGGAGGAGAGGTTGTTGTTTTCTTTTTTTTTGTCAAAAACCCCTCAGCAACAATAGAGCCGTGACATACTTCCCTACAGAGTCTAGTTTGCCTCCAAAGATACAAACATACAATACATAAGACAAACAACATTAAACAAACAGATAAACTAAAAAACTAAGACAAGTTTGAAGGATGAATCCTTTCTCTGAGGACCAATAAGTGAAGTCTTAGCAGACCCCCCCCCCCCCCCCTTGCAAATTCCAGGGCTGATATAAAACTAGTTGGTATACGAACGATATTAAAACACCCTTTTCTATTGAATACTTCTCTTGTAAACACTTTATTCTTAGGAAGTATCACTATTGATGAGGATCTGGTGTGAGACCGTCGATACAAGGTCCTGAGTACGTTAACGTGTATACAAGATTGTTAATGACAATGCAATTTGTTTTGAAGGCAAGCCAAGTTACAGAGGGTCATATAGAGGTTTGCGTTGTGTACGCACAAATGACAGCGGTGGATAGCCGAAAGTGCAGCAAAGAGTTTGCTCGAATAAATCATAGACTCATTCGAAATAAACGACCTTTCAGTTTCTATTCTGCTGGCTGGAAGTATTCGATGAAGTATTTTCTTTTTGTTTTTCTGGCGTGTGATAAATGGTGCAGCCATTCATATCCATTGGAATTGATTCGCATTCCCATTGGGTAGCAGAACTATGCCCTGCCATGCATATATAACACACAGAGACGTCCGAGCGGCGTAGACGAGCATTGAAAATACTAAGACAAACTATACTGTCCGCTACTTGATTCTCTTGTTAAATTTCTCTAAACTTCTAACTGGAGCAGAGGTCCAAGTGGTGCCAAATATGATTGCGAATGGCGATCAGAGCAATAAACAGTATGGGAGATGATCAATTTACGCGCCAAGGCAACAGCCTGTTAGACGACAAGCAAGCATACTACGCCGCCATGAAGCTGAGCGAAATGACGTATTGCCCCACGGATATCTGGAGCAATATATCTCGAGTCTATGAAATATTTCTGGCCTCTCCCTTCGAACGAACGTGCTTACGCTGATTTGTTTGTTGTTGTTTTTGTGCCGATATTAAATTGTTCTCAAACCATCAAAAAATGAAACAAAAATAAAAAGAAAGAAAGTCTTGCTTGTTTTTTAGTGTCTGGTTGTTGTTTTTGTCTCTAAAGTTTTGTTTCTGATTACCAGCACTTGTCTACTGATAGAGATGTTACTTAGGGAGCAAATTTCCTGTTCAGCAATCATGTATGGAAGTGTTTGACTTCCAGAACAGAGGTGAATTGGAGCCACCCGCGGAAACCCATTTCCATCAACTCTGTCTTTCGTTGAGTGAAGAGCTCCCGCCTTCGTGTCACTGAAGCAGCTCATTTGCATGTCTATCGTTTTTCTATTAGTTTTTACATTGCAAATGTGACCGTGCATCACAAAACGAACAAAAAGTCACAACCCTTGATTTTACGTGAGGACTCAAGAAAGGTGAAATGGTTCAAACAAGTCAGTTTTGAGTTCTCCATATTTCCTGAAAGAACTATCCTCCTTCTACATTATTCTTTAGTTAGGGATCTTAACATGAATGAGAAAGTGAGTTTTCAGCAATTTTTCTACAACCCTCTTTTGGGGGATAACAAAATGATCAGATATGTCTTAGAGGCCGCTTTTCATTTCTTGAAATCCTTTGCACACTCTTCACATTCAAGTCTAAAAATTTTTGAAAGGATAACGCTACTGCTTTGAAAGTCGGCATCAATCATGGACAGAATGTAATAGAATACGCTCGATTTAGCTTAATCTGATAACCCTTTCATTGTTGTTGCTATGGTGGTTTACATCCTGTGTTTGGTAACTTTCATGGCGCAGCTAGCACGGCTTGGTAAAGATTAAGCGCTTGAATAGACCCTGTACTTCAGAGCCTCTTTTCTCAGTTCACACTTTCCAGAGTGTATGCTTTCTTTCCGGTATTTACGTAGGTAGGTTACGGGAATCCATTTTGAATTGAGTTTTACATAATTTCTAAGCTTAGCGTGTGCTCTTTCAGAATCTGCCCTTAACTAAAAATGTCTGTCTGGCGACTTTTCGTTGGTTTTGTGATGCAGGGTCATAAATACATTCAAAATAGAACGAATCAGCCGTTCCGTACCTCATCTATGCACTTACGTCGACACGCAAAGAATAATGATATCAGTGAGGAATTAGTGGAGTTCTCAGTTTCAATTACAATTTCGTCAAAAGATGACATTTGGTGTCAGGCGGACTATATTATCAAATATTCCATCTCCGAGATCTTATGGCTCTGCTCCATCTATATCTGACTGTGAACAAATGAAACTATTCCAAAACAAGTAAATCCCTTCTTATCAAAATCAGGGTTATCATGTCTTTTAATGATGTTATGTAATATAAATATATCGTAAAATGTTGTGTTATAATGTTTAACCTATCATCTATGATATGAAATTATATCATATTATATCATATTCTATCATAAATATCATATTGCATTAACTGTTTTTTTTATTCTTTCTACTGAATTGGAAGATACTTGTACAGCAAGTTCACCTTCCACTTTAACACCTACAAAAACTACACACAACATGATACACCGAACATACCGAACATTTAGAAAGACACGTTGGGCCGGAATGATATAAAGTTTGAATATTTAAAGTAAGCTTGAAATTTTTGGTTTATTAATTTGTGTGTTGCTCAAAAAAAAGTGCTTGATCACCCGATGAGTGTTTGGTTTTTGGTACATGAGATATAAGGGCATCTGCTGAAGAAGGTAGATTTGGTTTGGATTTTGCGATGCATGTGACTGATTAACCCATAATCAGAGGAAGACGAATAGATGTATCAGTATAAAAAGGACTTTGAAGGATGTTCGATTTGGTGTTCATCAATTGGAGACCTAGAAATCAAATTAAACCTGACTCCGATTGATGGACAGGTCACCGTACTTTGACAACGTCATATCGAGGTTGCACCGTTTTTCGAATCTAAAAAAACAATGGTAGAATCATCTTTCAGTGAAAAGAAATAGACCTTAGTTCTAAAATAATTGTTGATAATACACCTTGAACAAAGATCATCTCGAACAATGAAGTATGACGTAAATGTGGTTGTCAAGTCACATTAACTTTAGAATCATAATATCGGTCTTAACTCTGCACTAGTGGGTGTTATGTGTAAAGATTATTCACCTTCCTCCTCCCACATTAGTACACATTTATGCATCCTCCTGTGAGAATTTGATGTTCTCTTCTACGTTTTTCATCCGGGATACACCCTAAGAGAGTCAACGCTGTATTTTGCCTTTTTCCTTGTTTGGTTGTATTTTGTTTTTAGAACTTGTTCTTTTTTTTCCAGAAAACCCACAGAACTTTTAAATAGTAGGATGGAAGGAGACTCGTGGGCTGGGTGTTATTTCCCAAGTGTATTCTGGTCTTTCTGCTCTTCCGTTCGGTATTCCCACAATCTTCGCATCAGGAATGATGGTGACTGTGGTGAATAAGCCATACAGTCAAGCGTGTTAAGTGTGTCGCCTCTTCACTCCCTGCGGAGCGCTGTGGAGTGTAGATGCTGGAGCCCGAACTCCTCGTCAGGTCGACAAGTACGTCGTTAACATTTGTTCCATAAGCGTACTAACACTGTCCACGCGCCATTGTTGGATTTGAATTTTCTTGTTTTAATGTTTTGATTTAGTAGTCGGATGTGCTTTATTGGCTTGTTTGGGGATTTGGGGGGTTGTATTTCTGTCCACGCATGATTCATGTCCCTAGTATGATGGGGGTGTGTTTCCTGTATTAACTGCATTGCTGATAATCCATTGATGGAACTGAAGAAGTTATGGCGTCTCACAGTTCAAAGTTTAGTGCACAAATAACTGAGGAAACAATTTCCTATTATATTCCTGTCATAACCAAGGTGGATCCAACAAACTTACGCATATGAAAGCAGTATATCAATCCTATACGGTCATGTTAGGAGAAATGTTATTTCAAAATTGTTTTTCCTGAGGTATTGAATCTGTGATATTCCGAATGCTTCGTTACCTAATACAGTGTCTGTAAGCCTACTCAAATTTTCCTTTATGAGCTTTCAAGAAATATCCTCTCATGTATGTCATATGTTGCTGTCTGACACTGTTAAGGTTTGGTATACTATAGAGACAGACTGAGCCACAATCTTCCCTCACAGAATTTAAAAGCACTACACTGATATATACGTATAACTTAAGCGCTATGTTTATGAACATAAAACTGTTTGCATTACAGCCATATACATTTGCCCAATCGAATGTTTTTTGAAAGAAATGCTTTGTCGAGAAGAGCCTTAGATATCAAATCGGCTATTTATGGATAATCTATGGGCCTACAGGATTCTTTTTTTTTTATATAAAGGACAATGACCTGTAAAGTCTGAAGAGTAGAACGTCCTTGTAATTCTTGTTCTTAATTTTTTTTGCAGCAGTACGGTGTGTGTGTGTGTGTGTGTGTGTGTGAGTGTGTGTGTGTAGGGGTATGGGCGTGTGGGAATGGAGATGAGTTCAATTCACCCCCCTCCCCCATTCCACCATTAAAGCCTCATGGATTCGGTGATTTTGATGGAAACACAGGGGTGTGTGCGTGGGGGAAGGGGGGGGGGGGGGGGCTCATGGGAGTCTGGGCACACTAGCAGACGACTTTACGAGCGCTTCCGTGCACTTTTATATCCGTGCGTCACTCAATGATTCATGATCTTGCTGATAAAAGAAGACGCATTATTAGGTATTCCAATCGCGGGAGTATCCAAATCCGTGTCTGTCTCTGATTTCCCTGTGAACAAAAGAGTAAAAACAACAGATTTGGATCGTGTTTGAAATTTGTGGTATGACGCTATTTTGCAAGTGCTTTTGACCTTCAGACTATCAAAGTGTTGTCTCTAGATGACCATCAATCCATTTGACCCCCGGGGAGGTTTCATATTTCTTTCTTCCTTCGTCTTTGTTTTCTTTTTATGCAAGTCTTGATAGTGTAGGTATTCACTATGCTCGATTTACAGTACGTTGCGATTATCTATTCTTTCAGACGAACACATGTGACTCCCAAACAGAGGGAGAAAAGAAATAGATTAGAAATTATCTATAAACACGATGTAGATAATTCAGCGGTATTACTTTTGGTCTTGTTGTTCTCTGTCAACTTCAGTTCCTGCAAATTGCTTTACATCTCCTCTTTCCACTGGCAATCACCTTCGTCATTATCATCATTGTCATTATCATCATCACTATCAGCATCATTATTATTATCATCAACCCATATTATATTCATGTATATCAACATTTAAGTTTTACATTGTACCAAAGTTAAGTTGAGGCCAGAAATGTTGTCGCTTTAGCCACTCGATGGAAAACAAACATGAAAGGATATTTTTAGATAAAGGAACAATCTGAAAGCGTAACACAACGCCCTTACCTCTTGAACAAAATACGTTTATAAACAAGTTTTTAACATAAGGGGTGCCGGCCCCAATCTGGTAAGCAATGCATCAATCTAACATCTTGACAGAAAATACTCATGCTTTTTTTTTTTCTTCTTTTTTTCAGTCGTAACGACAAAGGATACTACGATGTGAAACTCAACATATTGGGTTACCTTTCTTTGTCGAAATCTTTGGACAGTTTATACAAAGCTGTAGACAATTGAAGCACACAAAGGGTTAAGCAAAGTGTGTGTGTGTGTGTGTGTGCGTGTGTGTGCGTGTGTGCTTCTTCTTATCAGTCAGGAAATGTCACAGTCAGAGGAACATCGCATCCCTCTAAATACTTCACCGAAGACACTCATGAAATGGATTTTCAGGCAGAAAGTAATACAACCAGAAATACAGCTTATGGCTCTAAACAATCGCCAAGAGACGTTCCTGCAAGAATGCTCAAACAGTTAGGTGTCGCCACCGACTAAAATGTCTCGTGATGAAGGATATGCAAACTGCCAGACGTCTAGATGGCTCAATACCCCTCGAGGTAACACCAGCGGTGTCTCTCGGGCTGGTCTGGGAACTCGTCTTCAGGAGAGGCAAACGTATAGGCACTGACGACCCTTTAGCAGAAGAGTATTGAGCCTGTAATTGCCCTAACCATGTTTCACCCCAGTAAACTTAACCCTTCACACTTCGTGATGGGTAGTTTGCTGTGCTTCATTTGATGAGGGGGGGGGGGGAATAAAAAAAAACCAAAATGATAGATAACGACAAGAAAAGAAATATGAAGGGTTACAAACAGAAAGACGAAAGGAATGGAGAGGAATTCAAATAACTGTCCTAGATGTAGAGACCCAAATGAGAACTTGTGAAATGTCATGCAAACATCAGCACGACAACAGTCGGTCCTTATGGAATGGCTGTGCAAATGTTTATACTTGTTCGGCGAATCTTCAAATTTCCCTTCCTTGCCCTCTTTCCCCGTGAAAATATTTGTGGCGGGAAGCTAATGAGGGCATTTGGGAACCAGCTCACGAGGGAATTATTGTTGACTGCGTCTTTGAATAACGTTTGCATCAGCACCGAACAGCCAACGACGTAATTGCAAACAGATAGAACACCGCAGATCCTAGACATTTGCAATCTGTCTCCTTTTAGCCAGAGAAAAGCCAACACCATGCCAAACACAATAAGAGAGAATCCTTTTATTACTCAGGCCTTTGCAGTTCCATCGAAATTTCCATTCTGCTTAAGATTTTCTCATTAAATGTCAGACACCGAGCACTCTGAAAGATTCAACAGCAGATGTCTTTGTTTCCCATCCTGGATGACAGTTCGCCCTCCAAGCTAAGCAAGCGAGGTCAGGCAATAACTATTGTCCCACAAACGCCACGTGCTGACTTAACCCATTTATTTTTGTCCAGGGTCTTTTTTTTTCGCACTCACAAAATTCCCGGGGAGGCTTAGAAAACTCATCGCAGAGGTGTCTGTGTGTGTGTCTTGTGTTCTTAAGTCCATGTCCTCTTTCTTCCTCTTCTACTTCTTTTCTTCTTTTTTTTTCCTTTCTTATTCCTTCTGACGAGTATCTATTGCAATCCCAGGTGTTTAGAAACCACTGTCCCGCCCTTCTCACCTGTGGCGCTTACTATTCCTTGTAACAAATACCGTACACACCCCTTAGGGACAGACGATTGATACATGTTGCTAGCTGAGTCGCCCTGCCAGTAACCTGTGTTCTTTGGTCGGACATCCCTCTGTTACGAAACGACGTAACCCATGTCACGTCCGTGTCGCTTGGTTAAAGTGAACTGGAACTTTACAGCGCTAGCAATAGTTGTATTAGTTTCGTGTTTGGTCAGCCGTTTCTGATGGAGGAGACACAAGTTAGTCACTCTCTCTTAACGGACTAGTCTTCAGCTACATGTAAGACTCTTGAATGGTTAAGAGAAAGAAGGTACGTATTTGCTTTACTCCCATTGTTAGGACTTTAATATCCCCCAATCTGCAGTATGTGTATTTTCTGGCGTTTATACTTCTGATAACAAAAACGAAATTGCCTGCATTATTTCCTTAACACGAAGAGCTATACTGTCTGTTCTCGGATTTGATGATGTTCTGCCAAACCCAGGTGAAATCTCATTACATCTGAAATTGAGCGCCCATGATGCTGCCTGGAGACTCCGAATTACGACTACGCTAACGATTGCCGAGCCGAGAACCCTCAGCAAACTCCTGAAGTAGGCTCGATCACTGTTCCAATTTCTTCCCCCTTGTCGACAGCACGATGAGGAAATATTCCTTTGAATGTTCCTTGTAAGTTTCTTCTTTTTTTGTGGGGGGTGCGAAAATTTCTTCCAATTTACGCTTTTAGTTCTCAATGCAACAAAATGGAGGTGGTTCAAAAAAATTATGCATTTTACATGACAATACAGCAGTGCAAAAACAAACAATCAAACAAAGAAACAAACGCACAAAGCTTACATCATGCACGAGGCAGGTTGTTATCCTCTGAATTAGGACATAGATTAGGAATTCATGATCTTCAGACACCCCCCCCCCATCGTGTCTGAAGGAGATGACACTTGAGTTTCTTTAACTAGAGGGATGAATCAGGATGAACGCATAAAGATGAGCAGATCCCGCCTCACACATACCATTTTGCTATTATATCCTATGACAAGTGCGAATAAGAGGGCTATTTCTGTCAAAAAGCCTCTGAACACATGCATGTCCTTGGAAAAGGAGAGTGGGTTTCCATAGAAGAGCATTCTATTTTTTTTTTTTTTTTGCCTTGCATGCCTATAAGGGTGTGGCTTTGAGTGTCAGTTACTTTTCATCGCCAAAGAGAGGCATCAGTTCTGTGTCCGTTAAAATTAAATCTAACCAACCTAATTAACTCAATTGAATTCGAATCAAATCAAGTGAATTTTCGAACGCCTTCGATCCTTGCACATTGAATTTGCCACGGGGTCTCGAGAGATGAATGTGCACTGTCGCTAAACGTTTCATTCGTTGATGGCCGTTTCTTGTTCCCGCGGGGAGCCACGTGGGGTCACAGCTGTTACGCAGAGTCTTGGTTGAGATTGCGTCATCCATCTCGCATGACGTGATTTGCGCAAGTCCAATTTCACTGCCGCGTTCGAACTCCAATCATGTATCGCTCTGGACATAAGTGTGCTGGATACAACGTCGATGCGTGTTCATCTCCGTTTACCGTATACATATATAATCAATACATTCGAGGATATATACATCGATTTTAAAACACATTTTTCCCTCTTGCTGACGCCATGCAAACACCGAGAAAATTCAGGCTACGTGAAAATCGGTATACATTACCTACACACAAAAACAACAACAACAGTCCAAAACTTAAACAGATGTATTACGTTTAAAGTTACCTACAAAATCAAATGATTTGCCTGTTTTGTTTTCTTTTGAATTACTTAATTCTACATCACTAAGTGGTATAAAGTTGGATAAGTTGTAATCATGCATATTTTGTAAAATGTCCGTATTTCATCTTTTTTCAGAGTTCCCGCGAACGCACCACCAACGAATTTTTTCAACCAAGTAGAAGCAAAGTCTCTAAATATCTAGGGTGACATCGGTCATAATTTTTTCTTCTACTTTGTGTGTGTGTGTGTGTGTGTGTGTGTGTGTGGTAAAGGGAAAACAATATGGGACATGCAAACGTTTGATTTTGCTAAAACGACATTATCTACTTTCCTACGTAGCAAGTATCGCAGAAACCAAACTTGAATTGTCAGATAGCTAGAACAAGAAAATAAGAAAAACAACTCCAAACAAAACAAAACAAAAACAAAACATTGGGATTTAGCTGATAAACAACGATACCCACAAAAGAACAAAAAATCAAGTCTTTAAAGGTACTAGCCCACATTTGTAAACCTGCAGCAATTGGTCTCATAGTTAGCATGGAGTTTGGGTATAATTGTGGTAATACCTGTGCAAAATTTCGTTCAAATTAGTCCATTACTTTCATGAAAATAAATGAAAATGCACCGTATGCATGCGTATAACGCTCGCTAGCTCCGGTCCACGTACGTACTACTTGCATGCGATACATGTGTAAGTTACTGGTAGCTAGCCCCGGAGACCGCGCCGCAAGGCGCGGTCCTGGCGGCTACCTCGCAGCTGAGCGGGAGCAAAAATCACTGCCACATTCACGGCGACTTCAGAAATAAAGCACGGCTAAATTTTTATCATAAACACAGTGACAATTAATACATTACCTTTTCGACTTTGTTTTACTCACCCATTTATCTAGAAACTGCAAAATTTTCGACATTTTTTTTTAGGAGTAATAAGCGGCCTGCCCTAGTGCAACAGTGGAGAGACTTGCTGCTTTATCAATTAGTACGCATTACGCATGCTCTCAATGCACTGCACTGCATGCATGCTGTGCGCCTCTGCAAGTGATTGTGAGTTTCAGTGAGCATCGGTGAGCTGAAGATATTCGCGTTATAAGACAACATTTTCTGCATCATAAGCAATGAAATGCATCAAACAGTCGCCGAAATTAATCATTTAGGTTTAATCGACCCATGTAAGTATTCCTAGTAGTTTTTGTAGAAAAATCAAGGAAATATAGCGCCGAAACGGCACCCGTTTTGTACAACTCCTCGATCTGAAATCGAAAACGGCACAGCCCCAACGCTGCACGTTGGGGCTGGTCGCAGTTAGTACGTAGCTAGCCCGCGCTCGTAATTCGATTTTGGGTCGGGTTGACCCGGTTTGAAAATTGATTTTAAAACGATGATTTTCTCTCTTTCATTGAATGGTATAGACAAAGAGCAACAGGTGAGGTATGTTACTGTTATAACTTGTACTTGAAGTCATATTGGACCTGTTTTATGCAGTTTTGATTTTCGTGGGTTTGCAAATGTGGGCTAGTACCTTTAAAGACGACACTAAAACAGTAGCGACAACAGCAGCAACCATCCATACTTTAACCAATGAAGCATACCGCATTATCCCAATGATTTTACTTTCAAATTTGTTCTCATTTTGTGTGAAAGTGTTGATGCTGTGGGGAAAGAAAAGGGAATCTAAAGTAGATATGAACCAATCGCACCATACGCAAAAGAACCCATTTTCTTTTTTCTTTTTTTTTTAAGTCAAAGTTCCGCATTCAGTGCTCGGGGATTTTGTCATGCTAACCACGATTCGTTGTTCCAGCACTGCATAATTCACGTTTCCCCGCTAATCAAACCTCAATCACGTTCAAATTCCTCAGCCACGGAATAAACAAAAAAAAAAAAAGAAAAAAAAAAACCGTGAAGGAACAAAATCCTTTTGGAGGAAAAGTGCGGCAGAAAACGTAGGATTTTATTTCCTCGAAATAGCTTGCAAGGAAGAAAAGAGAAAATAAAGAAGGAAAAAAGTAAACAGGGTGCCAGCTTTCGTAATATCCAGGCTTAATAAGAAGGAAAGTGGGACTCTTTCTTTCTCACAATCCTTTTCGAAAAAAAAAAAAAAAAACAAAAAAACAAAAAAACAAAAAAACAGGCTCGTTAATTCAGTAGGGAATATCTTCCTAATCCGTCGCCCACAGAACTTAGATTAAGTTTAGCTTGTGACGACTTTCGTCAGATGAGGAAGACTTCTGAGTCATCTATTCAAACGGATACTGCTCGCCCTCAACTTGCACAATCTTGCTTACCATTAAATTTTACTTTATTTGAAACCTCTGTTTTTTCTTTTTGTTTGTTTACAGGACAGAATGACTATGTAAAGCAAATTTATGAATATGCGTGCGTATATTAAATATTAGATATTTCAAGCATGCTTGATTCTATTCCTCCGCTCATGTTTCAACCAAGAACTGATCAAGAACCAAAGGATTTTATCATGAACCCCTGTGGTTACTACTTTGGTGTCATAGTAACCTATTCCAACTTCCCTGATATTGATTTGATTTTACTTTACTTGGACGTGACTACACATGATGTAGATTTTCTTGGTTTTCATAAAAGTGCTTATAGCAATTGAATCATTGACTCCAAAGTCCACTTGTCGACGCCATCATCATCGGTTTTTGTCAATCACATACACTCCCATCATCATTTCTTTCGTCATCATCACCATCATTATCATCATCATGATCATCACACTCCAATCATCAATATTGTCATTATCATCACCGTCGTTATCAGCATCATCATCATCATCATTGTCATCATCATCATCATCATCATTATCACCACGCTTTCGTTATCGTCGCTCTCATGTGTATCTGTTTGTCATTTATCCAACCATTAACTGTTCAGGCCAGTTTACACCAAGCACGGTACGGGCAACGGGTCGGGTTTTTGCTATGGTGCGCCAAAAAAGAACCACGTTCGGTTCAGTTACAATATCATTTCCCTGCTAACGATTTTGGTAGGCAAAATGAATCTTCTTCTGTTGATTTTGTTGCTCTAAAATATTGACATATTTTGAAGAATAAAATTTTCGGTGATTTTGTATTGAATTTCTGTGTCGTTTTGTAACAGAACCAGACATGGTTCCTTTTGGGCTATCATAAGTCTATCATTGACTATAAGAGAGTATGAGTATTTACTCATTTTCGTTGTTCTTCAATGATATTTATACAATCCATGATGTCATTCCATTCACTGCATATTGTCACCAAAACACACACACACAGACACGCACACACAAGCACACACACATACATGCACACACAAAATGCTGATTCGGCTCCTGTACGATCGTCGCTCTCCTTCGGAGGTTAATATAGACGTTGTTCTTTCACAAGCTGTCAGTCCATGTGAGTTATTCAAATAGATTGGCGTCTTAACTTTTGTTTTCTATCCTGCGATCTGCTATATTTCTCAATCACAGACATTCATGCAGTGTCCGTTTATAGTTAATTACCGATTATGCAGTAACTCTAACCTCATATAACCGCTGGTATTCGGAAAACCTCTCGGTGAGAGAAAAAATGATGCAGGTATCTGAATTCTTTAATCTGACTGAGCTGGTAGGAAGGATGAGAGATGAAAGAAACAATTTCAAAATAAAATTTGGTTAGATAAAAGGGAAATAAAGTAAAGCGGAATGTAGGCCGGCAATTAGAGGACATTTCTTTTTTTCATATTGTTCGAGTGAAGAACACCATGAGGTGTCGATGCCAACATTCGTGGGTTCCCTCTTGAGAACACGTCCGTTCCAGAATCAAGACAGTCAATTGTATTACTGTGTATCAACTCTCCTGTACAATTCTTCATGGATAATGTTAATGTGCTGCGAGAAATTTCCCGGAAGAAACCAACGAGGAACACTATCATACAAATCTAATTGATATGAAAACTCACACGATTTCCATTGCCCCCATAGGATGGGCTCCCCGGCATTCTCTTGGTAATTTGATTTGAATATTTTCTCCTGAGTTTTCTTTTTCCCCCGCGCTCTTGCGCTTATATAACACAGTTTTTTTTTTCATTCTAAATCAAACAAAAATTATAGACAAAGAAGTATTGAAACATTCATCTCTCTCACTACCACAATGTGGGCGAAAAAAAGGGATTAGAAACAATATAAAAGATACAGAAGTTTCTTTTTTTTTCAAAAAGAACTATGTGGTACTTATAAAGTGGAAATGCAAGTAATTCATCAATCGCCATGGGATGGCATATGGTAAATTATCATGTAGTGTTTAAATCGTTCTACATCTCGTCAAGACAGTATCCCGCCATGGTCGACTACCATTCATTTCCTAAACTAAAATTTTCGTAGTCGTCACACTGGAAACTTTTCAGTGCCTCATAACTCGTCCCACTTTCTCCAAAAAACCCGACACAGAAATGGCAAGAAAGCTGACCATCAGATACACCCAATTTCGATCAAATAATTATTGAATTTACATGCATCCCAACGTGCCAGAAGCTTTCAAGTACAATAGATCAATAGTAGACCAGAGAAACATGCCTTACGCAAACCGGTAATCCTGTGAATATACACTTTCGGAACGTTTTGGGACATTTTAATTTGGACTTGATGTAGTTATCCTGTTAAATGTAAATTATAACAGTAGTCATTTTCTCACAAAAGTTTCCAGATTCTCATCTCTAAGAAAGAATCTTTATCACATTGTGTAAATGTCTGTCCCAGAGGCCTTTTATCAGATTGAAAACTCTTTTAAACAACCCGACCACGAAAGACGACTAAAATCGTAATGAACGAAGAATACAGGCCTGTATACCATTTTGAAAGATTTTTGTTGCAAACCACGGTTGGGAGAAGGAAAGAATGAAAATGGTCGCCATTTATCTTAGTATTTGAAGTGTGCATTTGTTATCCAATTCTTTAAAGAGCTAAGCTAGGCTTTCTAGGTTTTGATCAATCTTACGAAAGTGAAATGTAGACAGTGATAGAGAATAAAATGTGCTTAATGAATGAGCCGATGTTCACTCAATGTCATCCTCCAATGAACAACAGTAATGTGCATGCTTACTGTTTGGATATGAACAACAACAACAAAAAAAAAGAATGAATGATTTCATGAAAAAAAAAAATCTGCAAGTAGCATTGACCAACAACAACAACAACAACAACAACAACAACAACAACAACAAAAACATCAACAGAAACGTCACTTCTTATTCAATCATCCAGCAAAAAGAAAACACCATGTATTTCAGACAGGGCTCCGATTCTAAGCCATCAAGTATGCCGCCAGGTAAACTACAGACAAACGATGATACATTTACACAATTTGTATAATGTGACGACATCGCTTCGGATTGATGGCGTATGAGACAGGATTTAATTGATGTCGAAAATAACAGGTCGGTATTAAGATAGATGGATAGTGAAGGGAGCAGGTTGGAGAGAGAGAGAGAGAAGGAGGGAGCTGATGGAGAAAGGAAAGAGAGATAGAAGGAGAGAAAATAGAAAATGAGATTAAAGACAGTGTATTAATCAGTGTGGGTGCATTGGTTATTATTCCTTATACTTGCAGAAGAGCTGAGAGACGATAAAAATGATTGGAACACCTTAGGTCTCCCAGACTGAGGATGAACACTAGCGATGTTAATTAAACCGAATGTTGCTCGAGGCGTTGGTAAAAATAAACATAAACCTCATAAAATAATATCTCCCGGCTTTATCTATCCGCCTCCTTTAAGCAGGAGATATGACAATTTTCATCATAACATGCAGACTGACCACAGATTAATTGGTGGGGAGATTCTAACGAGCACTGGTCATGCGAAAGGTGAAAAGTGAATAGAAAGGCGCCGACATGTACCAAATTATCTATGACCGGAAACTATCGATGAACGAAGAACTCGCCACGAACCCCATTCTGTAACAAATAGCAACACCTTTAAAATTTCCAACTGTATTCATAAGAGCTACTTAGCAACAACAAAGGTACTGACGTTGTTGTTATCCTTTATTCGTTTAATTTTATTAAACGAATATAATATGTCGTAAATTAAGGCGACGAACTGAAAGAATTCTTTGCGTCATTAAAAACATCCGGAATACTTGCGAAACAAAGGAACTATCATATTCAATTTGCTATATTGGTTGATTTTAAATGGTGTGCTTGCTTTCGTTCAGGCACACGTTCCATATGTTCTTTCAGTCTTCGTCAGTGACACTGTTCTACACTGGGTGTTTAACACGCTGGAGAGCATTCGCAAATGATTCCGCTTTATTATCACACAAACGCACACTATCATAAAACATACATGCACACATGCACCGCACACGCATACTGGACACTCATGTTCATACCTATATGATACTAAATACCTTTTACCAATTTATACTTGATACTAGAGGCGCAAACACAAACAAACCAACACACAAACTTACGCTCATGCCTACGTATTGAAATCACAGTACAGTTTCAAACAAGACGTTGTACACATTTCTAAATGAAAAGAATAAAACATGTGTGTTTTAGCCTGTATGTGTGTGTTTTTAGAAAATATAAAGCCAAAAGGTACAGAGAAGAGGTTGACGTACATTACATCCCCCAGTGTGCACATAATAGATGACACAAGAAGCTTCGTGACAACTAGCAATATTTTATCTTTTCATTATACAGATGCAATTGCGGATCAGTGGCCGTGTTAAGCGTGTCTCTACAAGCAGATCTGACGAGAAAGGTGCCTAAGAGCCCTTCGTCGCGTTATGTAGGATTTCTCATCAGGATTGGTCACTTATCGCGTCATTGGACAAGTTCGAATCCCTGGTAAGTGTAGAATATCAACATCTTAAGTACATCAAAGAAGAATCTGGAAGAATTTATCGATTATAACTTCTTAATTCATTTACAGTCGGCCAGCACACTCTTCATCGTGATTAACGGGATTCAATGTTATCATGATTTGGTTAGGTCACTTCATCTATTTAGTATGATAATAATATTACATGATGAAGTATTTCCGTGATGTAAGGCATTGTCAATCAATTCCAACGAGGTCACTCCCTCCAGATATTTCATCGACTATTTCGGTTTCTTTGCCAGTTATGAATGTGAAATACTGTGAAAAGGATAACCCCTTAGACCATCAATTAAAAAAAAAATAAAAAAAAACCAAACAAACAAACAAACAAACAAACAAAGATAATTTTGCCTCTTCCGCGTGCAAGATAATGTATTAAACAGCCGTTATCAAACATTGTATGATTTGGTGAATGCCATAATGTGCCATAATGACATATGGCACACTCTAGAGCAACGCCCAAAGTGTCATGCAAAGTGCGATACCCTGACAATGTGTATCCCCTTTTACCGGGCAGGGGGCGGGGGGGGGGGGGGGGGAGGTTAAAGGGGGACATTCGGAGTGAGTGATTGACATACCAGTGTAACCATTTGCAATGAGGTAAAATGCAAGAAGTGGCTTAAGTTAATGTACCACTATATATACCATCACCCCTCCCCCCCCCTCCAAAACACACACACACACACACACATACACATACACACACAAGAAAAACAAGAAAATAAGTTCAAAGTGCGCACTCTGCCCAGTAGACAGATCTATGGACATGCTGATTGTTCGACATTTGGATTGCGTATAGCTGTATGAATAGTGGGTATCACACGGCGCGACAGTGACGTGCAAGTTATGTTCTCTTTTCGTATGAAGCCGTTGACATCTTGCTTTGACGTCACGTTCTTTTCCGATGGTGCAAGTGGATGTTCTTATCCCCATTGTCATTAAAAGGAACAAAAAATAGCTTGCTCGGAACATATTTACTTGCTCAAGCACACTATCACGTCGAGACAGAACGACAGTTCAAAAGCAACTAATACTGCTTTCAAGCAGAGGAATAAGTAAATAACAAACAACCATGGTCCACAGGCGAAAAAGAAATAAAGATACACACATGATAACTACAGGAAAACAACAGCAGCAATGGTAAACAACATTTCCCGGAAACAGCTTGCCGAAACTTATTCATCTAATTTTGTTTTTGAATATTATCTTGGCTGCCATAAAAGTGACAATTAATGCAAAATCACGGGCTCCTCTTTCTCAAAAATTGGGCTAAAAAAATCCTGCACCGCCTGCAACATCCTTAGATATCAAACTAAATGAGTTTTGTGATAATTTCTCTGGAGCACTCCATATTGCGTTACATGGATCAAATGGTACCAGCCAATTTTCTTGTGGGATTGTGCCCTGCGTCCGTCAGGTGTGCGTTACAAATTCCCGACATAACGCGTTACGAAACACTGTTCCGGGCAACAAGTTAGATCATTCTCATCCGGCCAAACCTCCATAGTAATTCCACATTCCCAGCGGAACGCACGCCTAGCTCCTTCTTCCAGGTAGCCAAATTGTTGAGGAAGTAATTCACACGGAGATGCTATTTTAGGAGGAGCGCGAGGACTTAATGAATGCCTCATTCAGTTCGCATGGGTATTGCCATATAACCCTTTGACTACATGAGGCCCAGAGCAACCTCCCCGCAAGCCGACGGTTAATTTTGTGCGAAAGGATCTCTTGATTCACAGGAGTAAGATCATCCACACAAACCACAACAAAAGCAACGACAAAGCAACCAGGACAAGCAAGATTTTGAATCCAAGCCGGAATCTCAGGAAGTTACACCATACCTTCGCCCGATAAGCATTACGTTACGTCTCAGTGGCAATATCAATGGTTTGAATAGTTCACATCGAGCAATGCACAGGCTACCCTTAACTTCAAACTCACTGGTGCATAATATTAATGGGACATCTGAGGTCATCCCCCCCCCCCCCACACACACACACACCTTCCTTTAGTAATATGTAATGCACGTAGATATTGGCAGAAAGTAACATTAACCTGCTTCAGCGAAAGCTGTAAAAATGCGAGGGATGATTAAAACAAGAGATAAACATGATAAATGAATATTTCAGCGAAAATTCTCAGAGAATTGGTCAACTTGGCCGTCATACAAGTCATGGTTAGCATGACAAAATCTTGAACCCTAGAACACTTTGCCGAGGAACAAACATGATCAAAATCATCTTATCTTTATGCGTCTGTACGATAGTGGCTGTTTCCTTTGTCTGTCCAGGTGCGCAGGGGCACACACTTTCTTTCTATGCCTCTTGAAAGCATGCATAGATGGCACGTTTATTTGAGAAAATAATAAGCACGCACAAACGCACAAAAAATAGGTGAAATTAGTTATATTATTTCGTTTACAATACAAACGATGCGTAAAATCGCATGGCCAGCAAAGTCTCAATCCATAAAGCCTTGCGGATACTTCGATCTGAGCCTAGGGCGCCATTTTAATTACCTTACTGACATTAAAATGGTCATAACGTCCTAATTGCTCGTCATATTTTGACCGGACTGTTGCTTTCCTTGGATACCTTCTTTCGAGATGCAGTTTTATGACCTACAACTGCAAAAATTTTGATAACTCTCAGAATACCGACTGTTTGGCAGTGTATTTTTTAAGCCTCTGTTTTATTCGGTTTTTGTTTTTTATGCCTTAATTGATAATAGAACCTTACAACTTTAGCGGCAACAAAGGAAACTTTCAAGCTGAGCATACTTGTTGAAAACATAATTATGCAGTCAATCTTTCAGATGATTAGTTGTTATAAGACAGAAGATTACTTTAAACGCTTCGATAGCATTCTTGATTAATTATTGTGTGTGTGTGTGTGTGTCATGTTGGTGTGTGTGTGTGTGTGTGTGTGTGTGTTTGCGTATGCATGTGTGCGTTTGTGTGGACATACGTACAAAGGACGCGAGTTGATTGACGGCGTAGTAACGTATTTACTTGTGAAGTGAACATTTCAGTTTCAACCTTCAGCAATAAGATGTCTGTTCTCACTTTTTCGTTTTCTTTTTTTTTCTTTTTTTTACGTAGACTTCCCTTAACACGTCACGTGCCGTGCAATTCCACACGTCCTTTAAAGATCGCGTTGTGCCGATCCGTCAAAGGTGACATACTTTCTCGCAAGATTGATTGGATTGTCGTTTTGACTTTCGTATAAATATTAATGATTATCACACTTCTTCCCTAAGATAAACTTTCACATCATAATCAAATAACTTTTTTAGGACTGTCCGAATGTTACCTTTATGAAGTCAAATGTTGTGAACGGCGGAGGGGGGGAGGGGGGGGGGGGTATCCACACAACCGTTACATCATGTAACCTTTTTGGGACGAAACCATACGCGTGCGGGGTAGTCTTGAGTCTGGGAACTCATATCATAAATAAAACCTGGAAGGCTACATTAAAGCAATCATGCTGGCATTTCACATTGCCTGGAAAGCTATATTGAAGCAATCATGGGGTGCGTTCGAGCGTTCTCAAGCAAACCAAAGCGAACTGAACCAGAGCGTACCGTACCGGACCGTGTCAGATTTCGATCGCTCTGTTGAGAAAGCCTACCCATGTGTTATTTTCAGTCACTGTGGCGGTCACGCATGATGTAGCAAGAGGGTCATTCACGTGGCGCGCTTGAACTACTTTCAGCTGTCCCGAACAAAGAGAATGATGTCTTTGCATTGTAACGTCTGCTTTACAGCGAACTTTTGGTACGCTTTTGGTAACCTTTTGGAGCACGTCGTCCACTTTGGCTTGGTTCAGTATGGTACGGTAAACTTTATAGAAGCGTTCAAGCGCTCCTCTGGCGCGGCTATGGTACGGTTCAGTTCGCTTTAGGAGAGCGCTCAGAGACACCCATGGAGTTGATTGCTGCTGATGTATCGTCAACAATACAAACATTTGTGGAGATCATAACAGACAATATAAATGAGCTGACAAAGAAATCGGTTCCCACAGAAGTTGTTCGACTCCGAAAGAGTACGTGTCATTCCGACCGTCGTCCGTCGTTTCCCAAAGGGTTGAAGGCAAAGAAGAAAATCACTCCTGACGAATTATGGCCTGCTGGACGCGCCGAGATTCCCCCACCAAATGTAATGGGCGCAATTTACGGGGTTATGTTTTACGAGGGGGTGGGTTAAATAGATTCCAACAAGTGGGTATCCATTTCTGCTACGTGTGGTCGAGATCAATTCCGTCCTCCATGGAAGAAGAAGGGGGGCGTATCGCGTTACGGACACTTGGGGGACTACAGGGTAATACGGTCAAGCACCGCGTGAGCTCTGCGGCCTAGCAGTAGTGCATGCACGCTTCGTGAAATTGACCGATCTCTACTGTTTCAGACGAAAGCATGGCAAAGCACTATGAAAAAGTACGCGCATGGTTCAAATTTTAATGCATCTTCCTGCTTCATATGAATGGCAATTTCCTCGAAAATGTGATGAGCAGCATGGATTTGAAAGTTCACATCCAAGATCACAGTGACGGATCCAGAAGGGGCGCACCGGGCGCGCGCTCCCTCTTTATTTATTTATTTTTTTTTTTGCTTAAAGAAAAGAAACAAAAAAAATAATAAATGGGGGGGGGGATTCGTTTTGTAAAGGCGCATCCCCTTTACGGAATTCCTGGATCCGCTTGGATCAAGTGAATTTGATATGGCACAGTCTATACCATGCATTTTCCAGGACGTATCCAACATCTTGTCGTTGTTGTTATTGTTACTGTTGCTGTTGCTTTTGTTGTTACTTACTTCATTCTTGTTCTTGCTCTTGTTTCCCTAAACGGGAGGGTTGACGTATTGATTATTGAAGTTACTTTTGAGACACAGACACACACAGAGAAGGTTGTCATTGTGGAGAGATATTTCTACGAGATCCCTAGTAATGCTTACTAGTACCTTCCCTTCCCATAGCTTAAAAAAAAAAAAAAAAGTAGAACCCATACTCTATTCCGTTTTCGTTTTCCAGGGCCTTACCATGTTAAACTTCACAGCATCACTACCCCCCCCCCCCCACCCATTCCTCCGATTTTAAACATATTCTTCAACGTTGCTTATCTGAGCTGAGCTGTCCGCCACGTGTTTACCAAGCAATAGCCCAAAGCGCCGCGATGGTTCGCGCTTCTACCACCCCTATCCGATGTCGTAGGCGCGCGGGTCCTGTGGAGCCGGTCATCACAGCCGCCTCATGTCACAGCGTATTAGAGGTCGTTTCTGCGTATTTACGGGCATCGGGGCTCTACTGGATCGAGTTCGATTGGATGGGGAAACAGTTAGGCGGAACTTATTAGTCACTTGATAGCCGGCGTTTAAGCGATTCCAGGGGTCGTGTATCGGGTTTTTACGCATGGGAGCAGGTACGAAAAGATAAGGCAGGTAAAGGACGAGGTAAGACGATGTTGATTGTGTTGGTATGAGTAGCTACTACATACTGAGACATGTAGACATTTACAACCAGGCAATCGTGATCGTGTCAAAAACCAAACGCATATTGACAAAACAAAATACAAGCTGTGACTACTATCATCAGTCAATAACTGGTCAATATATTTGACAATACTCGAATGTGTAATCAAAATGTAGAACACGGCGTATAGTCCCTGTGTTTTGATGGATTCTTTGCTTGCTTTCTTTGCTTTGTATCGTGATTGCTTTATACGCGTTTTGCGGGTGTTTGTGAAGCTTATGACAAAAAGAAGCGTTCAGAAAAGCAACGACTCTAGTACACTTCTGGTCTAGAATTCAATATTTAGTGTTTTCTATTATGAAAAATAAAAAAAAGAAATTATGAAAAAAAGAAACAATGACTAAATAAATGTAAAATGAATAAGTAAATGAGTAAACGATTATTATCAATCAAACAAATTTATAATTTTATATGTCATTATGTCAAATTTAAGCACATCGCAAAAAGAAAAAAAATAATAATGTCCATAGATTAATCATGCAATAGCTAAATAAAATATATAATGAATAATTAAATATACAAATAATTATAATCAGTACATAAATGTATTAGCAACTAAACAATCTAATCATGCAAATGTCATTATGTCAAGTCTAACTACATTGCAAAAGAAGAAAAAAAAAACGGGAAAAGGGACATAAATTTTGTGCATTCCAAGACCGAACCAGCCATCTGTTAAATACCCGTTACATGCATATTACGCTGATCTGACGCCGAATACTCAGTTCAAGTATCATACGATCAAAAAGAAAACAAAACGAAAAAAAAATCAAAAACAAAAACGCAAGGTGTGAGTGATCTCTCGGTTCTTTCCTTGGCGCTTTCCCCATGCAATAATCGGTACTTACTGAATTTATATCGATTCGTCTTGATTTGACGTAAAGGACAGGAATTTGCGACGAATTGTTGTTGAGTTTCCAACATGACATGTTTGACGATATGCGACGATGTGACGAGAACAAAGTAATTCAAATAGTTTTCATGCTATCAGAATTAAGTCATTGTTATCGGGGGGGGGGGGGGGGGTATAGATTAGATTACAGTTCTCGTTCCGGTCCAATAACCTTGCTTGCAGGTGTTTCAATGTTTTTTGTTTTTGTTTTTTGTTTTTTGTGGGTTTTTTTTTTTTTTGGGGGGGGGGGTTGGTGTGTGTGTGTGTGTGTGTTTTCTCTAACGAGCAGCTTTGCATAATAAACCCAATATGAGACAAAATCTGTGTTTCTTTTTTTTTTTTTGGAAATGAATAAATGCATACACAGATAGACAAAGAGATAGAGATACATCTGTAGAAAAAATGAATGAATAAGTGCATAAACATTATACAAAATGTGTGTTATTGTTGTTATTATGGGTGTTATTTTTAAAGAAAACAAGGAGCGCTACGGACATAAATAGTCACCCCAGACTTAAACGTACTGTCACTACCACATTTAGCACTAATGAGATGTTACCATTGTCTATCTACATGTGAAGTTATGATTTATAATCTTAATCATCGTAATCATTCAAGTCGTAATTGAAGATTATTTCGATAATATTGCTGGAGACTTTTAGGCCTACTTTCTGTTTGAAAATAGGCTTCATTGCCATGTTTTCTACGCATCTATCAAAGCTCCGTTTCAAGCAAAATAAAGTGTATAAGTGCTCTTGAACAGACTTATGGATTCGAAGGTCATTTTTTTTTTTGTCTCCGCTCTATCACAAGAACCGGTCCTCCCTAGTTGAATTTCCCTTTATTCATTATTGGGTGGGCTGATTGGTACCATGCATATTTAAAGAGATAAATCTCATTTTAAAACCGAGAATCTCATCTTTCATAATTCAAACCTGATGAAAAATACAAAAACAAATGAAAATACAGAAGTAAACTTTAGATTACTTTGATTTTTTTTATTATTTTTTTTTTTACAAAGTATAGTCATATATGTTTGTTTAATGCATAGTTATGAGATGGATTTGTCAATCACAAGCTCGTCGGACATGGAATTAGATTGTAATCGTAAGCAATATGTCTTCATGTGTGGGTATATACCGACTCTTCTTTTTTTCCCCGGCCAATTCATCATACTGGAAGCGGTGCATCCCTGATGACTGATCGGAGAATGAAATAGCGGGAACTCTCTCATAACCCGGAACCAAATACTCCCGGATCGTCACGCGTGATCAATGTCGAGCGCATCGACGTTCCGCATCATCAATCTCATCAAGGGGGGGGGGGGGGGGAGATCAACATCGATATCGATTACGTCGAAAGGTTAAAGGACCCTCAAAAATGTGACCCTGGAAACATGTGACACATGGCTCTTCGTTTACAAATATTCACTGGCAATTTCGGAATTATATAGTGGAATGAACCACAATATTGATGAATCAGTGGCTTCCGATCTTTCTTTTTTTTTTAACATTAAAGAAGTACTCGATGATACGAAAATTTTGATCAACGTTTTCAAATATTATTTGCTATGGGATAATGTTCAGCGGAATCTATATCATATGGTTTGACCTTTTGAGAGTTTCGGTGCACGTGAATCTTTCCACAGAACTTATATTCGGGTTACACAAGAGGATACAGCGGTAACATCATACAAAACCCCTCTAATTTACAACTACTTCATAGAGTAGAGTTCATAGATATCGCACTGATAGACGTTAAAGGTAAAAATCTTCATATTATTATGATGATATGCATGTGACTTCTCCACAAGTCTCCAAAGAGAGAAATTAACGTTACCCTTCATGTGTCAACTCTATCTCGACTGCCTTATAAACGACCGAAAATGTAATCGAGGTGTAATTATTTGTTACCTTTCCCTTCCGCGAATTGATTTCAAAAATTGAGCGTTTAAAGATACCTTTATGAGAGCTACACAAAAAAGAAACCCAAGCAAACAAACAAACAAAGCAAAACATGTACAATTGCCCAGAATCTTAAGATCATGAGGACCTATTAATCTTTAAAATGGAATGAGAGATATTGTCGTCACTATAGGGGTAAAGATCATTTAAAATGAGCCACATCTTCTATGTTTTAATTTCAATATATTTCATGGACATTGAACGCCCATTTTGCGGAGTGTATTTGCAGTTTCTTTCATTCAGTGGTTTCCAAGGAGTGAGAAACATATCGAGTCTCCGGATGTCGGATGTCAATCTCGACTTGACGCCTCCTTGAGGAAAGGAACACGAGAAATGACCTTGTTCAAGACGATCACGTGTCTTGTTGAACCGGGGCCTTGTCCATGGATTCGAGGAGGGAGCGAATATAGGTGCCTGGCTTTAACTGGCCAAGGCATTATGACGAGAGGGTAATCAAGGCGACTTATTAGATACTCGTCTACTGTCTTAATCTAATCGGCGGGAAAGCGGGAGTAAGGGATATCTTCATTGCGCCTTTCAGACAGCCGGGAAGGAGTAACGAAAAATGAAAGTTCCAGAGCGAGGGCATTGTGGTGTTTTTCAATTTATCGCCCTCAACAAGGCGATATGGCATGCTTAAGCAGCGCGCCATTACACTTCACATACAAATCTAGCAAGGTATCTACTCCAAAATGAGGAACTAACAAGGTACTATTTCGAGGCGGTCCATCCCCTATTGCATGGTCACAGGTTCATTGATTGATACATGTATTCATGTGTTGTTATCTTTTATTCTCTATTCTGACAAATTTTTAAAAGCAGAGCTTCGTGATTCCATGTACAAACGTGTTTTAAACGCGGGCACACGTCCTGTAATAGGTGATGACAGAGAGAGCTTCAGAGGGAGAGAGAGAGGGGGGGGGGGGGGTGGGGAGGGGACAAAATAAGAGAAGAGAGGAGATAAAACGGAGATGAACATGCTTGTGCCATTTTGTGTGAATGTGGGTGAAGGAGGCGAGAGAGTACTTTATACTCACTCAACACCATTACCGGAGGGTTGTTAAGGTGCCATGACATACAGTTGCCTTAAATGCATGTAATATTTTTATATCAATATTATGATATATTAATATCATTATATATATATATATATATCGTCGCTGGGGTGACAAGACCTTGTATCTGCAATTTTGGTGAAAATGACTTTTTTGGATTAATGGTCAAATAATGGGTTAAGTGATGTCCTGTCCAAATCCTAACTGTCTTACTCCAAAAAAAAAAAAAAAAAAAAAAAAAAAAAGCCACCACGGCAAGTCAAAGGAAAGGCTATCCCATTCACCACAGTGCTTTGGCCGCCATGTTTTTTGGCTCTCCTGAACATTTGACAATTTGTAGATACGAGGTCTTGTAACCCCAGCGACGATATATATATATATATATATATATATATATATATATATATTGTAGCGAACAACGCGGCCTTGGCACTTATGCAGACCGAGCCGACCGTCCGTTTGATCGAAATATACGATCACTCTATGAAGAGGATAAAACCTTAAGTTTCCCACTACTTGTACGTCACCAGTCTACACCTTGCACTTCACGCTATCTGATTCAAAGGCACATTCTCACTTCTCACATCTAATTCACCCAACACACTGACCAGTGAATTTTCACTCTCACTCCCGACGTCGTTTCTAGAGTACGTCGTCCTCCGACGTTCGCCCTGGAAGTACGTCGTTTGTACTTTTCATTTCCAAAGTACTGTACTTCGTTCTCCGACGTCAGTTCTGGAAGTACGTCGGACGTACTTGTTCCTTCCAAAGTACTGAACTTCGTTCTCCGACGTCTGTTCTGGAAGTACGTCGGACGTACTTGTTCCTTCCAAAGTTCTGAACTTCGTTCTCCGACGTCTGTTCTGGAAGTACGTCGGACGTACTTGTTCCTTCCAAAGTTCTGAACTTCGTTCTCCGACGTCCGTCCAGATACTCAGTTATCCCACGGTGCAGCAAAGCCCGCTCGAGAATGCTCGCAAAGGCTGCTGGACGAGTTGTCTTCTGCAGCAGAACCACCGGATGCCATCCTAGTCTCACCAGCATTCATTCCAACCAGTACTTATGTTATACTGGTCACGAATGCATCACAATTTCAGAGGCGATGCACCGGAACACCAACTTGTTTATTTACAGGTATATTGTGTACATACTCACGTTCACAACTCGTACCGAGCACAAAACAGAAAGACAGTTCTATCCCGAGGATCAGCCTCTCTTCTTCACTGCCGAGCACTGAGAATATGAGCAGAGTAGCGTGCAAGCATAATACCAGCGCCTTTTCCTGAACAAAAAAAGAAGGTAGCTAATAGTACCTGTGCTGAATTATTACAGGCATGGTTATTAATTTCCCCTAAAATTTCCTTTATTCTTTCTTTATTTTACACAGAGTTAAGCTATTCCTTTAAACTCTTCACAGTTTGATTGAAATCATTTAAATCAAACATCAACACCATATTCAGTCCCATAACTGATCATGTTTACTAATTAATCAACGTTAATTGTCTAAAATGTGTCATATGGCCAACCTGTATACACACGTATACACAAACAATGCTAAATGTATGTATCAAACCTCTGTAACACAACTTTGAACTAACTGTAGGAATTATCGCTGCACTTATCATCCATACTTTTTATCACTATCTGAATCTCCACAAAAACCACTAATTGACAAATAATCATCAATACAGAAGACTGACTTAAAGGAACAATTCAAACACTCTTTTAGAATGCATAGCTTGTTACATGTATAAATCAGCACAAAGTAACCACGACTACATTGTGTTACTGAATATCTATGAACAAATTTCGCTCTAACATTGGTTTCGCATAAATTCCAAATGAAATGCACTACACACTACACAAAATAAATATCATTTTGTTACACAATATATATATATATATATAATATATAGAATTAGTCAACGTATTGGTTCCAGTGTAGCGATTGCAAACAGTTATAGGTAACTGTCTAATATGTCTTTGTACAATAATAAAATTCACGCACACACACACGCACACACACACGCACACACACACGCACACACATAATTAAATATATATGTATATATATATATATATATATATATATATATATATATATATATATATCTTTTGTATTCATATAAGGAAGAGCGGGAAAAATAGCTATTATGCGGTGTTCGCGTTTAATTTTGGATATTTTTCAAAACAAGCTAAAAGCATCTATATGGTAAAAGGTTTGCCAATTCGCATCGTTCCATAGACAGATTGCAAGTGTTTTACACTCTTGTGTGTGTTTGTCTATATGTGTGTTTCTTCTGTTCTTTGGTTCTATGTTAATCTAGCAAGAGCTTCTCCATTTCTCATGAGCAACCACTTGTTATGCATAACTGCACTTTTGTATTGCTCCTTTTGTCAAATTGGTTATGTTTTGTTTAAATTTGTCACACCCATGTAATTCAGCTTGATTTGATTTGAGAAGCAAAATAAATACGAAGGGAGGAAGGATCTAACAACATTTACCATATTGGTAGCATGTACGGCTTTATGCTTGCCGTACACCGATTACTCTTGTTTACGGCGATAGGATCAAAGAGAGCAAGGACTGATATTGAGGACTTGAAATCATACCCGCTGGAACCTCTTGAGCAGTGTCTAATTTTTCCCGGCCACGCGCTTTAACTATCCCAAGCTAATGGATCGGGGTGAAAAAAAAAAGACGAGAACGGACTGAAGTCAGTGCCTTTGGACTTTAACGGAATTTGCCGCGTTTATTGGGCGACAGCGGTCATTGTTTACGTGGGGAGGGGAAGCTGACTTTAACGAGATCTCCTCTGTTTCGAAGGGGCCCAATTTTTTAAACCGCCTCGTTGCCGTCCATGGGTTACGGCTGACGGTATTTTGTGCACAATAAATTATGTCATTGTGTGTGTTTGTGGGTGTGTATGTGGGGGGGGGGGGCGAACATGTGCCAGACAGACCCCCTTAATAGTCGGAATATCATGGAACATTCTGAGCCGTTAATGGTCGCCCACAAAGAAATTAAGGTTAGTAATTGAGCATAAATGAACTAGCCATCTATTTGCGAAACTTTAATGTGCTATCGTAAATGGGAGCAGAGCCACTCTAGAATTTCACGCCTACGTTTTCTCCTTCAAATCACTATGCCAGCTGCAACTCGTGATAAATCACATGCAAATTCTCATGGTAATATTGGCTTGCAGCGCCTTACGCAGGAAATGTTTCTGTAGCGGAGCGAATGTATACTCCCGCATACCCAGTATTTCACACGTTTTACTTGAAGTAATGACATTTTGACGTTCATTTATCACGGTGCCCCCACATGAACAAAAGCCAAGAATTATCAAGCAAAAAAAAAAAAAATGTATATGTACACACACAAACACACACACACATATATATATATATATATATGTATATACATAGAAAAAAAAGAGAAAAGGAACATCATGCAAATTAATGTGAGTTCTCTAATCACATTTTATGGTAAACATGCTTTGGCAACCACGTGCACTGTCTATGAAAACCACCTGTCCATTGAAAACACTATCAATAACTATCAAAATCTGATGAAAAAAAACATCACATACACCTGCCATGCAATAGACCACCATTTTTTTTTCTCTCTCTCTGTCTTTCTCCCCTTCCCTTGATTGGTCTTCACTTTAAAATTAGTATTCCGATCACTTCCCATCTACCTTAGATTTCAACGCATTTAATGCCACGACGTATTACCTCAGACACGACAACAAGGTACAAAACCGAGAGAACTCCGGGTACCCTACAACAACGGGCGTATTGCGATGTGTCTGTGGTTAAGCATCTCCCGACCCGCGGGTGTAAACGGACACCCACTGTATTGATCAGACCCTATCACGAATCCAATTCCGTCCATTATAGAAATTACTTGAGAACATCTTTCTATTTCTCGTTTTTCCATTTTCCAAGATGGGGGCAACATCTTGGGCTTTTAACAAATTTGTTTGAAAAAATCCCATCAGAATTTTGCCATTACGCATTTGTCCAACTCATGAATCAGTAACATTTTTCTTTCATACTTTGTTTTGTTTTGTTTTTTTCATTTTCCGGTTGTGCTTTCCTAGACTGGTAAGGTTTAATGGAGTCCCCCCCCCCCCCCCTCCCCTCCCCTTTTTGGGCATTAGCGTGCCGAGACGCTATCAAGTTCGTCAGTTCCAAATAAAGCACTTTGTAATGCATTCTTTAAACGAAAAAACAAAATATTCTGGTTTCTTGAACGGTACATTAGGAGAAATGAATAAATTTGAAACTGTAAAACACAGAATTTGTAACGAAAGAAGTGTTTCATGTTTCCTTATGTTTCCTTTTGAGGGAAAAAAACAGCAGGAAATACTGATTTATGTTACGGGATGAGAAAATAGAATACAACATGATCAGATAGATACAGAGAAAGAGAAGAAGAGATAGAAGAAATGCATGATTATATATATATCTATACAATTATAATTGCTAGTTACATATATATATATATATATATATGTATATGTGTATATATATATATATATATATATATATATATATATATATATATAAACATTGTATATTATATACAAACAATGTAATATATTATATAGTGGTATACACAAACACCTACGTTCACATAACCTGATTTTTTTTTTTATCACAATGATATCTCGTCATTCTGTGTACAAGTGACATGTTATAGCTTTATCAATTTATTATTCACAGCAAAAAGCAAGATCTACTGGCTATTCAACTGGACAACGGGGGTTTTTCCCTAAGAAATCTTTGGATTCAATAAACTCTATAAGCTTGCAAACTATTATAATAAACCCCACTCATAAAAGGTCTTTCAAAGAAGCTTAAAAATTGGACAAGAGATATAGCTTCTATATATAAATGCCTGAACTTGTCTCAAATCACATTATTTTGATGGTTTTTTTTCAAGGTGTGCATGACTTGATCAAAGTAGTTGCCTCGACTGAGAGGATGCCAAATTGGAAGACAGGATCGAACAGAGGAGTGAACTGTTTATGAGAAGACGAATACTTCGATTGTCACTCTTCTTACAGAGGGAATCGGGGACAACATTGGAAGTGAGAAAAGTCATGTCTTTTGAAAGAAAGTTGATAAGATTGTTACAAGGTTTATTGAGGTCAACTGTCGGAAGCAGAGGCAGAAATCAGTCCTTATTGGGGGGCTCCGCAGGGGAACAAATAAGGAAAAGTAAAATCGAGTATGGCCTGGGCCTTAGACGAAACGTCCGGACGCCATGAACACGCCCGCCGCAAGCACACCATGGGTGACTTTTCAGCAAGATGGATTTGATAAACAAATTATTTTTGTCAATATGCCCCGAGGGATGAAATCATTCTTCATTTGATTTACGTGCAAGAGACTCGGGGCGGCATGTTCCCGTCGCCGTCTGAATCAACTTCATGTCGTAGTTTCCTCTTTCTTTTCATTTCTTTTTTTTTTCAAATTTATTTTCTGAAAGAGATACCTCTTTGCCCGTTGTCGTTGATTCTCTGCGAACTATCATGGTTTCCCTTTTATTCCGTAACACGGGCTGGAATTTCAGCCAGCAATCGAAACACACACACGTACCATCTCCATGTTTAATTTCCGACTTAAAGCAATGGAAATACATTTGGCCGTTGCAAAAATGCAAAAATTATAGACCTAAAAAAAGATGGTGCTAACTGCTAAACAGGCGTTTAAAAAAGCCATGAGGAATTGATTATCTGCGTGCTAGTTGGAGATGAGTGTGTGTTTGTATGTTTGTAAGAAGAAGAAGAAGAAGAAGAAGAAGAAGAAGAAGAAGAGGAAGAGGAAGAAAAAAATTGTGACCTGCAATCTTAACCTATTACTATCATTGTCTCAAGGACTGTCAACTTCTGATTAAAGATTTATCGGCCCGGAATATAAATATTTCATAAACATAAACATAGGCAATCAAAGTTTAATGTGTTCCTTCCAATAACACGATTAAAAAAAAAATGACCCACGTGTACATTCCGAAATGTGATCATCATGGAATTACTGATTGGAATACGTCTGTGTCAACCTAGTCACGTTCTCACGTAACGCAATTACAGGTGAGTTCTGGCTGCCAGTAGCTTGTCCTCCGAGCAATCCATCTTTACTCCACAGTTCCTTAGAATCCAAACTTTTTTTTTATTCTTGCAAGATTTTTTTTTTTCTCGTAGAGAAGGGATTTGGTTCACTCAGGTGACCCAAAGAAGAATTAGCAAGCATTATTTGGATTTCCTGTACTTGAGAATAAAGGGGAAGAGCTTAAAGCATCCCGGATTCCCAGAGAGCAACACGATTGGTCTCCCCGGAGCCACTCTCGAACTACAAGATTCTACCATTCATCCCTCGTCGTTGAAAAAAGAAGACGAAGAAGAAAACAAAGCAAACAGGACTGTATACGGTTGGCGCAAGTGTTGGAAGCTAGCACATACACTCGCTAATTTCAGACTGTTGGCTCTCAGCGCGTCTCGAGACCTCTTAACCCTAGGCACTTTCGGGGGCATTTCCGTTCTGAAAGGTTGCTGTATACATTTGACTGTCTAGCATTGATCACAACAACTAGCCGCAATTTACAGCACGACGTTATCCGAGAAAGTATTTAGAGGCATGCAGGGGCTAAGCTTTTACACATATAATATTCTTCTCCTTGTTTCTGAGTTTCGAGACATTAGTCGTCATCCATCCAAAGTGATGGATTGATTTGATAAACGTGTGATATTCGTCCCCCAGCCCAGGGGCAATTGGTAGAGAGAGAGAGAAAAAAATCAAACTTGGTTGGGACGTGTCGGAAGTCATTTGTGGGAACTCTCGCTGCTCAATCAAGTGCGACTGTAATCTGCATAATGCATCGGGGGAGGGGGTATTTGTGGGCGGTAAAGGTGGGACGCATAGACGATAAATATCGAATCGAATCGAATCGCTTTATACAATAATAGGCGATGCTGTGAGCGTTCCGAGCAGACTAACTTACCTAAACCATTAGTTCTCATATTTGCTCGTCCAAGCTTGTGAGTAACACAGCATTGTATAATGTTGATTTAGTGTTTTAAAGATTTATTCATGACGCAATATGGCTTGAAGGCTGATGAATTTCTTCGGTGAATTTCAATTCTAAAGATTGCTGGTATCCGGAAGGGATAACCTTCATCCCATTTTACGGCACTTGATACAGACACACGATAATGAACACAGACTCATGACCTAAAAGCATTTTGAAGAAAGTGATGCGTTTACTGATGAAAAAACAACTTTGGCGTTACATATCCCCAGGGGAAAGAAGAAGGAACATATTATTGACTTTTTGAGTGTGTGGACGGCACGAGCCTCAACCACACAAGCTCTGTTTTGAAATGCAAATTGTCTGTTTCAGACGAAATATGATATAGGTTTTAGTTCGAATAGAATCGCAAACGTAATAATGCACCATTACCCTAAAGCTCTATTCTGTAATTTATCAATTTACTGACGCTTCTAATAACAGGCGCCACTCATGCGTCTTCTTTCTCCGGCATTTTGTAGGCAATTGCTCAAAAGCTAAAGGAAAAAGAAATCAAGGCCGGATATCAAGCGCAAATTAGATGGCGGCGAAGCTAATTGCATACTTGACACATATTTTGCGATGTAAATTTCCTCCCTAGGAAGAGCTTTCGAAGTCATTGGGTTTTACATATGCGCTAAGAAAAAATTAACATACCTTCCGGGTTTTGAATTCCGTTGCATTGGAAGGCAAAACAAACAAATTATATACAAAATGAACAAAGATCCCTAAACACCTACAAGTTTTTCCCTTCCATCCAACTATCAATTAAGCCTATACGCAATGCAGAAACTTATAAGCACACACCTGCACCGAAAACTGAATAGCTTATATTGTTTTTCTAATCTTTAATACTGACAACACGCAATTGACTCCTCCTTGTAAATCCTGGTCCACTGAAGATGAAAATGAAAGAAAGAATCAGAAAGATACCAAAAGTGAAAACGACGTGTTCTCATATTACCGGATTAGCTTCCCAAGTGTCCACACTGCTTGAACAAAAAAAAAACAAACAAACACACGCAAAAAAGAACACACACACACAAACAAAAGCCCATTCAGACGGTATCATTACTCCAGACTCATCCTGTATCACCTTATAAAATTCGATTAAGAGAGGCATTTTGGATAAAATATCTCGTCCCAGGATCTCGTTGATACAACTGGCAGGTGAATTACCTTGGACATCTTTTGTGAAATGAAGAATCTCATCAAATTTACACTTTGTCAGTCCTCCCATGTTGTCAATACTAATGATAGCAATAATGATGCCCACAAAAGCAATACTACTACCAAAAACTTTTTAGATACCTGATAGTTATGACAATGACTGTGATAAAAGCAATATCGATTGTCATTGTCGTCTTCAACCACCGCATCCTATTTGTCGTATTCATCCAGGGTAGCTGTTATAATGAGGAGTGGCAGATCCCCTGTGGAAAACACGCTATTACGTCATTACCCTTAAGTTTTCGAGAAGATTTTAAGCCGTCGGTCCTTACTTGCTTACAAGAATTCAATTCTTCCCTTAGGGCCACTTTAAACAAATTATATCTCAAAACAATTTATTTCAATAACGTTAACAGGATTAACAGGACAGTGTCCCTTTTATCCAACCATCATTTGTGTGTGTTTGTGTGTGTGTGTCTGTGTGATTCTTGTATTTTTTTTTTCTGATGTACTTTATGACGATGAATACGAGTGGATAACAGAGGATTTTACTCTTTTTGTTGTGGTTGGTGGTGGTGTTGTTATTGGTGGAGGTAGAGGGATTGCCGTCCATACATTGTAATTGACATTTTTCATCTCTCCTAGACACTCGCGAGACAGCTAATCTATAAAGCTCAACGGTGAGTTTATAATTACCATAATAATCAAATCCCATGTCATGTAAAATTGAAAAAAAAAAAAGAAAATTGACAAAAATGGACTTGAGAATATATCACCTTCCATATTCTCCCCTGCAGGGCATTACGACGTAGTGTGGCGACTCGAATTGACTTTTTGTCTCGCGCGAAAGAGTTACTGATTAATCAGAGGACATTCGTACCATGGCAATCTATGGATAGATACAGAAATGAGCCAAGCCGTAAGGGATCGGGCTTATGGCTATGTTGTCATATCAATACGTTTCGTCAGCCTCTTGCCTTTTTGGTTGTGGCCATCTATATAGATCGCTGTGCAACATTGTGGGTTTTTATTTTTTGTCATCAATAAGTGAAAAAAAAAATTATGCCAAAAGTGATGTTGTTTAAGTTGAAGTGAATTTAGTGGTATTTGAGTAGAAAAGCAATTAGCAAGATGGTCAGAGTGGTCTCATGTTGCTACAGGGCCCCTATCCTTACCTCCCTCTTGTCTTGTTCGCAGTACCCAATAATGTATAAGAACAACGTTAATGGGGAGCTCCCGGAGGACCCCAACGCTATTGTTACCCTCAATAGACAAAGATTTCTGCACCTTTCACGAAGAGGCACATTGACCGTAAATCATCTTGTCAGAGTATGTTGAAACTGAAGGAAATCAGGGTACCCTGATGGTTAAAGATCCACCATATTCATAGCTGGACCCTTCCCCTTCAGAGCACTATGCTTGAGTAATACTTATCAAGTTCTCCGATAATAATGCTGGTGAACATGCTAAAGGAAATGCTACGAAATGTGTGACCCCGAAAAACCATAACGCAATTATCATGCCAGGAGCGCCTTCTTCATACCCTCTAACGTCTTGCTCACCACCCGAGTCAAGTTGTTGTAGTGTTGGTCTTCAGCTTTCTTGTCAATTCGTTGGATACAAGATGGTTTCCTTTCAATAGCCACTAAAACAATCCCTCTGCCGACGATGGCGCGCGTGACCAGGCGAAATACAAGCGCAACGACGGGATACGTTTACCCGTGACATCGATGGTTTTGACAAGCTAAAACAAAAGCCAAGTAGAACGAAGATGATCGAGCTTATCAAAACGCGTTTCTGGAGCAGCGGTAGAAATCGATAATCTTAGACTCAAAGCAGACGGTATCAGCGCGTATCTTGTACGAAATATTACACGACAACATCGATCTGTTTGTGCATAATAGATCTCTTTCTTTCTGTCTTTCTCTCTTTCGCTCTATTCTTTCTGTCTATCTTCATGGGGACTTTTATCAATATCGCGACTATTTGTGACGTCTTTCCCTGCCATTCAATAATTATCTTCATCTGCCGGTTGTCACAAATTGCCCCGCAGGCGAAAACACCAAGATTTGTGAAACTGAAACCAAAATTTCTCCTCGTTACAGTGTCTCACTGTATTATGTATAAGACAAAAGGTAACACAAACAAACACAAGAGCAAAACAATCATCACATGATATATTTACCTTTGTGTTACTATTCTATAGTAGTACAGTTTGTATTACTGTTTCGGCATTCACTTTGTGCCTTTGATAGATACAAGGTGAAAAAAATGAGCCAACACAGGGTATCTATAATAAGTCATGCAATATGTATTTCTGATTTAAATGATTTTCCTTCATTTTACCTTGGAGAAAGACAAAGAAATACCAAGCCAACTTGGCTCTACATCTTTTCCTATTAAGCAACCTGAAAAAAAAAAAAAAAGATTCAATGGTGGTTCAATATTTTGAAGAGTCACACAAACCAAAAGGACAGAAATGATAAGAAAAAAAGACACACGATTAATATTAGACTTTTGTTCAGCTTTTATTTCACAGGTATCTTTCAGAGGTTTTTCTTGTGAGATACATGTGTATGGATCTTTATGTAATGTTCACATTCATGATTAACACATACTGTACATGGGACTGGGATATGATCAGTCCTTGGACGATAATCCTTGATTACGATAAGGAAATCATGTGTGTATAAAACATGATGACATAATAATTATGACATGTAAGGTTAAGACAGATATACGATATCCACGAGTTGTGTGTGTGTGTGTGTGTGTGTGTGTGTGTGTGTGTGCGTGTGTGTGCGTTTTTAGGTGATCCGAGTATGCTCTCGGATCACCTATTGTATCTGTACGGATTCTTTCTTCTTCTTTATTTCTTTCTCCTCAAATCTTGTGCAGAGGTTAACTCAAAAAGTCCCCTACCTATCACTTTCAAACTTATACCATATATGTATCATGTCATAAGGACGACAGATCTAGTGTAACAATGTGATCAGTTAACCGTGACGTCATTATGACGTCATTATCTGAAATCACGTTTACATCAATATCTCATTAATGGAACGGAATTTTTGAATGAAATTAACATATCATATAGTTCAAATCAAGTTCTATTGATATATTTCATAAAATTTAGTCACGTTAATAGTAAACGAGCGCGTACGCGCGCGTTGAAATTTAAACATGCTCTAATCAACCTCAAAATTGTTTTGCACACGTTTCAGGTCATTTGCAGCATTTCAAAAAAAATCGACGGACGCGTACGCGCGCGCGCATATACGCACGTACAGCTCATATTCAATAGAAATTTCCCGTTTTATTGCACTGATCGAATGTCTGAAATGTGAAGGAATACTTCTACCAAGTTTCAAGTCGATCCGACTCAATATGACGTCATACGGGCCCATCAAAGTTGAAATTCCGCGCGCGCGTCAATGGCAATATACAGTGCAACTATGCCAAAAAACCGCCAATTTTAAATCCGATTTTACTCGTCAGGATGGACGGTGACCTCCCATTTTCTTTACATATTTTGAAAGCTGATGAGTTGTACATGTCATTTCATGGGCTGGCAATGCTGGCAAAATGATTAAAAGATATCTAATCTCTTAATAAAATAAAAAAAGTAAATTTTCAAAATGACGTCATCAAATTTCAAGTTTACTCGAGCATATCTCACTTATCCTTGGCCAATTTTACCCAGATTTCAGTATGTTGTAGCTTATTGAATGCTCTTTCATTAACATTGTAACAATATTTTGATTAGATGACGGCATCATCTCGTAAAAATGGATTGAAAGTAATCTTGTCAAATTTGACCAGTTTACGTGTTATCTCTATGGGAGTGTAGTTTTTCTGGAAATGAAAATTGACATGACTATCTTTATCGAGCACTAGCTCACTTATGCTTCGGTGAATTTCTCCCAAATTTTAGTATGTTGTAGCTGAGACTTTGTGCTATCGTTAATGTGCCCTTTGTTTTTTCATACGATGTCTGCATCACGTCAAAAAACTTGGTTGAAATTAAAGCTTATCTTCGATGTATTGAAATATTTCTTTCATTCTGCAACTTTCTTTGCAATAACTCAAGAAAAACATACCTTATCACCCCTATATTTTGCACATATTTAGTTCATGTCACGTACATTATTTGATAAAATAACAACTACTTGATCAGACGCCATCTTGGGTATGTAAATTAGGGTCAAAGGTCATAAATGGTTCATCCTGTATCTAAGTGAATACATGTTCTATCTCTCCCATATTTTGCACACGCAAAGATCATGTTACAAGAATCATTTCACAAAATAACCACTCTTTGCTCAGATGCCATCTTGTCTGTGCAAAATGGGGTCAAAAGGTCATATGTACTTCTTTCTGTTTCTTCGTTATGACGTGTTATCTCTATGGGAGGGAATTTTTCTAGATGTGAAAATTGACATGATTGTCTTTATCGAGCACTAGCTCACTTACCCTTCGGTGAATTTTTCTCAAATTTTAATATGTTGTAACTGAGACTTTGCGCTATCTTTGAGTGCCCTTTGTTTTTTCATAATCATGTCGGAATCATGTTAAAATACTTGGTTGAAATTAAAGCTTATCTTCGATGTATTGATATATTTCTACGTTTCTGCAACTTTCTTTGCAATAACTCAAGAAAAAAAGCCCCTATCACCCCCATATTTTGCACATGTTTAGTGCATGTCACGTACAGTATTTCATAAAATAACAACTACTTGATCGGACAACATCTTGGGTATGTAAATTAGGATCAAAGGTCACAAATGTTTCATCCTGTATCTTGGTGAATACATGTCTTATCTTTCCCATATTTTGCACACGCAAAGATCATGTTACAAGAATCATTTCACAAAATAACCACTTTTTGCTCAGATGCCATCTAGGTTGTGCAAAGTTAGGTCAAAGGTCATGTACTTGTTGCTGTATCTTCGTTATAGTGTATACAGATGTGGTACAAAAGATGGCAGATATGACTCCCTTTTCTAAATGAGAATCCAAACATCACACGGCCAATGTCTCTGAACACTGATGAAACCTGCATGGTCATGCCTATTGCGATCAGGACTTGAATCATTGATTTAAAAAAAAAAAAATCGGATCACCTTAATTTGTCAGTGACGACAAATTACAATCTCTAGTTGTTTTTCTTTTTGTTTTTGTTTTTTACTTGAAAAATATCTGTGGTACTAATGTCTTTCCAAGAAGCATGACCAGTCATTCCCATGTCAACGAATTTTGTTCAACCCTCGCCCTGTATTCCTTTCATTCATGAGTTTTATTTCAACTTTGGGGAAATGAATAAGCAGATCCTGTAAACATCTATTACACGTTTCGTATTGACACAAACACACTCGGTCATGTCGAACGTTACCGAAACTAGACGATATCTTTGTATATCACTCTGATAATCATGGCCCCACAACATAGTATAATATATCTAGTTACAATCTGAATCTTCTCTGATTCAACAAACAAATCCAGGCATTCACCTATGTGCCTTATAGAGACTGCCTGTATACATGATGATGATAGAAGGGAATTATGCAAAGCATTTGAATGCAAAGAGGATGAGACGAAGTGTTGAGAGAGAGAGAGAGAGAGAGAGAGAGAAGAGAGGAGCGAGCAAGAGATGAGCACTCTGGTGGAGTATGTGAAAGTTAAGCGCACTGACATGTAAAAGTCAAAAAGCAAATAATGTTAATGCTAATGCTAATGCTAAAAATAATGATGATGATGATGATGATGATAGTAGTAGTAGTAGTAGTAGTAGTAGTAGTAGTAGTAGTAGTAGTAATAGTAATAATAATAATAATAACAATAATAATAATAATGATAATAATAATAATAATAATAATAATAATAATAATAATAATAATAATAAACGACTTTTTCATTTTCGTAATGATCATAATCTCAATCATAATCATAACGCTTATAATATCATAACATATAGTGTATGTCTGCATGCGCTTTAATAAGGAAAGGAAATACTATAATAGAATATACAGTTGGTATAGCAATGGAATAGAGTTTTATGCTTGTTTGGATTGTCAAAAGACGTGTTTTGATGTTGGTATTTTGTATCAAATTCTGTTGGAGATTATCCCAGAAAATAGAAGCATTATATGCACATGTCCGTTCGCCGTTAACACGATAAGATTTGGTTCTCCTGTCTGAAATAGCAAACGGGTCTTTTTTTTCTGTTTTTTTTTTTCCAAACGAACGTTTTTCTCCGGGTCGTAGATTGGAAGTAGTTCTCTAAATTGATGTTGAGCAAAAACCCTACCCCTTTAAAAAAAGAAAAGAAAAAAAAATCAGCAAAAGATAGTAGTAATATCTTATACTATATGCGACCTTTCGCTAGAAGCCCGTGGAAGCTTCTTAAAACTGGTGAAATTTCTGCAGAAATTAGGTGATCCTAAGCAAAATACATATAACTAGTTTCGTTAACAAATTGACAGGCAGTAAAGCTTTCCTAAGGTCTAGAGTTTGCATCAGAGTCATGTATACTGCGTGACACAGTCTCCTTGGGTGACGATGTGCAGGGCTGATGGTAATGCTGGTGGTAATGGAAATGATGGTGACAATACTGATGATGGTGATGGTGATGATGATCATGGTCATGAGGAGGAAGAGGAGGAGAAGGAAGAGGAGGAGGAGGGGAGGATTTTTACAATAATGACACAGATAATGATATTGACAATGTTTGGAATGGTCGACTGATAAAACTGGAAAAGCACTTGGGGAGCGCAGCCCGCCACCAAGCCAGCCAACCTTTTGTTTAAGTCATCAGCAGAGCATGCGCTTTATAGTGCGCGGATGTAAACCTCCAGAACGCGCAGCTAGAACTCCCAAATTCGTTGACCGTATATGCCAAAAACCAAAACAACATTTCAAAAATGTATTAAAATTCCCAGATCACTACTAAAATTTAATGATCTGTTTCTTGCGTCATTATCAACATTTCCTGCAAGTTTCATTCAAATTCGTTGTCACGTTTTGAGTTATGTTGCAAACAGACAAACCAACGCCGATGATCACTAAACCTCCTCCTCCATTGGCGCAGGTAATAACAAACGATAATGCTTTATGGTACCAATATATTGATGACAGCAATATATACGGTGGGGAGTATAATAAATAACCTTTAATGTGGCAATGATTGCAGGGCCCTCAGATTACGTTGCATTTAACATTACCTCTTACCTTGGGGCTCCTCAGTTAAACACCTGTGTCAATAGGGGCATAATTAGTTAACTCTTGCCTCATTTCAAAAGAGTATTTGGATCAGACATGATTCGAACTCAAGATGTCATATTATATCATAAGTTCGTTGCTCGGTCCAATATTCCACGGTACTCCGACCAACCAGGTTGGAGGTTCAATACAATATGTCTAACACGCAATGCCATGTAAAAAGATAAATAAATAAAACAAAACAAAACGAGCAAACAAAAACAAATTTCGAAAAATGGAAACAAACACAAAAAAACAAACAAACAAACAAAGCAAGCAACGACAAAACATATAAGATGGTAACTTCCTGTTGAATGAACCAGTCGTAGAGGAAATTGTTTCTCCTCATAATGATCATGGTCGTGTCTCCTGTCAGAAAATAGAATTGGATCTGTCACTCATGACGGTATAATGAACTCCATCTGCAGTCCATTGCCTGGGGGCCCAATCTATAATGCCAGGGATAGAAGGGGAATCTCAGGCCAATAAAATAAGGATTAAGATGACGAAAACAGAACATAGCTCATGCATCATTGATCCAGATGGATTAGGAGTAAGTATTGAGGGGGGGGGGGGAGATATAGCAAAGTCTTCCTTTGTCCCCAACCGTTCTTTAATTCAAGATCACTGAATCATTAGGGATTGTTATAGCGGGAAAACATTAGCGACTGTCGTAAAACATACAGCAAGGTCATGTTAAGACGAAGGCCCTCCCTCATCCCTGAACATTCAATGTCATCATCGTTATGGTACCATCATCCTTTTTCGTGGCTCTTTATCAAAAACAACAAAACAAAAACAACTAGCTTGCTCATTGAAACTTTGGGAGCAACTCTGCACTATGTTCAAGTGGAGTTAAATGGGTGTTCAATCTAACAAACAAACTTCTCCCCGGATAGTTCTTCTGAGCCTAAAGTAAGAGAGTCGTTGTAGATCCGTTAGCCCTTCCTGAGCCACGAACTTTGGACAGTGTGTATTAACGTTATTGGGTTATCTGTGCCAATCGGCAGTCAAACCACATAAAGGGCTATGTCTCACCTGTTTCTTCAAACAGTGGCCATGTTGACACCAGGAGCAATCACATGTGTATATCATAAAGATGGGAAGGTGTTGTCAAGGTGATAAAAGTCTCCTATTGAAATACTCTCAAGTCTTCACAATCTTGTTTTTCTTCTGTTTTAATTCAATTCATTTCAATTCCATAGTTTCTTTATTTCCACCAAAGGAAAAAAAAAAAAACATGATTCAAAGCGGTAAAAGTTGTCAATTTGATTTTTATTCATCTGATACGGACGGTTCATTGGACACATTCTTAAAATATATGCACGAATGGTGTTATAACAAACACAAGCAAAATAATTCACACGTGGTCAGGGTAACAAAAAAAAAAGTAATCATAACGACGGAAAAGAATGTTCCACTAAAAAGCAAAGCTTGAAGGACGTGAAACACTGGAATGAAAACAACAGCAGCACCAATATACCAATACATTATTCATATACAATTCATCTTTGTACCATTGTACATTTTAGTCAATAATGTAATTTTAACATAGTATGATAAAAAAAAAAAAAACAAGTTGTACCCTACTTTCACTACCGTTATTATTAGTTTTTGAATCATCTTCCATTTAATAACCAAGCCATGAAGACGTGGAGATGGCTGTTTTCCTCCATTACGAACGAAAATGTGATTTTCTGGTGTATGAAAGAGATTATAATCATAACCTCAGCTAATTTGCATATATGATTTCTACAGAAACTTCCATTCAGTGAAACGTATGAAACTTGATATTCTATAACTTTCTGTTTTCTTTTTCTGTTCCCGATTTTTATGCAACTCCCTCCATTCTGTTCGTCTGTCTTTACTCTCAAACATGACACGTTACTTTTTCTTTCTTCTACGTTTTCCAGCGCAATAATCAGATAGAGTCGTGCTTGCGTTGCACCGGATTTTTACATGCATTTTTTTTAATCATATTACAAACACACACACACACACACACACACACACACATACACACACACACACAACCTTTTACACAAATGCAACACGCACAATCAAACATTCGCAAAACGCACGCACGATCCATGAAAAAAGTTGAACACACACGCACACACAACAAACACAAAAGCACCTAATCCAATACACACGTACTCAAACATTAAAAAAAAAATAAAAAATACTCACACAAACAAACGCACACACACAGAACATGCATATTGATGTCATTTAGTAGATCCCCCACACCGACATGTGGTTTAAGCGAAGGACAGGCTAAATTGATGACAGGGTTGTTTCCCTAGAGGGGACAGGCAGAACTGTAATCCACTTGGTAAGGGTCATTTAGCTCTCATCAACACATCCATCAACTTCCACCATGAAGATAGTGGGTTAACGACCATTATCTATGGATGTTAACGATCGTTTAAACCAGAGAAAATCATTCCTCACGGTGTGCTTACCGTAAGACGGATTCCACTTTAATCTACAGAGAATAACATAGCGTCAGAGTGTACTGGTTGGTCTGGAAAACAAAAGAAAAGACGCTTCTCAAATAAGATTAGAAAGTTGCAAACAGATAGATCACCGACATTTAGTCCAACCGTGCATCACATACATGTATGTTATTGTCTTTCTCTCTCTCTCCATCCCTCTCGATATAGGTTGGGTTCCTTACTTGCCTGATGTGCCGATTCAGTTTTAACATTAAATCTAATTGGTCTCGGGTTAAATTAGATTTTTGTGTTGGTATATGTGGCGAAACATTAATCATCATGTTTGTTTTTTTGTTTTAGTTTGTGTGTGCATGGACTTTTTAATGGTTTATTTTAATCGAACGTAATGCAATGTGGAATGAAGAATGTCCAAGAAAAGAAAAGTTTGAACGACAGACATAATGATACGTTCGTATATGGACGTGAACGTGTGCGTGTGTGTGTGTGTGTGTATTTGCCATGCCTTTTAAGTGCAGAAGTATTTGAAGAGTTTGTTTGCAAAAACCGATAAGTCCATTTTTGAAGAATTTGAAGTACGGTCGCTGTCATAAAGTACAAAATTATACCTTTAAAATGATATATTGGTCACTACATATAAAGGTACCTTTTTGAAGTTATGGTCAAAAGAAGCAAAAATTTTCTTATTATTCTCTTTATTTTTCTTGACCTTTAATCGCAAATATCTCCATTTGGCAAATATGGACTTATCGGTTTTTGCAAACAAACTCTTCATTTGTTCTGTACTTTGTAGGCAAGTTATTATTATTATTATTATTATTATTATTATTATTATTATTATTATTATTATTGTTATTATCATTATTATTATTATTATCATAAGTAGTAGTAGTAGTAGTAATAGTAGTATAACTATTATTATCATTATTATTATAAGTATTATTTGTATTAGTATTATTGTTATTGTTATTATTTTTATTATCATTGTTATTGTTTTCATCATCATCATCATCGACATAACCATAGGGGGTAAATGGTAGGGTGAGGTCGTTTGCAAAGACGATTTTTTTTTTTCTGACGGAACTCGGAGGCTGCTAACAAACCATACGTTTAGCCCTCTGCTATACCCTTTGTCACAACGGAAGTAGACCTACAAACTTTGACGTGTAAAAACACGCAGAATATAAATGTTTCAGAATTTTGACACATTGCTCTATACGGAACCTGAATACGGCATCAATATTTTCCCGGGGGGGGGGGGGGGCGTTAACTGGGCCATCGGGGTAATTTAACGTGCTGTTATACGATCTCGCCCTACCCCTTCGCAGATCACTCTAAACACTATAGCCCATCATCATCTATTCACTCGGTTTGATCATGTATATATTGGATTGAGAACCGAACCGTGCTTAATAGTAATGGTCTCCACGCATGCACTATTTTGCCTGACCGTATACACCTTTTTTATTCTTTTTTTTTTCAGGAGCGTATAATCGCGGTGATGTAACCTGTCGAAATTAGAGCCACCAAGCGTATTTAATATTTATGCAGTTATACGTAAGTCAAGGATAAAAATGCGGTTGACATATAGGCCTCATAATCCCTTCTCCTTGATTAGAAATCCACACCCCGTGCGAGTCGACCGTTGAGACACCATGCTACCTGGGTATGGTAGTGGAGAAAGGGGTCATCGTCTGCGTGGAACAGACAACTAGAATTTGGGGACTTTGATATGATGATTATACTGAACAATCGATATGTCATCTCGGGTTTTTAAACATTGTGAAGTAACTACGATCTTAACTATACAGCAAACTTCGGTCACATTCATGAACTAGAAAGGCTCTCAGCTCCTCACCAGAAGCTCGTCAATCTTCATCTTGCCCAGTGTTCCCAATCTTTAGAAAGACTTTACTTTACTTCGTGAAATGGGTATCCCGAAATACTTACGTAATGATTATGACTAGACCCTTTAGGATAGCATTGCTTACGCTGGAGAGGCCACCATAGGTAAACAGGAGCACATGATTACCGCGTTCATGAGAGCAAAGTCTCTGAGACGCTGCAGGGCGCCTCCTTACGATCGTCTCGAGACAACGTGCCATCTTTGTTATCCACCAGTGTGAGGGGAAGTTAAAAAAAAAAAAAAAAGATTACGATTTGGTGTGTTAGAGATGTCTTCACACTAGAACAATAAACACCACAAGAGTCTCGGTCAGTTTACGCTACAGTGTTCCCCATGTGGTAGAGTGGATTACATTCCCGATTTTCAAATTCGAATCCTGTCTGGTATTCTGTTTCCTTGGACAAGGCGTTTTTTTACCTACCATGTCCCTTTTGACCAAGACCAAATCTTGGGTAATAACAGGGTGATGAAACGTTTCTCCCTGGTAACAATAATGGCAGAGTCCTTTCGAAGAGTAGTGCTAGCATTAAGGGGTTCAATACCCTGGATAATTGAGACCGTCGTCCACCGTCTGTTGACCGCTAAAGGTGGCATAATACATGTGAGATGTCTAAAATAAGGCATGTAAGATGTCTACGGTGTGCACGACGCTGATGTTAGACATTACAAAGAAGAAATGGAAATTAAAAGTCGTACTGAACATCTTGCTATTAGTGCGTCATGTAGAGTTTGTGCTTTCATCAAATTTTAATCGAATACCACCCTACCCCCCCCCCCCCCCGCCCTTGAGTCTTCTTACATATTCCATAACTACGCACTCATGTAGAGGAATGATTATAGCACCATGTCTCAAGTTACCCTAACCTTCGACCGCAACACGATGTATATTTCATTATCGTATTGAGGAGGCGACATAATCAGAGTTGAGGGAAGTGTGGTTTGCTGGACCCGATGCACTTTATACAGTATATCGAAATTGCGCAGGCATTCCGTTGTGGCATATCGCATGGCGTGGACTAACACGATAATGTGAAGATATTTGTGATTTCATATGCCAGTCGTCTCCATTTACTATTTTTTGCATCGGGGATCTGCAGAAATTCAGCGGAACGGATGTGCCCAATGCAAGCTCCTTTTGCAGCGAATAACCTATAGTGCCGTTTTGCGGAAGCACGTGCTTGCATTATTCCTTCGCCCGGTTTTGCAACTCCAGTAATCCAATCAATATTCCGGTTTCGATTTCCCAATTACAGCAGAACGAATTTGATTTTTAAATCCGGTCTGTCGAGAATACTAACTAACTTTTGCCGTCTTCTTCTTTTTTTTTTTTTTTCAAGCAAACAGAATTTGATTTTTTTTTTTTTCACGAGAAACAACGGAGATCAATGCAAGCAGATGACAGGATGGTGTCGTATAGCTTGTCGAATTCACCAGTCAATGCTGCCAGCGTGCTTTTTAAGAGCACATCGTGTGCGAATGGCAAGCTCAGAATCGTTAAAAAAAGAAAGAAGAAAAAAAAAATCAAACAGTGGCAATGTGAAGAGAGTTGGCAAGGAGAACAGCAGTTCAATCCAATGTCTTTTCCCTGTTGCTTCAAGTGTTTTCCTCATTATCACCGAGTCTGTTTCAGTTCTCCCTCTATCTCTCTCTCAATCTCTCCCTCTCTCTTTCCCCTTGAGCTAAGATTCGTTTTACGGGGGCCACTACAGCAGGGATTGCATACCTTGTTACGGATTAAGTTGTACTGCATTTTCAGAAGTCATCCTTTTTTGTCTAATGCTGCTGTGAAATTTATATCTTTGTTCTATTAAACTTTACTCATAATTAGTCTTGAAGGTTTCATTTAAACATTAAACAATATGCATTCTACATTCTATCACTGTCTATGGAAGACTCTTTCATAGCAATTCTTCGTCCATGATTCAGTAATGAAAATTTGATGTTTATTCCCCCCCCCCCGTGACGGATGAGGTGTGTGTGTGTGTGTGTGTGTGGGGGGGGGGGGGGGGGGGTGTTAGGGGTCCCCCCCCCCCCGCCGCCTTCTTATTGTATTGCTTTTTTTCGGGGGGGGGGGGTGTACGGGTAAAGACTTTTTTTCTTGTTGTTTTTCTTCTTCTTTGCTTGTCAGCCGGTTTTGAGTAAGAAATGGAACCGACAAACGTATGAAAAAAAAATGTTTTGTTGTGTTTTTATTTCGGTTTTTTTGTGGAGGGGGGAGGGTTGGGTCTTGCCATGACCCAGACTTAACACCCCCTCCCCACAAACACACTCCTTCCAATTCCATGGAGTAGAATCGCCCTTTCATGAACCACAGGTGGTTTGTGAAAGGACTCCACAACACTGTATTGCAACTGTCGCAGTCTACATGGCAGTTATAAACCATAATTCCACATTTTAAAGGGAATTTTGGGCCATCAAAAGTCAATAACGTTTAAAAAGAAAGAATACAATAAATATTTTAAAGCTAAATTTGATCAAAATCTGATGAAAGCTAAGAAAGTTAGGAAACTGAGGAATGTTGTTAGTTAAAAAAAAAGTCCTTGAATAGTGCATAACATAAATATGCAATTTGCCAAATATTCTGCATATGAAATCGTGTAATTCTTGTTCAAACACATTTATGTTTTTATTGTCTCAAATGTTAACGTATCTGACTGAGCATTATTAATCCACAAATAACATCGTTTTACGCTTTAAGAGCAGAAAACACAGCATTTTCGTTTTTTTTTTTAATTCTGTCATTAATAGAATATTGTGAGGTGATGGCAGCATCAGCTCACTCATTTTCAAATCCATATCATATTGTTCAAGAACTGTCGCAACGACTAAAGCAAAGAAAGAATGAGATTCTCAAATTAAACTTCCTTACTTTTCATCCAATTTCAATGAAACTTCCACTTTTCCACTTATAAGATTTTTCCTACTCTTTTCAGCCTAACTCTCAACTGGTCCTGAATTCTTCCTTAGAGAAAGAGAGGGAGAGAGAGAGAGAGAGAGAGGGAGAGAGAGAGAAAGAAAGAAGGAAATGGAGGGAGTGAAAGATGCCCGAAAAAGAACAAAACGGTCGGACCTCTTGATGCTAGGAGTTAGGGAAAGTTTTATTTTTTTTTCTTCTTCTTCTTTTTCTTCGTCTACTTCCTTTTCTCGTTTTGCCACATTGACGCCAGGGGGCAGTGTTGTTCTTGAAAATAGGAGAAAATTGCCTGGACAGGTGTGTTGCGACTTAGGAAAAAAGAGAGCGATGGGAGGGGCGAGATAGAGAGGGAGGGTGAAGGGAGCATAATATGACAAAGCATGAAAGCACGGGTCGCTTGAAGATCACCATGACTTTTTTAATCGATTCTATTCACACGCAACGCCAGGATTCCACCCCGAGTTATTTGTTTTTCCTCTGGAAAGGAGGTTCGAAAAGTGGTAATAACCACTTTTCATTTACTTGCTTGTCACTTTTTGTCAAAGGGGCAATTACGTCACCACCGTTATATGGTTTTCCTATGTAATGATGTTATTATTTTGTTTTTAAAAAAGTGCAAATAACCTGCATAGTAATATGCATTGTATATAATTTAAAATAAATTGAATGAACAAAATCACTGATTTGTGAAAGCATAATAAGAGAATACAAGTGATGTGTCATAATACATGTATATTTATACATATTACATGTATGTAAAAGATGTGTATACACAGGCGAACCCTTTATGGTACAGTTTCAATTTTTTCTTCAATTTTTTTGGCTTTTTTATGTATAAAGATGTGTTTTGTAGTGAATAATGAGCTCATCTAAAAGGAAGGACAGAACAAATGATATGATAAAGACAAACAAATGCAACAAAACGATCTGTGAAAAATAGCAAATAATGTGCACGAAATGTAGTTGCAGCAGTAAAGCAGCTGTGAAGAGGAGTGTGTAGGGATAGTGGCATATTGTAGAATAATCAATACGTGCTGATATGTGTGTGCGTGCGTGTGGGTGGGTGTGCGTTTAGATTTACTATTATGCAGATCAAAGTTTGCCGTTTCACGCACGACGAGGTGGAAAATCGGTTGCCTACGTTCCATATTGCATTGCGCTGCAAAGCGGTGTAAGTTAATGTTGTAGCATGAATATTGGCTTTCTTGATTTAGTTATGTAAGATGTAAACTCCTCAAGCAGTGTACCAATGCATGCATGCATAACGTTGCAAATTGCATAGACCAAGAAAACGCCAAATTTCAGACAAAAAGACAAAAAAGGAGAGAATATTATTTCCTTTCCTATCAGTAAACACTGTTGGCTAGTGAACCTTGCTAAATTCGAATGGCTCGGATGCCCCGAAAGTACATCAGTTTATTTGTTTTGTTTTGCTTTTCTTTTCCTTTAAATACATCTGTAAATGCATTCATTTGCGGGCAATACTGTGACGTACCAACAAAAATTCACACACGGGCTGTCCCTGTCAATGCAACCAAGTGATTCGTTTGACTTTGTAACACAAAGTCAAATAACCATAATTTTCACTGCACGAAGCCGACAAAAGTGTAAACATACAGCAAGGAGAGTTGCAAATGTCAAGGCATCTTTTGACAAAATGTTTTATAATTTGACGTTGCGCATAGCAAACGCAATTAAAAAAAAAGAGAGGAATGCGAAAAAACCCCGTTGATATACATAGGGATTGGGTAACAGAGAGAGGAATGGGGAGAAAATAAGTTAGACAGACAATATGAGATAGAGAGAAGAGAAGGATGGAGGGAAGAACATGTAGCAGAAGGAGAAAACAACAAAGGAAAGAAGGAGTTAAAGGAGAAGAAGAAGAAGAAATAGAAGACGCAAGAAAAACTTTAAAGCCTCGATTATGTCTTCGAGTATATAAAGCGCATCTCCTGCTTAGCGAATATGTCTATACCCTACCCAGTGACGTCAGAAGAGAGCACCTGAGGTCAAGTTGGTGGGTAGCCAGAACCCTCAAGGTTGCCAGCGGTCAAAGGATAGTAGGGAAAAGGGGATAAATGTAAGATATACACTTAGGTATACGGTGCATCGACAAATAGGTGGCTAGACAAGTAAATGATCATATCGTTCAGACAGGTGGGAAAAAAAAGGTTAAACATAAAGACCACGCCAAAAATGAAGGTCAGAAAGGAAGGTCGTGTCAAAGAGAGAGATGGAGAGAGAAAGAAAGAGAAATTTGTAGATGGAGAGGGAAGGACAGAGAGCCAATGTGCGTTTGGGAAAGGTATAGGGAATTGACACAACGCTGGAAGAAGCGTGGATGAATTATCAGACTAAAAGTTGATCAGGATAATGTTGAGCAAGCAGGTGTGAGCAAAACGGTGCGTGATACAACACTATTACATCAAGGTATCATAACGGTATAAAGGGGTCGGAATTGCATATTAAACCAAAAGTTCATGTTACACTGTTAATCTCTAAAGCTAGAGAACAACAACAACAACCAAGGGCCCCTGATACTAGTGGCTGTCGTGACCTAAGACAGGACTTCACCATAATATTTACATACCAGTCACGGCTATTGTATTGTCTCTGGGATACACAAAGGATCGCATTTGATACGCTATTAAAGCGATTCCTCCTTCTGAGGGAAAAGACAAATCAAAGAATGGACGTCCTGAATCATTTTAAAAGTATTCTTTATTAAAGTAAATTATTGAGCGCTCTACGCGTGGCATCACGAAACCCACTTGGGATTGTTGAATAGGGAATGTCAAATAAAGGCATTAATAAGCGTGGATTGATGATTTATAACATTATTTGAGGTTATGCCCATTACACATGAAGGCAGCATGAATACGAATCTTTTTTAGTTATACATGTACATTACCGGATGTTATTAGCTGCGCTGTTATTATGTTCACGGAATTCGCACCGACAAATTCTCATAAAATTACACGAATGTTTTAGTTTTCTTCTTGCTGTAACATCTCTATGCGGACAAAATTTTTGGAAAAAAAGATACAACTAAACGAACTGTAACACAAAAATATAACGATTCGTCCCAGGAAAATTAAAATACGGCAGAGGATTGGTGAACATCTGCCGCAATGAATCGCATTTGAAATTCGATTTTGATTTGATTTGATTTCAAGTATTTCCATTATATTCATAAATGATAATCACCAATGATATATAAACAACAAACAGCTTCAAAAAAAAAACACTACGAAAAATAGGCAAACAACATTATGGTGTTCCTCTTCTTGAACTGGCAACAATTGATAAAAGAAAATAGTATGGCGGGAAACGGTAAGAAGCATAGCTTGTAGCGTAACTATAGGTTATAGCATATGGTTAGCTAGCGTATCACCAATAGATACACTAGAATAGAAAAAATAGCGAATACGTAATCCTTAAGAAGAAAATGCAAAAATTTAGACTCATGCTGATAGGATATTTGCGCTTGAAAATCCCTTCCAGATTTTCCACCTCATTAAGGTGTATGTATATACAATATTCTGTTATACACTCGCGTGTATTGTACGTATAGTGCTCATACTTTCTTTCAAAATTCAAGGAGATACATTATTTATCACGTGCCTCATTGGTTTATTCTTTTATTCAAGTAAGGAGAAGTGGCTAAGCCAAAAATGAAATAAATCTGTATGTGATCCTAAGCTGACATTCTCTAAATCTAAACAGATGAGATAAGGATTTTTAATTTCTGGAAAAACAGACAAAGCATCGCATGATAGTTGGTAGCTTGTTGATATCTTCCAAAGGTGACTCAATATTTGTCATTGTCATACTACTGGACGGCAGCTACTTTTATTTCATAAACGTACAGTCGTAATAAAATGACAATAAAATGATGCTGAAATTTAGTGTCATCAACATTGGACAAAGTCCATGACAGACATCATATAGTTGTACCTGCTTTGAAATGGAAATCAAAACGTCCTTTAGACCTCAGTGAGCAATCTGTGATTCACACGCAGAGGTACCGCACCTTGTAGGGAAAAACCACTGACACTGTCCTGTCATTTTTCCCCAAGATCAGCGCTAATTAACGAAACACGCCTAATCTGAGCACGTAAGTTTTCCACTGTTTTGCCATGATTATATTCCGTCTTGTTTCTATGTCCCGCGTACTCTCTATACCGTTGTAAATGGAACAAAAAAAAAATCCTTCTCATCGGATGTTTCTGACACGACGCGTGTGTCGCAATACTGTGCGAGAACACATGCGGAAGCATAAGCCGAAATGTATTTTTTTTTCGCCTCCTTTGATTGCTGAATTGATTCTCTACAGATATATCTTCGTGCCGGAGAATCATTCTTTAAAACCCAATTCTCATCGTGGTATTTTGTAAGCCTCTGACATTTTACATTTTATGCAATTTACTTCAAGATCGAAGTCCTTAAGCTCTATAATACCTCGATATCCTCACCTTCATCCGTTTAATTGCTTAAGATGTATGATACATATGAGAAGGGATGATTTATCTCAGTGTACATAGATATGACACAGAGAAAGATACACTTTTGGTTGAAATGGAAGACCCGATCTGAAATTTGACATGTGGGATAATTGGAGGAGAGCCCCTAAAACTATTTGGTCAGAAAATTAGTTGTGCAGGCCTATCGTTGGCGGTATATTAGCGGAAGTGGAACTCGCTTGCAGAATCATGGCGTAATGTCAGCTATAATCTACCAAGCGATGAAAGGAAAGAAGTATCAAGACAGACTAGCACAGCCTTCATCCTTACATTATCCGCATTCAGCTGGTGTAATTTGTAGCTCCGTTTAACCCTTTGTGTTCTTTGGGTGCCTATATTGTCATAGAAAACTCCTGGCATATTGCACACACTGTCCAAAGTCACTGGTAAGCCTAGACACAAAAGGAGTTAAATAAATGCATGCGATATATATATATATATATATATATATATATATATTATATATATATATATATATATATATATATATATATATATATATATATATATATATAATATATAATATATAAAGCAATGCTGTAGTTACTAGTTACTATCATTATTGCTCACTGAAATATAATGCATGTGTATTAAGTGCATTTTTTCTCTGTCCCTGTTACTGTCATTTCGTTCTATAATGTAATTATCTGCAGATTGCTCGCCAAATACGTATGTCGTAGAACTGACTTACAATTGTTATTTTGCAAACTAATTAGCTCTGAAATTAAGCAAATAATTAATATTCTACGATATCTTATGCAAACATGCAAAACGCACCGATATCATTTACATTATATTCTTACCATTATTTTAAACAGATATTCAACCAACTGCCTTCGAAAATATAATTAGCAGAGATCGATTAAAACAATCTGTAGTTTCGTTTCGAGATAAAATTCGGGCTCACTATAAAATCAATGCGCTCATGAACAGGGCAGACTGTGTGTTTTCAAGTGTTTGCAGCCATGAGAACAGGTTTGACAACTTAAAGAGTATTTTGAAAAAGAAAGAACATTCTTGTCTTTATCTTGACGTAAAGAGCAAAATATTGACTTTTTAAAGTTTGGATCTATGCTTCTTTTATTTTCAGAACATAACAACGCGAGTTTGGTTGAATGAAATCATTGTGAGAAATAACGTATTCTCTCTCTCTCTCTCTCTCTCTCCCACAGGATGATTGGCATACGTCATTCAATAGTCTTTTGAGTGTCACGTGGTCTTTATATCCGTAGAATATGCTTCATTATTAACCTCCCTACTTATCACAAGTTTTCTTATTTCTTTCATTATGCGTCCTCTAGAGCCCCGCATCGACAAAATGGAGTACAACTACTCCGAGCCGTATGAAGACCCCTACATAAGTTGGCCTATACGAAACATTATCTTGGGCACATTCATCCCTATATTTCCCCTCACAATTGGTGGCAACTGCCTCGTCATTTGCGTCATCTTTCGTAATCGGAGCATGCGCACAGTGACTAACTTTTTCTTGGCGAACTTGGCAGTAGCCGATCTCATGGTGGCGCTATTCTGCATCATCCCGCAAATGATGTGGTTCGTGATGCCCACGTGGCCGCTGGGCGCCGTCATTTGCAAACTGCACAAATACATGCTAGGTGTGACCACCACGGCGTCGATCTTTATCTTAATGGCGATATCCGGTGAGCGATTTGTGGCCATTATCTATCCGCTGCGGATACGACATGTCCTCACCATTGGGCGTCTTTCCTGCATCCTTTGCTTCTTGTGGATCCTCAGCTTCCTTGTCAGTATCCCATTCATCCGATATTTTGAGGAGACCAGCGTTAATGGCAGCCTGCATTGCAGCGTCAGTCCGGAGGTATCCGTGGAAGAAGCGATTGTGCATGACGTGCTTTACTTTATCCTGTGCTACGTGATGCCCTTGCTCGTAATGGTGTACTTCTACGCGCGAATTATTATCAGTCTGTGGCTTCGTGGCAGGGCCGTGTATTACAGAACCTCCAGACATGGGGATAAATCAAGCTCTGGTTCCACGGCCGTTGAAATGGAAGTGCGCATGCACACTGGCGGAAGCATCAAAACCCACGCGCACAAGACAGCTGACCATGTAAAGAGGGTCAGACCTGCACAAGAGCAAAACAATGTGAAAGAAATTAGGGACACCGTTGTTGAAGCGCCGGCGGAAGATCCCCAATCTTTAAAGATTGGCCCATTTTTCGTTGATTACCCTCCGCCGTCACCCCGCCGATCGCGAGATGCCGTCACGGCATCGAAGTCATGCGAAAACATGTTTCTTCTTGGGAGCTGCCAAAATTCTGAGCGACTGAATCCTCCGCTGGGAAGAACAAAATCTCAGTCAACAGGGGCAATTGACCACTACTACCAACAGCTGAAACAGATCGATATGGATAACGAGGGAGAAAAACGTATTGAAGCATCAGTTCACATGAACTTTGTAGAAAATCGTATTGGAAATGGCAGCGCGGTCAGAATTGGTGGGTCGTTAGATCGTAGCTCTGAAAATTGCATGGGAACGGGTGAAGGACATGCTGATGACGAAAATACGAGACACGGTGTGGACAACATCCCCCTACGTCAAAGGCCCCGACCGGTCAGACAGCGAAGTTCGGGGTTCCTCCCGATGAAAAACGGCTATGAGTTTCTATCCACGATTGATGACGACGACGAAATTCTGACGGAATCACAACATTTTCATTCGACACCGAACTGTGTTCCGCCGAGAGAGAGCAAAGCGGAACCTAATTGTGTGCCTAAAATCGTTCCGAGTTCAGACAAAGCAGTTCATGGAAGCGTGGAGGAAAACCACCGACCGACCGTCATGGTAGAACTTGTACCGGCAGAGACACAAAGCCCAATTAGCAGAGCCTCACAGCGCGCCAAAAAGATTTCAAAGTCAACCATAGCAACGCGAAAGAAGGTGATTCGTATGCTAGTAGTTCTGGTGGTCGCTTTTGCGACGTGTTTGTTCCCCATGCAACTCTTCGCAATTTGGACGAAAGCTGGAAACTTTCCATACACCTCTCGCTTCGGGGTTTTGTACATACCATTCCAATACCTCGCGTACTTCTTCAACAGTGCGTTGAACCCGTTTCTGTATGCGCTTCTTTCTGACAACTTTCGCATGCGTATGCGTGAGACTCTTGATTTCCGAGGATCCTCGCGGCGCGCGCGTTGGATGAGAACGCAGACGAGACTGAGGTCACTGACATCGGAAGGTACGGACAATGACTGGGTAGCGTAATGATTGTGTCACACCCATGCCATTAAAATAAAAGCACGCAATCACTCGGTGAAGAGCCTTTCGAACTCATTAATGAAGTGTATTTGAGATGAGTGTACATGATGCCTGAATGGACTCCTTATTTTCATTGAATTATTATAAGGAATTAGGTCTGTATAATTTCAAACGGACACAAAGCTCTAAGGAAGCGGATGACATTCCGAAAATAATATGTGTCTCTGAGAGATATGTGGCCTTTGATCGCGCTCAGCTTGAATAAAACAGTGTGAAGGTACCTGCCAACCCTGCTTGTTATTGTCGAGTACAACGTAGAAATTAAAACTATAATCAATGTGCAGTGTGGAAATAAAAAAAGAAAACCGAAGTTACAAGGGCATTATTCAAGCTGCACCAAATTACGGCTAGTGAAAAAAGAAAATACTATCCCTTTCAGTTGACATAAGTAGTCATGGTAGATCCACCAAGTTATTGAAGTATCATGTACCATTTTTTTTTCGTAAAACCTTTGCCGCTTTCTTTGATAATTGCTAGCTGACAAGTGCACGGTTACACAGAAAATTGCATAATCGACAAGGTCAGAACAGATTAATCAAAAGTACAAAACACAGTAAAGTCTTAAGTCATGAATACGATGCTGAGTTCGCACGTTCGTTTTCTGTGTCATCCGCTATTAACTTAATGTTTAATCTGTTTTCTACTGAAAACAAACTTCCAGAAAAAATACATTTCTAATTCAAATAGAAAAGTCGTTAATGAAATTATTCATCAAATAAGATACATGTTCTGGCATGCTATTTCAATGTAAAGTGTTATCAGACAAATGCGATTGACATTTTGTGACCTAGTGGTGACAGACTATAGAGATATGCCTTAAATTCAAAGATTTGAGACAGTTTTGCTCCTATGTTTATAAAGGGATCGTATAGTTTTGGCTGAGACCTAATTTCAGGTTTCTAACATTTTTTGGTGAGATAATGAGAAACCTCTTATGAAATATAAAAGAGCATGTAATTCTTTGAGGAATTCAACGTTTATTTGATGAAATTTGGTTTTGAAATGGCTGAGATATCCAAAAAAGAGCGATTCTAATAAAGTGTGGGACCAACACTTTACTACGAGATCGCTTTGTTTTACTTTGTTTTTGGATGTTTCAGTCATTCCAAACCCGATTTTCATCAAATAAACTTTGAATTCCTCTTAAAATGGTATGTTCTGTACTACATCATAAGTTTTTTCTTGGTATCTCGCAAAAAGTTAAAAGCCCAATTCTCATCTCCACCAATTACTGTACCATCCCTATAACGTGTCAATATCATTGTAAAGTTTTACTTTTTTGCGTCCTTTCGTAATGTACGTACTTTGTTTGTGATGTTCTTTTGTCCCATGTATGTAACTGATATTATTGCTTCGGACATGATGTTCTATCACACTTTTTAACAAACCGTCTAGGTCAATGATCACAGCGTTGTTGGCAGCACAGTTCAACTTTTTTTTTTCGCCTTTTCGCGATTTCGTTATCATCGCATTTTACAGTACATGTTACAGATGTTGAAGAGTAAAAACCTTGTTGTTGTTATTTGTTTCTTGTGGCGCCTTGATTTGAAAAGAGAGATAGAGTGCTGGCGTGGCTGAGGGGACAATGGTAGTATGTGAAGTCTTATGCAGCATCAGAGCATGAAAGAAAAGGATTCAAAGTGATGTAATAAAATGGGTGCTTACTGCTTAGTAACTATGTTTGGACCACATGAAGAATTTGGCACTGACACTTTTCATGAAGAATAGCATCACGAAATTCGTATACATGAATAAACATTATTGATGATTATATCAAAAGACAAAATTGTCTATTCTGTAAGACTTCTTTTTTTCAGGAAAATCATACTTTTCATGATCCGCTAGTTAAATTGATAATTGGCACGCCTTGCCAGACAATAGGACATTTCTTTTTAAAGTCCTCCATTTTTGTAGAATTCAGAATCGATTTAGAGTTGTGAGAAAAAGAAAATGTCAATTTAATTATGATCCTGCCATAATAATTCTACGATTCTTGTGACGGTTACTCTATGGTATTGTTTGTTTGTATGTTTTTTCATGATTAGAAAAGAACAAGTTGAATAATGGAATAATGAAATGGCGATATGCAGTGCTAAATCATGTGCTCTTCTCTGTGTTTTTTTTTTTTTTTTTACTCTCAGAATCACATTAAAATATTTTGCTCAGTTCTTTTGTATCTAGAATGATAGTTGTAAGTCCTTCCAAACTATCATTTCAAAGTATTTTTTCAAGAGTGAAACATTTTTCAGATTGTTTATTTTCATTTCTGCCAAACTAATTACTTTCAAAGTTATGGATTATGGAGTTTTACGAATTGTCTTTGTCATGTTTGTTGTTTAAAATGTGATGAAATGAGGTAAAAGTGTGTAAGCAGCTATCGGAATTTCTGTCTAGAATATCTTTGATATGTATGTAAAAAAATCATAAAAGTCAAAAGTCATGAACAAATAACTATGTATATATGTAGTTTTCTGTCCATCATTTGTATTTCCTTGTTGATGCTATTGTTTTGACAGGTGGAGTAACAAAATATCTTTAATTTGAGCCAACAAGTGTTCCGGTCGCACAATTTCCAATAATTTCGTAATTCCTATAATTAGAACTGCTGCGGACATTGGCAGCATGTTGTTATAAACTTCCTGTTTTTTTTTTCCTTTAACTTGGTTGTTCTTAAAAGGTGATTTCCCTCCATTTAAGAGTTAGTCTGAAAAGAAATGGTAAAATCTCATATGCACCATAATAAGGATATTAATCTAAATCGGATATTTATGGGAGTCATGAAGCCGTGTAGTTTCGCCAATTTAGCTAATATCTAGCCCTTCCAGAACTATTTATTAGTTCCGGAAGAGTTGATGTGAACATTCAAATGTGCGAGGTGATCATGTATACAAAAGAAAAAAAAAAACTGACGAAAAAATTTCTTCAATGAAAACATAAAGTCTCATGTCATTCCTGGCTCAATAACTTCAAAATATAAATTTACTCAGATATATCAGAAACTAACTACGGCATAACTGAATTTGGACAAAGCAATTGTAAATTTTAAAGATTTTTTTGTTCAAAATAAGTGTCTAGTTGAGAAGCAATGCCATTATCAATTCACTCATCTGCATATTCGCATTGCCTGAAACTTAAAAATGTCACATCTTCTTTAAATTTCATCATTCTAATCACATTTTTCGGATTTGCTTACAAAATTCTACCCGTTTTTTTTTTCTTTTTTTATCAGACTAACTCTTAAGGGTGATCCGGAATTTAAAGTTGTATGTGTTGTATTTTATTTTGAATGACTTTTAGCAGTATTAAGTATGCAGTAACAAATTTAGATTTGCCAATGTGATGGTGACCGGGTGCTGGCTAGTGCAGCCAAAGTTCCTTCAAGACTGGATAGATAAAGATACATTTGATTTCCGCCATCTAGTTGACTCTCTCGACGTGTAATTATCTCTTATTTCTCTATGTACTATGCTATTATCTATTATGTAGCTGAGCCTTTATTGCTGATCCATGTTTTATACAGCTAAAGAGATGTAATTTTGAAATCGATTTTCCCCGTTAGTTAAATCAGTGCACTATGCACATTGACAAAATGTAGCCGCAATTTATCATCTGATGTACAGTTGTGATTTCTCAATTAACATGCTCCCGGAGATGGCGAAATTACAAACACACCCATCTGCCTCAATGCAAGAAAATCTAAACAACTTATCTTGAGTAATGATCTGCGAGGACTTTTAGGATGGATCGACGATGGACAACGATCCGACAGCCACGGCTCGGAATGACCGATGACTCTTCATCCGCGAGTGATTTGAGTCAGTGTGAAGAGCAATGACTATCACGTGACTTTGTCTACCGTCAAATAAATCACGTTTTGGATTACGCCATGTCTTTGTGGTGGTTAATTTTGGGAGGGGAGGGAAGGAGCGGGTCAATCCTATTCTTGCATTGAATAAGTCACTGACGCTTTGATGGCTTTTTGACTGAATACCTGACGTGACTGACTTTTGAACAGCTTTTCTCTAGGCAACTCAAATACTGACGGACATGCGGACATTCAGACCATGTACGCCATTCAGCTTTAAGCACTACAAGGTCTGTGGAGGTAGACCGTATCATAATTTCAACCTTATTTCTGGGGCGTGGGTATAACTTGAAGTAACACAAACTTATATGACGACTCTTATACCATGGAGTTTCAACACGGATGAAGTCACTGCAGTCAGAGCCCGGAAACTAAAAATGTAAGCTAGCTAAAAAAAAAAAAAATTAATAAACTGTCTATATTTCATATTATTGTATAGATGGAGTGATTTTATAGTCTTTCACCTGTTGTTGTTTTTTTTTTTCAATTCTAAACATTATTTATTTCAGAAACCATTAGTTATTAAGGTACGTTCATTGGCAGTGGTGTGTTTAACTATCATAAGAAGTTTCTTTCATGTTTTGTAGTTGCCGTCACCGGAGTGGCACTTTTATGTTTTAACACCTTTTTCGTGCAGACAGCTTGCAATAATTGATACTTACTTTTTGTTCCTGATGATTTTCATATTTGACTGCATAAATGATTCCAGTCGTTTAATCTCTTAACCTCTTAAAAGCCAAATTAACACGTTAGCCTGCTCTTTATATTCCCTTTATCATTTAGATTGTCTGCTGTCCTTCTCTTCAAAGTCTAACGTATATGTTTGGTAGTAAAAATAATAAAATAACAGAAACAATAGATACCACTGGGGTTTTACAAAATTGGTGCTTTTCTGGTCCGTGGTAAGCAGAGCATGTAAATCTCCAAAGTCCAGTGGCTTTTTTTTCTTTCTTTTTTTCGTCGCACTTTTTTTTCTGGGTTAGGTTTATTGCCAGACTAATAGTAATACTAAGATTGATAGTAATAATTGATATTATCATTGTCATTGTTATTATCACCATTATTATTATTATTATTATTATTATTATTATTATTATTATCATCATTGTTGTTGTTATTGTTATTACTATTATTATTATTGTTATTATCATTATTATTATTATTATACTAATTATTATTATTAATGTATATGTATATGTATATAATGCCCCAGCAGGAAAGGTAGAAGTCGGAAATCACCCTAAGAAGTACACAATTTTTTTTCTGATATATTTAATAAAAAATTACATTCAATATCCTTGTCCTTCATTGAGCCTAAAATCTATTTATGTAGGACCTAATATTACCGTTAATGTCAAGTATCACATTGAAACAGAACGCTAAAAACCGATTGTTCTGATAACAAAAGGCACCAATGGAGTTTGTCCCTTATTACGGCAATAAAGATTACAAGCGGCTGGAGTTCTAAAATTTTTTGTTGTTATTTATTGGGTATTGCAGCTATAATTTAGTGGTCATTATACCAGAATAAATACATAAGCAAATAATATAGGTAAACCATACGCTGCGGACTCTGCTGCACATGACAGCTTCAAAAGTAGAGGCGAAGTAAACTTAGACATTACAAAATATTCTAGGATGTGCTTTGAACCCGAAGGGTCTGTTTTTTTTTCTTTCAGTAAAATGTGAAATATGGAATGAAGAAATCGTCTAAATTCCAATGGTCTATATTCAATGTATGTAAAATACTTCTCTTTTCACCACTGTCAAGATTGAATTACCTCGCTTTTAATATGACCGAATTACTGTGGAACAGTGTTACTGCATATCTTCCCGCAATGGACGAAAATTGATTACTTGGGTTGAAAAAAAAAAAATCTTTAAATGTAATCATACACGAATTAAAACAGATGTTTCCTTTTCTTTCTCACATGAGCTTTTGACATTTGGTTAAGGTGAATAAGTATGCTGGAATCCATTCAACTGTACATCATAGATAGGTACATGTTATCCACGACAAGAAGACCAGGATTAAATGGAAATTAAATTGACCATAATGACCATGATAAACTCGACATGACAGTGCACCTCGACATGACACTGCAAAGACGACCAAAACTTGTCATTATATGCCAAACACACATTACTAAACTATACCATTCAGGAAATGCAGAACTGGAGTGGGAGGATGCGGCCACCAACTCCCCCCCCCCTCCCCTCACACACAAATGTTATACCCTTCAACAAAAAATGAACAAGCAGAATCGGGGAAAATCGCAAAAAAAAAAAAAAAAAAATCTCAAAGAGGTATGCATTGCATATTCGCCATTGATTCCCCATCGACCCACATTTGCACCCATGCCCCATCCCTTAAAAAAAATAAGGAAAATAAAAATGATAGAATAGGGGTCCCCTGACAGCTACTCCTTTCAAACAGATGTATATAATCTTGTCATGAGTAAGTATTCGAATTCCCCAGCTTACGACGCACATGACGAACTGCCTAACTCACTCATTGCATACGACTTGTCCAGCGATGCCTTTTGTACGTGAATCTTGGATCATTGTTTACTTGGCTGTAATCGTTCATCCTGAGGTTTCTGGTTGACCATCATCATGGCCTGTAGGCAGCATACCCTTCCCCCCCCCCCCCTCACTTTTCCGTGAACTACTAAGTAACAGGTTGACTGACTTGCAGGTTTAGATTCAGTGGAAAACATGGACAAGTATTAATTTAATTCTCACGAAACATTTTCCCAAGGTATTTTTTCTTCGTTTTTTTTTTTTTTTTTTACGAATGATTAAGTTGTTACTTACCTTTAGACAGATATGTAGCATTCAATCTAGTTATATATGAATTGTATAAGATTCCTGCCAATGCTCAACTCGTCTACCCTTTATATTGTATGTTAAAAAAGAAGAGAAAATGGGAATGAGGTGTTTTTGTTTTTTGTTTTTTTCGCTTGTGTGAGTAATGCACGTTTTGTCGTAGATATATGATGCTGGGAAGCTGAGAAAGTACAAACTACGAAAACGTTGTATTGCAATTATCGTAAAACTTAGCAAAGGTTGTCAAAATGCCTCTTGCACATCATTTGTTTGCCCTTTATGCTTGAGACATTTTTTACGTCATCTTACTAAGATATTAACAGTTGTATTGCTCATGTGCACCCATTTCTGTTGATCTGCTTCTTGAAACAGAAATCAAATATAGCATGCTTTGTTTAGTGAAGTGTCACTGGGATAACATTTCACTTGATGATAATAATTCTGGTAATTATCTTCATATCTTCCGTTTGCTATATTTTTGACACTGTACGTGTATCGAGTGCTCTGTACATAGACATGAATTGTAAATGTATTAAATGATATATTTCAAATGAGCCAATATTAAAACAATTAAAGGTCGATTTGTTTCAGTTTTATGTTAAATGGTGTACCGTTGTCTTTTTCTTCATGTGTATTTTTTACCCTATCATGCCTATTGAAGTGAGGTTAAACCTTCAACTTTTCATTTACTACAATTTCATCATTCTATAATCTTGTATTCTTTCTCTCATACATAATTAATTTTCACAAAATATTGTTTGCAATTCCGAAGTTTCGTTATCATGCATTATTTTTCTCTTTGAATTAACGAACCATACTCCATGTTCACATTTTCGAACCTTTGGAATGACGAACCTTTGTTCATTTTCGGATCAAGGAATTTTCGGAATAACTAACCGCATTTCCTTTTTGGACAGACTACACATAGCAATAACTGACCTCGAAATGAATTCACGAGTGTTCCTATTCCCTCACCTTAACCCGAACCCTATTTCATTAACCAAATTTCGGATTAGTGAGCATTCAGACGCACGAAATCTGCACGTTTCGGATAATGAGCCTTATTTCCTTTTGTTGTTTTTTTTCCCCCGATTAGAACGAACCTTCGGAACAACGAACATCACCCGAAGATATCATGTCATCTCGAGTAATTCTAAGAAATGGAAAGACTTGCGCATGACGAGACTCTACAACAAAGAAAGAAAATACTGCATCACAAGATTGGGTCGGTTGATCTTTTTCTTCTCTTTTTTTTTTTCAAAACGGAAAAAGGCATCAAATGGTGTAACAGTAGTGTGAATAAAAACGCTTATCATGGACAATACCAGAGTGTTATTTCCTGAAGATTATCTGACATTTTGTTTCACAATATTGAGTGTCCTGTACAGTCGTTAAAAACCAAGTATTTTGTGACCACAAAAAGTCAACACGCATTCATTTTTTTTTTTGCACCTTGATTACATATTAACCTTTAGGTTACCACATCCATAACATCATTCGACCTTCACAATAAAAACAGCTAATTATTCACCCCCCCCCCCCGCACACACACACAAACTTACAAAATCACTAGATTTGCGCAAGTGACGGAGCAGCCATGAATTATGCGGGATAATGTTCGTCTAGTTATATTCCCATAATACCCAAAGTATTTTTTTCCTTTTCCCAGCATTTCTTGACTGTAAATCTGCTTCAATCCAATTCAATTCATTTATTTTCATTCTTCTTTTTTTTCTTTCAACAAAAACATAACACAAGATAAATTAGGTATTAAATCATAACAAAAACAAAGACAAAAACAAATATAACAAACTTCAACAAAAAATATATATCTATTTTTGATCTATTGTTTACTTTAAGCATTTAAACATAACGTAGAGAATAAGTGAAGAGTATATGCACAGCATCTAAAATATTTTCTTTAATTTTCTATGTCCATACATCGTGCGCTTCCTCTCCCCACGGATATGTGATGACAGGGAATTTTCAAGTGTTTTAGCCAGCCACTGACGTTTACAATATTCAGGATTTCTTAACTACATTTATAGGAACAAAATCCTTAGGCTATGTGACATCCCTCCTCTATCCTCGGGATATTCACACAAGTGGCCTCTAAATAAGGCGCTATGAGCAAGCTACTTCATATTTACGTGATTCCGCGGACGTTCACCGGAAAAGGAGCCGATAGGTTTTACTCTAAAGCCCTACATTTCTTTTGAATTACCCTTGAATACGTTTTTTTTTTTTTTGGAAAAAATCCTAGGAAAATGATTTTCATCTCCTGAATTGAGTTTATGCTTGTGAATACAGCAGAGCGACCGCAGAAATAATATGTTATATCCAACCATTCACACAATACGACTGCACTTTAATAACCATAAAAAAAAAATGCAATGAACTCTAAATTTCAAATTTTATGTTCTATGCTTATGCTTGCGTATGTGTGTGTGTGTGTGTGTGTGTGCGAGTGCACATAGAGATTCACTATTTAAACATGGGTGGGTGCATTCAAGCTATCTGTTTTGTCGTATGGTGGGCAAGAAGAGAGATTCAAATTAATAGAAACAACTTAGTTTTCCTTGAAATCAATGTAAAAAGTAAACCGATTTCTTAATATTATGGTATCAAAGTTATGAAAAAAAAAAGAAAACACTATTATCATCTTGTGCCAAATGCTCAGATGTCTGCAAACATTGATTTTAAAAACTAAAAGTTATCAAAATTATATGCAATTGACACAAAATTTATCGGGCAAAAATGTGATAAGATTTTAACATAAATGCTACGATTGACCAAAGCTTACCTTCGAATTTAATATTATTATATTTATAAATCTGAGATACCCATCTCTTGGATGGAATAATCTTTACAGAGCAATGTATACCTAAAATTTAGAATGATATCGTCTCTCTGTAGATTCCTCATATTACCCTTTTCAATTGCACTTGATCGAGGTTCTTTTTGACATTAAGTTGCTCAAATTCACTGTATCCGTTTAAGGAAGGAAATAATAATAATTATGTTTTGCAAAGCAACTCTTCCCAATACCTAATGCATTCTTTCTAAGTTTCCTGAATGATTGTATGTTATCTATAGTCTTCTAAATGAGGATTAAGAGGAAGAAGATGAAAAAAATTATGAGAAAAAAAGAAAGAAAGAAAAGAAAAGAAGAAGAAGCTCTATTATTTTCGACAAGTCTGCCCTGGCCCTACTAGCCAACGAATTAAGTATTCATAGAACTGTCAACACGACCTGTCAGTAAGGTTCGCGAAACGTTGCACACAATCAGTGTTGGTGCCAAAGTCTTGTGGGATTTCAGGGAAAAATCTGTCTGTAGCGTCTTTGAGTAACAGCTGAAAAACCGGTTAGCCTAGACACTATGAGTATGCTGAATCCGAAATATTCAGGTTCCAACAGAAATTCATTAAATTTTGACCATCTAATTGCCACAAATTAGCAATTTGAGAGACACATGCTGTAGTAAATCTGTGAAATCAAGTTAAACAGATTGATTCTCTAGTCTGGAATGGAATCCATGGTTCTAAATCCTTCATCTGTATGCTTGATGCAGTTTGGGCGTTTTTGTTTGTTTGTTTGTTAGATTGATTTTTGCAAATTAAAACACATGATTAACAGATAATTCATTCATTCATTCATTCATTCATTCATTCATTCATTCATTTATTTATTTATTTATTCATTCATTCATTCAATCAATCATTCATACCTTCATTCCTTCATCCATCCATTCACTCATTCATTTATTCACCCGTTCAATTTCCCTTAACACGTTAAGACGTATTCAGCGTAAGCTGTTTTTCTTTCGGTATTTGCATAAAATTCATTAAACAAATCGTTATTTGGAGGGTTTTAGAAGAATCAAATATCCTGTTTGTGAGTTTTATTATGAATGCTTGTTAAGGCTATGTCCATCCCTTCATTTCATATTTAATGCCTGAGAGTGATGGGTGTGTAGAGACCACACCCTTAATCTCTTCGGTGCCTATTGTGTGTCCCCCCCCCCCACACACACACACACCAGCTGCTCCCCTTTAACCTGTTCATTTTCTTCTCTCTCTCTCTCTCTCTCTCTTTTAAATCTGCTGTCAGTATAATTAACGTTTGAAATTATGCAACAAACGTCTCGACAAGAAATACATTTTTCCATTTTCGGATTAAGGCACTCCCGGGTGTGGGGATTTTGTGGGGATTTCGCGTATCATTATAACAAAACTTCGGAAGGACGGAGCTTCCGAATTACGATCATCAACAAAGATTAGAATGTGGCATAATTTGAAATTGATGCCTTTAATAATTCTGTAAAGTGTAGTATGTTGCTGGAATTATACCATACCAATATACTGCATGAGTCATATTCATTTTATTGAAGAAACCCCTGTCGGGAGAGTTTTTATTTTTTTTCTTAACCTCTGTTAAGATATTTACTTTACCTGCGTGAATAGGTTTGTTTTTGCACACATACGAACATGAATACATGTTTCATATTCGAGAACTGCTTCATATGAAAATAACGTTTACATTGCATGTTGTTGTTGTTGTTTGTTTGTTGTTGTTGTTGTTGTTGTTCTTGTTCTTGTTCTTGTTGTTTTGGTAACCATGTCATTTCTCACTTTTTCATCATAAATCATTACCTCTAATAGTCCATCATGCGACGTATTTTCAGCAATCCTATTGCATGAATATTCAAGTTCTTTGGTTGCCCATCAATAGATGGCGCGATTCTACGAATCTCCTGACTGCTGTGGTAATCGTCTATTAAAATCCCCCACGTAAGATCGGTCCGTCAAAATAACAAAACAAAGCGACAACAACAATTACATCAACAACAAAGGAAATAAAGAAGAATGAAGAATACATTGCACGTTTTTACATCTTTGGAAAAAAAAAAAAGAAGATAATGTGGATACGCCTACCTGGCCAGATAATTATATAATTCATACTGAAGAATGTAATTCCTTTGTTTGTTTTGTTTGTTTGTTTGTTTTTTGTCTTAGACAATGAGTGTGAATCCTACATGTTGTAAGCTCTTGTATGAATGCACATTTCTCATCATGTCTAAGGTGACTGCTTTATCATTTACTCATTACTCACTGCTAGTCTCTGGCCGAGGTAAAATAAGATAAGAAAAAAAAAAGTCCCATCATTTTGTGGCCTATATCTGCTTGTTGTTGTTGTTTTAGTATAATTCAATTATTATTGGCTATCACGGATCGCTAGTTCACATAGAACTTCATTTCATCAACTGTAACATCGGAAATTCTCCAAGTATTTTGTTTGCACGTATTTCTTCTGAATTTGCTGACATGTGATATTATCTAATTTTTTCAATCATTATTATAACCAGTCTGTTCACCATAATTGAAAATACAGGGATTTATGCTATCGTCCAGAATGGAAGACATTTTATCATCAGATTACAGTGATTTGATCAGCCTATGTTGCCAGTAGTTTACATGTCGTTGGGTATTGGGTGATGGTAATGAACCCCATACAAAAAGTTCATATGCTTTCATCACGCGATTACTCAACATTCACATACGCTGCTTTCAGTACACATTAAAGGATGGGGGGGGGGGGGGGGCGGGAGTAATTTACCCTTCGCCCCTCCCCCTTAAACTCATCCCGTCCATTGCCCTTATAATAAAGTGTACTGAAACAACGTTAGTTTGGTGAATGTGTTGGTAATTTTGATGAAAAGAAATAGCCTCGAAGAATTTAAAAATCAATTATTTGGCAGCCTTATCGTTTATGCAAATTGAACAGTCCTTCACTATAATGTTGATTGGGAACCTGGTTCCATGTGGATTTTGAGGCAGATGAGCTGGTTCCCATTTTTTTCCCCCTGTAAAATACCGCTAGAAATAATACTGATCGACTTTTATTTTATTTTTTTTTCGAGAAGACGACATAAAAAAGTGAAAAAGAAAAAAAAAATATAAGAAATCGACAAATGAAGATCGATTTTCCTTTATCAAAGTTGCAACATAAGAATTCCCACATTTTATATGACATCATCCTATTGGGGAAACAGGCACCTATACCTGTTTATGTCAGAATAGACGAAACTCATTTGATACCTTCCGTCAGGAGCAAGATGGCTTTTCTTTTTTTCTAGCCGCTTACATAAAGGAAAGAATACTGTTACTTACGGGAATGAAGGTTTAGCAATAAATATCAGACACGTGTTGAATATGCGTGAATGTTAAATTCCGAACCCAAGAACTGATCACATTGAAGTTGTGTAAGCTTGTAACGTCATTACAGTAATGTTGCCCGTAGGCAGGTGGATTGTACTAACGACATGAACGCCATTTGCCAAATCTCTTGGGGGGGGGGGGGTGAAATAAGAGCCACTGGGGTAGTAGGGATTGTGGGAAATCAGGAAGAATGTGTTTGCTAATCCAATCATTTAGATCTGGCTCTAACAGCTAATTTCCCCATTCAAATTAACAAAAAAAAAAGAAGGAAAAGAAGGAGATACTACGAGGCGACAAGATTGACAGTGACGGCAACGATATAAAAGAAAATACATAAATAAAAAAAAAACTTGTTGGTAGGGGATCCTCTTGAGCAAAGACAATTTCCATGACCCATTCATCTGACTACTGGTCCTATGTGAAATGTAAGTGTAAAGACTTATACTCGGTTTTATTTTTATTTGCTTTATTTTTTTGTTTGCTTTGTTTTGTTTTTGTTTTTGTTTTTCGTTGTGTTTTTTTTTTCTTGAGTGCATTTGCCCCATCCATTACCATGATAATATAACTCCTTTCTTTTTTTATCTTGATTCCCAATGTCAACTACAAGTCTCTGAGATATCAAGATTGACATTGATGGTGATTTCTAGAGCAGTTCGATGAAACGGCGATGCCTTTGGCGACTGACGTTAACCTGTTTAACATTTCTTGACGATTCTGACATTTTCAACATGAAAACTTTTATATACTACACGTAGTACCACAAATTCAGCAGCGTCAAGACAACACACCCATATAGCACACCAGTTAGTGCATGTACTGACTCTCTATCATCGTATGCAAATCTTTATAGATGGGGAAAAAGGTTAGCAAACAAATGCGTATTTGGTCCTAATACAACCGGCACTTTCCATCATATTTTGTCAATATTTTTACCGTACGATCAAAGACTCTCTTCCCACTGGTCATATCAATACGCTGATCAATAGATGGATGCAAAGTGGCAGGAGGAACGATTCCAGCCCACGTAGAAACAACTAAGCTACGACCAGACATAGTAGTCTTACTAGAAAGAGTAAAACAAATCCTAATTGTTGAAATGACAGTACCATTCGAACCTAACACGGAGGTCGCTCATGAAAGAAAAAAAAATGAAAAATACAAAGCATTATTGAATGAACTAAGACGCAAGTGATATAAGCCTTCCTTTCTTGCCGTTAAGATCGGAGGAAGGGGGCAGATAACACTTACATGTAAACAAAAAAAAACGACTGAAAGGCCTACTCAAAACATATAAATTCAAACAAAGTCCCACTACATTCTACCAAGACATTAGTAGATATGCAATAGTGTCATCATTCACCATATTCTATGGAAGAAAAAGAAAAAAAAAACAGAATTGGGGGACGTTAAAGCAGAATACTAAAGGAAACGCATATTTTGTTGGATTATTCCCCCATTTCAAGCTTAGAGCATGTTAAACACAGCGGCCTTTAATTCACCCACTTAGAAAATTGCGTTTTGGAGAACGGCTGCTTAGAAAAATTGTATCCTGAATCATGTTCAATCGGAAAATCCGTGGTTATTTTTGGGGCGTGTCCATGACGTCATGGGGTGAAGGGCAAACCCAGAAGTATCACACAACAGCCTGAGCTTACCTATGTATGCTCCCGATGAGAGCGAGATATCGAGGCTCGTACCCCGAAATCCCAACACATTTTTTATCAGAATGTCACAAAAAAAAATGAAATAAAATTGTTTTCTACTTCAAGTCTACTGTTAAATCATACCTTTCGTTTAAATAAAGTCTGTTACGTGTTATTTAGGCCACGAATACAGAAGTTGTCAGGCCTAGTGCCTGTAGTGGGTGCTTCGAGGTCGACTAGTCACATGCATGCGCCCATCATTGGCCGCGAATGTCGCAGTGCAGTAGCCTTCGTGTATCAAAAAGCGGAGAAGCCTGTGGGCTTCGTACCTCTTTGGTACGTACTATCAGCTCCTTGGTATACAAAATACTACTACAGCTGTGTACGCCATGATAGCGAGTCTTTTTTTTTTTTTTCGCGAATCGAGACTTGCCAATAATTTCGCGAGTGCTTAAATTCGTGGTTGTGGAGTACACTACGGAAGGGGGAAATATAAACGGAACTAGAGTTAATGTTTTCTCGTGTTTTTAAATTCGGAAAAAAGCACCAGGTTCGCGAAGTTGGCGAAAATAAAAAACCTCACAAAACGTTCGGCGTATGTGGATCGCTAATACTAGATACTACGCAATGCGCGGGCATCGCCTTAGTCGATGTCTTGACTAGGCCCGCCGGCCTATCTGTGATAAAATAAACGATACGGAACACTGCGGTTTTCAACGATAGTGATAAAATTTTGATGGACTCGGTGAAGTAATGAATGGATCGTGCAGTGTGAGGGTTCCTAGCTAGATAGAATGCTGATGAGCTGTGACCGGGAGTACGGAGTAAGTGAGATGTGATAAAACTAAGATATGATAATTTCTAATACGTAGCCCGACCAGAAGCTGCGCTATCATGTGGGCTGTGTATAGTTAGAATAATGAAGGGGTCGGTGCATTATAGTGCTAACCCACACAATGTTCATTTTGAGATAATTGCTTTTGAAAGTTTGAAAAAATCCATAAATCAGGTTAATGACTCGAGAAGGCCAATTTTTTCGTACATGAACCCTTACATACTCAAGATTGAATAGTGTCTTCGGGAAATTTACTACGCTGATATTTTGGCGGATTTAAGAGGATTTTTCAAGTCACATTTTGAATTTGTGGCTTAGCACTATATTGCAGCCAAATCCGTCGTGTATACAAATACTCTTTATTTTTTGAAAACTCACAAAATATCAATATGTGACCGGCGACAACGGTTTCAGGCAAAAGTCGGGAATTTTGAAAATTTATTTTTTCATTGAATCACTTTGCCCATTTCCTAAGCTTTACATTGATATAAAACACTTGTATTCTCCGGTACTGTAAGTGGTCATATAAAGCGAAATATATAGCACTTTTGGATTTGTTAGCCTGACAGAATTGCGAGAAAACGGGCTTTGAAGATTCCCCTCATGCTCAAAGACAATGCCCAGTGGCGATGCGAGGTGAGAATTACCCATCCGTACAATGGTGCCAATCGAGATTAAGCTCCGCCTCTAGCAACCATAGCGGCTTCTGATTGGCTCACTGAGAGAGTCAAATTTCCCGGGCACCTTCCTCGGAACTCAGTGTATGGAGCCGAATGCACAATGCGTTTCGCTCGGGTTTGTTTACTAGTACGTCTTTCAAGATGGCGGATACGATAATTACAAGCTGCTGGTTGCATGTGTATGGTGCACGTATTACTCAATGGCATCCACATGCTTTGCCTGTGTGTATACGTCACGGGAGCCGCGGGCAGCGGGTGGCACTTTCCACATCTTTACAAATCACGTTTTCATAGCGGTTGATTTGTCTTGTAAATTTCGTCATAGGGACCCTTTCGAAGGCAGAAACATGAAAAGGGTCAAGCTTCCTATTGTTGTTTTTTTTCAAGCCGTGAATGTGTTGCATTGTGCGGTGGACAAGCAAGCAAACAAACGAACATACAAACAAACACAGCTTTACTTGGTTTGGTGCAATTTTGACGTTTACTACAGTGTATTATTTGAATACTAGTCATTTATGACCACTCCTTTTCTCTCTTCTGCTGTCTTTTTGAGTCAACCTGCTGTCATTTACTACAAGCACAATTGAAAAGTCAGTTTCCGATCGTATGTTGCACGATTTGTGTGGCAATTTAATTGTCACTCTGATACGCATAAACCATGTTCCCTATCGTATCTAATTTTCACGTTAAGTTAGTGCTGCCTAGTGTTGCTGTTCACTTTTTGTTTCACTTCCATTGTCGAACATTGTGGTAGAAAAGCTCGGATAGAAAGCCAAACGAAGAGCATACACTAAAGACCGAGCGTACTGATATCTATTGTAGAAACAACAATGAAGCATGCATGCGTGGACAAAACATTTCCGACACGCTGCGAGGCGTATCGCCGAAAGCCGAACTATGTAAATGTGTGCAACGCACTGTCCAATCGCACGGGAGATGCCTCGCCGTAGCAACACTGGGCATAGTGGCGCGGCGTTCGAAAGAAGATCGAAACTGACGAGTGCGATCCAACATAGGGTGTTTAAAATTCCATTTTCGGTAGGAAAAACTTAATGTTATGCTGTGAAATTTAGTGTAGATGTACAAAACATATCAAAGATTCAATTTCTGAAAAAACCCAAAATCGACAAAAATAATGGTCAAAATCTTTGTACCTCGCCTAGGAGGGAATTTGCTCTTGCGACTTTTGCCTGAAACCGTTGTCGCGGGTCACATATCTCTTCCCTTAAAATGGAAAATTAATGAAATATTTGAGTTTCCCTCCTTTGTGAAGTGAAATTAAAATAAGATATACTTGTTTTTAACTGTCTGTATTGTATAATCTGTGTGAATTATGAAGACAAGCTTTGCATATATATCAGACGCACACACGTGCACAGAATCAATCATATACGCATAAAGACATCTTGAAATGTGGATATTAAACAATTTCAACAATTCAAGTTTTAAAAGACAAAGCATTCAGTGTCATACAAATAATATGATTTGTTTGGGGGTTACATCTCATTGAGGATTTTACATCTTTCGTGTACCTAAAAGCAGGGAAAGAGTCCCTTCTTCAGCATTATGCATATAACGCATTTTAAATTTAGAGTATCTACATCAGAAAAAATAAAGTAAAATGGTACATATCAACATATTCCAGAGATTATTATGTCTTTTGTTAAAGAGAATAAAATACCATAAAGTAGACATTAAGGCCTTGTTTAGCTACATTGGTTTTCTTGTTTAGGGTATCAAAATCACCAATAGTACTGTAAAATCCTTCTTTGTATGGCAACGAATTTACCAAAAAAAATATAGTGTTGCATCAGAATTATGACTGTACATGTCTCAATGAATCCTCCTCCTCCATATTCGTTGGTAAATGCAGACTGTGTGAAATTATGCAGGAAAGTTCTTATCACAAAATGAATGACTATCTCTTAAAGGACAAGTCCACCTTCATAAACATGACGGTTGACAGAATGCAGCAATATTAGTAGAACACATAGGTGAAAGTTTGAGGAAAATTGGACAATCCTTTCAAAAGTTATGAATTTTGGAAGTTTCAGTTTCGCGATCACTGTATGTGAAGACTACTACAGCTTGTGATGTCATATGAGTACAACCATATAAAGAAACTATTAAGAAAATTCAACATATTTTCACCTTTCTCGCATAATAGAAGAGCACATGACTTGTCTCTTTCAGGAGGCACGGGGAGTAATATTACCCTTAACATATATCAGTTACAAGCTGAGGGAATGTGTACTTTTTTTCAAAAAATGAAATTTTGTGGAATTCTCTTTATATTTTCCTTATATCGTTGTACGCATGTGACATCATCAACTGCAGTAGTCTTCTCATCCAGCAGTGACTGCACAGAAACTTTAAAAATTCATAACTTTTGAACGGATTGTCCAATTTTCCTCAAACTTTCATTGATGTGTTCCACTTATATTGCTGAATTATCTCAATCCACATGTATATGAAGGTGAAATTTGGAAGTCTGAACACTTATTAACTTCGTATATTCGGATAGACCATACAAGCAATGTGCCGAATAAGACCAAAATAGCCTACGTATTATACCAAGTTGGTGTGTTTATATACATATAATTTACCCCATTTGCACGTTTTCAGACTACATTTGGATCATGAAGATCATTTAGGAACAAGAAAAAAATGTTCTCATGTCAAAGCTGTTACGGTGACAAAAACGTACACACACAAAAAAAAAAAAAATGAAAAATCTGTATGCTTTCAATTAGTTTTATCAATCACAAATCTCCAAATTAATTTGAAGGAAAATTTCTTTTTTGTAAATTAATCTTGAAAACAACCCTGTGAAAAAAAATAACTGAAATTTGTAACAGAATACAGCAAATACATTTTCTTTCCAACATTGAGACTTCTTCATAAAAATGCATGATAAATACCGAGTTTAAAGGGTAAATTCAGAAGTGGAAAAAAGGGAGCTATTGACTCACAATTAAATTACGTTAAAAAAACACTATACTATCAGCATTGATGCTTTCAACGTTTATCGATTTAAATTGAGAAACCGTATAGAGGTATCAACAACGTGGAACTATGAATTTTATACGACAGCGTTAGATTTGAAAAATAATGTTTGCAGTTATATCATAAATGTAACATCCTTTCAAAGGATGTTAAACATGTAAGTATCGTGTCTCGGTTATGTAAGAAACTACAGGGAAGCACAGCTGTATTGACAGCGGCAGGATTTCTTTTTTGAAAATTTTAGGTAAATTAATCGATATTAAAATGCATTTTGTTTTCATCCATTTTCTACTGTCTATAGCTAATCCCCCTAAATATGGCTGTGAAAACATAGCAAAATTGCATTTTATTCAAAAGAAGTTACAAATTAATCAATGACAATTTCAAATGTTGTTATACTAGTGATCTAACTCTGTAAGAATTACTAACAGATAAGGCACATGTTCAAACATCCAGCTATCTGTACATTTTTTTTTACCCATATGAACGTTTTCAGATCACACTTGCATCGGGAAAAATAATAAATTTAGAGACAATACACTTATTACAATAAGTCATTTCGATGAAAAAACCGCACATGACAAATGAAGATTTATATTTTGAATATATTTCATCAGTTATTTAACTACTGATTAATTTTGAGGAAGCTTTCCTTTTGAAGCGAAATGTCAGCATGAATAAAGTGCTAACCCACTAATGAAACTTTAAGGTGCTGGGACAGACCACGAACGTTGATTAATTTTATTATAGGCCATAATGCACAATGCTAAAATACTCCTAAAACCAGTGATTGTGGTATTTTGGTGATAAGTTCAACAAAAATAAAAAACTGGAGAAAAATGTCATGATCAGTAGAATTAGCATGAAAATAGTGCTAACCCCAACAGTACAAAAATTAACAAAAAATACTAATTAAATGCTTAAAATTTCATTAATGTTTATCTCATCTCCATTTTCATAACTGGCAGAAGAGTACAAGTTATGTTATGAATCAGAATCACTCATTTTTGCAGATGAAAAAGTTTCCTCACTGTTCAGATTTAGATATTTTTATGACACCCTTCTGTCTGCTACCATGGAGGTCGCCATCTTGAAAAGTGTGGCTTAGCATTATATTCCTGCCTATAAGATGTGATTAATTTTCGGGGCAAAAACATGACTGCATTAAAAACCCATTTTTTGCTTAAATTTCAAGATGACATTTTTAGGGATTATAGAGCTATGATTCAGGATGGTGTAAATGCATGTAACTCATTTTTCACCAAAGTGTGGGTTAACACTATAATGCACCAACCCCTTCAATTAGATAATAAGGTAGGCCTACTAAGTACTAGTATTATCATGATCTACAGAGCGTTGTTACGGGCCGAAATCGCCAAAAATGCGACAAAAAATGTAGAAACGTTAAGAAATTCACCTTAAGATATTCACCTCTGATTTAGAAGATGTCGATATATCACAAGACTTTATCGCGAAAATTGTTCGAAATGCTCATGTTAATACCTTCTACTGCACAGTACAATACCAAATTTGTGCCTCCCTTTGCCGATTTTCTCTTTAGTTTGCTCGGTAGAATTAATGGGTAAAGTTGCTGTGGTGTATCGTGAAAGACGTCGATTATTCCGTGACGAAAATCGTCCTGAATTATAATGCGATGTTTACATAGCGCTACATTAAAAACATAACTTTTCGTAGAAGGGTTGATTTGCAGTCTATTATTCCAATAATCAGAGTGAATGATTAGATCTATTTTTTTTTTCGTGCGCCCCTGGTAGCTGAATAGAAACTGTAGGTATAGGCACCTATATTTTTTAAACCGACCGCCCGTTTTCCCATTGAAAAGCACGTAAATCCAGTGAATGGGCAAATAAACCGGTGTTAACAATAATTACGTGTATTTACTACCTTAATGAGGATATTCTTCAATTCTTTTTCCTCCTGTTTCCTCAAGTTATTTACATGTATCCCCCTATTTTTTTTTTCTTGATTTGTATTCTGTGCGAATGTTCAAGCGTATTGCGCCCCGGCTCGGCCCACGCGTATTTTTGATCTTATAGAATGTCTACGCGAGAAAGCCAGTGAGGGAGGAGGATGGTCGATCTTCGATGAGTAGGGCCTATTAAAGTAACAAAGGTCAGTGTACGATCTTTGACAGTAAGTCTACAATAGACAGACTATCAAAGATCGTACACCGACCTTTGTTACTATAGACAATTTCGGAATCCACTCTTCTTAACTTTACATACGGCCGAGCTGCGAAGTTGAAATTGCGTGAAGGCCATAACTAGGGCTAAGGCTATACACCGCCCAGTCGCTGCACAGCTGCGTCTGGTCGGGCTAGCTAGGCCTAACTAGTTAGGCCCTACGTAAGGATATAAATTAATGATAGAAAGACCTAGGCCTACTGTACTGAGATGACATTGAGACCTGAGTCAAGAGCGATATTACGAAGTTAATAATGTGTCTCACATTTACATCAAAGCTAATCACACAGCCGAAATTTTGACATGGACTTCTATTTTCTAAACGTAGCTAAATTACGGTAGGCCCTAGGCCCAAGTTAGTACAGCGACAAGCCCGATTTAATGTTGTTAGGCCTACTGCTGCTCTGAAGTACGAGTTCAAGTTAGCACTAAGCTCGGTTAATTTTCAGTTCAGAATGAAAACAACTCTCACCAATATAAATTTTGAAGTCTATCTGGCATTGGTCCTGCGTCACAAGCATTGTACCCTGGCCTGCCGTGTGGCAAGGGCTCGTACTGCCAATCTCCAGGAAGTCCGTCCGCTTAACCGGACCGCCCTGTGCCTCCCCCCCTAGCTCGCCCGCAGCGTCTCCCTCCTGCGCTCCGCCGTGCGGCTCGTCATCACAACATCTAGGCCTATCTCTCCAACTTCACCAGGGTCATCAACACTAGTGTATATCACTCAGTTCATCATCGCTCCCACATTCAAATTCCACCAAGAAATCATCCTGATCATCACAAACCTTAACGTACATGTCATTATCGAAAAACAAACTTTCAAAGCTTTCTTTTTATATGCAAATACCGCGTATCGTACAACTTGTCTAATACAATGCATGCATTATGCGCGCGGGGGCCTGCGGTGCTCGAGACCTTGCGCGATTCCTTTCACCCCATGACGTCATCGGCAAAACCTCGAAATTTACGCTGTGACCTAGATTTCAGGGTGGTGACAGGTGTAAATCTTCAATATCCTCTAACTCCACTTCAAAAAGGCCATTTTAAACGATGTAAACAACAAATTGTTCTATGTGTCCAACTCTTTGAATTCATATCTAATATAATATCTTCAGTATTCCCCTTTAATCATTTAGAGGTGGAATATGTAAGTATGAAACACACTTTATTAATATGTAATAATTATGTAGAATTATTACATCAATTGGACAAATGTAATGATTTGTTGATACTGGAAAGACATTTCATATTTATACCACCAAAATTGAATAAATTATTAGAATTGAATTGACACGCAAACACTTGGAAATGCATGTATCCCGGACAAATATAATTTCATGTGATCAGTTAGAAAATCTGATGAAGCATCCTGGACAAAATAACGTGTTGTTTTCGCTAAGTTGTCTGTTGTCATAAGAATCTATTACTCTGCACAAATGAACAGCACGTATTCGGAACTTCCAGAAGTTGTGCATTCCACTGTTCCTTGCGACACGAGGTTGAGTTGTGTTGTGTTGTGTTGTGTTGTGCTGTTGAAGTGGTAGTCACCCTTACTGTCCATAGAAAACGCTTTGGGTTTTAAGGTATTGATCACCTATTTGCAATTTTATTACGTTTTCTCGGGCGAATGGCAATGTTTATTTTTTTTTTCACGTGTGCAAACGCTAACACAATGGTGGTCACAGTGTTGCCATAGACTTTCAGGATATCTTATGCTGCAGTTTGCCGATACGGGTACACCTTCTTTTTTGATAATTCGTTTGATAAATTTGACAAATCTGACGATAATCAGGTGTTGTGGTAACAAAGAATAAGACTCGAGACTTTCAGTCGGAGGACCCGAAATCGATTCGAGTCCAGTGCTTATGTCCACTGATTTTTTTTTTTTTTTTTTTTTTTTTTTTTAAACCTACAACGTTCTTTTTCTGCCCAGGTGTATAAAATATTGGTACCTGGAACGCTAAGGTAATAATAATAGCAAGCCCTCTGGTAGATCATTGGCTACAGAAGCTATCCTGGGCATAGATGACTACTTATTGTTATTATTATTATTATCATTATTATTATTATTATTATTATTATTATTATTATTATTATTATTTTTACTATTGTTATAATTATTATTATTGTTATCTTAGTTTATGACGATCCACACTTTAACATGAATATTCACATATTTCACGTTCAAACTATGTGTATATAATGTCTATAATGTATGTATAATAATACTTTATGCAATTTGTGAATAAATCGAATAAATCAAGTCAATTATTACTGTGATTATTACTATAATCATTATTGTTATTATTATTATTATTATTATCATTATTATTATCATAATCATCATCATCATCATTGCACTTTGATCATCGAACAATCTGGTAAAGCTCCAATACTTTTATTCCACACTGCAGATTTTTATCGTTGTCGAGTATAAGTGATAGGAATATCGGACGCTACACACTCCGGAAATTCAGCCCAGCAGATTTATGAATCTTTCATGACCAGAAGAATCGATTGCTTAAACATGACGGTGGGATGGTCAACACGTCTCTTCGAATTCTCCCTGTGATTTGCAGGCGCGGGGGGGGGGGGGGGGGGGGTTCAAGTTTATCCAGGCTGCAGAACGGTAACTAGGACTTGAAAGCAAGAACCGAGTAAACTTTATCTAGCTGCTCCTGGATACTCAAAAAGGAAACATTGTCTTGTTTGCCAGTCGAGCGGGCCAGTTTTGATCACACCTTGTAGCGAGTGTCGATGCAAATTGGATGTCGGGATTATCACACGTCTTTGATGATCCTTGCATCCTTCTATTTTGATAGTCATCGTGTCTGTTCTGTGCCGGTAGTACTACTTTCGTTTAGTTGTTAAAATGGCTAGGTACCTGAGATTTAAAGGGGAAATATAGCACATGGACTAACTAAAAGGTCGTCGTGCCTCCACGTGTACCACGCAATCCAATGGTTGTGATGTTTTATGGATGCATGAATTTTTGAAGGTGATGCTTTTATGTTTGTTTGTTTTTTTCTATGAGAACATGGTCGGCCATATCAAAAGATTTTGGGAATAACAGGCAGAGCTCAACTTCACCGTTTGATAGTTCAGCGTTTCTATGTCCACTTCCATTGCTCTGTGCCGTAGTGCAAGTTTGCTTACACCACCTGTACATGCACAATACATACATTGTATCTTTTACGTGTCTTTTAACCCAAAGAGTTTGTTTCAGATTGTGATTAATATAAGTGTTAAACAAAGAGTGGTGTCCAAATAATGTCTCCTTTCCCCTCCGCTTACACTGATCAACGTAACCTTCTTGTATTTACCGTAAACACACACACACACACTGATGTATTAAATTGTGTATAACTATATATATGTATCTTTTTGAAAGTGCTTTGAAAACCTCTTATGGTTTAAAGATGGTTCATTTTCATCTGAGCAGATTGCTGGAGAGCCCATATTCAGCTGCACTAGGTGGTCTTCCATAGGGTCCAGTTGAATGTGAGGAGGAACCACTTCACCGGGTTATGCACCCTGCTCTTTATGGTAAATAAATGAAGCGGTTTCTTTTACTTACATTAGTTGTGACTCTCTCACACAAAATACATCTCCATTTTATATCCTATAAAAGAGACAAAGTTGTTTTTTTTCCGCTTGCTACATAGACGGTATGATTACAAACAAAATTGGGTTAGTAGCTCGACTCGGGATTCGAACCCAGAGCCTTTGCATCTGTCGGCAGACGCGCTACCGACTGAGCCAAATCACTGCATGCCGGCCCCAAGAAATGGGTCCTATCATTCAGCTTTATCGGGTATGAAAACGAAACCATCCTTCTCCACACCTTTGGCTATTTTTCTGATCTTTTTTTTTATCTTTTGATTTTGCCATACGGAGTCCAGAAGATTCATTGCTCAAGCATGAAACAAGTATGGTATAACATTTGCAATTTTCACAATTCTTTGCGATTAATGATATAAGAGTCACTTGGATCCTCCAGGAATGATTGAAGTAATGATATAATTAATAGAATCTTCCCACTTACTTTTTTTTTTGCAAGAAAAAAGGTTAAAACATACGTGTGATAACAATAGGGAATAAGACAGGCTTTATTGGAATGTAAAAGTCAGTGATTACTCATGACATTTAATATCCAATTACATTAATATATCATATAGGATGCATGTTACGAGATGATTATATTGGCATTTTGACCTATCCAACTGATTACGCAATTAATATATTAATCATATATTCAATCATATTACATTCAACAGCATCTATATGAAATATAGTGAACAACATCATACGTGATCACATTTATATGTGATGATATACAAACAAAGCAGACACGAACAATGATTACGACAGTTTTCCCGATGCAACAATTCAAGTATTTACCAAAAAACAAAAAACAAAAACAACAACCAACATACAAAACACTACTTCACTTTTTCCTAATTTTATTGGGTTATATGAATTCATCATAACCGAGAGGTTAGATGGAGAATAAATCTTATACATCGGATTGTATAATGTTATACTAGCGCCTTATAAGTGTTTTGAGCCAGTGCACCGCATAACAAACAGGTTAACGATCAGCTGAAAAAGCGCGACATTTTTTTTTTTATCCATAGTTATCGTTTCTGCTTTATTCACTCCCCTTTGTTCAAGAGTGAAAAAAAAAAGAAAAACACTTTCTGATATCAACACATCAGCTCAATTAGAGTTACCATGAAAACTACCTGACCACATACTGGACATAATGATAGAAAGGGGATATTCAGTGTAGTGTAACTACTATCATGACACATAGCTTTGGCTTCCTGTAAACATGGAGCTACGAGTAGCTCCCTGGTGTAACCTAATCTGGCTCTCTTAAGATTATTCTGTCTGTACTATAACCAATTAATTATCAACGCCCTCTCTCGACGAAAAAAGTAACAGATTGGGCTTGGTGGTCTTTGCCTTCAAAGGCATAGAGGGCGCAGTTTGTGGAAGGCACTGCAGTTGGCAAAGGGTCTACACCTTTGACCATTTAACCACTTGATAGGTATTTAGCTATTTAACCCATAAAGTCCCGTTATCTTTTTTTTTTCTGCTTATGAATGTCATCTTGTCATTGTTACTTCTTTGTGGGCTTTGGGTGCTAATTGGTCTAGAAAACTCTCAAAACATTGGACACACCGTCCGAAGTTTGTTTGTTTGTTTGATTTATGTTCGTCAGCATAATTTCAAACACATATCAAATCTATGCTAATACGTACCTTAGAAAACATCAATATAATTATCATGTACATAATTCAAAGGATAAAAAGATAAATGCAATATTACATTGTTACCAAATTTGCAAATGACTACCTGAGAAAATAATATGCAGTAGATGGACTGCTTGAACACGTGACAGCTCAGAAAACCTACCTACCTAATGCATACATGTGTTGTATTTTCAAGAAAGAAGAGAAAAATGGGGCCTTTTACAACAAATAATTTGCCCCCTGACAACACTGACATAAATCAAACATAACAAATCTTAAAAGTATCAAACAAGAATATTAAATATACCCTACGGAATTTATGTATACATAGATAAGTTTGGTTTAGCAGAATGGAGCAAAATGCCTGAACATGATAATAAAGCCTAATCATTATATCAAGTCACGAGTCACAAGACACTGGCACAGAGAGGGTCACATTGACACCTCACAATTACCAGAATCTGAAGGTGATGTACAAATTGTAATTTTTTATCTTTTTAAGGGCAACATGATACAAGAATTTTAATGTAATATGTTGTTTTTTTTTATTTTTATTTCTGAGTATCAAGAAAGAAGTAATGAATGAAAAGTAAAGACTCTTTTAAAAATGCTGAATAAGAATAAAGGGCTCAAATTCCCCCAACTCACTCCCCCCCCCCCCCAAAAAAAAAACCCACCCTGTTATAACATGGCCCTATACATATCTTTAAATGACCAGTTTAAAATAAAGGTAATATAAATTGCACTGAAAGACAAATTTTCCAATTCGAGGGCCTAAAATATTAAAGGAAACATCCGCATTATAGCACCAAATTAATCAAAGCATTGTTGGCAATGACTTCGTCAAGCTATACATTCATACGTCCCGATATTTCATTATGACAAAAGGTTATCTGACTAGGTATGTAACTCAACGGCCTCATCCTTTCATTATGCTATTGATACACCGCCGGGTAACATAGCTCTAACGACAATATCCATATTATGACGTCAAATTCAAATTCAAATTCAAATTCAAACTTCATTTTCACTTTTTTTTCAACAGAAATGTACAAAAAACAATATGATAAATTTGACATTCGAGTCGTTGAGAATATATACATAGCCAATCAGGGATAACAATATGTTAATGTCTACATAATCGGTGCAAAAAGAAATATACGCTCTTTCTAAACTCTGCGAAAAAAAAAAAAAGGTACCCACTCAAGAGACTATGCTTGTATCACGTGGGTACATCTAAGCACCACACCCCAACCCCCGGCACGGACGACTTGCATTCTTTTCCATCGCTGTATAGCACTATCTCAAGATTTTTTTTGAGTGTTTACCTTATTCTGTTATAATGGCAAAGCTCTCCAGATCGAGATTTCGGATAAAATCACGACATTACTATATTAAAGGCTTGCCCAGCTATTAAAGATATTGATGGCGTTCGCCGCCGATTGTAATCCCTTATAACGGCAAAATACATTTCAAATAATGAGAGATCAAGAATGATTCTAGCGAATGAATATTTAAAAGATGCAAACAAAATATATGTTTGTTACACGTAACGATATCAATAGTTTTTTCCACCATCTACTGGAGTACTATTATTGGCGTAATAGCGCCCTTTCTTATCCCCCCCCCCCACCCGTTTTAATCTCGTTGTTCCTGGCACAGAGTCTGACATTAATTAGGTAAAAGTTTTGAAAGGTATAGACTTTTGAACATCTGTTCACTCCCCTCCCCCCCCCCTAAAAAAAGAAATAAAAATATAAAGAAATATATATAATAATTATGTTATATTCATAATTTCATCTTTAATTATCAAACTCTACCCTTCAAATCCAAAAAGAACGTACCACTTTTCCATCGTCATGTTCTAGTACAACATGTTATTCTGTCGACTGAAAAAGGAGCTTTCGGGGTGTTGCCTACAATCGACGTGACGACATGCCAAACGAATCCCGTGTGGCGTTGTCACGCGAATTGTCCCACTCGCTGGAGGCGCGTGCACGGTTTCGGGCTGAAGGGGAAAATGAGCGCGAACAGGGAACACAGCACGCCCCCAACGTTTCCCTGACGATAGGTTGACGGAGACAGTAGAGCACGAAAATCAAGAATCCTTGGAAGGAATTGAGGGTGATGAAGATGATTTGGAAGACGCGGTTGAAAGCCTCCATGAGAAGGAGAAATCCGAAGGACCAGGTCAGCCCCATGAGTAGGAAGAGACAAACGGCGTTCTGGACCCGCCGGACCTGCTTGCGTAAGACTTTCTCTTGGTTGGCTGTTTTCGCTGCCATGGTTTGACTAAGGCGCACGATGACAATGATGAATATAACGAGATTCATGAGCATGATAACACCGACCGGAACCAGCAAAGCGGCAATCATGTACCGCTTGTTCAACACACATCTGTCATAAACAACAACAAAACAACAACAAAAACAACAATTGAACAGAATCAAAAGATCATACAGAGTATAATTTTATTCTGATTTACAAGACAAACTATATATATTTTTTTAATCTGAATGGAGAAGACACATGATGGTCATTCTAATTTCAAAGGATTGCTTATTATTTCTCTTATGAAATATGTAATATATCAAACCACTTTAAAAAAAACCAAATGGTAAAGACATAATGGCCAACCACATCATGCTTACATACATTATAGTATGTACTTCTACAGATGAATGAACATCCTCCAAGCACAACGCAAGCCTCACTTCTCCGCACGCCTTCTGCTTGTTCGGCGCGACTGTTGTCCACTCAGCGAATGGCACGAGTTACGGATTGAAAGGTAAATCATTTTTTTTTTTTTTTTTTTTTTTGGGGGGGGGATGACCGTTTTCATCGGCAAGTTGGTAAGACTATAACAAATGTCAATTTTGGCTGTTCGAGATTATTATTTTGTCCGGATATCATTTGTTCATATTGTTTGATTCATTATTAACTTTTTCAGCTGGGAGTCACATAGCTTGTTTGTTTTATCGCGTTTATTTATTCTGTAATAGGAAAACGGTACACGCCACGAGTTCGACACACACGAGTCATATAGCCCACGAGATACACACTATGAAGGGAACAATGCCAGCGACCTGTATACGGTCCATGAGCTAATCACTTGGCAAGCAAAAGGCCCACGAGCTCGTAATAATTTCATCGCGGGGCATATAATCTACGTAACGCTGGACCAAGGAGGTTCTAGAGAATGGAGTCACAACCGTCCACTATTATTTCCTTTGCTAGATGTTCGAAGCCGCCGCTCAAAAATATTTGAAGCATGTGCAAAACAGGATCTGCCGCGCAGATAGGAAGACAATAATCGTGTCTCATTGCATAATCACTAGCCACTTTCAAAGGAAGATATTTCTTTGTGATGGTAAGTACTTTTTCGCTATCCCTTCTTATAAAAGGTGGGTGGTACAGACATGAGGATGCTCGATTAGAAATTGAGCAAAAAATGTTGAAATGAAGATGATCATTACTCGACTGGGCATATGCGGGCACTAATCTGATATATCTATCAATAAAGAATTATACTTGAAGATTATTCCATATTAGTTTAATTTGTGGAAACTAAGCGGAAAAGTGATAATACCAGCTTTCCAGGATGGAACAGTTTTAAACATTTTCACATGATACAGCTCAGATTTACACTTTTGAGCAAATTTCTGGACGGAAATGTCTTTTGTTTTATATGTTTTATCATTAATTTCATTTCATTTCATTTCATAAATAGATAAGCAAAATATGGCCAATATTATGATAACATTCAAAATTAATCTTCAGAACGCTGAGCAAGACGGCGGCAAGGAACATCGATCATCAAAGGCACAAGTGCACCCGTGGAATTCCTTTGTACATCAATGGAAATCTGACAACTGTTTGAATAATCACAGCCAGTTGGAACTCCAATGTATAAAACCTCCTTGGTTGGACTTGGCGTCTAGCTGGTGCGCATGTTTTGCTTGGGTTTCATGCTCGTGGACTTTTTTATGACTCGTGAACATTATTTTTCCTCATGTTCAGCCAGCTTGTGAGCAGTATGATTTACTGGGTATCGACCTCGTGAGATGATCACGCACTCACATGTCACTATCCACATAGTCACGTTGGGCAAAGGCACCTAAGATGATTACCACCAATGCTGGGAGGCCTATGGAGTAGAAGAAAAAAGGTTATACGATAGATAGACAAATAAAACAAATTGTGTTACTCCCCGTATTCCTCGCCTATGACCACACAATAGACTCATCAGCATGGTGTGATCAAATCTACTACACGCATGTGCCATGGTGGGGTGCCACATTACTGTAATGTAATGATACGTGTTTCAGAGACCATGGGTTTTACTGGACATTGCTATAATCTAATGAGCATCAACTTCATAATTTTTCAGTCACTAACGAAGTATAACACCTGATTATGAAATAAAAGATGTCAATGTTGCGTTAACTTCTATGTTTTAACGGAATGGTTTCATAATGTTTAACTACTTTATAATTAATGCGAATTTTATATACAAATTTTACAAACCCCTCTTAAAATGAGGACAAAAATACAAATGGAAATTACAAAGGGACATATTAAACGCTAAATATCTTTAAAAAAACAATGCTTTGATTATTCATACAGTTGGATAAAGAGAGAAACGGAAAGAACAATACAAATTGTATTTCCACCTTCCTCTATGTCCTTGTTCTCAACATAAAAGACATACAAGAAATTATGTTCCAAAACCTAACCCTTTCCTCGTGTTTGTATCTGCCATACCTTGGCGCTGTTTCTGTATCGTCTGCCGTAGTTGTATATGTACAAAAAGAAATAGGAAGCTACATAACATTAAAATGTCATAATAAGTACAAACCTTCGGATTTAAAGAACCATCGATGGGGAAAAAATATGAAAATGAATGTTTACAAACACTCTCTCACACGTACAGAAAACCAACAAGTTAAAATCCAACAAACATATCGTCGGTCGCATTACGAACCGGCGAATGTTCGAATTTGGGTCAATTTTTCAAAATTCACTTTTTTCCATTTTTTGAATGTCCATACCAAACTCTATCTATCCCCAAAATATCAAATCGCAAAATTCACGAAAACATGTATTTTTGGTAGTGACGAATTTTCAAAATGTCCAAATGCTGCAATTTGTGACATATTACGAACCGGCAAATGTTCGTATTCGCCGGTTCGTAAAATCCCTGTTCAGACGGAACACACGTGAGGTATGTGGGGCGAATCGAGGAGCTTGCGAGGCCGCGAGCAAGGGCTCGTCATCACCATCAGTCCCATGCACTCGGAATTGTGCTGGTATGTAACTACTAGGTGCATTTTGTTGCTCATTTGTTATTTAATCTTCTGTTTAAAAATAAAAGTAATGATAATCGGGGCAGGTTAATGTGTAATCATAAAATGTTACATCAGAGAAGTAGAATTGCTCGACATTATCATGTAAAAGTAGCTTTCCTGTGTATTTCATTTCCTTGTAGATCCTACGGCTACACAGTCGTACACCTAGCCACCATTTTGTCGAAGGGGGTCCTTGATTATTCTTGGTCAGAGATAAAGCAATCCTCCCATACAACCCGGATGCATTTTTTTTAAACTAAAGCATAGTAGAATCTATAAACTGAAAAAAAAATATCGTGTAGCAATTGCATATACCCAGGTAGAACTGAAAATAGGCCCAAAGTAATAAATGATTATCATTGTTTTCAAAGATTCATGTTGTTGCATTTAAAAAAAAAATGTATTTAGGCCCTAAGTAAGAATGAAATTGCATGATGAGACTGTTTAGCGTCAGTGTTAAGTCAGTTATAGTTACATATAGCTTCCTTAAGCATGCAAGAATAGCTACTCTGGCCTTTACTGTCTAACTAAAATCCTGCATAAACAGTAAATTTATAGGCTAGATCGAGGTTGTATTCACCGGTACGTTACCGAAGGTACTTATTTTGATTACCGGGACAGATATCAATGAACTTTCAGAAAAATTAAACGAAGTTGATTACCGGTACTCACAGTTTTTTTTAAACACTCATGTACAAGTATAAGCCTATATCCAGGGATTTTTATTCTATATAAGTTAACGCGGTATCCTATTTGTGCCCTGATAACACTGACATGATTTTCCTTATTTATATCTTGGGGATAATTCTAGGAGCAGCAGGCCACTACAAGCAGGAGCCGAGTCCCCACAAACAAAGGCAGCACCGCTATCATTACAACTGTAGCAGCTAGCATCCCAGGAACATCAGCAGCACCTCTCGGTGCAGGAGCAGCATTAGCAGAGCCTGTAAAGTGCAACTGTAGCAGCTGAACTTCTCCATACAATTGTAGTTGCGAAGCCTCTATGTACTACAGTAGGCCTACCGACAGTACTATTGCAACAGAGCATCTACGTATGCTACCGTAAAACTCTACATTTGTAGCAGCATGATCCTAACTTACAACTGTAGCAGCTGAGCCTTTCAGACTGTAGCAGCAGAGCCTCTACGTACAACCGCAGGGAGTAGTGGTGATGAAGATGTTTTTCCTTCTGCCTATAATGGTAAGTTTGATTCGTAACAAGTGATTATGGTACCGGTACTTGTGGACCATAAAGTGTACCGGGAACCAGGTATTCACAAACATTTCTCAGTTTACGGTGAATGGGATAGGCCTAGGTCATTTATTACTTTCAGTGGAATAGCTAGATGATTGAACAATACGATGTCATTTGACAGAAATCACTGTTTTGATATCTGGGATGTAATGTAGTCATACCTTTTCTGTAATGTCGATCTTATCTAACTCTACTGTCAAGTATCTTATGCAGATATTAACCTGGTGAGGACAGGCTCATGTTGATATTACAAGCTCTTCCCTAGGCACCTGCTTGAGCATACTTGGGGCAAGTTTCTAATGGCCGTACTGTAATTATTTCATACATGTATATCAATGTTGACTGCTACTCAATGTATTAAAAGAGAAAAAAAGCAAGCACTACACTTCTGTGTATAAGATTGTTAGGTTTTTATGTGAAAGACATCACATTTCTAATCAAAGAATGTGTAGCAGTTATCATTATTTACCTTTGCCAACCCCAAGGTGTAAAAGCTCGACCAATAGCACCTGAATTACTATGCCCTTCAGAGATCAGCAGACTTTGATGACAATTTATTTTGCATTTCAAATAGGTATGCTGGCTGTAGCTATTTTCATTTTGTCTCACAAAATGTCGTATAGGTGATTGCCTGTAAAGAATTTCCTTATGTTACTTTGTTTTTTCTTCTGAAATTGTGCTTTAGCTCTAAGAAATACTCTTCTTCACATTTTTCAAACCTGCAGGTACTTGTAATGTTTTATCACATAGTGTATGACACAACTGTCAAATTTCTCACTGAAATTGTCCATACAATTTTTTTGTGTTTTTGAACCACCGTAGGCATAGATGTTCTTGTCAAGTGGAAGAGGGATGGTTCTATGAATCCTGTCAGCTCAAGTGACCTCTATCATGCTCAACGGACCAAACCGAAACAAGGTTCCTGCGTACATATGAGAAGTGAAAATGGCTGGTGGAAAGGGAGGGTGCTTCAAGTCTTCAACATGCCCATGGATGGACGTAGGATGTCAGATGACGAGGGCATTCCTCTTTCTGCCTGAGGTAATTTGAATACATAGTTACTGATTTGTTCTACATCAATAAGTTTATCAAGATATATTATGTCTTTTTTCATTTTAAAATGATATAGAGATTTGTATGCATAGTATCATGTACCAGTAGGTACAATGTACTTTCATTGCATTACCATTTCAATATAAATGTTCAATTCTGTGTAATGAATAAAACAAATGTCATAATTGCAGTTTGTAATGACTGTAGGATGCTGAAGACTGTTAGCTTTCCACTTCCTTTCTTTAAAAGTCTGATATTGATTATTACTTACAATTTATTATGTCAACGTCTCTTCTCGGTCCCAAAACAAAATCAATTACTGATAATTTGCTTTATGTGCATGTAATACACTGTAGATTCTAGTGTCCATGATATATGTTTGCAAGTATATCTAGTATAAATCTTGTTGATTCTACCCCCATCCCCTATGCCATCAGGATAGTCACATAATTTGTTTCATTGATGCATTGTTTACAACTTCCCCAGCAGTATCGTTACTTGCGACAGCAGTAGCAGAGCCTCAACGTCGATTTGTAACAGCTGAATCCCCAGAAACATCAGCAGCACCGCTTGAAGCAGCAGCAGCAGCAGCAGTGGAGCCTGTACATACAGCCCTAGCAGCTGAGCCTCTAAGTACGACAGCAGTGGTAGAGCCTCTACTTACAACTGTAGCAACTGAGCCTCTACTTACCACTGTAGCAGCAGAGCCTCTACTTGCAACTTTAGCATCTGCACTTCCAGGAACATTAGCAACACTGCTAGAAGCAGCAGCAGCAACAGAAGCAGAGCCTCTACAAACAACTGTGGTGTCCGCATTCTAAGAAACAGCGCAGCAATGTTACCTTTGAAACTGAAGGTAATTCAACTGGAGTTGAGAAGTTCAGGGCATTGTATAACTGTTGTTTGTATTTCTTGCATTATCTGTCTGTGTGGTGCAAATTCCTAAAAAAAAGCAATTATGAGCCAAAACTTCATTTTCCAATAACAAATGTAAAATAATTTAAACATGTGATAAATACTTTGATTATCTTTTTTTTTCTTTTATCCTTCACTCTTGTAAGAAAAAGTTTGTGGCAGGCAACCTGTAAAATTTAAAGAAAATAGTTTGTCTTCTGCAAACAATAGTTAAAAAAAAGTAAATGAAGTAACAATTATTCAACCAGACTTGGCAGTTTCATCAAACTATGTATTTGTTTTCCTTGCATTAGGTGTACCTGATTTCAATTTGAAAGCAGACTAAGTCATCCACTCTTATTTCAGATTACAAAGAATACTGAACCTTGCTGGATGATGGAAAACTGTTAAATCTCGAGAAAGCAATGTCCCTGTCAGACATTGAAGAACTGATTTTGATGGTAACCGGACACAGGAAAGCAATAGAAAACTGTTTGTGAAGTGTAATGGAAGTACAGCATATTCATATGCTGTATGTATTCTATACTGCCCTCTATCTAGTCTTGTCGGTATACATCTGGTTGTATTTACATTATTATATGTAGTGCACTGTTGACCAACTTTCCTAAAATAAAGACCATTTAGGCAAACTATTGTACATGTTTCTTGTAAGGAAAGGAAAGGGAATTATTGGTGAATTTCTTGCTCATAATGCCTTGTACAAATATAGACTTGATGCATGATCAAGTTTGTAATACTTTCTGGTAATTATTTTATCTTCAGTGTTACATATTTGCTACATGCTTTCAATAATTTCAACACAGTTTCACACAAATCGACCAATTTTTATCACTTCGGGAGGACCTTATTCAAATATAAAAGAAACAATAGAAATAAAGTGTAGTGTTCCAGTATGTATTCCATTTATTGTCTCTTCATTGCAAATTTGGAAACTACTGCCATTGAGGCTTTTGAGGGAGTGGAAGATAGATGTCAGTGCAAAGCCAGAAGATTTTCATGTGGAAGAATATGTAGGTACTGACATCAGTTCTATTCCTGATAGATCTTCAGTTGTCATGAAAAAATTCATGGAATCTAAAACAGAATTGTCAAAAAAAAAAAAGCTGAACAGTGGGGAAGCCTACAAAAAGTCAGAAATATTTGTAGATGGTAGAATACATTTTAACCATCAAAGATGTGATTTAACACGTAACCATAAATCTTTTGGCTATGATTGCCTCAGTGAAAATGGCAGAATGTCTATCAGACAATATTATCATGCCTTGAAAATTCTGGTCCTAGAAAGAGAATGGCTAGCCAGACATGTTATTAACATGTTGTCCCCCATCCTAAGGACAGCAAAAAGAGGCAAATGACGTACACTACTCTCCTCCCACCAGTCCAGTAGTTGGCAGACTGTTAAAGTTTGTAGACTCGTGTTTATAAACACATTGGGTATCACTTTCATTAATTCAACCCTGGGCAAAATTACCTTGTGAAGTGTGAGGAGAATGGTACACTTGATCATGTTATTGCACTATTTGTAACTAACACGGGTACTACAGTAATACATTAAAGTCAAGGAAATGCAGAACTTCTCACCAATTTACAGGTCAGATTACCTCGTGAAGTGTTGGGAGAATTTTGTATTTTGTACATGTTATTGCAACACTTTTATAGTGGTCAGAACACAATTCTGAAATGCAACAAATGCCTAACTTGTCATTCCAAGTGAGATTACATAGTGAAGTATCATGGAGAATGTCACATTTATTTTGTATCAATTGTAATATAATGTATTGTAATAATAGTGTGCAATGTAATTATTGTGAGCTGTCGAAAATGCAAAAAAAAAAAATCACTCTCTGAATTTACAGGTTATATCTGGAAGTTTGAGGAGAATGCTTTGTTTTGTAGTTACTGTATGTAATTATGAACACACATGTGGAATGGTGCATTTTGAATTAATAAAATGCAGAATTCTTCACAAACTTGGGGACTGCTGGTGAATAGAAAACAAAAAAAAAGAACAAAAGAATAGAAAAAAGAGGAGTGAGAGAGACACACATACCTAGAATTGGGAGAACAAGGTGATTATGACTGCTTTGTAAGAGGGTATGTGTGTGTGTGTGTGTTTGTTCGAGTGTGTGTACTGGTATGTGCATGTATAGTGTGTGTTTGTGTATGTTTGTGTTTGCATGGCCGTAATTATATTCTCTCAATAATGAATTTACACTTTTTTATAGACAGTGACTACCAGGCGCACTTTTAGTACTGGTACTCATCCAGTAATCAATAAAAACCCATTGCACAGTTTTGATAACATTACTGGCATCAACAATTAATGTGTCGGAAAGTAGGTTGTGTGTGTGGGTTCGAGTGTGTTTACTGGTATATGTGCGTGTATGTGTGTTTGTGTATGTTTGTGTTTGTATGGGTGTAATTATATCCTCCCAATACTGATATTGACTTAACACTTGTAATATTTATAGATATGACAGGGCTGCCAACATTTGAAACTACTTGTAGTTGAGAGTGAGACTGCCATAGGCCAATGCTATGATTTAGGAGGCAAAATGAGTGAGATCAATAGAAATGCATGCAAATGAAATAAAGTTTTAGAGTGAGAAAGGACCAAAATGAGTGAGTCTCACTCTCGATGAGTGAGAGTTGGCAGCCCTGCAGTGACTACCAGGCACACTTTAATAGAACGGTACTCATCCACTCAAAAACCCACTGCACAGTTTGATAACATTACTCGAATCAACAATTGATGTGTAAAAGTACAGGTAGGTTGTATAGTTTTAGAAAATAACTGTGGTGTTTGTTACACTTTCCTAATATCCATGATTATGATACAAGTAACATGAATGAACATGAATGAACATGAATGTATTACAATCCCACTACCTAGAGCGGCGAATGTATACATTACACTGTGCGCGTACCACCTAAGCGTGTGGAATGTGTGATGATACGCGCCATTTTATGCTACATTTGCCGGTTCGTAATGCGCACTCGCTACGTCCACACGTATTGAGCATGGGCTTTACGAACCGGCAAATGTAAACATTTGCCGGTTCGTAATGCCCTCTCTTTAGTACACGATATACGTAAAACGCTGAAATGGGGGGTTTTACGAACCGGCAAACGCACTTTGCATCACTACCACAGAGCCCCAGGTGCTGCTACAAAATAATATTTAGTATCAAACAAAGCAGAAAATTCCGCTTTCATCACTCTCTTAATATTATCATCAATGTGAGGTTATAAGACACGTTTTTATACGTTTAAAGAAGTCCCGATTCTTTAAACGCGATTATCTCGTAATCGTGTTTCCGCGCAAATTCGAACATTCGCCGGTTCGTAATGCGACCGACGATATAGAAAGATTGAAATGTATAGAAAGCGGGAGAGAGAGAGAGAGAGAGAGAAAGAGAATGAGAAAGAAATGTTTGATTATCAAAGAAAGAAGGAATTTACCCCAAGCGATCAGAGATGATTTCTTCATGAAACCAGGAATCTTGCAATTGATCACGCGCACGAAGAGGAGGTACATATTAACTCCCTCAACGCCCATCCAGGTCAGGCTAGTCAGGACGAAGTAATGAAGCAGCGCTGCCGCCAAAATGCACAACCAGAAGGAGCTGTCCTGGTCGACTTTGTATTCGAGCTCATCGAAGGTCGCGACGACGAAAAAGGTAAGGTAAAGGAAAAGGAGGGAAGCTGATAAGTTCAGCAAGATCTGATTTGGTTGTTTCTGCCGCAACTTTCTGCAGGGGAATCAAGTATAAAGCGCACAGTGGAGTTGAATATTAGGTTAAATACCCTGCCATGTCTGTTTGTTTCTTTATTAGCAGAACAAGCATTGTCACACCCATGCTGCCTCCATTAGCTTAATCACTATTAACATGATTTAAGATTTGGCAAAAAAATGGAACCAATAGAACTATTTTCAATCTGTGCTGTATGCCACAAGGAGTTGATTTCTTACCTTTGTCGATTAATGCTGGATATTCTTTAAAAATATAAGCTTAGGTAAGTTGAGGATGTGAAATTACTTTGCTCATTGATATTACAAACAAAGGATGAAAATGGATCAGTGGGAATAAAATGTTGAAAAGAAAATGACTGACACAACAATGCTACATCAGCTACATTTTAGGGATATAACGACCGCATATGCCTCAAAATACTTGTAAAGTCCTGATCAGTCGTGTACAGTCAACATGGCAAAAAATAACCTGTCTTACTGTACTATTACAGATATATTATGTAGGAACTGTTTAAGATATTAAGATTCCATCTGGCGTTTCCATTCATAACTTTGCACATGACGTTGTACAGTGACAGTCTGTGAACTTAAAACTCTGCTACCAAATGCACAAAACTTACGGAAAAAATCCATAGATGATCATGGTCAACACTAGGCTGGTTACAGACAGACCGCATCCGACGTAACTCAACACCTTGCCCACTTTGATTCTACTGGAGTCGTTGGTAGAATCATCCTTTCTACGAAAATTCTGGAATATAAAGTGTATGAGATTTCAAGGAATCAACTCGACGGCGATATGTTATTATGCCGTTGTTTTACGTTTAATGTCCCAAAGCACGGAAGTGAGACACATTTCAATTTCGAAACAGAAACTAATGACACGAAGTAATTGGCACGTGAACGTGATCGTATCAAAGTACATGTACGTGATGTTTCTATTTTTCTCTCTTTTTGGGATGTACACGTATGTCAGTACACCATCTAAGGCCGTATAACATAGCATCGCTCTTTGTCGCGTAATTCTGTTATTGTACTTTTACATTAGGCTTGTGAAATGAAAGCAGCCCAAACGTCTTTAAAATCGGGGAGTTTAAATGTCAGTATCACCATATATTAAAAAAGGTCATTTTCATTTTAAAAAAAGTCAATCTCCTTTGACACGGAATTCAGTTATTCTTATTTTCTATTAGGTTTGTAAATTGAAAGCAGCTCAATTATCTCCTATAAATCGGGGCGTTAGGTCAGTAAATCATCAGTATTATAAAAAACGTTTTGATAGGTAAAATATCCTCGATTTTTTTCCAGGACTTAGTTCAACCGTAATTAATGTAGTAAAGATATGACCTTGGTTGTAAAGCGTTAAACAGGTGTTTTTTTTCCTTTTTTCAAGAGTCTCTTTAACTCTTTATTTGTCATGGTGTAAACGACCTGCGCGCCATAATCTTCTGATACAGCAACGTAGTTATGCTTTGGGAAAACATTCCGTTTTTCAAATGTGTATAACTTTTAAAGATTTTTGTTACTTTTGAAATCTAATGCATAAACTTGTAGAGAAAACATACGGCTTTGCCTTGATGTAAATTGAATGTCACATCTACAGTTGTTTTTCTTTCAAATGGCCAGTAGCTATACATTATTCTAGAGACATTACTTTGCGCACACAAAACATTCAACGACAGAAACCTTAAGTGTATTTGCAAATCCAGTAGGGAACACCGACTGATAGTCAGTCACAGCAGGAAATAATAACAAGCTACAATTGGCAGGAATGGAATCGCCAGAAATGCTTCTATTGCACTGTGGCATGTGGAGACTTATCGATCGGTTTGGGCGAGTTTATGGGTTTGAGCAAAGTATGCAAACTTGGCACGCCGTCGACTGAATCGGACGTCCGAACGTGGCGCATACAGAGTTAAAAATTAGAAGCACACGGGGAGATCAAACCTCCGCCAAGGATAGGTCCGCAGCCTTGAAACTGTGGGCACTGCCAAAATAAACTTATTATTTTATCGATTGTGAACAGAGAGGTTTTCTCCCGCTAAACAATTTCGATTGAATAAAAAAACAAAAAAACAAAAACAAAACAGGAGTTATTTCATTGTACTATTGCATACCTTGCCATAAACATACACTTGTAAATAGTCACTTCTTTTCCACGAATCAGTAGGCACAAATCATTTTAAGAACCATACAAACAGTTGCACCGTCTTCATTTTTACAAGTTTTGTTTTTGATCGATAGCATGTGAACTTCAAAGACATGTGATTTGAAGGCATTAGGCCCTACATGATACAACAAGAAGACTACATTAGCCTACCTACAGTCAACCGAGTTCTCCATTTATGTCAGAAAAAAACAAAGAAACAAAACAACAAAAAGTTAGCAAAAGCAGAAGATTCCTTGACGTAGGTTACACCGCAGGTAAATTATTCATACACTTGATATGGAATAAAGTAAAAATTTGACATAAGTATCCAACTCGCCATGATGACGGCAAAGTTGGTGGTATGGTTGCATTCGCAGACAAGTCTCGCATCGTCACTGGCCGACACCAGCTCACACCCAAAGTTGGACCAATTCCCGCGCCCGTCGGCCGCGCTGAAGTTCCAAAAGACACACTCTGGGTTCGTGATATTGATCTCGTCACTACTTTCCTTTAATATGATGCATATGAAAAACGAATGTAAATAGACAGACAGTTGTTATTACCCCAGATACGACTTTAATTACGTGAAGACTGCATGGATACATCACCTCAATTGGCTTTTCAGACTTTTTGAGGAGAAATGCAACACAGGTTTCAAATAAACTGTATGTATTTGTTGATAATACACAATGCATAATGTCATCCCTGATAATGTATAGGTATAATCATATTCTAATCATTTATTATTCATGAAAGTAAACAAAAAAAAAACGGTAATTGTTTCAATTAAAGTTAAGATTAGGACTGAATTGCTACAGTTTCCCGTATTCTTGTAGAAGAGGAATGAATGATTGTGATCTCCTATCGCTTTTCTCTCTTTTTTTTTCTTTAATTCTATTAATGGCGAGGAAGATCCTCATCGTTGAACCAACCTGAAGCTGTTTGAAAGCACTTCTGACGTGAGTTGTAAAATTTCTCCCCCACGAATCCTTGATGGTGACTGAAACAATGTGGGTGTTTGGGATGACCCACTGCGTAGGAGAATCTACGTCTTCCTTTATACTGGGACCACCAAACAATGTAGGCTCCATGACTGCAAAGGCGACCCGGAAGCGATTGGACGCAGAATAGTTGATCGACCAATTGGTCGATTCAAGAGGTTTAATGCGAACGTCAACACTGATGAAACTTACATTGCCAGATTTGTCGTCGACGGTGGGATTAGTACTGTCGTTTTTACTAATAGCTTTGAATTCCATTCCAGCAATTAGCGACTCCTGGGAAATTGTCTGCACCTAGGGAAAACAACCTTTCGGATGAACAAAGAAGCAGACAAGTGGAAATCAATTACATACAAAATAATTATGATATACTACTAATAACAAGTTCTTATTTTGCCAGGGTAGCCTCTTCAGTGTTGCCACTGCTGTAATAGAGGCCCTGCCATTATAACTTCTTAAGGAATGCCCGGACGGGTACCCATTTGTACACCTGGGTAAACAGGGACAAGGTAGGTAAAAACATCTTGTCCAAGGACGTTAGCACTGGACGGGAATCAAACTCTGGTCGTCCGAATAGGAGTCCGGAGTCTTATCTATAATTATGCTACAGCGCCCCCGATGATTGTCAACGCTTACATCAAAGAATCCTGTGCAAGGGTCAGCTCGTAACTCACGGTTTCTTCTTTGACCTCAAAACGTAACTACTAACCTGGACCCTCACATTCGGTCTGACGGTTTTGAAAGAACCATCTCCTCCTGTTATATTGACGATCAAAAGTTGGTCTTCCAGTACCCTTATCACTGTAGAAGACGAACCGTTTTCTTTCTGGGCATCCACGTGTTTGTTTCTGTCGATGTTTGTGAGACTACCAATGATTGTCAAAGCATACTTCGTCACCTTCAGCAGAAAAAAAAAGCACAATGAATAGAAATCAAACGAAAAACAGGAAGTTACAGTTACGCTAAGGGATTTTACGTAAGTGTGTGTGTGTGTCTGTGTGCGTGTGTGTGTGCGTGCATATGCGCGTGTGTGTGTGTGTTTATTCAATTCAACTCATTTATTTTCATTCTTCTTTTTCCAACAAAACATAACACAAGATAAATCAGGAATTACATCATAAACAAAAACATTTGCCTTTGCAATAGATAAATGATACCGATAAACATACGAGCGCATACTGGCAAAAAACAAACAAAAAATAATACAAAGTCATACTTCAGTTGAAAAAAAAAATATTGAGAGGTCCACTAAAAAGCAAAGCTTGTATATTGTGAACCACTCATAAAACTTATGAATTACTTATTTAAAAACACTTGTCACAACGAGACATGAAACTCGTCACACTGACGAGTTAGGTGATACGCCTGGGGTCATCAGATGTCGGTCATCTGTTATCGACAAAGAAAAGAATGTGATATAGGCACTTTGAAGTTATATTGAGCGTGCATGCAAAACGGTTTCTCTAACCACTCCGCCACGAGACATCCACGGAAACGGTAAGGCAAAAAAAAATGTTTAGATATTTACAGGGGGAAAAAGTCAATGCCCACTCAACAATCGTGGCCGCGTGAACATGTATTGCATTGCTAGAAGGAAATGCGGCCTTGTAACGACTGAGGTCGCTGTGCCATTTCTGGCAATTTCGGAAAAATACGTCCCGCACACATAAAACCTATAATCGGCTGATTTTGATACCTTGCCTTTAATCACAATTTTCAGTTTGATGACGTCATCAAAGTACAAAACAATGACATGGACTTGAAAGACAATTGCTCAAAGTACAACACCTCCGTTGTCGTCATTACATACTATGATCGGTTTGACAGAGTCAGGATGCAACATTTTGCAGCAGTCGAAGTAATGTGGTCTCCAACACAAAACAGAGGGATATTGTGTGTTAGTGTGTGTGTGTGTGTTTGTATAGGTGCGTTTATATACGAACGTAATTTCTACATGGACGAATGTGTAATACACCATTGAAGAAAAAAAAAGTAAAATAGCTAGGTATTTTGTTTCGTGATCTTGTGGGGTTCGAACCCGCACGAGTGCAACCTCACGTCTCTGAGACGGCGCCTTTAACCACTCGGCCATACGTCTCGACGAGAAAATATGAGGAACGTAAACTTATGTATGTGAAAGATGAATCAGGAATCGATTCGTCCACATTCCATTCTCATTTTCAGTTTTAAACTGCAAAATTGTCAACCTCATGAGAAGATTTCAAAGAACAAAATGCATGATTACTGCAGCTTATTGTCTCAGCTACAACATACTTAAATTTCAGAGGAAATGAAGCAAAATCAGCTGAGATAAAGGTGCTTAAACGTTGTCAAGTCAATGCATGGTTTTAAAAAAAATCACCTCCCATGGACATAACACGTAAACTTGTCCGATTTTGCATCTTTACTTTTAATCACAATTTAAAGTATGATGACGTCATCAAATTTCAAAACCATGACATGGACTTGAAAGGCAAATGTTTAAAGTACAACATGTGTGAATTTGGGATAATATTGAGCTTAAACAACAGAGATACGAGCAAATGAATGTCAGAAACAGTACCTCAAAAAAATCAATTCCACTTTTTTTATTCAAAGTGACGATATGATCACGTCATCGCGTTTGCCTGGCAATATTGATACTTGGAATGTTATTTACAATTCATATGCTTTTGTAATATGCAATAGAAATATCGGGTCAACGGACGATTTAAAGAGCTATGGCGAAATAAACAAAGACATGTTTTTTCACTATATTTGCAGAAAGACGCGCGCGCGGAATTTCAACTTTGACGCCAGTGCATTCCTTTGTTATAGGTCAACATCGATCGGAAATTAGTGGATATTGTTACTCAAAGTATCAGGAATTCAAATCAGTCAAAAAAATTGCATTTTCATGTTGGTTACGCCCTCTGCGCGAGAAATTGCGCGGACGGACGCGCACGCGAGAAAATGTTTGAAACGCTTAAAATTGTCTGAAACTTCGAGATTTCCCATTGGGAAGTCGTTTTGAGCCTTTTAAAATTTTGACGCGCGCGAACGCGCGCGTAATGAAGACCTGGGTAACTAGCGTTAAAAAGTAAGATAGAGCGTGACCTAAACTTTATGTCCACCGAAAATGATGCAGAAATGACATCTAGTTATGAAGTTATGATCGATCATGTGACAAGGTCCGAAAATCACAAAATGGCGCCTAAATGACGTCATAGATATGTTACTGTCATGAAAACCTTATTGTGTGGCTAGATATTGTTATGAGACATGTTGACTGAAAATTTCATGTCATTCCGTAATGTCATTGTTGAGATATTGACGACACAAAATTGTCCAGAAAGAAAGAAGAATAAACGAGATATGAAACTCGTCACGCTGACGAGTTAGGTGATACGCTTGGGGTCATCAGGTGTCGGACATCTGTGATCGACAAAGAAAAGAATGTGATATAGGCACCTTGAAGTTATATTGAGCGTGCATGCAAAACCGTTTTTCTAACCACTCGGCCACGGGACATCCCCGGAAATGGTAAGGCAAAAAAGAAATGTATAGATATTACAGGGGGAAAAAGTCAATGCCCACTCAACAATCGTAGCCGCGTGAACATGTATTGCATTGCTAGACGGAAATGCGGCCTTGTAACGACTGATGTCGCTATGCCATTTCTGGCAACTTGGGAAAAATACGCGCCGTAGACATAAAGCCTATAATCGGCTGGTTTTGATACCTTGCCTTTACTCACAATTTTCAGTGTGATGACGTCATCAAAGTACAAAACAATGACATGGTCTTGAAAGACAATTGTTCAAAGTACAACACCTCAGTCGTCGTCATTACATACTATGATCGGTTTGACAAAGTCAGCCTGCAAAATTTTGCAGCAGTCGAAGCAATGTGGTCTCTAACACAAAAAAAAAGAGGGATATGGTGTGTGTCTGTGTGTGTGTGTATAGGTGCGTTTATATACGAACGTGATTTCTACATGGACGAATATGTAATACAAAATTGAAGAAAAAAGTAAAATAGCAAAGTATTTTGTTTCGTGATCTTGTGGGGTTCGAACCCGCAACCTCACGTCTCTGAGACGTCGCCTTTAACCACTCGGCCATACGTCTCGGCGAGAAAATATGAGGAGCGTAAACTTATGTATGTGAAAGATGAATCGGGAATCGTTTTGTCCACATTCCATTCTCATTTTCAGTTTTAAACTGCAAAATTGTCAACCTGATAATGAGATTTCAAAAAATAAAATGCATGATTACTGAAGCTTATTGTCTCAGCTACAACATACTTAAGTTTCAGAGGAAATGAAGCAAAATCAGCTGAGATAAAGGTGCTTAAACGTTGTCAAGTCAATGCATGGTTTAAAAAAAAAATCACCTCCCATAGACATAACACGTAAACTTGTCCGATTTTGCATCTTTACCTTTAATCACAATTAAAGGTCTGATGACGTCATCAAATTTCAAAACCATGACATGGACTTGAAAGACAAATGTTTAAAGTACAACATATCTGAATTTGGGATAATATTGAGCTTAAACAACAGAGATACGAGCAAATGAATGTCAGAAACAGTACCTCAAAAAAATTAATTCCACTTTTTTGATCTCAGATGATGATATGATGACGTCATAATGTATTTAGGGAAATATTGATACTTGAAACGTTATTTTCAATTCATATGCTTTTGTAATATGCAATAAAAATATAGGGTCAACGGACGATTTAAAGAGCTATGGCAAAATAAACAAAGACATGTTTTTTCACTATATTTTCAAAAAGGCGCGCGCCCGAAATTGGAACTTTGACGCAAGTGCATTGCTTTGTTATTTGTCAGAATCGATCAGAAATCAATGGATATTGTTACTCAAAGTATCAGGAATCCAAATCAGTCAAAAAAAGTGTATTTTCATGTTGCTGACGCGCTGTGCGCGCGAAATTGCGCGGACGGACGCGCACGCAAGAAATTGTTTGAAACGCTTAAAATTGTCTGAAACTTCGAGATTTCCCATTGGGAAGTCGTTTTGAGCCTTTAAAAATTTTGACGCGCTTTTTCGCGCGCTTAATGATGACCTTGGTAACTGGCGTCAAAAAGTATGATAGAGCGTGACCTGAACTTTATGTCCACCGAAAATGATACAGAAATGACCTTCAGTTATGAAGTTATGATCGATCATGTAACGCGGTCCGAAAATCACAAAATGGCGCCTAGATGACGTCATAGATATGTTACTGTCATGAAAACCTTATTGTGGCTAGATTTTGTCATGAGACATGTTGACTGAAAATGTCATGTTATTCCGTAATGTCATTCTTGAGATATTGACGACACAAAATTGTCCAGAAAGAAAGAAGAATAAAAAAAAATAAAGAGAGATTTTGACAATTACAATAGGTGATACGCTGATAGCGTATCACCTAAAAAAAAAAAATAAAGAGAGATTTTGACAATCACAATAGGTGATACGCTGATAGCGTATCACCTAAATATGATATACGACAGGACGGGTCAAAACAGGAGAATCACAACAACATAACACAACTAGCCAGAAAAGATGAAAAGAATGGATGGAAAGAAAGAAAAAGAGAGAATAAGAAAATGCCTACACGCTGAACAAGGGAAATGGAACAGGGGATGGTAGAGAATGTGCTCTATATAGTTGATGCTGCATACAGCTGTGCAATGTGTGTGTTTGTGCAGTGTGTGTGTTTGTGGAATGGTAAATACCGTGTACAAAGAAAATATTGTGTATCAAGTTTACGCTGATGGGGGACTGCGAATGATACATTTTAAGATGTTTGTTAAAATGCAACGTATTACACTGTAGGTGGTTGAAAAGTTTATTGTACGATTAAAATAAATCTGGATTGAAAATTTGTTTTGATTACTGTTTTCAATCAGCAAGAGGAAGGTTTTCTTTTTATGTGATTATAAGTGGTCTAGATGACGCTGGAAATCCAATACCATCTTTTTTTTTTATAGAAATGGTTAGGACATGGCAGGAAATGGATAAATGTAAGAATTTTGAGGATGAATTGATGAACCTAGCGATATTTAATGATATAGAATATGTGTATAAAGGGACAAATTATTTTTTCATGATTTATATGAAAAAAAAAGAGTATCCATGCATGATATACACCACATTAGATTTACAAAGAGGCTTTATCAAACCCACTGTGCATTTTCAAAATTTAGGTACTAAGGGAAATTTTGTACATAAGATAAATGATATTGGTCAGGATAGTTTGGTTTGTCTTTTTTTTTTCTTAGATTTAGATTCAGAGTTCATTGCAAACTGTATAACATCCACTGGTTTTTATATAACACCTTTTCATTAAATTGATTTAATCTTAATTCGACTAGAAAATATAGTGTGGCAAACCAGCTAATTCGAGGTATCAATAATTGAACACAGAAAAAAAAAATATGGTAGTGTAACATATTAGCACTGGATGATTGTATTTTAGCATTCTATAACATGATACCCATTCAAGTTGAATTATATACGCAATACATAACTTTGTCAAACGCTAGATTTGGACATATCTAAAATGGCGCCCTATAGAGTCACTGAACTTGATTCTTCATACACTTCAGAGTTATTTTTACATTGAAAATAACACGTTAGATATATGGGTAGCACGCCTCTCTCAACAGCGTTCTGGAGTGACGTATCTTGTGTTGAGAACGAAGCGGTCCGAAAGGTTTGGATATTTTCCTCATTGTTAAAATAGAAGGTATTACCTCAGGATCTGAACACTGAAGAGCAGCGACCTTTTCTAGGACTTGCGCAACTGTAGCTATCCCTTTGGAAGAAACATTTTTTTCCAAGAGATCAATCAATTTGGATAGAGTCCCGCACACAGTAGATTGTGAAATGTCAATCTGTTTGGGAGACAATCAAAACATTTAACGGAAAACATCTTCAAGTTCACCCCATATACATAATGTAGTGAGCTAATGCGGCAATATAATTTGTACACATCAGTTGAAGTTTGAAAAAAAAATGGACAATCCGTTCAAAATTTATGAATTCCTGACTTTCTGTGCAGTCACTGCTGGATGAGAAGACTACCGCAGTTGATGATGTCATATGCCTACAACAAAAAATAAGGATATATAAAGGGAATTCCTCAAATTTTATTTATTTTTTGTTTTTTGGTTGAAAATACATGTAAGTACACATCCCCTCAACTTGTAACTTTAATACTCCCCCTGCCTTCTGAAAGATACAAGTCTTGTGCTCTTTTGTTATGCGAGAAAAGTTCTTTTTCATCTCCTTTACATAGTTCTACACACATGACATCACAAGCTGTAGTAGTCTTCACATCCAGCGACTACGGAAACGAAATTTCAAAAATGCATAACTTTTGAACGGATTGTCTGATTTTACTCAAAGTCTCACGCATGTGTACTACTAATATTGTTACATTCACTTAATCCACTTGTTTATGAAGGTGGACTTGTCCTTTGATTATTACAAGGTATTTGGAATGCAACCATTGCTCGTTATATGCTAAGGAGCGGATGGGGGTGTTTCGATTTACACTGAAAAGGACAAAACAAAACAATCATACCATTTCCTTGGGAGGTAACAATTATCAAAAAACATGTGTAGCCCCTTGGGCCACCTCCTTGATACAAAAAAACAAACAAACAAAAAAACAACACAAACATGCAAATCCCATGAGCAGAGAGAAACCAGTGAATGACAGATTTGCATTTTTGCATTAAAGTTGATGTATGTTGAACAGCAGATATCAACTATGTGCTATGACTTATATATATTATGTATGAATGTATATATATATATATATATATATATATATATATATATATATATGTGTGTGTGCGCGCGTGTGTGTGTGTGTGTGTGTGTGTGTGACTCTGCACCACAAAATCAACAAAAAGTCGCCAGACATGGATTTTAAATTAAGGGTAGATTCTGAAAGAGCAGACTCTAAGCTTTGAAATGATGTATAACTCAATTCAAAAGGACTCTCCAAACATATCTAAATAATTATTGAAAGGAAAGTCCACACTCTGGAAAAGTTTAAACTGAGAAAAGAGGCTTTGAAGTACAGGGTCTATTCAAGCGCTTAATCTTTACTAGGCCGTGCTACCTGTGCGTGAATGAGACAAAAAAGTAGGATACACCACGGTAGTAACAACAATGAAGGGATTATCATATTAAGCTGATTTTTTTTTTTTTTATTGTTGAGTTTTGTCTATGTACGCATCTCTCCATGATTACTTTCAGCTTTCAAACCAGTACCATTATCCTTTCAAAAGTTATTCGGGTTGAAAGTGAAGAGTGTGTAAAGGATTTTCAAGAATGGAAATGGATGGTCTATAAGACATACCTGATTACACTACTCTGCAAAAAAGAAAAAAAGAAAAAAAAAGGAAGTTGTAGAAAAACTGCTGAAAACCCACTTTCACATTCATTTCATGATTCCGAACTCGAGAGTAGGATAGAAGAAGGATTGCTCTTTCAGAAAATATGGAAAACTCAAAATTGACTTGGTTGACCCTTATCACCTTTTTTGAGTCCTCACGTAAAATTAAGCTGTGCAACTTTTTGTTGGTTTTGTGACGCACGGTCACAGATATAATTATATATTATGATAAACAAACTTCACTTCTCTTTCAGAGAAAAAACCTCTTGCCTGTACATCAAACCCAATTATTTGTTTGTTTTCTCTTGAAAAAAAAAATCGGACCTACGGAACAGCGAATTCAATTTGTGCCACATTTATCCTACAAATTGGTCTTCAAGATCTTACCGTCTATACATTTTGGAATTTGCCCTTTACATTCGATACAAATAACAAGAAGAGTATATCACCAGTCTTTCCATTTCAGCTTGTATTCCTTCTGTTATATTGTGCCACAATAAGTCTTACTCCTTCCACGTTAAAAAAAAAAACAACAAAACGTTATGAACCACGACGATTAAAGCCTTTATTTTGTCAATTTCATGCCTTGCTATTTGAACTCCTTGTATCAGAATGTCTTTATGTCCTCTGAAGTTTGATTTTTAACAAAAGAATTCCTAATGCCGTTTGAAGTTCGTTGTTTAAAAATGTCCTATTTTTTTTTTAATTAGATATTTATGTCCACCGTTTCAAATTTTCTCTGTCACTCGCATCTAACACAGGTTCTTTGCCCCTTTACGACAGCTAGTAGAAATAATATATGGGATATTCTCATTCCTCATTGTCGTCACTGTTCTTTTATAATAATTATATGCTAAACAAAAAAAAAAATCCCGTGACAAATAGTGGTAAAGGTAAGTAGTTGGTAAGTAAGTAGTTGGTAAAGGCGCGTATATTACGTGACTGTATTGATTTTAATGCTCAAGAGCAACAATTGTCATGAACTGAGAACAAATTGTTAATCATCCGATCCATTGCCCTTATCATGATATTAACACATGAACACGCATGACTTTCCAAATTACGTTAAAGGCAGTTTTCTAAATACCTGGTTTATAGCAGCAAGTTTTCCATCGGTGGACATGTCATCTTCGCTTGTTGAAAACAATTCTGGTCATGGAAAGAGAAAGCGTGCGTGGGAGATCGAAAGTACACAACCAACAGCGAATTTGTAATGTTTGGTCGTTATACCGTTACTTCAGAAGTACGTATGACAACATTTTTTTTTCTCACTTGGACACATTATGCTTGTAAAAAAGAAAATATAAACAAGACAAACAAAACCAGAGCTTGAGAAAAGGTTGCTTATAATTCTCTTCCTTTTTTTTTTTTTTTTTTTTGGGGGGGGGGTATTAGTTATTGACTGCCTTAACCTTTATTTATAAGAACTAAAAGTAAAATATCATAACGTTTCGGCATACCAGAAATATATTCATTCATTTATATCTGATTTCTCCACTGAAGTAAAAAAAAAAAAAAAAAAAAAAAAAAAAAAAAAAAAAAAAAAAAAAGAAATCATACTATGACAGTATAATCGTTTCGTTTTGATTATAAGTTTCTCTTGTTGAAGGTGGATAGCATACGTTTTCAAGTTTATCAAACAATTCATATCGCAAAAAGGCGGAATTCGACCAAAACCATGGATGCACGTCACCAACTCGACACCCGCTTGTCATACAGCCAGCGAGTATTGCAGTCCACGGGTTATGCAGCTCATGCACGAGTCTGCCCGCGAGCTGAAAACTAAGGCCCGACATCTCGAAGGTGATTTGAATTTAGACCATGTTTAAATTTAATCAAGTTAGTCAAGTTTTAGTCAATCCAAGCCTGAAGTAGGCGTACCTTTAACTTGTATACGCGATTTTTTTTTTTTTTTGGACGTCAGTCGGCGTACACAACCTGTCATGCATACTAACGCAGAAGAAATTTGCCTAAACTATTGTCTAAAGTTAAACCACCTTCAGGAATTTGGACGTAATGAGCAAGGTTAATGAGCTTAACATCAAGTAAAAATAGGCCTACGAACTACATGTATATGTTCCATCAGTTCGACAATGGGCAAATACAGCCCACCAGCTCGATATTCTTGGGTAAAAGAGATACACGAGACCGACCTCCCATCACCATTGATCACTGGGTCTTCTGTATATGCAGTGCCGGGTTTTATTTTTTATTTTGTTTCGTTGTTGTGTTTTTTTTTTTGACATGCCATAAAGTACCTGATAAAACGTTGAATGTAGGTGTGGTCCCTTTAGGAGATATTGCGGAATGGATAAAAAAAAAAACATCAATCATCATGTGGAATTCGAAATCATATATTATTTCAAATTTTATAAGCAAAGATTCAATATATAAAAACAACACTCTGCTCGAATTCACTGATATACCTGCATGAACATCCTTCCAAAACAAATTTTCAAATTCTACTTAATGCAGTTTCTTGGTAATGATTTGTCAAAATTCCTGTTCTTTACTGCGACTCCTAATAAATGTGAATCTATCTCAGTGCTTTGAATTTAAGACGAAAAAAAAAATGATCCCCTACAAAGCCAAATTTCATCACTTATTGAACGTGTTTGTTAAGTGTCCCATATACATGGATAAGGAGTTTCAACTGGAATTCCCTGAGCTTTGGAATTATAATCGTGACTCTTGGAGTGAGAAAAAAAAAATCTCTAATAAATTTTGGTGAAAAAGAAAACTTACCCTGCACATCTGTAAGTACTTCGAAATATATGACTGCTGTAAACCATTTACAAAGTACTCATACATCTCCCTCGAATTCTGAAATGTCCATAGACTTAATACGCGGGCCACCAGGTACTCGCACGGAACGGGTTAACTACAATTATCTTTTTCTTTCTGTACAATTTCATCCAAATGTGGTCATTGACCTGATAACTGTATCTTCCACTTTTCAAAATGCCATCACAAATCCTCCAAGTACATCCAACTTCTTTACGTCATAACCCTGCTTTTTGAAAATCGGTGGTATGCTTTTTTAATCAAATAATCATGTAATTGATGTAAAGATTTTCATTACACATCATCACACATTCATTTTTTAAAGATATCATTTGATTCCTGTTCAAATCTTCTAAATTTTGCAAACTTTCCAAATCTTGCCGCGCTTGAAAAGCACTGTAATACAACATCGCTACACTTTCAAAATGCTACATTTCATAATCACAGTTACACATGGCCTATAACCCCCAAAATTTTTGATACATTTAGACCAAAATTACATGCATCACTTCTTAAACTAACAAATTCTTGATCTGACGCCATCTAATTGACTGAGCCAACTCAAGGTCAAAGGCCAGTAATGCTTCATTTAATATCTTCTTGCATAAATTACGTCGCCCGTATATTATGCACAATTGATTTAGACTATGCTACGTAGATCATACCTTTATCATAAAATAGTGTTTTCTTGTCTTCTTGGTCAGATTGGATCTTGGCTATATAAATTTGGGTCATGGCCACAAAATATTTATTTGTGGATCAAACACATTGCGGAATATGTCGGTCTTGACAAGTTCCTAACCCATTTTTTTTTCCTTCCATTCATATCCCAAGTAGGGTATTTTTATGGTTTGCTTCCTTTCATTACACGTTGCTTCTCTCTGAGATATATGGAAACATACTGTAAAAGAAAAAAACAAATGAAGAGTTCAGAATAACACAAAGGATGTAAAATCGGGACATCAAATACTGCATTTGCTACTTAAACTCCGTTTTATGTTGTCACTCTTCCTCGTTCACTTTGGCACTCCTATTTCAAGGTACCTTGCGCTACATCACCGCCATAATGTGGCCCTGCATCACAAAACCCCCAGAAAGCTGCCAAACATAGATCTCTTCGTAAAAAGGATAGATTCCGAAAGAGCAACGCAACACAAGTGGACTAATCTAACCTATCTAAAGTGTTTACTTTGAAAGGAGGCTTTGAAGTTGTTTGGGGTCTATTCAAACATTTCATCTCACCTAGCGGTGATCTGTTGGATGAATGAAAGAAAAAAAAAACGGGCTATAAAATTCCATATAGCAACCAGAATGGAGGGATTACTGTATTAAGCTACATTTTTTTTCCCTCACTAATTATCAAACACATTCTTTTCATGACCACCACGATTGCAGTAGCATCATCCCTTCGAAAGTTATTGAAGTGGAAAGTAATCCAGAGTGTGTGAAGGTTAAAGAAATGGGAAGGGAAATCTCAGGCAAGTGTAATCACACTGTTCTGGAAGAAAAACATTCAAGAAAAACTGCAAACCACACGCACACACACACACACACTTACGAACGTACATGATTGTCCACTCGCTTTATGATCACAAACATCAGAATTATGTAGTAAAAGAATTGCTTTTTCCCAAAAAAGAAAAATATGAAAAACTTAAAATTGTCCAGGTTGACCAATTTTACCTATTTCCTCACCTCACCTAAAACTGGGTTTTTGGTGCACGGTCACATATAATTATAGTTGTATCCCTTTTTCCCATGGTCACGTTAGTGTCTGACGCCGTATTTAGTAAGGCAATCGTGTATTATTTTTTGTATCGAAGTCATTAGAATAGGAATACAAAAGGAGTATGGGTGTTTGTGTGTGTATGTGTGTGTGTGTGTGTGTGTGTGTGTGTGTGTGTGTGTGTGTTAAGCCCTGTTCATCTACTACGTATACTTACCTGATGAGTGCTCCTCAGATGTCTGCTCCGTCGATCTTCCATCAATTCCTGCTGATTTAACACAGGAAGAAATTCAAAAGAACGGCCTCGAAGAGTCGAAATTTAAAAGAAAAATGTAACATGTGAACCTTCAATATTAAGCACATTAATGATTGGCTGTTTTGTTTATATTGCAGTGTCTATCGTACCAGATTTTTTTCCTTGCAATTTGTCAATCGGTATGGGAGTGATGGAAACAATGAGAAAGGGTAAAAACGAATATATGGATTAAACTATTGTGAAATTCTCGGCACATGTCAGTGCCCCGTGTTTTTCCAGGTTCTCTTTTAATCAAGTATTTGTAATAAGAACATTGTATGTACTAGCAAATAATTTTCAAAATATCAAAGCAACGAGCTAATGTATAGATGTGATCTTTTAAGGTCGAACATACCGAAGTAGGGCTACTTTTGAAACTGAGAATGCACTCTCGACACGTAAAATCCAGTTTGCAAGGTAATTCATCCTTTATAGCCCCTTGCAAGTATGCTTCGTTGTATGTAGTCAGGATTTCTCACAGTATATCTTCTACAGCCTATACGATCTAGCGAGACTGTTTGGCATCGAAGAAGTTCATAACCATTTCAAGTAAAATTTACGGGGTCATCCCACGAGACCGACGCCCACGAGTCATACGGTCCACGAGACCGACATCAAAAATAGAACCATGATTCATACCGCCCATGAGTTATACGGCTCACGAGTCATACAGCCCATGAGTTCGACACTACGCACAAAAGGCCCACGAGACCGACAATAAGCATAGCGTCGGTCTCGTGAGCCTTTTGTGCGTAGTGTCGAACTCATGGGCTGTATAACTCGTGAACTTATTTTATTTGATGTCGGACTCGTGGGCTTTATTTAATCAGTGTCGAACTCGTGGGCTGTATAACTAGTGGGCTGTTTGACTTGTGAGCTGTTAGACTCGTGGGCTGTATGACTTGTGAGCGGTATGACTTGTGGGCTGTATGACTCATTGGTGTCGGTCTCGTGACGTGCACCCACATTTACTTCCAAAGTGTGTGTTCATTCATTGAATGCAGATACATTGTCTGCACTCATTGACAGGGAAGTTTCAGGAAAATCGGATAATCCGTTCAAATTTATCATTTTGTTCACTGCTATTGAAACTTGGTTGAAAAAGATCGATGTAAATGTCCCTTTGATCTGTTTCGAACAAAACAAGAGTAATATCTAAAAGATATGTGAAAGAAGTTTTTTTTTTTTGTCTGTCAACCCTACAATTCAGTACAGATCAAAGAAACAAAGAGGTTATAGACTTGCAAAGACACTAGAAGATATCCTGCGCCTATTTATTGTTATTACGATGCGATGTGTCTTGGGGCCGTTTTACACGTACCGAGTCGCTTAATTTGAAACACGATTACAAACTTATTTGCAATCAAGTTTCAAATCACCGTCCGTTCACACCGCAGGAGGAAACTTCGCGGATTCTGTTATTTTGAATTTCAGAGCAAGGATGGGAGGTTTGGTTTCTTGCCAAGTTCCCGTCAGTAGCTCTTGAGCCTTCTTTCTGCGAGAGTGATTGGAAGGTCACCTTATAATCTCCGCCCCCTAAAACACGATTGGAGCTAACGCTAGTTTCGTTGCTTAATTCTGACGAAAGGAGATTAAAAAACAAAACAAAAGACAAAACAAGGCAACTCCGGGCCGCCACTTGAAGCTTAATTGTAATTAAAATTCTAGCTTCCATTCACACGGCAAGTTTTCTTAATTACAAACTTGATTGAAGTTTGCTAGTTACAAAATTGTTTCAAATTAAGCAATGTCGGTACGTGTAAATGCCCGGATTCATACATAAATGTATCGTTTCGTTGTGATAGCAGGCATTTTTGTTTTCATTGCACGAAAAGCTTATTCTAAACGAAACATAAAACCGTGAGACTCGACTTTCAAAATATCTTACCGCTATAAATGGAGAAGAGATTGAAAGCACCGCAAAATGTGGAGTCATTTCCTGAGCATCTCAAGCGACAGAACTGCTCAGGTACTCTATCTGACTTTTTGCAATCCAATACGCCACAGCTACACATGTCCCTGTAAGCCAGCCCAGCATACTGGAATCCTATTTCTTCACATTCGTTGACACATTTTGGGATTGTCATTTTCTCGTCTTGGAAGATAAAACCGTCCCGATAGCAACTGAAGTTGAAGCAGCCAAAGTGGGTGAAAGCTGCAAAAACAAGCACACACACACACACACACACACACAGACACGAACACACATGCACGCACGAACACACATGCATGAAAACAAGCAAAAGAAAATTGATTTGTGAATGTCATTTCCGATAAATACAAGTTTTATGTGTGAATAACTGTACAGTCTCCTCATTTATGATATTTTTAAAACGGACGAGTAGATGAAACCCCCGGCCAAATTTATGTAATTTATTTACCGACAATAATTTTACAGTCAAACTATTCCTGACAACCCTTTTATTATTTTGGGCTAAATTATGGCATCTTTATCTCAGGATCTATTATGAATGAAGGAAATAGATTCAATTGTATACCTAACTGTGGGGTATTCAAAAGACGCAATGAATATTTATTCTTTTTTTCTTCAATGTGAAGTAAGTATCTATTTTGAAAAAAAAAATAATCTATTTTGTCCGTCGTTACTCATAAAAACTCTGTTTTGGGTAACACATCTCGTTACTTCTCCCGTATACAGAATTATTAATATAAATGCATTTAATGTTCTTTGATGTTCATCTGCTTTATCCATTTATTATATCAAGACATTCCCATAACGCTTTACTCTTTGTAAAAGATTTTACTTTTGTATATCAATTCAATTCAATTCATTTATTTTCATTTTCCTCGACAAAACATAACACAGATTAACAGGAATTATATGATAAACATACTCGACTTGGCAAAGGATAAATGATACGGATAAACATAAGAATTCATGCTGGTAAAAATACAATTTTATGCTTCAGTTGAGAAAAAAAACCAACAAGAATTGAAAGGTCCACTAAGAGGCAGCTAAATGAACAACCCAATCAAATATTATGAAATATTCATTTGCAAATACTTACCACAAATATAATTTAAAGACAGGACGGAACAAAACAGGAGAAACACAATGATATGACACGACTTGCCAGAATAGGGGGAAAAATGGAAGAAATAAAAAAGAGAGAATGCCTACACGCCGAACAAGAGAAACGGAAGAGGGAATTGAGGAGGTGCTTCAGACAGCTAATGGCTGCAAGCAGCTGTGCAAGGATTATATGGCTATTGTATTACGTAATAATTAATTTAGTGGTTGATTGATTAATATATGGATGAATGGATTTAATTTGAATTGAATTCATCATTCAACTTTAATTTGATTTACGGTTTAATACGACCATCATATATTATGACTTACAAGCCCCATTTACAATCCCTTAAAATACCGGAAATAAGATCCTGCACTCTGAACAAATAAAGATATACTCGTTATCGCAATACACTGACATCCTTACGAAGTTTAGCCAAGCAAATTTATTTTCGCGGCAGTTTGTTTAATATAAATATTTGATATTATAAATTATCCCTGAAAAAAGTTAAAAATTAGAAATCATAAATATAATACAGGTAAATTATCATATATACTCAACCAAAAAAAGTAAGTTTCCCCCTAGCATTTTTGGATATATCTCAAACAGTATTTTACCCATTTTCATAATTCAAAGGGGAATATATAGGGAATTTCATTACTTATAACATGAATGGCATATCATTGTCACCAGATATCATTATTGGTGTGACAAAAAATGCATTTTATGTCAAAATGCATGAAAAAAAAAGTTGCACTTAAGGTTACATGAAGCATGTTGTTTACATTTCCTATGCAAGTGAGCAAATGACATTTTTATATTGTTATGTAATTCTCATGAATTTCTTCAGGTACAATGTGCTTTCCTATTAAACAGATGTTATGCATACTTTTTAAACAATAGGCCTTTTCAATATGAAAATGTTTTTTTTTCGAAGCTTTGTGCCTTTAAATTCCAATTTCAGTTTATCACATTAACGTGCTTATGGCCATTTTGCATCATGCCGCGTCTGCAAATTTTTGAGAGAGGGAGAGCTACAGCTTTCCTTAAAGCTGGGTTCCGGTTAAGGAGGTGGCCAGGAGAGTAGGGGTTTTACACGATGCAATAAGGAAACTTAAAGCAAAGTTTCAGGAAACTGGAGAGGACAAAGATCTCCCAGGAAGTGGCTGACCATAAGAAAAGTACACAATATGCTTCATATAACCTTTAGTGCAACTTTTTTTCCCATGCATTTTGACATAAAATGCTTTTTTTCTTACACCCACCAATAATGAAATCTGGTGGTAATGATATGCCATCCATGTTATGAATAATAAGATTCACTATCCATTCCCGTTTGAATTATGGAAATCGGTAAAGTACTTTTTGAGATACATCCAAAAATGCTAGGGGAGGAACTTACTTTTATGGTTGAGTGTATATATATATGTGACCCTGCACCTCAAAACAAACAAAAAGTCGCCAGACATGAATTTTTAGTTAAGACCATATTCTAAGAGAGCAGACTTTAAGCTTTAAAATGATGTATAACTCAAATCAAATGGACTCTCCTAACCTATCTAAATGTTGGAAAGAAAGCACAAACTCAGGAAAAGTGTGAACTGAGAAAAGAGGCTCTGAAGTACAGTGTCTATTCAAGCGCTTAATCTTTACCAAACCGTGCTGGCTGTGCGATGAATGGGACAAAAATCAGGAAGTAAACCACCAGAGTAACAACATGAAGGGATTGTCAGATTAAACTGAAATTAACCACGCCTCATTAACACGTTCTGTCCATAATTAATGCCAACTTTCAAAGCAGTAGCACATTCCTTTCAAAAGTTATTAGAGTTGAAAGTGAAGAGTGTGGACAAGGTTTTTCAGAAATGAAAAAAAAAGGATTCTAAAGACACACCTAATCACACTATTCTACCAAAAATTTTCGAGATAAACTGCTAAAAAAACACACTTTTCTGCCCGTTTTATGATACCAAATTTTAGTATAATGTAAAAGAAGACCCGCTCTTTCAGAAATTATGAAAAAGTCAAGTATGGCTAGGTTGACCCATTTCACTTATTTTCAGTCCTCAGGCAAAATCAGTGTGTGCGACTTTATGTTCGTTTTGAGGTGCACAGTCACATATATATATATATATATATATATATATTATGTGTGACCCGCTACAACAAAAAGGTCTTAAAGTCGCGCACGGTCGAAGCCGTGAAAATCGAGTTTGAAGTCAGAGCATTAAAATTGGTCAAAACTTACGATTTTCTGATTTTGATATATTATTGGAGTCTAACATGTCTTCTATCAGCTGTCGAAATTTTGAAGCAAAATGATCAAAGGAAAGACCAAAAAATAGCGTTTTTCTGTGCCATGTTTTTTTGGCGTTTCAACGAAGCAGAAACTGGTTAGAAAATTTGGATTGACCGCCCCTAACAACGACCAGAGTGATCTCATTGGTCAGTTTGCTGCTTGCTGCTAACCGAAGCGTAAAGCTCGGACACTACCCAGTCGACTGGTGCGTGCGGGCGGGGTGCGCTATGCTCAGTCGCTTCTCACATCCTGGTCACTGATTGGTTGGTGAGGAGACCGCCGACGCTGATGTGCTTGAATGAACTTTTCTGGGGTTGCTAGGGCTTACCTTCTATTGTCCAGAGGTGAAAACTGACTTGCGTGTCCGTTGATCGCGATTGCGTCGAAAGGAAGACTTTTAGGGCGCTTTTCTCGAAACAGTGATTTTCCAGACGTCTCGACATGCTCTCTAAACATCGATAACTCCGCAGCCGATTATTTTTTATAAAATGTGTTATATATCAATCTAAAGCAGAAAGATTAGGGGATTATATCGTGCAATTGTCAAATAATCGACCTCGCCCGACTTTAGGATCATTTTGTTGTAGCGGGTCACATATCTATATTTGTGATGCTGCACCACCAAGCCAACAAAAAGTCGCCAGAGAGGAATTTTTAGTTTTGGCAGAACTTTTTTTTCTCCTAACCCATCTAAATATTGAAATGAGAACACATACTGTAGAAAACTGTTTACCGAGAAAAGTGGCTCTAAAGTATAGGTCTATTCAAGCGCTTAATCTTACCTTTAATAATCTTAATCTAATCTAATCTAAAATGTGTTGTGATAATTTTTAACCATGATGAATATCATTCTCATATAAGCTTTTATATTTCACTCAAAACAGAATCATGAAAATTGGAATTATTATTCCAGAATCTTGGAATTTTCATGTAAACGCGATCAAATTCATCTCCCGGCTCCCTCGTACTCGCATTTTTGAAAAGAAAATAATTTACTTTTACTGGACCCAGATACTGGAATGACCTACCTCAAGAAATATAACTTCTTCCTAACCCTCATTCTCCCTTAAGCGCAAACTAAAACAGTTGTTGTTCAGTTAATACACCTCACTAGCTACTTACAATTATATATTAATTTTACTCAGCAAACTCAGTAAACACTTTTTCAAGTTTACATTTCTCAAATAAGTTTTGGCGAAATGTTAACGTATTATATACCTTATGAAAGGTAATTTAATTGGCTATCAGCTTGGCAAGTCATTAAAAAGGAAACCTTACGCATGAGTGAACACCTTTGTTTTTCTCTTCCAAGGCACAAAAGTGAAAATTGCAAAAAGAAAATGATTAAGTTGTCATTTGTGCGTAAATGCTCTTCCATGTAGTAATGAGAACAAAAAACAAATTTAACACAATAAAGAACAAAGACTCAATTGCAAAAATATACCTAAGATCTCTATAATATTTTTGAAGCCCAACAGATCAATAAAGGCTAAAGATAATGGAGGAAAATGAAGAATACTTTGTCAAATCCAAATTCAAATGAAATGAGAGAAGAAGCAATTTTGAATTGATTTTTCAAATTAGGAAATTGTAAATTATATGTTTGCTTCTGGAAAATTTGTCATGAATCATCGTATTACTAAATAGAATTAACGAAATAAAGATATTCTGTTCATTTCATCATCTTTGTGCCCTTACTCTCTATGTCATTTGAAGTTTGAGTTGAGATAAAATTCTTATATTCCACCTTTAAATTTTCCACTTTGATTTTGTTTGAGGTTATAAAGAGATAAAGAGAACGTAAACTCAGTTTTGCTTTTTCATTCATGTCTTTCATTGTGTTAAATTGATCTTTTGTTACCATTGTTATCTTAAAGGGCATTTGCAAATGAAAGACAATATGTCAATTTTTGCAATTTTCACTTTTGTGCCTTGGAGATCAAAAGCAAATGTGTTCCCTCATGCATAAAATTTCCTTTTATATTGACCTTATAGGTTGATATCCAATCAAATTACCTTTAATATGGCATATAATACATTGATTTTCATCAAAATCTACTATGAAAATTTTGAATTCGAAAAGGTGTTTACTTTCATAGTTTCAGTCTCTTTCACTCATTATTTAGTGCATTAAGACCTAGAGGTTGACTTTCAGATTATAGTTTTCAAGATATGTGTGTGCTTTTTTAAGCTCTATTGTCATTTATCATTTCTGGTGGCGTGGCAGGTATATGTCTATGTATATATGAAGAGTTTGTTTGCAAAAACCGATAAGTCCATTTTTTGAAGATTTTGAAGTACGGTCTCTGTCATAAAGTACAAAATAATACCTTTTAAATGATATATTGGTCACTACATATAAAGGTAAATTTTTGAAGTTATGGTCAAAAGAAGCAAGAATTTTCTTATTATTCTCTTTATTTTTCTTGACCTTTAATGGCAAATATCTCCATTTGGCAAATATGGACTTATCGGTTTTTGCCAACAAACTCTTCATATATATATATTTATGTATATATATTCTATATTTATATACGAAGAGTTTGTTGGCAAAAACCGATTAGTCAATTATTGAAGATTTTGAAGTACGGTCTCTGTTATAAAGTACAAAATAATACCTTTTAAATGATATATTGGTCACTACATAAAAAAGGTACATTTTTGAAGTTATGGTCAAAAGAAGCAAATTTTTCATTATTCTCTTTATTTTTCTTGACCTTTAATTGCAAATATCTCAATTTGGCAAATATGGACTATATCGGTTTTTGCGAACAAACCCTTTATACTGTATATGTGACCGTGCACCTGAAAACGAACATAAAGTCGCACACACTGATTTTGCGTGAGGACTGAAAATAAGTGAAATGGGTCAACCTAGCCGAACTTGACTTTTTCATATTTTCTGAAAGAGCGGGTCTTCTTTTAAACATAATACTTAAATTGGGTATTCTAAAACGGGCAGGAATGTGTGGGTTTTTTTTAGCAGTTTATCTCGAACATTTTTGATAGAATAGTTTGATTAGGTGTGTCTTTAGAGTCCCTTTTTTATTTCTGAAAAACCTTGTCCACACTCTTCACTTTCAACTCTAATAACTTTTGAAAGGGAAGTGCTACTGCTTTGAAAGTTGGCATTAATTATGGACAGAATATGTTAATGAGGCATGTTTAATTCAGTTCAATCTGATAATCCCTTCATTGTTGTTACTCTGGTGGTTTACTTCCTGTTTTTTGTCCCATTCATCGCACAGCCAGCACGGTTTGGTAAAGATTAAGCTCTCGAATAGACACTGTACTCTTCAGAGCCTCTTTTCTCAGTTCACACATTTCCTGAGTTTGTGCTTTCTTTCCAATATTTCGATAGGTTAGGAGAGTCCATTTGATTTGAGTTATACATCATTTTAAAGGTAGAGGTTACCTTTTACAGAACTCCCAAAATGCAGCAAAACATTAAATATGAACCTCAGGGGACTTGTTTAGGCCACTGCTTAGAAATTTGGAAGTCAACAGTTATCTACAATTTGAATAATGCACAAAACTCAACTACTCAGTAGTTCTGTGTGTCAGCCACACTTAAGCCTTTTTGTTGCAGTCTTCTGTATTTTTTTCATCTATAAACACAAATCTAAAAGTATAAGAGCTGATGTAATAAAATATAGATTGTGTGGCAAGAATGTATATAGAAATGTTTGTAAGTTTTGATGAACTTTCTTCACAAAATATACATGATGGACACACATGCAGTGCATGGATCTGCAAAGGTAGCCTAGTAATGTACTGGAATTTACGGTGAGCCCCGAAAAAAATTCGATTCAAAATCTAACGGTCAATAAAAATGTACTAAATGTTACCTTCCACTTTCAATACTTTATGGGAGTTTCTAAAATGATACTCTCTTAAACATACCACTGTGTTTACGCGACTCTTCATTTAAGGCATGCAAATGGGATTCCCTAAAAATTCATGTCTGGCGACTTATATATATATATAAATGTATATAACTGAGAAGTCTTAAAAATAAAGAATGCGTAAGTAGAGGGTGAAGTGACATGGGAGAATATAAACTGAAGAATTTTAAACGGCCTTGAAATAGGGAACGTAAGAAAGACAAAAAAAAATGCATAAGTAGAGGTTGAGATATGTGGTAACAAAGGAATGAAATTAAAAATGTTTAGAAATTTAAGTACCTGGTTCTTAATCACTCTTTTTTACTATTGCAAGATACCTTACCTTTTGAATTGTCTTTATTGAGTATCATTATTTCACAGTCATTTAACAACATCATTAAAACCTGAAATCTGCTAAAAAATGAACAAAAATTCATTCCATATGAAAAGATACATTGTTATATATATATATATATATATATATATATATATATATATATGAAGGGTTTGTTTGCAAAAACCGATAAGTCCATTTTTGAAGATTTTGAAGTACGATCTCTGTCATAAAGTACAAAATGAAACCTTTTGAATGATATATTGATCACTACATATAAAGGTATATTCTTAAAGTTATGGTCAAAAGAAGCAACAATTTTCTTATTATTATCTTTGTTTTTCTTGACCTTTAATCGCAAATATCTCCATTTGGGAAATATGGACTTATCGGTTTTTGCAAACAAACTCTTCATATATATATATATATATATATATATATATATATATATATGATACCCTAACAAAATAGACCCCCGATTTTTTTTTTTTTTAAGTTTTGGACAATTGCATTGATTCAAATGACAAGAACATACCCTCACAAACTTGATCCATCCACCCCTAAAGACCGGAGTGGAGTTAACCAAACTACTTGAAATTCAGAGAAAAATGACATCACTCAGATGGATGTGGTTTGAGCACACTTGACTGGACGTGTGTTATCTTTCTCCACATACAGATAAGAAATCTTGCTTTTTACCCCTTTTCAATTATTCAAAACCATTCCTTCCGGTTAGTAAATTTGGTGATTCTATGATATTTAGTGTTTTGTAGTTGAATTGAATGGTTATTCCTTCAGAAAAGAGGAATCCTGCACACTAATAGTGTTCTCAATGAAGTTATTGAATATATATGTATAATATTTGTATTGACCTATTATCACTTACGGCTGGATATGACTGGTATGCCAGTGTTGGTGATTAATAGAAATTGTGTTAATGTTATATTTGTGTAGTGATTTATTAGTTTTCATGGTGTGAGAGTTGAAATTACAACTTAAGCTGATTTAATTCCGGATTAAGTGCTGCTGGGGTGAGCGTGAACAAGCCATAGGCTGCACTATCCCGTGTAAGAGGAAGAGTACAACGGTCAGTGTAAACACTCTCCTAGGCGGTGCACCGTGCAAGAGTCCGTTGACCTTTAGGCTATATTGGAAATGACTGTAAAAGTGACTGATATGTTATTCCGACTGAAAGCCCAAATGCTTTAACGAGTGTACTAACTGTAAACCCATAGATACTTGGTATGATGCTAATGAAATAGTAATATAGCATTATGCAGAATGGAAACAGTGACGGATGATAATAATAGTGTACATTTGTAGATACATGTAGAATAGAGATAGAGACGGAGGGTCGGTGTGAACACAGCTCCTCAGTTCCTCACTTTTGGCCAGTTCCTCACTTTGGTATAAAGAAACTAAAAAGGAATTAATCAGGGATCGCCCCAAACTTTGGTCTTCAGAGCGACTGCTCTTGCATTTTTGAAATACTTTCGCTTTTGCCTGACGGCAGGGATCATCTCAAATGTTGTAAAAGTTTATATTGCAAAAGATTTTACAGAAGCGTTTTGTTCTATATCAGAGGAATAAAATACAGAAACGAGCATTAAAGAGAGAGGAAACCTGGCTTTTAGAGAAATAAAGGAAAACTAAAGAAGTTAGATTTGTTTTGCAGTGTACTTAGATGAGTAGTTTTCCCGCTTGCTTTCAAAACAATTTTTGCCAAAGAAGTGAATGCATTCCAGGTTTAGGTTTATTTAACCATTTGCGTTTCGATTCATGGATACAAACAGAAATTAATCAAATGATATATTATGTAGTTGCGTTTATTTGATTAAATCATTAATATTTCAAATGGCTGGTTAAGGTTAAGCCAGATTGTTTTATTAAAGGAAAATTTAACAGTTAATTATGCTTATTACAAAGAAATATAAAGATTGATTGTTACGAGTGTTATAATTAACCTTTGATTTTCGAGACTCTTTGAGGTATAAATCAAACATCATATTGAGCAAGGCAAATTATCAATTACACTGATGAAGAATTAGGTATTCATATCAGCAACTTGCATGTGTCATTCATATTGTGTTGATGAGAAGAAGTGTTTGATAATTATTTTGAGTGCGATTAATATGATCATTGAAACTCGGTATGATTTATACCAGAATAAAGAGAAACACTTTCATCCCTGCATCCATCTTGACTGGACGTGTGTTATCTTTCTCTACATACAGTTTGAAAGTGATATTGGAATGTGATTTCAACCCAGTTACCCGAGACCCGGGTATCATATTTATTTATGTGTATATGTAACCCGCTACAACAAAATGATCCTAAAGTCGGGGGAGGTCGATTATTTGAAAATTGCATGATATAATCCCCTAATCTTTCTGCTTTAAATTGATATATAACATATTTTATAACAATAATCGGCTGCGGAGAAATCGATGTTTAAAAGAGAGCATGTCGAGGCGTCTGGAAAATCACTGTTTCGAGAAAAGCGCCCTTAAAGTCTTCCTTTCGAGGCAATCGCGATCAGGGACACGCAAGTCAGTTTTCACCTCTGGACAATAGAAGGTAAGCCCTAGCAACCCCCGAAGAGTTCATTCAAGCACATCAGCGTCGGCGGTCTCCTCACCAACCAATCAGTGACCAGGATGTGAGAAGCGGCTGAGCATAGCGCACCCCGCCCGCACGTGCACCAGTCGACTGGGCAGTGTGCGAGCTTCACGCTTCGGTTAGCAGCAAGCAGCAAACTGACCAATGAGATCACTCTGGTCGTTGTTAGGGGCGGAACCTATCTGTGGCGCTCAATCCAAATTTTCGAACTAGTTTCTGCTTCGTTGAAACGCCAAAAAACATGGCTCAGAAAAACGCTAGTTTTTGGTCTTTCCTTTGATCATTTTGCTTCAAAATTTCGACAGATGATAGAAGACGTGTTAGACTCCAATAATATATCAAAATCAGAAAATCGTAAGTTTTGACCAATTTTAATGCTCTGACTTCAAACTCGATTTTCACGGCTTCGACCGTGCGCGACTTTAGGACCTTTTTGTTGTAGCGGGTCACATATATATATATATATATGAAGGGTTTGTTTGCAAAAACCGATAAGTCCATTTTTGAAGATTTTGAAGTAAGATCTCTGTCATAAAGTACAAAATAATACCTTTTATATGATATATTGGTCACTACATATAAAAGTACATTTTTGAAGTTATGGTCTAAAGAAGCAAATTTTTTTTTTTATTATTCTCTGTATTTTTCTTGACCTTTAATCGCAAATATCTCCATTTGGCAAATATGGACTTATCGGTTTTTGCAAACAAACTCTTCATATATATATATATATATATATATATATATATGTATATTATATTATATTATATATATATATATATATATATATATTCTATATATATATACCTTGTTTATATGCATCCCTGGCTGAGTAACGTGATGGTTATTTAATGTCTTACAATGTAGTATTTGTTTATCAAATATCACGAAATGTGCGAATTTACTCAATAAATAGTTAGTCCACAGCCTTCGACATTAATGCTATTATTTGAATAACTTTAATGGGTCAAGATTTTCATATCCGTTCCCGGAAATTCTTACACCTATGATTTTGGCACCTACAGTTTACAAGCTCTATCTTTTATCCAAGGCTGCATGTGGGTCACATCATTTCTGTTATCTGGTTAAGATAGGAGACCTCCGGATGATTTTAAGATTTTTACATTTGAACAACGATAAATTACTTGAGTTGCTGAGTACAGAATTTCAGAATATATCGTGATTAGGATAAGGAATACAAATGTTTTCAAAATTTGTAACAAATTGCAATGAACAAGGATGATGACATGGCAGCCTCACCATAAAACAGTCCAAGCAAGTACCCTGTGAGGGATAAAACTGAAATACCCTCTCAGGGCTATTCCGCGGCTCAACGAAGCGTTGCGATCGTTATCTCTATTCTCATTGCCGGTTGTTCCGATTTATGACTGGAAATTCTGCGGATTTTGCTGGCTCGTGCGAGCGCTGCACGCTTGCCGTGAGCTGGTGCTATGCAGGCAGGACAAGTCGCAGCGTCACATACCAGCCGGGGAGATACCACACACAGTCTTCACATCCACCAAGTATTGTAGCAGCATGGAGCTACCAAAAAGTAGCTCCATGGTAGCAGGGAGGTGAGTTCACCTCCCTGCGTAACCCGCTCTAAGATGGTTTTAACAATTTGCACAAATCGAAAACTACACTAAGTGCACATAGTCGTTGCAGGATGATACCACGAAAAATAAACAAAATACACAGTCCCCCCACACTCACGTACGCATACAAGCACAAGCACCCACAGCAAAAACAACAAGGGTGTCAACAACATCAAAAGCAAAAACAAAACGAAAAATGGCATCATTCAGAACGTGTTGAATTCGAGTATCAAGATACAGTTGTGACTTGTTTCTTGAGAAGAATGTATAACCATTTTTTCCCTTTTCAAATCATGTACATGATGTATTATTAAATCTGTATTTAATAGTCACATCCAGTATCAAAACGTATCGCTCTGTGACTGAGAAAACAGCCATCTGCAGTGTGGACATAATACGCATCTATACAAGAGTAAGAACATCTTCTACAGGCGATCAAACGCAATTTCAAAACCCAGTTTTGGCAACCGAATGGATTTCGTTCTCCTACCTGCCCGTGGCCGGTACACTTGCCGAACTGTAAAGACGATGGTATCACACATCTCCTCAAGTGGAACTACAGCTGTATTTTCAGTTATGACACTATCACAGTCCGAAGTAGATATAACTATAACACAAAACGCCATCTTAGTCTTAATGTTATCGATGCAGTCATGACAGCGTATATTCCATACCATCAGGGAAGTGGAAAGAGAATTGAATAATTATGCCTAGTTAGTGCACAGGGGTAAACTGAACCGTGTATGGTCTCAGTGGCAGCTGACTGGTATCGAGGAAACCCGACTAAGGAATTAAGATAAAAACACAAAAACGACATCACTCCCCCACCCCCACCGAAGGGCCTGGATGGTATGTGTATGTGTTTCACAGTGATTTTCCGCAGCAGACACTCTGCCGAGCGAGAGTGCAATGTCACAGCACTTTCCCAAGATCGACGTAGGGACGTGATCAATGCACATTTGATTTTTCTGATAAACTGCGTTGATACCATGGGCGTAAATCCCGGGGGGGATGGGGGGGATATATCCCCCCCTGAAATGGAGGAGGGGGGGATGGCCTGTACAATCATCCCCCCCTGAATTTTGAAAAAAAAAATGGAGGAAGCAGAAATGTGATTGTATCAATTTTGGCATATTGCATGACGATTGTACGCCGGCCTTCAGACAGGTAACAGAGCTGAACAGTATTCTATCTTGTAGGAAAATGTATACATAATTTTCTCAAGCGCTCGCTCGCTTCGCTCGCTCGCGAAGAAAGTAACATCGACATACACTGTAAGGTATGGCTCAGACGTTGACAACGTCAAATAGTATAGGCCTTTAATAATATGTAAACGTGCTATGACGCGAGTAACTGGGGACCATCTGTAAGATATGGACGAAAACAAACAAACAATAACAAAAACTATATCGCCATAATTGAACCCCCTCCATTTCCTGAATCATTCCTGAGAAACGACAGTGACGGGTGACTCAGTCAGGATACATCTATGAGCATACCAAGGGAAGATCAGGGGCGTTGAATCTATCTCGGGGGGGGGGGGGGAGGGTGGCAAAGGGGGATTTGCTCCGCCCCTACGGAAGTGTTTAGGCAGACAAATCATTTATCCCCCACGCAATTCCCGAGATGAGGACAGATCTCGAACTTTCTTAATGGAAAATTGTCCAAATATCGCCAGAACTATGCACGAGATCGTTGTATTGCAATCATAAAATGCAAAAGCTCCGCTATACGGGATCCCTTTCGATAGACTTTGTACACTTTTGAGATTGACGTATATTCCCCTAATTTATCAAAGAGTGTGCAGCAGATCTTTCACTTAACAAAATCACCCTCATATGCAGAGGCGTCAATGGGGGGGGGGGGGATGTTTCCCCCATAAAAGTGGGACAAACAAAAGCGAAAAACATAGCTACAAAGGGGAGTGTTTGGAGTGTAAAATGTCAAACTTTTAAAGCTCGCTCGCTCCGCTCGCTCGCATTCTAATCGCTATGCCATTCTCCTGATGCTGCTGCCAGTGAATGGCAGCAGTTGTGCCCGGTGCGCCCCGGCCCCTTAATTTCCAAAGCGAAAAATAAAGCTACAAACGGCAGTTTTGGGACTGTAAAATGTCAAAATTTTGAAGCTCGCTCGCTCCGCTCGCTCGCATTTAATCATTATGCCACTCTCCAGATGTTGCAGCTAGTAATTGCCAACAGTTTTCGCTCGATGCGCCCCCCTTAATTTCCAAAGTGAAAAATATAGCTACAAACGGCAGTTTTTGGACTGTAAAATGTCAAAATTTTGAAGCTCGCTCGCTTCGCTCTCTCGCATTTAATCATTATGCCATTCTCCTGATGTTGCTGCCAGTAACTGCCAGCAAATTTCGCCCGGTGGGCCCCCCTTAATTTCCAAAGCGAAAAAATACAGCCAGAAAAGACAGTTTTTGGGACTGTAAAATATCAAAATTTTCAAGCTCGCTCGCCTCGCTCGCTCGCATTTAATCGTTATGCCATTCTCCTGATGTTACTGCAAGTAATTGCCGGCAGTTGCGCCCGGTGTGTCCCCCCCCCCCCTTGATTTTCAAAGCGAAAAAATACAGCCACAAACGACAGTTTGGGGACTGTAAAATGTCAAAATTTTCAAACTCGCTCGCTTTCATTAATCGTTACGCCATTCTCCTGATGTTGCATGCTGCCAGTACTTGCCAGCAGTTGTGCCCGGTGCGCTCCCCCCCCCCTTAATTTCCAAAGCGAAAAATATAGCTACAAACGACAGTTTTGGGACTGCAAAAAGTCAAAATTTTCAAGCTCACTCGATCCGCTCGCTCGCATTTAATCATTATGCCATTCTCCAGATGTTGCAGCTAGTAATTGCCAACAGTTTTCGCCCGATGCGCCCCCCTTAATTTCCAAAGTGAAAAATATAGCTACAAACGACAGTTTTGGGACTGTAAAAACTCAAAATTTTCAAGCTCACTCGCTTCGCTCGCTCGTATTTAATCATTATGCCATTCTCCTGATGTTGCTGCGAGTAACTGCCAGCAATTTTCGCCCGGTGTGCCTCCTTAATTTGCAAAGCGAAAAAATACAGCCACAAACGACAGTTTGGGGGACTGTAAAATGTCAAAATTTTCAAGCTCACTCGCTTCGCTCTCTCGCATTTAATCATTATGCCATTCTCCTGATGTTGCTGCCAGTAACTGCCAGCAATTTTCGCCCGGTGCGCTCCCCTTAATTTCCAAAGCGAAAAAATACAGCCAGAAAGGACAGTTTTTGGGACTGTAAAATATCAAAATTTTAAAGCTCGCTCGCCTCGCTCGCTCGCATTTAATCGTTATGCCATTCTCCTGATGTTACTACAAGTAATTGCCGGCAGTTGCGCCCGGTGTGTCCCCCCCCCCTTGATTTTCAAAGCGAAAAAATACAGCCACAAACGACAGTTTGGGGACTGTAAAATGTCAAAATTTTCAAACTCGCTCGCTTTCATTAATCGTTACGCCATTCTCCTGATGTTGCATGCTGCCAGTACTTGCCAGCAGTTGTGCCCGGTGCGCTCCCCCCCCCCCCCCTTAATTTCCAAAGCGAAAAATATAGTTACAAACGACAGTTTTGGGACTGCAAAAAGTCAAAATTTTCAAGCTCACTCGATCCGCTCGCTCGCATTTAATCATTATGCCATTCTCCAGATGTTGCAGCTAGTAATTGCTAACAGTTTTCGCCCGATGCGCCCCCCCTTAATTTCCAAAGTGAAAAATATAGCTACAAACGACAGTTTTGGGACTGTAAAAACTCAAAATTTTCAAGCTCACTCGCTTCGCTCGCTCGTATTTAATCATTATGCCATTCTCCAGATGTTGCTGCCAGTAACTGCCAGCAATTTTCGCCCGGTGCGCTTCCTTAATTTGCAAAGCGAAAAAATACAGCCACAAACGACAGTTTGGGGGACTGTAAAATGTCAAAATCTTTCAAGCTCACTCGCTTCGCTCGCTCGCATTTAATCATTATGCCATTCTCCTGATGTTGCTGCCAGTAACTGCCAGCAATTTTCGCCCGGTGCGCCCCCCTTAATTTCCAAAGCGAAAAAATACAGCCAGAAAGGACAGTTTTTGGGACTGTAAAATGTCAAAATTTTCAAGCTCACTCGCCTCGCTCGCTCGCATTTAATCGTTATGCCATTCCCCTGATGTTGCTGCCAGTAACTGCCAGTAGTTGCGCCCGGTGCGCCCCCCCCCCTTAATTTCCAAAGCGAAAAAATACAGCCAAAAGCGGCAGTTTTTGGACTATAAAATGTCAAAATTTTCAAGCTCGCTCGCTTCGCTCGCTCGCATTTAATCGCTATACCATTCTCCTGATGTTGCTGCCAGTGATTGACAACAGTAGCGCCCGGTGCGGCCCCCCTTGATTTCCAAAGCGAAGAAGTATAGCTACAAACGGCAGTTTTTAGCATGTAAAAGCATTATGTCAAAATTTTCAAGCTCGCTCGCTCCGCTCGCTCGCATTTAATCGCTATGCCATTCTCCTAATGTTGCTGCCAGTGATTGACAGCAGTTGCGCACGGTGTGCCCCCCTTAATTTTCAAAGCGAAGAATATAGCTACAAACGGCAGTTTTTGGACTGTAAAATGTCAAAATTTTCAATGTAAAAAGATTTCACCGTGGGAGGGAGAAACCCCCCTACCATACCCTCCCCCCCCCCCCACCCTCGCTTGCTTCGCTCCCTCACGATCTCATAACCGCTCCCCCAAGATCAAATCCTGTCTACGCCGGTGATAGGCCCCACTATTTAGTAGGCCTTCGCAGTGATGTCGCACAGGCGGAGCAAGAGCTGAAATACCACGATTTCTATAGTCATTCAATGATATATTGTGAATATTTCATTTTCTATTGGTTTTTTAAAGAAAAAACACACAAAAATTTCACCAAAAGTGCGCACCAGATCGCTGAATTTCAGGACTGAAAATGCAAAATCTTCCTCGTGTGGGAGAGGGACACCCCCCCCCTACACACCCTCCCCCGTTAACTCGGTCGCTCCGCTCTCTCTCACAGATATTTCAAAAACAAAAAATGTCTTCATACTTTTAAGGTCTGATTTTCCGCCGCAAGTCATCTGACAAGAATAAAAAAACAATAACAAGAACAAAAAGTCTTCATATTTTTGCTGCCACTTTCCTCCCACTTTATATTTCATGCAAAAGAGTGGGACATCCGATCCCTGTAAAGTGTGCGTGTGTGTGTGTGGGGGGGGGGGGGGGCACCAAGCTTCTCCCCTCTCCCCCCACCCCCACCCCCAAGGCTGCGCCGGTCCGGTTATGGGCTTGTAAGCGTGGTGATGGTGACCATCCCCCCCCCCCCCCCACTCCTTAGTACGGATTTACGCCGTTGGTTGATACCATCTTTTAATGTCCCCTGAAGATCATACTATAAAGATGTAAGCATTGATTTCATCCTACATAATGTATTTCCAGAATTTACAGTTGTGATTACATGTACATTATATCAAATGTGAGATGAGCGAGGTTCCTTCGTACAGCAGCGAACGTTAGCCCACGAAAGCGGCAGCCAAGCAAGCAAGGCGAGCCAGAGAGCAATACGTTCACCATTCCACGTGGGCTAACTGCACGGAGGCACGCGGTGTGTGCGCGTTTTTCTCTGTTTCAGTAGCGATAGCCTGATAAATTCAGGCCGGATTGAATGAGGCTAAGTGGACAAAATTTTCGAACATGTTGTGCTATGACAGAGACCATGTGAATTTTGCTCCCCGCGGATTATCCTTCAAAAGGGTCTATGAAAGGAAAGACTAATAATCTTCTCTCAGAGGGAAAACGAGCGCAAGCCGCGGGGAGCAAAATACACCGTGTGTGTTTAAACACACGCATGTCGAAGCGGTTTTGTCGTTTCCCATAGACTTTACACGTGAAGGCGATTCTCTTGGCACTGAGCCAAGTTCGGCGAGCTCGCTCGGTTCTCCCGTTTTATCCTCTATAGGGTATTTCGGCGTTATCCTTCACAGGGTAGTTGCTTGGACTGTAAAAATTCGTGAGTTGGGGCCGATCAAAAGAAGAGGGTATGCATACACCTACACAGGTGAACTTGTCAATCAAGAGGTATTGTAATGTAATATTGCACTGCTACATTTTTGAAATACCTGAGGCTCCTATGTCATCAACACTGCTCAGTGTAATTTGTATAAGATTTTTCAGAGTATTCGCTTCTCTGCTCAAAGACCACAATAAGTTCCATATGGAGCTGTTGGTTTATGTACTACATGATGTGAAATAATGAAAATCGTCTGGAATGCCCCTTTAATACTGTAACGGCGACCTATATTTGTCGGTGATGGGCAGAATATAATTCCAATTCTGTAAATGTCCCAAAATAAAGTCCCGCTATATGTTGAAGTTCATTGTCGAAGGATGCCGAGGGACACAAAGAAATTACAGTTGTCAGGCAGAAATCACGGTTAAAGAAGTTTATTGTGGAGAATCACTCGAACACATTTACAAGGATGGATTGTGAGGATGTCTCGCCAGGCATGAGAGGTGCGATGCAGTGAAAGACTTAGACTAATTAATGCGAAAAGCTAACAAGACTGAAGACCGTTTCTGGGAAGGTTGACTCTTTATCTCTCTCGTAGGTTACTCTCTTGCTGTTCAAACACGGGTTTCACTCTTAGCGGACACACTCTCCTCTAGGTCAATTCTCTCGAGATAAGCGCAAAGTCTGTCTTATATACCGCTGTCAAAGAAGCTCCTCTTGTTCGAGAGAGATAGAGAGGACCAGTCATGAAAGTCACGAGAAAGACGTTTATCGCGCTGCGGAGAATATAGGAGAAGGACGTCTTTGAGCGCATAGATGAAGAGCTGAAAGTCATAGGCAAGGAGAGGATACAAGGACAGGAGAAAGTCAAGATAGGAAGCAAGCACAAAAGGCTGAAGGACAGTGAAAGTCAGAGGGAAAGGGAGCAAGCTGAAAAGGCTGAAGGACAGTGAGTGGCAAGGGCGAAGGGTAAGGGCAGGGACTCTGAAAGTCAGGGCAAGGTTGGACTGCGGAGAGCAAGGCAAGAGTTCTGAAAGACAAGGCAAAGTCAAGTGAGAAGGGACAAAGCGAAAGTACTGAAGGTGAAAGCAAAGTCAGAGCGAGGGAGGCACAGAATGACATGTGACGGTCAGAAGAACAAAGAAGATGGCCAAAGAGAGTACTCCGCTGTATGCAAAGCAATTGGGATTGGGCTTGCTAACTAGTAATTTGCAATAGCGCTAGCGAGACATCCTTTGCATAGACTTGTACAATAATCATGAAAACAATGAAAAACAAGTAATGCTATATACATAATAGTACATCAAACATCTTAACCAAAATGCGTGACAATACCATGCTATGACCATAGTTTTCAATAATATTCTTTATTTGGTGCAATGTAAAGACAGTGTTGTGTACATTTCTTTTTAATCTTTTGTCTCAATGTCAGTGGATCCGTTCTTTCTTTCAGATAAAAAAAAAATGGAAAGATGAAAATAGACTGACTGAACTTAACTGAACTGAACTGAAATAGACCTAGCCAGAACCAAAATTTGACAGTTAAGACATCAGCTTACCTTTCGAAAGATAGATGTCATCATGTTCTTGGGGCAAAGATTGTGACGTCTTGTCTGCTGCGATGCATAGTATGAATCCATGTGTAAACAGAAATAGAGCAATCGCCTGCAAGCTCAGTTTCCGCGACATTTTATTTTGTGTCGTTCTCTTCTCTTCAGAGTGTGGTCTGTACACACACACACACACACACACACACACACACACAAAATAAAATGGTAGGTAATGGTTCTGAAGTGCGTGGTACATGCCTCCCTGTGCTTACAGTTGTTGAAGTGCATTGTGGGGTCAACTTTGCGCTTTTCTAGGCTCCTGCCACTACCTGGATGTATCTAAAAAGAGGTCTGCTCTAGCAGAACACATAACTCACAAGCCCATTAATTCCATTTGACCTTATACAGCAGAATACAATTCATCAATGGATTCATTCTATTCAGAAAATAATTCAAAACTGTCCAAATGACTTAATTCTCTCATCGGGATTCGCGATGAAAGCAAATTAGTCAAAGTTTCATGTACATTTTTTATTATAGTGTGTCGTATATGATTTCTGTGCATAAAATATTTTAGAAAAGTTATTCATTTTCAGGCAAATGGTATTCGATGAACCATACTGTTTCTGAAATCAAGATGTAGGTTACACGTAGTTCCTCTTTTTGGAATATAATAATCTCTGGTCTCCATCTTAGACATTTGACATTAGATGGTGCACTTCTCACAGAGCCCACTCAGTCGTACAGCACAGATGTAAGTGAATGATATATAGAATGTTCCACTCATTCTTCACAACGTTTAAAAATCATGTCGTGGCATTCAGTCAAGAGCATAATTATTATAATAATTGTCAGGATTAGATGATTGTGTGGTTGTGAAATTGTAGTGTTAAACCTAGATCTGTAACTTTCGATCTCTTGACGTTCTCGCGTATTCATATTATTTGTCCAAGCCGTTCTCTTGTAAACATAATACTTAACCCCATAAAGCCCAAGCTATTTTGACCCTTCCCAGGCCCAAAGGGGAGGGGGTTCACATTGTGCCTCCCCAATATAACTTTGTTATTGTTTGATGTTTCATCGTCATATTTGGCACATGACTGGAGTAACATATACTCAACATGACCGCACATTTGATTTTTCTCAAGGTCACGCATAGAGGGCGCTATTTAACAAAATGTAAATGAATACATAGGAAATAATTATGCCAAAACATGATTTTTCTGTATAACTTCTTTATCCCAAATATATATGTTTGATTATAAATCAATCATTTTCATATTTGCCACAAATGATGTGCAAGTAGAAGCTCATTATTGTTATGGTTGAATTTTCAAAAGGTCACCACATGGGGCGGTTTTCATAAAAACATAAAGAAATATATTATGAGACCTACATGTATTGTTTTGGATAGGTACATGCCTAGTTATCACATTTCACATTTCCATAATATGGGAATTTTAGGTTTGCAGATTGATAATGTGATAAACAAATGGTATTAGAGTTATAACTTGGGTGAAGGAATCGAAATGACACAAAATAGAACGGCAATCTTTGGAAAATATTATTGTTTTCAATTATTTCTTATTATATCTATTTTTATGCCGTTGTCACATAAAAACAAAGGAAATGATAGGAAAAACATTTTAGAGCCATAATTACTTCACATTTTGCTTCTTCAGCAAATTTCACCCCCCCCCCCCCCCCAAACGCCCATTTCATACACTATAATATTGTTAATTGGTATTGGAACAGACAAATACGCCAAATCTGACTAACATGGTTGTAAGTTTATGGTTGTTTATGGTTGCCATGGCAACCAGCAATATTAAATATAGCTAAATTATATATCAAAATGTTTGGACTAAGATTTTCAGAAAAGTCCCCAAATTTGGTTGAAATTGGATTAAGGGCGAAGGAGTGGCAAATGAAAATCTGGAGGGGGCGGCAAAATGTGCCCCCCCCCCCTTGGGCTTTATAGGGTTAAGACACTTTTACACTTTTGCAGCTGAAATATCATGTTTCAATATTACATGTTCTGCATGCCTTCATCTCTCATATGTTCAAATGATTTCTATCTATTCTACTCCTCTTTGCAGATTTTTTTACCAGGCAATGCAAGATGGTAAATATTTCAATCTTTTATGACTGTTTTTTTTCCCAAAGGTCATACCTCTTTTATTGAGCCTTGATTATATAAGGACAATGATCACGATCTTTTTATTATATTTATAACTCCACATATCAGTGACGAAATGACAGCCTTGAAAGGTCACTGAATTCCAAATTGTGTGCATTGAGTGATAGTTTACTGTCGTAGACTTGATTTTTCTTTAGTATATAACCATGCAGGCAACAGCAAAAATATGTTTTAACAATATTTGTATATTAATTATTTTTCGCTGTTTGCACAGATGAATTGATCATGAGGATCGGTTTAAGAATACTGGGAAATAGATGATATTGCTTACTTCTGTCACGTTTTCCAGCGCTGATTGATGGAAGCACACAAAAATAAGTGTAGCAACAAAGATTAAAGGCGCCAATCAGAAAAGGACGTCATATTATAGTCTATCTCCCTCCTCTCATTATCAGTCACAGATGAATCACGGTAACTCGGTGCACGAAATGTTGGAAGGCAGCGTTTCTCTCCGAGAACAACGCAGGTCTCACAAACAAGGAAATGATTATTGTAGTCATATCCCCCCAAGCAGAATACGCCGATATACTTGAAACTATGTTGGTACATGAGAGCCGCCCATGAACCAGTATGAATTGCCTACGCACTCCGACATTACTTTCTGTTAGTTTCATCCACTTATGGTATACATGTTAAAGTGGGAGCATGTTTGGTATACATTACGAATCTTGATTAAAGGGGAAATCCATGACAAATAAAAGCTCACGTACAAAAGAAAAAAAAAATATTTATATCATAATGAAATTTTCAATCACAACAGCAATGGTTCGATCAAAATCGGATGACAATTAAGAAAATTAAGAATTTCAGAAGCTTCGCTGATTTTCACCAAAAGGTTCTCAAGCAGTCGATATGACTCTGCAAATTGTGAATTAAACGTGTCATTCCTTCACAATGTTCCTACCAGTTTACATATAAATTAATGACATTTCAAGTTCTTTGACCGAATACAATTATGCCCCATTCCTGACATATATGACGGATCATTATTGTAAATAAATCAATCCGGAATAACATTTTTAATACTGTAAGACCAGAAAAAAAAAAACATTCGAATTTTCTGTATATTATTTTCATGGAAAAGTGTGAGGTGATGACATCATCAGCTCATTCATTTACATATTCATACTAACTCCTCAACAACTGTTGTAGAGTTCTTGTCTTTTTTTGTACAAAAAAAAAAAGGAATCTTTGAAATTTCCTATAAGTTCCTTTCTTTTTATCCGATTTTGACCAAGTTTTCATCCATGTGTTTGTCATGTTTACTCTTTCTTTTCAGTTTCACTCTTAACTGCTCTGGAATTCCTCTTTGAGAATTGTCTGTTACAGTAAGCAAATTAGAGGCCAGTGATTTTAAATGACACGTTTGTCTGTGTTTTGTTTCATTTCCATCTGAGAAGATGGCTGGATAGCCCATAGGTGCAATAGCTGGTCTTCCATGGGGTCCAGTTGGATGTAAGGCGGGACCACTTCACCGGGATAAACACCCTGCTCTTGGCGATGAGTAAATGAAGCGAAATCTTTTACGTGCATGAGTTGTGACTCTCTTACACGCGGGACCATCATTTTATGTCCTATCCGAGGGACAGAGTCTTTCCCCTATTCCTTAGAGGGGACGGTATGACTAAACACAACATTTATTAATTGTTCAATGAGACTCGACCGCGGGAATCGAACCCGGATCTTGGGATCGTGAGGTAGATGCGCTACCGACTGAGCTACCCGCTGCCCTAACGTGTGTTTTCGCTTCCATACCTATTATTTTGTATGACTCTGTCTGTCACGTTCTCACCCAAGCAAAGACAACCAAACTCCCGAAATTCTCCATTTTTTTTATGTCGATTTGCCGATTGTTCACCATTCGCATAAAACAGATGTCATTTTCCGAGCGCCTTGAAAACTGTGATCGAAATAAATCAGCACCTAATAGCAAACTGGCTTGCAAATGCAAGCCAGTCTGAAGGGTATGTAAGAAACAAAACATTGATACGCCTAAAAAAAAAAAAAAAAAAAAAAAAAAAAACAGTCAAGAAATCACTCCAAGAAATCACACTCTTATTCAGACGTTAATAGTATATTGACATTCATCGAGAAAAAAAATGGCGACCGCGTGATCAAGTCCGTACGTGTGGGCAGGCTCTCACAATTTGATTTTCTCACCCTTTTGATTCAGTCTTAAAGATAAAACCAGTGTTTCAGTCTCCGTCTAACATAACTTCAAGATGAGTTCGGATGCCAAGTCAAGAGATCCACCAAGTACCGAGAATTCGCCAGCGAAAAAGAAACCCTTGTTGGAGAAAATGGAGAGCTCTGCTCCACCGTCATCAGCTCACAGCGCGCTGGATGTTTCGGGCGTTTAAGCTCGAAGACTGGCTCACACCTCCAGCTTGGTTTCAAGCCTTCGAAGCGCGCCAGGAGACACGCTTTGCGACCGTGTTGTCTGAGTGCAGAGAAGAGCATGCGGCTATTCGTTTTGAGATGGGTGATCTGAAAGACGAGGTGGTTAAGCTGAAGGCTGCACTAGATGGAGCTCAGGATAAGATTGACGACTTAGAGAACCACAGTCGTCGAAATAACATCGTCATCTAGGGTGCACCTGAAGGAATTGAAGGGCGTGATTGTGCCAGTTTTGTGTCATCGCTTATTGGAGAGTCTGTGAAGAGAGAAGCTATACAGAGAGCACATCGAAGTGGGCAGCAGGCCAGACGGGCTGCCACCAGCAATCGCCCCCGCCCAGACCGAGGCCCATCCACGTGGGCTTTGGATCTTTCCTGCAGAAGGAGGCTGCAAGGAAATCTCTTCTTGAAGCATTCAAAGCAAAGTCCTACACCCATAAAGGGGTCACCTCGAAGATGTTTGTCTCCGATGATTTCTCAAAGAGGATCCAGCAACAGAGGAAGGAGAAGCTACCGAAGTTGAAAGAGCTGAGAGCCAAGGGTCAAAAGGCCTTTTTCATATACCCAGCTTCTATCAAAATCAGAAATGCGTCCGGGCAAATAGTAGATCCTTGATTGACTTTTTGTGAGCCCAAACATTTAGAACTCAAGAATAAGTTATGAAGAAAAATATTTATAGTGTTCTATTGTTTGGGGGTGCTTCACTGGCATTGCGGAGTTTAATTACCACAAAGGACAAATGAGAGTCCTGGACCTTTTGTTATCTGTTACAATCGCGCAGAACTTTTCACTTTGTTTTTGTTTGTATATGTTCAATTGTTGTTTAACATATATCGCTATGGTCAATCAAGTGTTGAAATCACCACAAGTTTTATGTAAAAGTTGGAATATTTTGTCATTATCTTGTTTTGACAAGCTGTTGAGTATTTTTGTTTGGGGTACGGGGTAAAATATGATATTACAAAAAAGATCATTTAATTGTAGGGGTCTACCAGATAGTTTTAAGAGGAAAACAAGCTTTAATCATTTTGCTGAAAAAAAGTACTGATATATTATTTTTACAAGAAATACATTCTGATAAGGGAAACGAAAAATATTGGTCATCACAGTGGGGGGGGGGGGGGGGGGGGGTCAGCCTTGGTTTTCTAGTTATACATCCAACAGCAGGGGAGCCGCAATTTTGTTGAAGGCAGGTTTAAAAGCTACAGAAATATCATGCTGCAAAGATGCAGAAGGACGGTACATAATTTTAAAAGTGATTATTGAGAACATTTCATATGTATTAGTTAATGTGTATGGTCCAAATTGGGACTCGCCTGAGTTTTTTGTCGACCTTTTTGGACAAATAGAGCAAATTGGTACTGCCAATTTAGTGGTTGCAGGCGACCTCAATGTCACTCTAGGCCCTTTGGACTATAAAGGCTCCAGTAAATGTCATTCTAATACATTTGCTAAACAACAATTACATACACTTATGGAGGAATACAATTTGGTAGATTTATGGAGAAGGAATAATCCTAATACACCCAATTTTACCAGATACCAGAAAAACCCCGACGTTTATTCTCGACTAGATTATATTCCGATATCTAATGATCTTGCTAGCAGTGCTAAGGATCCAGATATTTGTGTCGGTATAGATTCTGACCATAGTGTGGTTGGGTTGAAATTAACATGTGATACTACCCCTCGAGGCCCAGGATATTGGAAACTTAACTGTTCATATTTAAGGCATGATTTAGAATTTTGTTTGTTTATTAAAAGTAAAATAGATGGCTTTAAAAGTAACCATGTTGGTTGTACCAAAAACCCAAATGTGATTTGGGATGCATTCAAACGCACAATAACAGGAAATTGTATGGAATACACTATAAGAAAGAAGAGAGCTATTCGCAAGGAAAAGAGTGATCTAGAACCTGCAATTGGTAAAGTGAGGGAAGAAATTGTTTCTCAGTGTATGACCCATCAAAATGGTGGTTCTAATGACACCTCCCATGATTTATTGACTAAGTTAGAAGACCTGCAATCTAAATTGAATAAGATTTTGGACAATGAAACTGCCGGTGCAATTACACGGTCTAGAATAAAGTGGGCAGAATATGGAGAGAAAAGTTCTAAGTATTTCCGCAATCTGGAGAAAAAAAAAGTGAGAAAAAGAATATTCGTCAAATAAAGGTGGACTCAAAAATATTATAAATAATCAAAAATAATCAAACACTAATTTTGGATGAATTGAATTTGTTTTATGCCGACTTATATAGCTCACAGGAGACTCCCCTTTCAAAACAAAAGGCCTCAGATTTTCTTGACAAGGTAGACATTCCCGTATTATCTAATGATCTCAAACCCATTTTCAATGATCCAATCACGAAAGCTGAAGTGCTGAATACGTTGAAGACCATGAGTAAAAATAAGACTCCTGGATTAGATGGTCTACCAGTTGAGTTTTATGTTGTATTTTTTCATGAAATAATAGATATGTTGTTAGATTCTTATAATTATTCTTTTGAAAATGGACTCTTGTCACCTTCACAAAGAAACGGGATAATCACATTAATTCCTAAGAAAAGGATCCTCTGTTTGTCAAAAATTATCGACCTATTTCATTATTGACAACTTACTATAAATTGATTGCTAAGATTATAGGCAACCGTTTGAAAAAGGTGTTGGAAAACTTAATACACTCTGATCAGCAGGGATTCATGAGAGGCAGAAATATCAGTTGCAATATTTGAACAATTATTGATGTAATTGAATATGCTGATGATATTGATGGAACAATTTTACAGCTTGATTTTGAAAAAGCTTTCGACAGAGTGGAACATAACTATCTGTTTGAAGTTTTGAAACGGTTTAATCTTGGGGATAACTTTATTCAGTGGGTAAAGACATTTTATAATCTGAGGACGAGTTATGTTTGTAATAATGGCTTTTTATCAAAGCCACTGTCTCTATCAAGGGGAATTTTTCAGGGATGTCCTATTTCTCCTCTGCTCTTCTTATTAGCAACAGAACCTTTAGCTATATCTATACGGAATAATGAAAATATTGAAGGTATTTCTTTTGATGGTTCGGTTAAAAAAAAATCAGCCAATTTGCTGATGATACTACTATTTTTTTGAATGGCAAGGACAGTTCTTTCAATTCCCTCTTTGAAACATTACAAACATTTTCAGAATTCTCTGGATGTAAACTTAACATGTTAAAAACAGAAGCCATTCATATTGGCAGAATAAAAGACAGTGACTTTCAGCCTTTTAAATCTGAAGGTTTAGGTTGGCGTAGCCAGTCATTTCAAACATTGGGTATTACTTTCTCCTTAAATGTAAAATCTCTTTATGAGTTGAATTTTGCACCAAAACTTCAGCAACTACAGCGTACTCTTAATTGTTGGAAACACAGAAGCCTGTCTCTTATTGGAAAGATTACTGTGATCAAAACTATGGTTCTTCCTCAGTTATTGTACCTGTTTTCTGTACTGTGTATACCTATACCAAAATCTTATTTTAAAAAACTGAATAGAATCTTTTTCAAATTCATTTGGAATGATGGTAATGACTGGGTGAAACGGTCTATTCTCTGTAATGACTATGATCAGTGTGGTTTGCGCATGATAGATCATGAGACCTATGCTAATGCCCAGAAAATGGTATGGGTGACTCATTTATTAGACCCCCAATATAACAGCCCATGGAAATCATTAGAGGAACACTTTCTAATAATTTTTTTTTTTCCCAGACCAATCAGTGTTATGGAAAACTAATGCACCAGACAGTGTATTGAGCAAATTACATAATTGTCAGTTACAGGAAACTATAAAAGTTTGGTATTTGTATAGAAAGCAGTGTATTCTTGATACGAAATTTGCAGAATTATCATTTACAAGAGTTTTTATGGTGGAACAAAGGTATCAGCTTAAAACATAAATCGTATTTTTATTATCCGATTTGGCTGGAAAAGGGTTTAGTTGAACTTTCTCAGTTATACACTGGATCTAGGGTCAAGCTCTTTGAAAAATTAGTCATCGAATATGATATTCCAATCAGAGATCGAAGGAAATATGACTCCCTAATGAATGGAATCTTTTTACAGTGGTTTGAATTCCCCCAACAGAATGAGGATATTGGAAATTTGTATGATACAATTGTCTCACAATTACTGAGGGTAAAAAAATGTTCCACGTCATTCGTATAGTGTGTTGGGATGCTTTATGAATTCATGCAAGGCAGAAAATAAATGGAACGATGTATTTCAAGAAGAAGGAGAGGACTTAAAAAAGATAAATTTGACTATTTATCATACCAACAACTTCAGATGTACAATCGAGACTCAGCTACGAGCATTCTACTTTAAAATGTTTCATAATGCAATAGGGATCAATAGTTTTCTTTTTAAGATTAAAAAGAAGAATTCACCAAATTGCTCTTTTTGCAATGAACATCCTGAAACTTTGGATCATTTGTTTGTTAATTGCCATAAAGTTAAACCTCTTTGGCATAATTTGTGACCGGCGACAACAGTTTCAGGCAAAAGTCGGGAATTTTGAAAATTCACTTTTTCATTGAATCATATTGCCCATTTCCTAAGCTTTCCATTGATATAAAACACTTGTATTCTCTGGCATCGTTAGTGGGCATAAAGATCAAAATATAATGCATTTTTTTTAAGTTGTTAGCCTGACAAAATTACGAGAAAACGGGCTTTGAAGATTCACCTCTTTCTCAAACACAATGTCCGAACTGGGATGCGAGGTGAGAATCACCCATCCGTACGATGGTGCCAATCGAGATTAAGCTCCGCTTCTAGCAACCACAGTTGCTTCTGATTGGCTCACTGAGAGAGTCAAATTTTCCGGGCACCTTCCTCGGAACTCGGCGTTGGGAGCCGACATACCCAATGTGTTTCGCTCGGGTTTGTTTACCAGTACGTCTTTCAAGATGGTGGATACGATAATTGCACGTACTGAAGCCTAACGGTGTATGTGTGTATTGCGCACGCATTACCCAATCGCATCAACACGCCATGTCCGTGTGTAAACGTATCTGAGCGGGTGGCGAATTCGTATCTACATTTTTACAAATCGCATTTTAACTATGGTAACATTGATTTGTCTTTAAATAATTGGGGACGTTTCAAACTCAGAAAAATTGCTAGAGATAGCAAAGGGTCACGTTTCCTGCTTTGTTCTGTTTTTCAAGCCATGCATGTGGTGCACTGTGCGGTGGTGTTTATTATAAGATAAAAACATACAAACAAACACGATTAGTTAGTATTCAGGTGCAATCTTGACATGTAGTATTTGAATACTGGTCATTTATGACCGCTCCTTTCCTCTCATCTAATGTCATTTGAGTCAACCTGCTGTCATCATATTTACAAAGAGTTGACAGTTTCGAGAATATTGTATGTTTTCTTTTCACACAGTTATGCCATAATATTGTAGCAATATTGATGGATGGGTTTGCGATCGCAGGATGCACGATTTGTGTGATGATTCGCGACTTCTGATGTGGTCAAACCATGTTCCCTTTGAATCTGTTTTCACGTTGAAAGTTAGCACTGCCGTTCACTTTTTGTTTCACCGCCGTTGTCGAACATTGCGGTAGTGAAGCCTGGATAGAAAGCCAACCTAACATTATGCACTACAGAGCGAGCGTATCTATTGTAGCAAGCTGCAAGAACAATGGATCATAATGTATGCACGCGTGGACAAAACATGCCCGAAACGCTCGAGACGTGTCTCCGAAAGCCGAATTATGTAAATGCGTGCAATGCACCAGCCAATCGCACGCGAGACCCTGCGCCGTAGCAACACTGGGCATATTGGCGCGGCGTTCGAAAGAAACTCGAAACTGACGAGTGTGATCCAACATAGGGTGTTTAAAATTCCATTTTCGACAGGAAAAACTTAATCTTATGATATGAAATTTGGCGTAGACGTAGAAAACATATCAAAGATTTGATTTCTGCAAAAAAAAAAATAAATAAATAAAAATCGACAAAAATAATGGTCAAAATCTTTGTACCTCGCCTAGGAGGGTATTTGCTCTTGCGACTTTTGCCTGAAACCGTTGTCGCGGGTCACATATTGTTTTTACTAGTCCATTCCTAAAAAAAAATAATAATGATAATAAAAAAAAAAAAATACTGGTCAGAGAGTGAATTTCATTGATCCAGGACCGTCGGATCAGTGTGATAACATACATTATAATACTACTTACTTCCGTCAAGTTTTCCGGCGCTGATGGATGGACGCACACAAAGATATTGCAACAAAGAGATAAGACACCATCCTGAAAAGGACATCATATTTCTCAGTTTTACCTCCCTCCTTTGATTGTCAGTAATGGATAGACTACAATATTAACTCGGTGCACGAGATGTTGAAAGGCTGCGTTTCTCTTAACATTCCGCAAACAACATAGGTCTCACAAACAAGGGAATAATTTATTATTTATTTATTTGAAGAGTTTGTTCGCAAAAACCGATAAGTCCATTTTTGAAGATTTTGAAGTACGGTCTCTGTCATAAAGTACAAAATAATACCTTTTAAATGATATATTGGTTACTACATAAAGGTACATTTTTGAAGCTATGGTCAAAAGAAGCAAAAATTTTCGTATTATTTTCTTTATTTTTCTTGACCTTTGATGGCAAATATCTCCATTTGGCAGATATGGACTTATCGTTTTTGTGTTTTTTTTTTGCGAAAAACTCTTCATTTACACAATGTATTCATATTCCCAAAGCAAATGAGAGTTGAGGTTTTTCCACTAACATAATATAGCTGAGAAAAATAAAAGAAAAAACATCCTTGCGAACCTTGTGAGGGCAGACACTGAAAGAGGATTTAAACTTTAAAATAACATAATTATGAACTCAACTCTAATCAACTTTAGTGAGAAATTCACACCGTGAGAAAAGTATGTAGGCCTATTGAGAACAAAAGCTCTGAAGAGTGAGGTCTTTCAAACGTACTTGTATATCATCCAGTGGTGTCCTTTGCAATGAATGGAAGGATTATCAAACTAAACTGAAAGTTGGCAAAACTATTTGAACTAAAAAAGCACTCTGAGAGCGCAGACTTCCACCGATGATCTTGCTCTTCCGATCAGTGATTTCCACCCACTGAAAAATCGCCCTATTTCCCAATATAGAAGACTTTGTTACGTCATAGACCCTCAGATGCGCGGCGCGCCTCGCCCCTAGCTGAAACTAGAGCATGCACTTTAGTGCGCGCATGAAAACCTAAAAAATGCGCGGCTCGAAATCCCAAGTTCATTTTTCATGTAAATATAGCTTTTTACAATGTTTTGCTTTATATTATTGAAATTGCTTTTATCTGCGTTATTGTTGCCCTGCTTCTTTTTTTTTAAACTGTTTTGCTTGTCTTGCTTCTCTCTTTCCTTCTCTCTCTCTCTCACTCTCTTTCTGTCTTCTGGGTCCTGCACCATTCTGTATATTTTGTATATTTTGTAAATATCATGCAATTTTCTGTATAATACTATATATATATATATATATATATATATATATATATATGAGATATGAGAAAGGAAGGAGAAAATCGGTGCGTAGCTTTGACATTATTATTCCTCTTACTGTTCCTCCATTTCGGAAAAGCACAAGAGTTGAAAAATTGGTCTCCGCCGGGACTCGAACCCGGGTCTTTGGCATGGAACGCCAAATATATATATATATATATATACAATATAATTTACAATGTATTGATGTATTAATTAACTGATTTTTTTTCTGTTACGATGTTTGTTTGAATTTTCTTCAATACCCTGACGTTTGGTAACATGAGAAAATTAAAAAAAAAACAGCATTGTCATTGTCATTGTCAAACCATTGTCGTTATCACTGACCCCTAACTGGCAAAAAATCGAAATATCCCGGATCATCTTTTTTTTTTTTTTTGTTCCTTGTGTCATTTTCAACCTTTCCTGCAAGTTTCATCCAAATCCGTGCAAAACTTTTTGAGTTATTTTGCACACGGACAAACTAATTAACAAACTAACAAATAAACCAACGGTAACGAAAACATAACCTCCTCCCTTGGCGGAGGTAATCGATTGTATAAATGACTAACACGACATCTCAATATGATAGCGTCATCCTTTAAAACGTAATTAGAGTTGAAAATGGGGAGTGTTTACATGTATGTTTGGGTTTTTTCGCGGTCCCTGAAGAAAGTAACTCTTCACATCAATCAAAAAACTGGAAAACACGACTCATCAGAGACGACACAGAAATCCCTACACACAACACTATTGCACAATGCACCATGTATTGCTACTATCCCAATCCCAACTTCCCCATAGCTGCAACCAGCACTCCTCACCATTGCCGTCTCGTAGCTACTATACCGATTGCTGGTTTCCTGAAGACGTCCCCATCGCCACGCAAATCATCCGCACCACCCACGTCTGCCCCATCTACCCCTGGTTCCACACTCCTCCAACGACCTAGCATTTTGCCAATGCCCTCTCGCTGTATGGTGGTGAGCGAATGAGGGCGGACGAAGAGAGCTCAGCTGAGTGGGACAGCGTGAGGGCCTTCCGAGATCGGATTCGCATCCTTATGTTTGTCCTTTGACTTTACCGATTTTTGCTCCTCGAATTTGGAAGCAAAAGTCGACCAATCTACGTGTCTTTCTGCCCGAGTCTGCATATTATGCATGTTACAGACCTCCAAGGGGGAGAGGGGGGGGGGGGGGCGGGGACACCTCCATGTAGGTTATTTTTCATCAACAATCACCCATGGAACACCGCCATGTACATTACTTTTTAATATTAACAATCACCACCCGGCCGGCCGGCGGTCTCCTTTCAGGTCCGCACCCTCCATGGAAGGAAACCGCGGGCCGAAGCGGGCCACAAACTTGAGTCACTCATCACTTTTGACGAATGATAATATAAAATTAGCAGAAAATAGCAATCTTGTTATCCTTTAAAGATCCTTAGCCGTTTTGCTCGGGCGTTGTCACGGGTCTCTGCACTTCTACCTCCTAACCTGTAATGTAACTTCTCTTCGACTGTCCTTTATTCTTCGACTTGCTTCTTTTCATTTCAACCAGACATACTTTTCAGAACAAATTCACCACTTTCCAGTGAATTACGAAGACTAATCACATTTCTCAATCTTCTACTTTTTTTTTTTCATCTCACACAACTCATTCCCACAGCAGTCTTCTTTATGATCAGACCCTCCCCCTTGCTTTTCTGTAGTTTTTGAGATTTCGGACTCTTGTTCGACTCTCGTGACACATGGTTCAGAAGTTCACATCTTCCTCACTTGTCATATTTTTTTATCTCAATGATTTGTCAATTTTCTCCTCTCCTTCTCCTCCAAGACCTATCGACTTCCGAACCATTTCGCCTATTCTCATTGCATTCTTCCTAACAACTGTCGCTGCCTCTTCATCCTCCCGTATCCATTCATACAACCTCAACTTCCATCTCACCGCTGCCCTTCGACTGTCACTATTGGTTCCTTACACTCTCAATATGTTATTTCCTCCTTCACACTCCTTCTGGGATATCCTTTAGCCAAACAAATGTTTATCTAAGGACTACATATACATGGTGTTCCATCAAATTTCCCTTCCTCATTTACATTATTAGACTAACTTTCAAACAATGCTCTCTATAAATGCCAATATTTCTGCCGTTGCCAATTCATCCTATACCATGCAGTCTATGTTCTACTCCTAAAAAAAATAATAATAATAAAAATAAAAAAATGACTGATTTATTATATACAATTACAATTTGTTTGGATAATTTTCTCAGCCCAAATCATAAGAAAGATATTGTATAATACTTGTAAATAGGCGGTCACAAAAATTTAATCGAATATCAAAAGATGGTATCCATTTTCCCGATTTTGTAAAGTGAAATCCGTTTCTATGTAAGGGTACTCATCAACCTGAATCTCTTGATCATGAATAATAAAAACATGCTATTTTCTAGCATTTTCTAACACTTGTAAAGACCACAAGTTGCAGTTTTTGCTTGCTATTTCTAATGCACGTTGTAGTTTATTTTTATTGTAGCAAGAACAATCATGTAATCGGTACAAAACAATGAGAGTAAATAAATAAACACATCAGTGCCACTCTTAGACATTAAAGTGGCAACAACTCTATACGTAATATTCATTGTGTGAGATTTCTCCTTAATTTAACTATGAGCAGATCAGGGCTTTAAAGGGAGCATACTACTGGTCTCTGCACAAACGCAAACTTGGACACAAAGTAATGATCTTAATTAACAATTCATGTCAAAGAACATTATACCAAGGTGTAATGACAAAACTTCCAGAAAAATTAAACCACAATGTAAAGCACTGGAATGCATACAAGAGATTCAGTATTTTGACTTTGACAATGTGGATTGTTTTTATCAGGCTTATTGCTCATCAGTTACTGAAAGAAAAGGAAAACTGAAAGCAATAATATTTATGTTAGAAAGAACGATTAGAATGACAAATACTCAATCAGTGAAGTTTTTGTTTTAACTTTCAAACATTATATGTTTATACTTAGATTTTTAAACCTCGACAAGTCATGTCTTATACTTCCATTCTCAGACATTCAGTTGGCACGATAGGTACATTATCGCTTTGTGTTATCCGCTATATAAGCACTGTCAATGATTAGTAATGTCATTATTATTAGTAGTATTAGTATTATTATTATTATTATTATTATTATTATTATTATTATCATTATTATTATTATCATTATTATTATTATTATCATTATCATTATTATCATTACAATTTAGGAAATACGCCAGAAAAGCGTTGAAATCCACCCCTTTCCGTATGCACATTATCATTCATTCAAATATACTATACTTACTTCAATATATACACAGAGCTTGCACTATAGATACATCTACCACAAAAAAAAAAGAAAGAAAGAAGAAGAACTAATATCAACCTGTAACAAATTAGGGGAAAATGAAAAGTTTTCATCATTTTTTTAAAGTGTTCAGTGAACTTTCAGATATATGTAATTTGGGTTGCTACATTCCTTTGTTGCTGTTACAGTGAAAGTACGATACTCGGCTTTACATAAAAGTTTGCACTTAAGTATACGTTTACAATCAAATGTAATGTAACACGAAATTTAACATATACTAGTACAAAGTAGTTATATCATGTGACAAATGTTGTAAAGTACTACCCCCTATGGTATATATACAGATGTGAATTTATGATACATTTACCAGGACAGACAACTGGTTGTAGCGAATCGGAATGTTCAAAATTCATGACACAATACCGCGTGCTTTCAGCCTATACGCGAACTACATAACCTATCATCAAACAGGGGAAAAAGATAAGTCACTGATGCGCGCAATCTGCTATTTTATCTTATGATTCGCCATGAATTTGACAAGTCAGAATTTCACTGCCTAGGTTTTTGGCGCAGAAGACTTCAGGAGAACCGGCTGAATGCATAAAATCGGCACGCAACATCAGAAGAAGATTTGCTATGATTAACACTTGTATTAGAGAAAGATGATACGCAAATGGGGTAGTGTGTGGCCATACAAGTGAGAATGACACCATTTTTTTTTTTTACATTTTCATAGAAGACATACAAGTTGGGATACTTTTTTTCTGAATATCGGGTTATAATTATTCCATGCTTTATTAGATTTGCTTTATTCGATTGACATTTTGGTTCCTCATTATATAATTACACGTGTAGTGAATATACACATTGTACATCTGTCTACCATTTCTATGAGCAACATACGTATTACGACGTCATTACAGTTTATCCCTGCCCCGGTAAGAAGGACCTGCATTCTACTCTATCACTACATAGTAAGCATTCTAGTGACGTTTGCTTCAGTAGATAAATTCTATGAACACAACCAAGCCATCCAAATCAACACTGTGAATCAATCAGGACATTAAACATGAGTGCTGGCTCGACTCCGCGGATTAATCATTGGAGACTTTCGATACCATTAGTGCACTCCTTTATAATGACATGCATATTTCAAGTAGTGACAAAGAGTGACACTCGTACGAAAAGTGATAGTGAATAAGAAAAAAGAAATTCAACTAGTGCACAGAGACAAAAATCATCACGTTTATTGTCCACTGTGCATGGAGTTAGAGTGTCCTTTTCTCATTGCCCCCAATCCCCCGACCAGGACTTTCTCTTTCACGTCGCCCTTGGCATGTAATGGATGTAATGTTATGTTTACATTTAAGAAGTGACGATAAGATATATATGACATATTATAATAATCTTGCATATATTCACTGTAAAGTGTAAACTTTCGACAACAATACTTACATTAGGAAATCAAATATAATCATGTAAAAGTCATACAGAGGGTACCCGCTTAAAAGATTAAAAAAAAATAAAAAACCAGTGTAAGCGAGTGGAGAATTTATGAACAATTTTAAATAACGTATTATACCCTTAATGAAGCTTAAAGTCTCTCTTTTGAATGCACACACAAATTCCTGAACACAAAATCCCATAATCAGTCCAAAAAGACTAAAAGAGAAACAACCCAGTTATCCATTCCTTTATTTTGTACATCTCTACCCGTCGAATCCAAGGAAGGTGAACATTTGTCTTTTCCCTCACCATGTTCACGTATAATAGCTGTCTTGCTGACTGGAATGATATTTCATGCGCTTTCAACTGTTGGCTAGTGACGGTGAGAAGACATGCCCAGTGTGCTCGTATCCCGCGTGACGTTGCCTTGTGAATGGCCCCATTCGCCGGTGCGTCCCTGGCTTCTGGCCGACGGGGAAAATCTGCGAGACCAGCAAATGCAACACGCCCCCAACGTTTCCCTGACCGTAGGTTGACGAAGACAGTAGAGGAGGAAAATCAAGAATCCCTGGAAGGAATTGAGGGTGATGAAGATGATTTGGAAGACGCGGTTGAAAGCCTCGATGAGAAGGAGAAATCCGAAGGACCAGGTCAGACCCATGAGTAGGAAGAGACAAACGGCATTTTGGACCCGCCGGACCTGCTCGCGTAAGGCTTTCTCTTGGTTGGCTGTTTTCGCTGCCATGGTTTGACTAAGACGCACGATGACAATGATGAATATAACGAGATTCATGAGCATGATAACACCGACCGGAACCAGCAACGCGGCAATCATGTACCGCTTGGCCAACGCACAGCTGTCATAAACAAGAAGAAGGAGAAAAAAAAAAACAGCAATTAATCAGGAGAATAAGAAGACTATGCTTGATATATCTTTTTCTGTTTTCCATTAAAGACGAACGATTATTAAGTTATTTTTTTTTCTCAATTATGAATAGGTTGTTATGATTATTAGCAGGATGTTCTAGTTTCTTTATCAAAAAGGACAGTTCTAAAACTGAATTATCTTAACAGCAAAAAATGTTCAGTTATCTTGGAATATGGTGTAAGAAGAAAGTATTGTCAATAATGTGATCATGTGACCGCAAAACGCTATTGGAACATTTTGATTGTTTCATTTGGTAAGACTGAAACTAATTATATAGATATAATAATAGACATATAGGATGCTCATATTCTTTTGTCCACGTATCATTCATTAATCTAAAACTATACCAACTGACTCCCCTTTCGCTAAGCCAGGGGTCACTTTTTTTGTTTGTTTGTTTCATTGCAAAAATTTGTTTCACCTGTAAGTAGGGAGAACATAAAAGACACTCACACGTCATTAGCCACATAGTCGCGTCGGGCAACGGCGCCAGTAGTGATTACCACCAAAGCTGGAATTCCTGTGGGCGAAAAAAATAAACATACATGCATCTAGTTGTTCTTTGTATTTACCCTTTCCCAATAACAACCTCGTGCAACCCCCTTGCCAAACAATGATAACGATAGTAGTAACTCACATACACAAATTATATACATTGTTCGTTCGGTCACCCTTGCCATGTGTTTATCTGTCCATGGGTGGATCGTTTTCTTCTTGTTTTCATGAGTTCGTATGGTATCTTTAGAGAAAGAAATATGAAAAAAAGGCGGATCGAATCTATATGAGAATTCTCAGTTATAGTTTGTGCTTTGAAGAACCAGCAAATAGACTGAAAAACGAAGTTAAAAGATGCTTTGATAGAAACTTGTGTTCAACACACAAACATACAGAAATACAATACACAACGTCTAGACAGGAAAGGAGAGAAGGGGAGAGACGTAAAGAAAATGAGAGACAGAGAGAGAAGATGGAGAGAGAGAGAGAGAGGATTTGATAATGCAAGTATGACATACCCCAAGCAATCAGAGATACTTTCATCATGAAACGAGGAATTTCGAAATTGATCACACGTACGAAGAGGAGGTACATATAGACGCCCTCAACGCCCATCCAGGTCAGGCTGGTTAGGACAAAGTAGTGAAGCAGCGCTGCCGCCAAAATGCACGGCCAGAACGAGGTGACCTGGTCGACCTCGTATTCGATCTCGTACAGGGTCGTGACGACGAAGAACGTAAGGTAGAGAAAGAGGAGTGAAGCGGAAATACTCAGCAAAATCTGGTTTGGCTGTTTTTGTCGCAGTTTTCTAATAAATAAGTACAAAGCGCAAAACGGAGCTTGAATAGGATTACATAATGATATTTTTTTTTTATTGAATATTATTTTCTTTTTGTTTTCAAAAAGGACGTAACAATACGCTATCATAATACAAATTAAGCAACCTTTATAATTTACAACTAAAGCGAAAAACTGAAACATTAGTAGATCAATCTCTACTCCATGGTATACGTCACACATCATGATTCTACACTTTCGTCCTCTAATGTTAGATACTCTGTAGAATGATTAGTATTATGATTTCAGATAAGAAAATAGAATTACGTCATTCACTCCTAGCAAATGAAAAGATAAACGGGGAGTTATGGCCAGAAACTGTTGAAGAGGTGATCTCTGAAACAACTGTAGGCCCCCTATTTTAACTAAATTTGCTTATATGACTCGACTGAATCGACGTCACAAATACGTGTTGCCCTAAGTTTATCAGTCGTGTTTAGTCATGAAAACAAAAGAAGAGAGACTTACTTTACTATTGCACAAAATCATGATGATTATGTTGATCTGTTGAAAACAGTGACAATTCATCTGCCTGATGTGGTGGCTTGTTATGTGATTTATAGACGAGGATAACATAGACGAGGATTGCCATATATATGCCAAACACACTACAATGCGAAAGTCATAATGTGAATCGCTGCCAATCGATAAACACTTGGAAAACCATCGTGATGTGTAATGGGGGGGGGGGGGGGTGGAGATATTGATAGAAACGGGAACTTCGAACTCTTTTTTTTTTTGTTGTTGTTGTTGAAAGCATTAAACTTACGGGGAAAAACCATAGATGATCATAGTCAAAACCAGGCTTGTTACAGAGAGACTACATCCGATGTAACTTAACACCCTGTCCACTTTGATTCCACTTGATACTCTAGTAGAATTCTCTCTCCTACGGAAATTCTGAAAAATCAGAGTTGAAGAGATTCCACGATTATTAACAGCCAGAGATTATATGATAAAGTCTTCGTTTTGCTAATGATGTCCTAAACACAAAACTGCACAGAAATGACTTTTTTTATGGAAACTATTCAAAGTATATAAATAACAATGTTCTTTTTGGTGCCAGTATACTATTTCGTCGGTGTTACCACGAACCGACGCTATTTCGTTTTTGAGCGAAAATGCAATTCTGAGAAAATCGCGTTTAAAGATCTCACAAGTTTTAGACAACGTTTTCAATGACTTTTCCTGTCTTGTGTGTGAAAATTTTGACAGGGTGATGAGAGTGGAAGTTGTTCTTCCTATCCATAGTGTAATTTTAGTGTGAATTCAAAAGAATTACGATATTTCTGTCTTCAAACTCACTGCGTCGGTTCGTAAATCCATCGTTTCTTGCGCGCACCATAGGTTATGTACTTAAGCGCGGGTCTCACGAACCGACGTAAGTTGTATTACGCCGGTTCGTGGGACCCGCGCTGTAGGGCCTGCACAATAGGTAACGTGCAATACGCGTGTGTTTACGAACCGTCGCTATTTCATTTTCGTATGTGTTTACATACAAATACTATTAGGGCTATACCTGCTTATCAACAATAACCTTATTAATTGAAATTAATTGTCATGTAATGATTATTGTGATGATTATAATACATTAGGTGATAATTAAGATGATAATATAAGCCAGTTTCTCTTAATTGTTCTAAAAAGCGTGTTGTCCTTGTTTTCATCTTCATTTTAGCATTGTTATTAGAGCTGTCGTTGATCGCTCCAAAGATTTCTTTGCCCTCCCCCCTCCTTTTTTGTGTGGATATATTATTCAACACTTTTGCAAGTGGACATTTATCATTTGGTAATTAATATGTACTCGGTATACTGTGTTTCATATTTTTTTTTACTTTTTACTGTTTTTTTTTTAATTTTTTAACTTACTTTCTTTATTTTTCACATAATTTTTAATTCAAATTCAGTTCACTTCTTTCATAATAATTATGAATGTTTGTTCTAAGATGAAGGATACCGCTAAATATAGGGAAAAAGATGTGCCAGTCAGTAATGATTACTTGCATTTACTCATCTTTCATACTCATGCACTCTGTTATTTCTTTCTCTGAAATAATCTATTAATTTCTTTATTTCTTATTATTCCACATTATTTGTGACTTTTACTTTGTCACAATTTTTATCGGTGTCATTATTGTCATTTGGCTTGCATGCGAATTCACTCATAATTCCTCATTTTCCATCTTTCTCTTTCCTGCTCAACAGATTCTTTGATAGCTGCACTTGATCATATAAAAACATAAAACTCATCCTGCATGCACTCTTCGAAACTGATAAACTCCTAAAAATACATAAATATAAAAATTATCAGAATTTCAAGCTTCATTTTAAATATATAACAATGGTCATGTTTTATTATGCCTTTTGCAGCAATACATGTGTATATTGAAGAGGTACATTATGTAATCGAAGAAACATAGGTTCTCAATAAAGTATCAAATTTGAATTATTCAGAGATGAGTAATGACAATGGGAAGGATAACAATTGTGGAAGAGCTCCATAAATCAATAAATATCTAATGGCAAATGGAGATGGAATCAATATTAAAGAATATGCGTAATTCAAGTTCATTATTACATCAGTTCTTGTGTGTTCACAAAAAGAGAAACACAGGTCGAACATGCGCACCAAATCTTACAATGTACATTTACATCTATAGAGTGCGGACGGAACATATACAAAAGAAAGAATAACATTCTCAAATTAATATATCAAGCATAATTATGTATATGAACATAAAAAGATGTTGCTGCATATGCATGAAGCTTGAAAGTGCTGCAACACACATTATGCTCAGATGGAAACTTGATGTACAGGTACTGTATATCATACAAAAGAGAAGAGGTACTGCATGTACATGTAGTTACACTATTCACAGGACAGTAGAGAAAAAGCAAGAGAGAGAGAAGGAAATGGGTGTCTAAAATAGGTCGATGTAAGGAGTGCCAAGCCAATTAAGTCTCTAATAGAAGTCATACATATATGAAAAGGAAACAAATTAATCACAACATAAATGATCGTGCTCATATTAACCAATAATTAGCATCTAAAAATGTGTGTAGAAAGCCCATAATATCAGCCTTTCGCCCCGTAGGCTTGTTACATATGAGAAAAGAGAAATTTTGGCCGACCCCCCCCCCCTCCGAATCCTTAATCCACCAGTACTATAAACACATGTGCTAGCAAATTCACAAGAGGGGTGGGGAAATTCGGCCAAAATTGTGTGTGGTTAAGATAATTAAAAAGAAAGGTCATCAGCAAAACTACGGGGTGGATGCAGACGAATTTTCATGTGATGACTAAAAAAAAAATGCAGCCAAAGGGGGAAAAAAAAAAGGACGGTGGAGAGGGGCCAAGGCTAATTTGACTCCCCCCCCCCCAAAAAAAAAAAAAAAAAAAAAAAAAAAAAACACGCCACTGTTCTACAGCACCTTTAAAGGACTCTTAATTTTCTTTTGTAAAAATCAAACATCTCGAAGTAAGGAATTCCATATTGTAGGCGAAATGTAGACCGATACAGTGTACATCCCAAGCTATTCAAGAAAAAAAAAACAGATTATGAATATTATTTAAAGTAAGAATTTCAGTGCGTTTAATCATCTTTAGTCGAGTTGCAAATGACATGTGCATATTTAATAAGAGCAGTTAACTTCGAAGCGCCCCCAAGCCCTTCTATATTTAATCATTCATGTCTAAAGGTAGTGCTAGGGCATCCCGGTGGTCTGGTGGTTATGGTGCTGGTCTAGTAATCCGGAGGTCGTGGGTTCGAATCCCGCTTGGGCTGCCTGTGATTTTTTTTTTTTTTTTTCACAGCAGCCCACAAACTGCACACTGCAGTTGCATGTGTTACTACGGATGGAGACAAATGAATAATCTATTATTTTAATATACAATGTTTGACATCCTTTTTGTAATCACTTTCTTTAATTGTACATTTAGAGACATAATGAATTATTATTAAAAGAAATCATATTTCTGTATTTTGTTGTGAGTTTGCATGGAAGCATACACGTATCATAATTTACAATTTTAGTTAAATAAAGAACATCTCATAACAGAACTGTCTAGTGATGGTTGAATGATTATGTCAATTTGTTATAAGTCCTATCAGTTATATGGAGTGCATTTCCCATGTTTATAAGAATCATACGTAACACATTCAAAGTGGGTTGAAGACAACAAAATAATAAATAAAAGAATAAAGGAGAATAGAATGAATTACAATTTGAGGTGAGTTTGGCATGTCATTAACTGGATTAATATTATCATCTAGCAGAGATGCATATTTGATTATATGTTGCATTAATTTCATAAAAATACATACATGTATAACATGTCTCAATCAACATTCAGAATGTTTGCAAAATGTAGATGAACATGTATCATGAACATGGTTGAAGATGAAGCTGGAACTTTTTGTTAATGGGTCTAAGCTACCATTTGTGACTCTCATAAATCTGTTTTCTGTGAAAATTCGTACAGCGAGCTAAAAGTTTCTGATATACACATTTTGACAGTGTGACACATTTGGTTATGCCCCCGACAATTTAGATTGACTCTCGCAATTATCACCGTTTACGAAAAATAAATCAGTGAAGGGCATGTTAATCCTCAGTCGATAACTATTAGAACTATGCAATGATTATTCAACCATCTAACTTCATCTGATTACAGCATCATCTGAATATTGCCAATGTGCACTTAGAAATTTATCAAGATGTATCACAAGGTTATGATTACCACACAAAACCTTCAAGATTTATTATCATGAAATACATACCAATGAACACTTAAAGAAAATCTAACATTCCATATCCACATGAAGCTTGCCTTGATATAAATGTCTCTCAGTAGTGTTATTAAAGTGTAGCAAAATTGTAATTACGACATCACAGAATGGAATGCATGTTTTCACCTTCAATCTTAGAATCTTCTTTCATGTTTCCACTTTACAATCACATTTTAATGTAGATATACCATCCTTATGTTGTCGCCCTTTATCCCAAGTTCTCCCTTCTATCCTATCTGTAGATTGTCTTCTTTCCTAAGCCATTGTATTCACATTCCTTGATGATAAGCACGATGCTGTACTTTTTTTCTTCTCTGAAACAGTCCAGCTCTTCGCTACTGCATGGCATCAGTCATGTGAAAGAAAAGACAGAAATTAAGAACTTTCGATTAAAATCAAACATCATGATACAAGATACAACTTTCATTTTGAGAAAAAGAAATCAGCCAACTAAGCTGTAGTTGAAATCATTTTGCTCTATTTATATTAAACATAAAACAAAATGGTATACAGGATCAAAGAATGTCAAAAAATACTGCTGTTCGTCTTTGATGCATATTCAAATGGTCTCGCCTTTTACATATTTTAATGATGCAAGATCTTATGTCTAGCACTTAGTAAGTCTCATGTAGAAATTAAATTATCATTCACATGAATAAATCTACATGTCCTTGTAAATAAGGCATTGCTTTGAAAAAGCTGAATATTATTAACTGCATTTGGGAAACGGTCTACGACAATCAAACTTCTTTATTATCAGAGACTTTAACATCTTGATTAGACCTAGACTCTAATTACCATTGTATTCACATCCGTTGATGATGTACACGACCCTGTACTTTTTCTTTTCTTTTCTGAGACAGTCCAGTTCTTCGCTACTACATGGCACCAGTCATCTGAAAGGAAAGAAAGAAATTAAGAACTTTTGATTAAAATCAAACATCATGGTACAAGATACAACTTTAATTTTGAGAAGAAAAAAAAATCAGCCAACAAAACTGAAGTTGAAATTATTTTGCTCTATTTATATTAAACATAAAACAAAATGGTAGGCCTATGCAGGATCAAAGAATGTCAAAATATACTGCTGTTCGTCTTTGATCCATATTCAAATTGTCTCGTCATTTACACATTTTAATGATGCAAGATCTTATGTCTAGCACTTAGTAAGTCTTCTTATGTCTAGCACTTAGTAAGTCTCATGTAGAAATTGAATTATCATTCACATGAATATAAATCTACATGTACTTGTAAACAAGGCATTGCATTGAAGTAGCTGAATATTACTACCTGCATTTGGGAAACAGTCTACGACAATCAAACCTGTTTCTTATCAGAGACTGTATCATCTTAATTAGACCTAGACTCTACATTATCATTCAGCTTTTAAAGGTATTAACCATTCACCTATAAAACAGTGGCATTGTCATGTGCATCATATTTCTTTGATACTGCACATATTTTCATGAAGTCTGTGCAAGAATGCAAATGAAACACGTCTGCTGTTTGGTATTTATCAAAAAAAAAAAAATCACTAACCCGGAAGTCCTTGGCCTTAGGAATAACACGTGGCGAGTTAGCAGGAATTGACATTAAAATAGAATAAGAATAGATCTACTAAATAGGCCTTTGCCTCATGAATGTCTGGTCTAATTATAGACTAAGTGAAGTCTAGACCTCTCACTTTTAAGTTACACAGATTTCATATTACTTAGATCTAGACTACATCTAAATCTAGACATCTATTACTATTAGATCTTGGCAACTTTTGTCTTTGTGACACGAAATTAACACGTCACGGATGATATTTCGGCGATGTCCAACAGGATGACAGTACCACTATTACTAAATCAGTAAGTTGGCATTGTAGATAACTAACATCAACTTGTTAAAGTACGTTAGAGATGGCACCATATACAATAACCGGTGACACTGACACTGACAGATCTAACGACTACGTTTAGACTAACGTTAAAGAGTGAGACTCGCCATCTCAGTAAGTCGGCCAAAGACAAAGTCAATACAGGGCTAAGTCAGTGTTACTGTTATGTTAGGCCTAACAAACGTTAACGGTTACTCGGTAAGGTTAGGTTTACCAGGACTCAAGAGTCCTGGTTAAATCAGTCGAGGGACATTTCTTAGGAAGTCCTTCGATTCCAAGAATAAAAAGAGTGAAAGAACAAAGGGGAAAAAAGGAAAGAAGAAAGGACAAAAGATTATGTATGGCTGCTGTGGAAATCGACAGCGCCACTGTATCACTATCAATCAAGCGTAAATATACAAACGCCATTTGGTTGGGCCACATTCACAAGTTTTAGGGGAAAAAAGCCCCACCGCTGTGCTTAGGTACTCCACTCGAACTAACGTTAGACATACACTACACACAGTACGGTACTAGGGCTGAATTCACAAGTATACTTTAACACTGCACTGTACAGGAAAGCCACCTAACCTGTAGAGTACTCGTAGTGTTTAGGTAGTATCACTAGAACCTAGACCACATACTGTCATAGATGACATCTACACCAACGCTGCACACTGGCACTGGTCCGACGGTCCCTGACCAGGAAAAAGCACTGTTGGACACTGACCAGTAACTTTTTCAGGAATGGACCAGTAAAGATTGGGGGAAAAAATGGGTGGACTCTACCTACTATTACCACTAGTCTAGATGTAGATCTAGAGCTAGACTACCGGTATGGCTCTGAACTGTGTTAATTTGACTTGGTCTTAGACTGCAGCTGATCTTAGTTTTAGTAAGTGGTATTACAAGTAAAGTCTTAACTTAGACTTAATAGTTAGACTTGAAAGTAAAAGTCTAACATGTCTAACTTTATTCTTTACTCTTCCTTTGAGTTTTACTGTTAGACTTTTAATTTATTTTTTTTTTTTAGTTTAGTACGCCTACTTTGTCAATCTCATGATTTCATTTTCAACTCAAGCACAAAAGTCAAGGCTAGTTTTAGTGTCTTCGAGACTTTGAAATCTTGCAATCTGCATGTCTTGCACACAGACGTTACGACTATAGTACTCAGTAGTCTCAGAAGTAACGTCTAACGACATAAGTTGAAAAGAAACAATAAATAATATGATTTGGGATCTAATTTGAAATTGTATGGCGTTTACAGACTAGGCTTCATAAGCATCACGCGATTGAATACATGGGACTACACACTACCGCAATTAATGGTTATGGTAGTCCAACTGAAACTGTTATTTTGAGCATGATTTTAATAGGATTATAGCTTACCATTCACTTCACTCGTGAACAGTGGGCTGGCTTAGGCCGTCATTCATCTTTCAGAAGGCTTGGTTCTCACTCTGAGATCTGGATTAGGGCCAAAACCTAATTCTAGGCCAGTAAGTTGAACAAAGCTCAAAGTAATGCAACTGCGACGGTTCGTGAAACCCGCATTGCTCTTCACCGTAGCAATTCGGGTTTTACGAACCGGCGTATCTTTCGTGCGTCGGTTCGTGAAACTCCTTTTTCTCAATTTCTCGATATTTCGAGTACCGTCGTTTTTTTCTTTCTTTGATAAAATTAAGAATAATTAATTTTGTGATCTAAAATTTTGGGATTTGGTAGAGTTTTGAAAGCACTTTCATTTGGTACCAATATCTCGATTTTGAAAATTTTGACCAAAATCGAAATAGCGTCAGTTCGTGAAAACGCCGACGATTTAACATGGCATTTGATTATGACCTTAAACAAAATAAGTTCAAATGAAATTCAAGTTCAAATTTATTTCATATTTCCATTTTCTCAATGATGACATTACAAAATTACTGACAAAACAAGAGTACAAAATGTATACAATCATGTCTTTTGATTGTAGAATAAAAAGAAAAAGAAAATATACTTGACACAAGTGTACATGGTCACATCGTATGAAAATATCACTAGTCAGTATAAGAAATATGATGGGGCCTACAAAAAAGCTTTAAAGCTTGTAAAACTGTAGGTTCCCGAGTTCATAGGCATATAATTTTACACAGAGAACGGATTTGTTTGTCTTGACCAACTAAAATTACACCAGTACAAAAAATCGATGAGTAATAAACTAATGAACCACATAGATATCGCACAAACCAGACTGGATACAAATCTCGCAGTGTTTGAATAACAAAAATGCTATATTATAAGATGTATCGGTACCATGAAATCACTTGAATAACTTGGTGCTGAGGACAAGGAGAAAAGACTGGGAGCATAAAAAGGTTGCTAAAGGCTTGGTAGTGTGTATCCACTAAGTAATAACTGTTTTAATTTGCGTTTGAAGGTGAATAAGGATAAGGAAGAAGTGATATCTAGAGGGAGATCATTCTAATATCTGGGTCCAGTAACTACTATAATTGTCTTCTTTGCAAAAATAGTGCGAGTACGGGGAAGGTGATAGGCGTCACTCTGGCGAGTGGGATAACAGTGGATAGAACGATTCCTTTTGAACATGTGGATAAAAACAGATGGTAATTCATTAGTTGTTAGTTTATACATAAAAATTCCGAGATTATAAGAAAATAAGTCTGAAATTTTTAGAATTCTGTTTTGATGGAAAAAACAATAATTGGTATGAGCAAAATATCCGGCGTGGTTTATGATTCTTATTGCACGCTTTTGAATACGGAGAAGGGAATCTAGTAATGAGTGAATTGCATTACCCCACGCCAAAATTCCATAATTGAAGTGTGGAGATATTAAACAAGAATATATACACTGCAAAATATGAACAGGAAAGAAATGTTTGAGTTTATTCAAAATGCCAATATTTCTAGACAAAATTTTACTTACAAAATTAACATGATTTTTCCAGGATAATTCTTGGTCAATCCAAAGCCCTAAAAACTTTGTGTTATTAAATCATTTATTTTGATATCATATGGAACAACATTCAAAGAATTACTAAATACCATATAATGAGTTTTTTCTGTGTTCAAGGATAATTTGTTCGCATAAATCCAGGATTGCACGGACCTGAGCTCAGTATTCATCATATTTATTAATGCATTACGGTCTCGATGTGAAAAAAAAAAAACAAGCTTGTGTCATCGGCGAAACAAATGAATGACAAAATTTGCGATGATTTTAGAAGATCGTTTATGTATACGATAAATAAAAGTGGGCCCAAGAGGGAGCCCTGCGGGACTCCACATGAAATAGGCTTTAATTGCGAATCATGGCTATTGATATTAACAAATTGCTTTCTTTCTGTTAAATAACTCTTAAACCATTCTAAGGGGGTACCGCGGATTCCATAGTGACACAATTTATAAAACAAGATTTCATGATCTGTCGTGTCGAATGCTTTAGAAAATCAAGAAAAACTCCAATTGTATGTTCAAAACTATCTATAGCATTAGCTACCTTGTCTATAAAAGTAAGTAAAGCATGGGTTGTGTTGTAATGTTTTCTAAAACCAAACTGAGAATCCGACAGAATGTTATGATTTGTGAGAAATTTTAATAATCGTGTGTAAACCACCCTTTCAAGAATTTTAGAGATTGAAGTCAACAAAGAAATTGGTCGGTAATTATTCACCAAATCTTTCTGTCCCTTCTTAAAGATAGGGACAACTTTTGCGACCTTCATCTTATTGGGGACTTTACCATTAAATAAGGATTGGTTGAAAATGTACGTAAGAGGAGTAATGATTTCGTTTAAAACATTTTTTAAAAGAAAATTTGTAATTCAATCATATCCTGAACTTTTTTATCGTTCAAATTCTTAATAATATCTATGATTTCTTCTTCAGCAATATGTTCAAAAAATATTGATTGAGATTTCTATTACCTAAGTATCTATAGAATTCAGTTGATGATTTCGGGATTTTACTGACAAGATGTGGACCAAGAGTTGCAAAATAATCATTGAAAGATTCCGCCATATTGACCGGGTCGTTAATCTGGCGGCCGTCCACTGAAATATATTTAGGAGGATCAGTAATATTTTTTATGTTTGAGCGCCTCATTAATCACCTTCCACGTACTCTTCACATCAGATTTATATTTAACAAACTGTCGGGAAAAATAATTTCGCTTGGCTGTACGTATTATGGATGTCAATATATTCCGATAACGAACATATCTTAATTTATTTAAAGGGGATGGATCTTTACGATACTTATGAAAACATTTATTCTTGCGGTTAATGGACCTGAGAAGAGATTTTGTAACCCATGGTTGTCGTGGTACTTTTTTTTTATAATTAGAATGGTGAGGTCTTCGGAGAGGAACACAAGAATCATAATTAGCAATCAAAATATTCATAAAATTGTCAAAGGCTAAATCAATGTCGCTTTGACTGTATACGGTGGACCAATCCTCTGAATTTAATTCCTCCCTAAGTTTATTAAGGTTGGATTCAGACATTACACGAATACCTGGGTTGTGGGTGTGAGAAACATTAGCAGTCATAAAACTGGACACAAGGGCGTAAATTGGGAAATGATCAGTGACGTCAGAAACTATTATGCCAGATGTAATGTCGGAAAATGAATCATTTACAAAAATGTTGTCAATAAGAGTAGATACATCATCAGTTATTCGAGTCGGTTTCCTTATAAGGGGAATAAATGATTTCGACAACATAAGATTAAGAAAATCTGCGCATAAGGGATTATCACTGTAATTAAGGAGATTGAGATTAAAATCACCCATGACAAAACATGTCTTACTGTCAAAATAAATGTTCGAGATAAGGCCGCAGAATAACTCTAAAAATTCGGTAGGGTTTGAGCTTGGGGGTCGATAAATCTCCCCAATTATAAGATTACCTTTGTTTGGAGTTTTGACCTTGATAAATACACTCTCAAATGTATCTGACATCACGCTGTATTTTTCTAAGAAGACACAGTGTCCTCTCTATTGTCAGCTCTATTTCTCAACTCTAATATCAAACTTGCCAGGTGAATACAACCCTGATATGCGTATACTTGAAATTTTCGAGAAGAGTTAGGTTCAATATGTTAAAATATATGTATAGTTGAGCTATGCAATATCGTATTACCCCTGCTAATCATTTTTTAAATTCATTTCAAATCATGTGTTTTTATGTTCAATATACATTTTTACTCTTCTTTTAAACATTACTCTCTCTCTCTCTCGTCAAACTCTAGAAACTCTAGAAATCTGTATTACTTCACTAGTTTAACAAATACACTCAAATGCAGGGTAATCCCTTATTAAAAAAAAAAATAACAATTTGTATTCAATAAAAAAAAAAACCAGTCATTGGCTCTATGGTTAATTATTTTCCTTTGTAAAGTTAGGAGTGTAAAATTCAAATACAAAACAGTGCAAAACATTACTTCCCAATTTATATGGAAATATTCCTAATCAGTATCAGCGTCCGGTTCAAAACATACTTAAACCCAAGCACACACAATACATTCACACGCAAACCCAATTAAATCCGTCTATACAGAACTATCTCTTCGAGTTATACTACTAACAATCAAAGAAACGAAAAAAAAAAACAAAAACAAAAACAAACAAAAACAAACAACCCGCAGTCACAAACGTAAAACTCATCGCTGGGGGTAATAACTCACGTAAACCAATCTTTCAAGTTAGGCGCATACAGTTAGGGTTAATCTTATTAATATGGTCTGCATGTTGTTATGTACTGCATAGATAAAGTAATAATTCAATCGGGGAAAAAAATCTGTGCGCAGTTATTTTCATCATGCGTTGATATGCTTACAGGTATTTGTTAATACCCTTATTCATTATGTTGCTAAATTATGATTTCTCGGTATATTGGTGAATTTCTACATGTACGGCATGAAATCAGTCCCTCGAAAGAGGTTAAAGAGGAAGACTAGTGCAAACATTCAGCTTGCCATGATGACGGCGAAGTTTGTGGTATGGTTGCATTCGCAGATGAGTATCGAGTCATCACTGACCGATACCAGCTCGCACCCAAAGTCAGACCACTTCCCGCGTCCATCGGCCGCATAAAAGTCCCAGAAGACACACACTGGGTCTGATTTGTTTGTCCCGTTTCCGCTTTCCTGTAATGTAATATAGATTACAATAAATACATATTAGAAAAAAAAATAAGTACTTATAAACAGATAATTGATTGTGAAGGATTTCAGACTTTCTTAGAGTAAGGAGAATTTCCGTTTCCTGACACAAAATAATGTGATAAAGAAAAAGCGTGCACGTCATATAAGTCCTAAAGGACAATAGTACATGAATATTTTGTTACGGATTATTCCCAGAGTCCCAAGCAAATTCGAATACTGAAAGTTTGGTACGGCAGCTCTTATGGGCCAACACTTTTAATGAAAAGAGAAGTTCTGTCTTTTCTCTTACCAATGACGAGATCCATCTATAAAATATATCACCCCCTAGTACATTCTGTCCCCACACCAGACCACATTCAACCACAAGTAGTCATCATAGTCTTCATAAGTAACTCCTCTGAAGTTGACTAGAGATAATGTCCATTTTGTATCAGCACTTGGTATAATAAATTATGACAGTCAGTTTTGGTTTGAGTTGCAGTCGTGAAACATGCTGCAGATTGAAGGAGCTCGAACAAAAATACTGCGATACGAGACATCGCCTACTCTGACTGATTTCTCCATGCATCCAAAGAGTTTTACTCTAATATCTTAGGTACCAACGACGGTCCAAACTATATATATTAGCAAGATTGTCACGATTGTATTATGACGGTGATTTATCATCTTTTGTGGGACTTTAAAGGATGAACCAACCTGAAGTCGTTTAAAAACACTTCGGACATGAGTAGTGAAATTTCTCTCCCACGTATCCTTGATGGTGACTGAAACAATGTGGGTGTTTGGAATGACCGACTCCGTAAGAGATTCCTCGTCCTCCTCCAGACTGGACGCACCAAACATTGTAGGCTTCATGACCGAAAAGACGACCCGGCAATGATCGGACGCAGAATAGTCAACCGACGACAGATTGGCGGATTCAAGAGGTTCGATGCGAATGCTGATGGCGTTCTCAACATCGGATTCCAAGGTCTCGTTGACCTGGCTTGTGTCTTCGAGGACAACAATGTCGGCGACGGCGAGTTTAGTGCTGCTGTTGGTGCTCAGAGCCACAAATTTCATTCCAGCAGCCAACGACTCAAGAGGAGCTTTTTGCACCTGAGAAAATGTACGGAGAGTGAGTAAAGAAAGAATGCAGAAGGAATAATTGACATACAAATAAACAAGGGCCAACATACAAAGATTAAAAGAAAGATTTGTAATCGGTGTATACTGTATAAAAACTTAATGAAATGAACATTGATACATAATGTGTGTGTGTGTGTGTGTGTGTGTGTGTGTATGTGTGTAAATCTTGAGCTATAAAGAACATGGACCCTATATACGGAATATCGTATATGTCCAGTTTAATAACCACTAACGTTTTTTGTTTTTCTTACTTTTTTACCAAGAGGTTGGATCGGTGATGATCCTGATGAGTTCGACAAAGTTAGCACAAGGCAGTTAAAATATATTTGATACTTCTCCTTTTATTTTTGAGGCTGCAATAACGATCAAGCGCTTGCTGAAGATGGCAGACTCCTGCCTGTATTTTTTCCTCTTTTCCTTGAATCGAGCGTATCTCGATCATTTGATCTCCAAGCGTTAGGTCTAAACTTTAAAGATTGTCGTTTTTATTATACTAGGAGTGATTTTTCTTTATTCTGTTGTGAGATACAAAATGTTCTTTTTTTTTAACTTCGTGTATGATTTCCGTGGGAAAAAAAATGCAGAAATACAATCAAACTGAAACTCAAAACTGTCACTTCTGAACTTCTTTATGCTTAATTAATTTCTTTGCCGATGCGAATCTCAACGTGGGGAATTTGGGGAAAAAATAATACATTAAATAGTGTCATAATGTAATGCAGAAACACACTGGGGCTCCCAGCTGGACTTACTTTACTTGTATTACCCTCTTGTATAAGAAGAAGACAGAACATGACACTATTTTCTTTTCTTTTTTAAGACAGGGTGGGAGGTTGTACGAGAACTTTTGCTGCTAACCTGAACCGCTACATTGGGCCTGATGGATTTGAAAGAACCATCGCCACTCGCCAAATTGACGATGCAAAGCTGGTCTTCGAGCGCCTTCATTGCTTTGGAGGTAGAACCATTTTCTCTCTGGGCGTCCACGAGTTCGTCTTTATCGACGTTTATGAGACTATCAATGATCTTCACGACACCTGCTGTCACCTACGATAATATTATATATATATATATATATATGCGGAAATGGAACATACAGAGTGAAACAAAGGACAAACAGAAAGTAGTAATTTACAAGTAAGTGCTGCAAGAAAATCTTTCGTTACTTTAGCAGAAAAGACTGCACGTCAAAATGTACAAAAACGCACGTGGTTCATTCACAGTTATTTACAACATATACTCTCAAGGTTTAGAATGCCTCAGTTTATACTTTTATTTCCTTATACTCAGATTGTAACTGTGAAATGGTTCATTTGCTTTTTCTGATCCACCTCCCGTTAAAAGGGGGCTTATGTATATATCAGTCTTAAATAGTTTGATTACAAATCGATTAATCTCAAATCATATAAATCTGAGATTTTATTATTAAATTTGCACTTAAAAGAAAATGATCAGAAAATATGACAATGTTTGAATCGTTATTGAAAAAAAAAAAATAACCCTTGTTGTTGCGACACGGATTGTCGCCCCTACACGGATTGTCGCCTCCTGCTCGGGGTGACAATCCGTGACGGGCGTTGGCGGCACGGATTGTCGCCCGCCCTCGAAGCACATTTTGCTGGGTAATATCGTTCTGGACATAATCATTGAAATACTAACACATAACTTACATGGCTACATCCATGCAAACATGCCATGTAAAAAGTCATGGTGAGGTTTCAAGGAAGTGTGTATGTGCGCGTGCACATGATAATTTAGTGTCCGTTTGTGCGTGTGTGTGTGTGTGTGTGTGTGTGTGTGTGTGTGATGGAAGAATGTGTTTATTATGTCCGTTTTTTGCGTATGTGTTTTTTAGCTGCGCGTGGGGAGGGATACCTAGCAAGCTGTTGCTGGCATAAACGTTGATATTGATTTTATCAGCAGCTTTGAATTTGATGAGTTTGTTTGGCAGATTTGTATAATTATGAATTCGGAGTGGAGCTTGCGTGCGGGCAGATGCTGCTTTTCTGCATACGGTCCATTATGTCTTATTTATCAACATTGGGAAATCGTTTCATCAGGAAGGAATGTGGTATCGGTTCGGGTGTGCGTCGGTATGTGGGAAGGGGGTTACATTTCGTTATTGCAAAAGTTTGTTACTCTGAAAGCTCATTCGTCCGAAGGCTCATTCGTCCGAAGGCTCATTATTCCGAAGGTTCGTTATTCCGAATTTCATTTTTGGATCAACGAACCTCTAGGTATAGGGAATTGTGTGTTTCGGATATTAAAATGAAGGCTCGGAAAAAACGAAACTTCGGAATAACGGAACCTTCGTTTGTGTGTGCGTGTGTGTGTGTGTGTGTGTGTGTGTGTGTGTGTGTGTGTATGTATTTGGGTTCGTGAATGTGGGTGTGGGATGATTTAGGTTTTGTTTAATCAGGGGTTGGTGGGTTGGGGATTGGATTTGAAGAAGGATAATTATAATGGTATGACAGATGTTGGTAGGATTTAATATTTAGGATAGATGTAGGCCATAGATTTGTTTCGGATGGGGAGGGGAGGGGGTGGTCGGGTTTTTTATGACTGATTTCATTCTAGATTCGTGTAATGTATTTGTGTTTTTTTATGTATATGCCCTTGTAGGTAAGAAGGTGTTACATGATCCAAACCAATGTTTTCAAGGAATATAGGTTTGGTAGGGCCCTACCTGTCAAAACTTTCTCGTGAAGAGATTGTTAGTAGGGTTGGTCTATAATCGAGTTATCTATGTTGAAGTGAGATTATTTGTGGTATAAATTGACAAATGGATTTGTATCTGTTTTGAATTGCCATTTGTAACTTTTTTTTTTTCATGTTACACCCAGAATGAGTCGATTTATGAATGATTTGAATGAAATCAATGAATATCAAGGAAAAAAGTGTTGAGTTGGTTTATTTGCATTATGAGGATTTGTTTGAGTGTTTGTTGGTGTTTGTTTGTATTACGTATGTATTAGCGGTGTGCAATGGCAGTTCGTTTGTGCTAAAATCAACTAACGATTGACAAATTTTTTACGGCGTGTGGAAATTATTCGCTCATGCATAAAGCATGCCAAACCTATTCTAGGACAAAGAATAGTGGTATGGACGTTCTAGTTTGTAAGACTGATGGAAGAAAATGACTGCAGTGAAAAATGAACAAAGACAAATAACATTTGGGGAGGGTACCTCCCTCGTATGTACTTTCTCTCGGTCTCTCTCTCTCGCCTAGCCTGCCTCACCGCTGATATTGGTTCACACACCCATACTATTTTTAGATCAACGCTGGTGTGAATTTTTTAAACACGTGCTCATACACTCTGAAAGCGTTTGTATTGCCACAGTAGCGCAGCTATATTCCACATACACACGTAAGCATACAGGCACACGTATACACACAGACAAACAAAACCACTACCACTGTGACCACCACACATGCACAGTTTCTACATATTGTATTATTATACTCCAAACACACACACATACACACATTTACACACACACACACACACACAACAAATCATACACATCACATATCATGCAGCTCACAATACACACACACACACACACACACACACACACATACGCATAACTTACCAGTCATACCCATCCCACCAAAGCTTAACACCGGAGGAACCACCCCGAGCCCGGGGCGACAATCTGTGACGGGGCGACAATCCGTGTCGCAACAATTTTTTTGCCAACACGGATTGTCGCCTTCGAGGTCAAAAACTGGGAAGTGCACAAGCGTCACGGATTGTCGCCAGGCGACAATCCGTGTAGGGGGCGACAATCTGTGCCGCCAGCGCCCGTCACGGATTGTCGCCCCGAGCAGGAGGCGACAATCCGTGTAGGGGCGACAATCCGTGTCGCAACACTTGTTATTCAAAAAGCGATTCGTCTCTGAAAGGGTCTTATTCTGCTCTTTCGATGGACTTATATGTTAGAATGTTTAAAAATGTTGTTTAACCATTGATACTACCTCGGGAGTTGGGGACTGAAGGGCCGCCACATTTTCTAGGATATGCGCAGTTGCAACAATCCCATGGGACGAGACATCCTCTTCCAGGAGTTCAGAAACATCTGAGAGAACGTAGTTCAAATGATACGCTGTAATGTCGGTCTGGGTGAAATTATAAAACAGGGAAATTGTGTGTAAGTCATATATCATATTATATTACTCTAGATCCATTTTTTAGGGAGACATTGTGTAGATAATCAACGTCAGCTGCAAAGCATGCAATTGAATCGAATGAAGGACACATAAACTGTCTCCTTAAAGATCGTGTGTCTCGTTAATAAAGTAATCATTATCATAATATAATATCTCTCAAAAGCTGCATCAGTAGAATCCATACTCCATACGTAAAAAACCGTTCAGCACTCCCCATTCGATATTACGCGAACTACTGGCTTGCCGTCATATACAAAGCTAGTATGAAAACTGAAACCGACTAGAGGAATTTGATGACATAGGTCAACGTTGTTTCACGCAGATCACAGGCTCTTTGTGCTGAGAACAAAGTGCTATAGGTTGGATACTATACCTTGGCATCCATGTATACTCGCTTTCCAGTAGCGTTTGTATAACAAAAGAGAGAGAGAGAGAAAACAAACAAACAAACAAACACAGAAACTATATACGAATTGAAAAAGAACAGAGAGAGAGAAAGAGACAGAAGCAACAGTAGTTTGTAGAATACACTTAATAATTGGGCCATAGTGAGGTATTGTTCAACATTGACAGTGTTAATCAACGTTTTAGATTTACAGCATCCTCCAACAAATAAAAACACTTTTTAGATTTTGTTGTTACTCCTAACTCAAGCACAACCTTTTCAAAACTCTACATACTGCACAAAGACATTCTTCCCTCGTTCCACTTACCTGCATTATAACTGCGAGTTTTTCATCGTTGGACATGTCGGTTGAAAAGGTATACAGTGGTGTTTCCGGACATAAGCACGGCTTGGCGCTGCATTCTTCGTCTGGAATGAAGATTAAAGCGTTGTTGTTAAATTTATTTCCTCGGTTTTGATATATGCACACATAAATTCAATACTTTTCAGTTATGCTAAACACCAGTCACATGTCTTTCTAAGTTTCAACGAAGTTTAAAGAGAACAACAACAGAAATATTTTAAATGAGATAAAGACACACGGCATACGTATTGCATGTAGCGATTATGCGCATATACACAAAGTCCAAAATTATGCCAAAATTCTTGTTACATATTTGATAATTTATGCATATATTGTCAAGGTGTAAAAGGGGAAAAATGATAAACTAATGAAATGATGGAATCCAATTCCTGAGCCTTTTATTGATGTATTAATCCGCAACTAATTACACTGCGTTACAATAAATTGAATTATCTACTGAAAAGGATCATTTAAAATTGAAAAAAACAAACATTTTGAAAAAACTCTAATAAGTGGATAATGTGCTCAAAACCGTAAGCTTGAGGAAATATCCTCAATGATCGAGGAAATACCTGATGGAATGTTTATTGTGGCTGGAGTCATTTCAGGAGAGACTGCGAAAGTGATGAAATAAAACAAAATACAAAACAGCAAATCATTATCACAATCAGCACGGTCTTTTTGAGATTAAAAAACAACAATAACAGCACATGATCAGTTAGGAAGGTCAACATTTTGCTATCAAGACAGATAAAACAAAAAAAAAAAACAATCGGGATTCACCTAATAAAGTTTTAATCTTGAAATATTCGTTAGGCTATGAATGAGATTGATTCCTTTTAAATGTATGACTGTCATTTCATTTTTTTTTTTCCCATTGGCTGACGAAGTTAAGGGCACTATTGACCACTTGCAGGTGAAACAAAAACCAAACTTCAGTGTTTGAAAATTGTAATAAAATGCGAGATAGGGATAGAAACGATCAATGAGAAAATGTTAATCAGTGGAATTATAGATACAATATTGTTTCTAGAGTAAACGACCTACAGTTATTGTTAATTATTTTAGTCTTTATTGCAAAATTCTTATACGATAGTAAGATTTGGGATAAAACTGACCTCACATATGCATTAAATGTGATAACTTGAACATAATATTTTCTTCTTTTTTTTACCACTGCTCCCAATGGTAAACGGTACGGAAGCTGATTAAACAAGGTAACCAGTCAAACTTAGTCGTGACCCTTTTTTCGGTTTAATGACACATTTACCAATAATAAAAATAGTTCAAATGATGAAGGCCCTTAGACCTCTATTAAGCTCAGCGTGGCAAATTCTAGTAAGGAAACAATGGCCCATTCAGGCGTAGGGACAATTCAGTAGGTAATAGTTTTTTTTTTTTTTTTTTTTTTTTTTTTTTTTTACTAGTAGAGGTGCACTAGTTCAAGACAGAACTGATTGCTTCCAGAAATTCGAACAGTATATCATGTAACTCTTTCTTAGCAAAACCCTCCGCTCCTCTTTTAAACGATAACATTAACAAAGGACCATTAATTTTGCATTTTTTTTTTGTTCGTTCATTAATTTGATTATGGTAAATATGGGAGAACTTGGGAGAGATAATGAAATGATGATATGATTACAATATATCGTCGGTCGCATTACGAACCGGCGAATGTTCGAATTTGGGTCAATTTTTCAAAATTCACTTTTTTCCATTTTTTGAATGTCCATACCAAACTCTATCTATCCCCAAAATATCAAATCGCAAAATTCACGAAAACATGTATTTTTGGTAGTGACGAATTTTCAAAATGTCCAAATGCTGCAATTTGTGACATTACGAACCGGCAAATGTTCGTATTCGCCGGTTCGTAAAATCCCTGCTCAGACGGAACACACGTGAGGTATGTGGGGCGAATCGAGGAGCTTGCGAGGCCGCGAGCGAGGGCTCGTCATCACCATCAGTCCCATGCACTCGGAATTGTGCTGGTATGTAACTACTAGGTGCATTTTGTTGCTCATTTGTTATTTAATCTTCTGTTTAAAAACAAAAGTAATGATAATCGGGGCAGGTTAATGTGTAATCATAAAATATTACATCAGAGAAGTAGAATTGCTCGACATTATCATGTAAAAGTAGCTTTCCTGTGTATTTCATTTCCTTGTAGATCCTACACAGTCGTACACCTAGCCACCATTTTGTCGAAGGGGGTCCTTGATTATTCTTGGTCAGAGATAAAGCAATCCTCCCATACAACCCGGATGCATTTTTTTTTTAATAAACTAAAGCATAGTAGAATCTATAAACAAAAAAAAAAATATCGTGTAGCAATTGCATATACCCAGGTAGAACTGAAAATAGGCCCAAAGTAATAAATGATTACCATTGTTTTCAAAGATTCATGTTGTTGCATTAAAAAAAAAAAATGTATTTAGGCCCTAACCTAAGTAAGAATGAAATTGCATGATGAGACTGTTTAGCGTCAGTGTTAAGTCAGTTATAGTTACATATAGCTTCCTTAAGCATGCAGGAATAGCTACTCTGGCCTTTACTGTCTAACTAAAATCCTGCATAAACAGTAAATTTATAGGCTAGATCGAGGTTGTATTCACCGGTACGATACCGAAGGTACTTATTTTGATTACCGGGACAGATATCAATGAACTTTCAGAAAAATTAAACGAAGTTGATTACCGGTACCGGTACGGTACTCACAGGTTTTTTTTTAACACTCATGTACAAGTATAAGTCTATATCCAGGGATTTTTATTCTATATAACTTAACGCGGTATCCTATTTGTGCCCTGATAACACTGACATGATTTTCCTTATTTATATCTTGGGGATAATTCTAGGAGCAGCAGGCCACTACAAGCAGGAGCCGAGTCCCCACAAACAAAGGCAGCACCGCTATCATTACAACTGTAGCAGCTAGCATCCCAGGAACATCAGCAGCACCTCTCGGCGCAGGAGCAGCATTAGCAGAGCCTGTAAAGTGCAACTGTAGCAGCTGAACTTCTCCATACAATTGTAGTCGCGAAGCCTCTGTGTACTACAGTAGGCCTACCGACAGTACTATTGCAACAGAGTGTCTACGTATGCTACCGTAAAACTCTACATTTGTAGCAGCATGATCCTAACTTACAACTGTAGCAGCTGAGCCTTTCAGACTGTAGCAGCAGAGCCTCTACGCACAACCGCAGAGAGTAGTGGTGATGAGGATGTTTTTCCTTCTGCCTATTATGGTCAGTTTGATTCGTAACAAGTGATTATGGTACCGGTACTTGTGGACCATAAAGTGTACCGGGAACCAGGTATTCACAAACATTTCTCAGTTTACGGTGAATGGGATAGGTCATTTATTACTTTCAGTGGAATAGATGATTGAACAATACAATGTCATTTGACAGAAATCACTGTTTTGATATCTGGAATGTAATGTAGTCATACCTTTTCTGTAATGTCGATCTTATCTAACTCTACTGTCAAGTATCTTATGCAGATATTAAACTGGTGAGGACAGGCTCATGTTGATATTACAAGCTCTTCCCTAGGCACCTGCTTGAGCATACTTGGGGCAAGTTTCTAATGGCCTTACTGTAATTATTTCATACATGTATATCAATGTTGACTGCTACTCAATGTATTAAAAGAGAAAAAAAGCAAGCACTAACACTTCTGTGTATAAGATTGTTAGGTTTTTATGTGAAAGACATCACATTTCTAATCAAAGAATGTGTAGCAGTTATCATTATTTACCTTTGCCAACCCCAAGGTGTAAAAGCTCGACCAATAGCACCTGAATTACTATGCCCTTCAGAGATCAGCAGACTTTGATGACAATTTATTTTGCATTTCAAATAGGTATGCTGGCTGTAGCTATTTTCATTTTGTCTCACAAAATGTCGTATAGGGGATTGCCTGTAAAGAATTTCCTCATGTTACTTTGTTTTTTCTTCTGAAATTGTGCTTTAGCTCTAAGAAATACTCTTCTTCACATTTTTCAAACCTGCAGGAACTTGTAATGTTTTATCACATAGTGTATGACACAACTGTCAAATTTCTCACTGAAATTGTCCATACAATTTTTTGTGTTTTTGAACCACCGTAGGCATAGATGTTCTTGTCAAGTGGAAGAGGGATGGTTCTGTGAATCCTGTCAGCTCAAGCGACCTCTATCATGCTCAACGGACCAAACCGAAACAAGGTTCCTGCGTACATATGAGAAGTGAAAATGGCTGGTGGAAAGGGAGGGTGCTTCAAGTCTTCAACATGCCCATGGATGGACGTAGGATGTCAGATGACGAGGGCATTCCTCTTTCTGCCTGAGGTAATTTGAATACATAGTTACTGATTTGTTCTACATCAATAAGTTTATCAAGATATATCATGTCTTTTTTCATTTTAAAATGATGTAGAGATTTTTATGCATAGTATCATGTAGGTACAATGTACTTTCATTGCATTACCATATTCAATATAAATGTTCAATTCTGTATAATGAATAAAACAAATGTCATAATTGCAGTTTGTAATGACTGTAGGATGCTGAAGACTGTTAGCTTTCCACTTCCTTTCTTTAAAAGTCTGATATTGATTATTACTTACAATTTATTATGCCAACGTCTCTTCTCAGTCCCAAAACAAAATCAATTACTGATAATTTGCTTTATGTGCATGTAATACACTGTAGATTCTAGTGTCCATGGTAGATGTTTGCAAGTATATCTAGTATAACACTTGTTGATTCTACCCTCAGGATGGTCACATAATTTGTTTCATTGATGCATTGTTTACAACTTCCCCAGCAGTATCGTTACTTGCGACAGCAGTAGCAGAGCCTCAACGTCGATTTGTAACAGCTGAATCCCCAGAAACATCAGCAGCACCGCTTGAAGCAGCAGCAGCAGCAGCAGCAGCAGTGGAGCCTGTACATACAGCCCTAGCAGCTGAGCCTCTAAGTACGACAGCAGTGGTAGAGCCTCTACTTACAACTGTAGCAACTGAGCCTCTACTTACCACTGTAGCAGCAGAGCCTCTACTTGCAACTTTAGCATCTGCACTTCCAGGAACATTAGCAACACTGCTAGAAGCAGCAGCAGCAACAGAAGCAGAGCCTCTACAAACAACTGTGGTGTCCGCATTCTAAGAGACAACGCAGCAATGTTACCTTTGAAACTGAAGGTAATTCAACTGGAGTTGAGAAGTTCAGGGCATTGTATAACTGTTGTTTGTATTTCTTGCATTACCTGTCTGTGTGGTGCAAATTCCTAAAAAAAACAATTATGAGCCAAAACGTCATTTTCCAATAACACATGTAAAATAATTTAAACATGTGATAAATACTTTGATTATCTTTTTTTTTTTCTTTTATCCTTCACTCTTGTAAGAAAAAGTTTGTGGCAGGCAACCTGTAAAATTTAAAGAAAATAGTTTGTCTTCTGCAAACAATAGTTAAAAAAAAGTAAATGAAGTAACAATTATTCAACCAGACTTGGCAGTTTCATCAAATTATGTATTTCGTCGCATCGGTGCAGTAAGGCCCTTAGCACCCAATTTTCTTGTCGTCTGCTATTTTTTTCGAATTTCAGATTTTCACAGAAATATAATCTGCATTACTCATAGATTATAGCAATATGTCGCATTTAGTCCATCTCGAAGAATTAACTGAGTTATTAGCTCTGCAAAAAAGCCCTTAGCAGTCTCCGTCGACTACGTTCGGTGCAGGAACGCCCTTCCACAGCAGAAGGAGTACAGGCGCGCTCGAAAATCGGGTGCACGAACGCCCTTCCACACTAGAAGAACTAAAGGCGCGCACGAAATTCGGTGCACGAACGCCCTTCGCACCGCCATGGCGTCTGCCGAGAATTCGTCGGATTTACGTATGTATACTAACTTTTGTAATTTCACTTGTAATTTACATTACACCATTGTTGCGATAATTCTCTATGATGAATAAGGATGATGTCTTGTAATGTATACCAAAATATCGAGTAATTATAGTAATAAACAGTTTCGAACCAACGCTGTTTCCATGGTGATTTATCTTGCAGTCCCATATATTGAATTTTATGTATGCCAATTTGTAGCTTGCACCTCACCTTGTAATAATAGTTAGTAAATAAACCTGAATCAGCCTTTAAAGATTAAGGCCTCTCTAGCCCATGGGATTATGGGAATTGAAATACCAGCTGTGTTCTGCATGGAGTAAAGATAGAATAGACCTCTAACCGTTATCATTTAATTAAGGTCCTTTGGATGTTGCCACACATTCCAAATTTAGGCCAGAATCTATTCCAGAGCGGTTCTACTTCTAGATTCTTCATTTTGATCGTCATTTAAGTTCATGGTTGATGGGCGTTGAATTGCATGTGGTGTGCCTGTGCTGTGGTTGCGACAGTTTTTTTTTCTAATATCCAATATATTTCCCTTAAAAAATGCATTAGAACATCTATCTACTGTGGTTAAACTTAGAGCTTGACCTGTGTATGCAAGTAAATACCAATAGTTTTGTCTTGGAGATAATCTGTGTCACTCTTTTATAAGCCTGACTAATTAAGAGGTGAAATATGCCCAGAAAATTTAGTTGTGTGCGTAACGATCCAGTTATAGCCTAGGCCCTAGGCCAAACCAGGGATAAGAAAAAGGCAGCATTTCATTACAGAGAGTGTAATAATATTGAAACCAATATGTAGCAAGACTAACCATTACATAAAGGGTGGCCTTTACCCAAACTATATAACAGAACTGAGCAAATGAAAGATTTTGAACCTCACAGTTATTGATTTTTCCATAACTGAAACAGATGCTGTCGACCTTCTAGTAAGGTGGAAGAAAGATGGGACGATGCACCTCGTCGATTCAAGAGACCTATGGTTTTCTAAAAAGAAGCCATTGAGCAAAGGGACAAGGGTGAAAATGAAAGACGAACGCGGCAAGTGGTGGGCTGGAAAGGTACTGGAGGTGGTACATCGTGACACAGCACTAGGTATGTTATGGCCATCCAACTCCGTTGTGTGTCTTGTGTAACACAGAAAATTTTACTGGCAACATGTCAGCTTTTGCTTCAAAATTATCCCTTTCTGTATATGTGCTACCAAAATTCCCAACTGAGTTCTGCACATTTAACACTAAGTCAAATATTTTGTAGTGTGCTTGAATTCAATATCAATGAAGGGCAGTGTATATGGCTCAGTCGGTAGCACGTCTGCCTCAAGATCCAGAGGACCCGGGTTTGATTCCCAAGTCTAGCTGAGCAATGTTGTGTGTAATCATACCATCCCCTCTAGAGAGGCAAAATACTCTGTCCTTAGGATTGGACATAAAATGGAGGTCCCGTGTGTGAGAGGGTCGCCACTCGTGCATGTAAAAGATCCCGCTCCATTCATTCATCGTAAAGAGAAGGTGCATAACCCGGTGAAGTGGTCCTGCCTCTCATCCAACTAGACTCCATGGAAGACCAGCTAGTGCAGCTGAATATGGGCTATCCAGCCATCTTCTCAGATGGAAAATGAACAAACAAACAATTGAAATAGAAAAAAAAGTATTTTAGGAAAAATGCATGGCCTAGGAAAGAAAACACCATGTTCCTCTGACATATACTATGCGTAGTAAGTATGTACCAGTAGTGCAAAAGGTAGCACCAGTAAATTCACACTAAATGGAGTCTGTGGTCCATCCATGGACAGCGTACTAGTTAGTGTCGGTATAGCACATTATATTATAGAAAGGCAGGATTTTCCTATGTGAAAGGTATCAAAACTTAAATCCTCGAGACTCCGTTCACAATAATAAAGCCTTCATTGTCAGGATGTCTGTTACACTTACAAATCTCAAATGAACAATAAAGTTGCTCACAAAAACCTAACCCTGCCGGATGCCACCGCAAGTAATGTTCCTTTAGTCGTGCACTTTTCTCATCTGCATTTTTCTGCATATCAGATTGATTAATAACATTTAGGGCCAAACATTACGCTCTTTTTCTTAACTTTGTTTGCTTTACGTATAAAACGCATTTGAAAAAAATGGACATTTCAAGATGTGAATGTAATGTGGATCAAAATGTGTGCGTAATCTCTTCTGAACAAATCATTCATAAACAACTTACTACAGTCACTAGAGACAAACCACATGCCCTGGCATCTGCCTTAGGCTACCATGTGTCAAAATTAAACTGATGCTAGCAATTAGTGCTAATGATGATAACACGTATCTTTCTCTCTCCCCAGTCTCCAACAAAGACACCATGGATGATCCTGCAACTCCTGTCTGCATTGGTGGCATAACAGCTGATGGTGACAGTGACTCAGAAGATGATCTTCCCTTGAACCAGCTAGCATCCCATTGTAAGCTTGCCTTTAGTAACATCATGATTGGCAATGCAATTTTGCACAATAGATGATGGTCAAATGTTCAATTTCTTTACCTTCCAAAAGACTTACCTCATCCATCTAGCTTATGATTTTTTTTTTTTTTTTGATGCTGGCAATTCATGCTAATGATAATAACAAGTATGTTTCTCTTACTCCAGCCTCCAAAAAAGGTACCGTGGATGATTCTGTAGCTCCTGTCTGCTCCCATGACATCATGGCTGATAGTGACAGTGATTCAGAAGATGATCTTCCCTTGAACCGACTAGTATCTCATGGTAAGCTTGCTTTTTGTGATATTATAGTTGGTAATGTACTGCTACCAAAAAAAAAAAAAAAACATAATAATATAGGTCAAATCTTGCAATCTCTTTGCCTCACACAGGACTCATCCCCTCCATCTGTGTTATAATTCCTATGAAAAACAATTTGCTGTAGATGGTTTTTGGGCACTTGTTGTGTGTTATATTCTTCCTTTGTATGCTTGGTTGGATGGTATGTGTATTTTTTTCTGATGAAAAATATAATGGATTTCAATCCAATGAGTATCACTTATTATAGAAATACGTGTAATTGCAAGTAATTTAAGTGGGGATGGATATTTTACTTTGCAGACAAATATACCAGAAGAAGGATTTAAAGTTATTATAACACGCAATGCATTGAACTAGTAAGTGGTTTCTTGAATTATTTCCTTTTCAGGCACCTCAGCTATTGCTGCAACTGTGGACGTTGCTCCAACCACTTCAACTTGTGTGCCTCAGACAGCTACAAGTGACACCCAACAGAAGGAATCTCCAATGACTTCAACTCATGTGTCTCAGACAGCTACAAGTGACACCCTGCAGAAGGATGCTCCCATGGCTTCTACTCATGTGCTCCAGCCAGCTACAAGTGACACCCTGCAGAAGGAAGCTCCAGTGACTTCAACTCATGTGCCTCAGACAGCTACAAATGATACCCTGCAGAAGGAGGCTCCCATGCCTTCTACTCCTGTGCTACAGCCAGCTATGAGTGACAGCCTCCAGAAGGAAGCTCCAGTCACTTCAACTCGTGTGTCTCAGACAGCTACAAGTGACACCCTGCAGAAGGATGTTCCCATGGCTTCTACTCCTGTGCTCCAGCCAGCTATGAGTGACACCCTGCAGAAGGAAGCTCCAGTGACTTCAACTCATGTGTCTCAGACAGCTACAAATGACACCCTGCAGAAGGAAGTTCCTATGGCTTTTACTCATGTGCTCCAGCCAGCTATGAGTGACAGCCTACAGAAGGAAACCTCAGTGACTTCTACTCATGTGTCTCAGACAGCTACAAGTGACACTTTGCAGAAGGATGCTCCCATGGCTTCTACTCCTGTGCTCCAGCCAGCTTCAAGTGGCACCCTGCAGAAGGAAGCTCCAGTGACTTCTACTCATGTGCCTCAGACAGCTACAAATGACACCCTGCAGAAGGAGGCTCCCATGGCTTCTACTCCTGTGCTCCAGCCAGCTATGAGTGACAGCCTCCAGGAGGAAGCTCCAGTCACTTCAACTCTTGTGCTCCAGACAGCTACAAGTGACACTTTGCAGAAGGATGCTCCCATGGCTTCTACTCCTGTGCTCCAGCCAGCTTCAAGTGGCACCCTGCAGAAGGAAGCTCCAGTGACTTCTACTCATGTGCCTCAGACAGCTACAAATGACACCCTGCAGAAGGAGGCTCCCATGGCTTCTACTCCTGTGCTCCAGCCAGCTATGAGTGACAGCCTCCAGGAGGAAGCTCCAGTCACTTCAACTCTTGTGCTCCAGACAGCTACAAGTGACACTTTGCAGAAGGATGCTCCTATGGCTTCCACTCCTGTGCTCCAGACAGCTACTAGTGACACCCTAAAGACTGCGCTTCCCACTCCTCTTCAGCAGCGTGCATGTCATGGTAGGCATAAATTAGCACACATTATACTGATTACTTCTGCTCACTGTGAAAGGAACAATGGTTCTATTGTTTTTCAATCACACATTGTGCAAAGTTGTCACGAGTGTACTTGGAAGCTGGGAAAATAAATGTCAGTTGTCTGGCATTGGCATTCAAACCACCTGTAAATATGTATCACCATTTCATGTAATTAGAAATCATATAACATAGGTAATTTCATGTAACATGTAACTTTCCATGAGTTACAAAATGAAATCTATGAAATATCAATGTCACCAAAGATTTTCCAAGGCAAGCAAAATGGTTATCACCAGCAAAATATCACATTCTCTTAACTCTTTATGTGCCATGGTGTAAACCCCCTGTGTGCCACATTATTCTGAGACTGCAAAGCAGGCACTTTTTTGGGAAGCAATCTTTTTTGAAAGTCACATATAACTTTTTATCAAAAAAATTGTGCCTGGTATGCAGTGAACAAATTGAACAGAAAACTCCAAGCTCTGCTGTTATGTGAATTGTACGACAGATTTATTATTATTTTACTTTTAAATGGCCAGTAGCTATATTATTTTCCATGTCTGTGAGGCATGACTTTTGCACAGAAAATCTTGATAAAAAAATCAAAATTTGCTCCAAAAAGCCCTGGGGAACACCATTATATATCAAATCACCGCGTAATGCAAGCTACATGTAAGAGGAATGGAATCGTGAATGCGAACGCGAATGTACAATGGCAGTTGGCGATTTTTCGATCTGCTTTGGCGGGATTGTGCGTTTAAGCAAAATATGCGAACTTCGCACGCCGTCGACTGAGCTTGGCGTGCGAACGTGGCACATAAAGAGTTAATGTAATCATGAGAACTGACAACAGTGAGTTTAAAGTCTGAAGTTAGCGTAGCTTAAGAGATGAAGAAATATAGACCATATTTGTTTACTTTCTTATTGTTGATCGCCACTTGAAAGTACGTCCTGTTTTCTCTACCAAACCAAGCTGATTAGAATGATATTTCATACATGTTGTTTAATCTTTGTTTCTTTTGCACTTACTGAACAGGAATGCAAGGGGATTGCCAGCAGAAACGCTGCATGCACAATAATTGCAATGAAGAGATCTTTGCTGCCTGTGTGCTGTGCTATTCCCTTCTTTGTTTCAAACACTTCATGGAGGATGACCCCTGTGAGGATCATATCGAGCTGTTGGTAAGGTTACAGTCTGGATAGGTGTGTTGGTTCCAACCATGATAGATAGCTTTCAGAGACCGTAAAAAGGCAACAAAATATTTAAATAAAATGTAGCAGGGGTACATGCCATTGTACCCCTGCTTGTAGGCATCAACCAGTCATGTAATGTTCCTGTGATTTTGTATTTGTGTTTTCTGTTTGTTTTTTTCTGTCCTGTCTGTCCTGTTTGTCCTGTTGTAATCAGCCTTGATAAGAATGATTTGATGTTTCTTTCTTTGTAAGCTTATGAGTCTTTTGTATTAGTTGTCCACAATGTACAAGCTCTGCTTTTTAGTGGACGCCTCAATTTTTTTCTTCCATGTAGTTTAACATGCGACAAGTTTGATGTGTATCCTGTATTTATGTGCCTTAATTCATTCTTACATTTAAGTTTCATGCTTCAGTTAACTCATTGGTAACTAAGAGCAATTGTTACTGTATTTTCCTTTCTGTTTTATTATGTTCTGTGGAAGAAAAAAAATGAAAAACAGTTGAATTGAATTGAATTGAATTGAATTGAATTGTATTGATTTGATTTTTTTTTAAAGGCTCACCTTCTCAGGGGCAAATTGCTGCCATCCTCAACTTATGGAACAATATCAGCAAAAAGAAATGGTAAAAAACACCATGTTCATCTAAAGAATTGCATTACTCAAAACTGAATTTGACATTTACCCAGACATGGATGGTAGGAGCTCATTTTGAAAAAGATAAATCTGAAGTGTGATAAATTTGAAATGATCATAGGTGTTGTCAATCACTCTTTACATCGTCAAGAAGATTTTTACTCATGTTATTTTTACATTGCCATTGCAGAATGACCCCAGTCTGGTTCAGATCATTGAAGAGATACAGTTAGAGGTAGAGCTGACAAACAAAGGAGATGAAGATCACATGGATACTAGTCCTACAGCCGCTGCAAGTGATGAGGCAGAGGTTGATTCTTCTTGTACATCTGCTGACGATGGCAACAACACCATTCCTCAAGATACTCCAGGCAGTCATGATGACGTGGGGGAAACTATGTGTGATAGTGCTGATTGTATTTCCTCAAAAGTAAGTGTCATGACAATCCATATGAGAATAATGTAAAAAATCCTTTCTGATTTCCTGTAAAATGAAAAACTATTGAAAAGAGACATACAAGAGAAGCTCTTTTTTGTGACTTAAATACAGATTTCAGCAAGGATATCTTAAAGGGAAATTCCAACCTGATATCATGCTGTGCTGTGTATGAAAACAGAAATACCAGAGAAGTAGATCTGCAAAGAAATTGGGGAAAATCAGACACACACAAAAAGATTTAAAGTTTAGAGAGTAAAACACATATCGGCAACTCTATGTGACAGGTGTTGAGCAGCTCTCCATTTGTTTTGTACTCAAAATATTATTGATTGTCATTTTCTCAAAATTTGGGCACGGACAAAACAACTTCACAGGAGACACACAGAAACCTATTAGTCTCATTATATACCCAAATCAAGTCTGAAGAAATTTTTCTCTGGAGAGAAACAAAAAATGGTAACTTTTTGTGTGGAAAACATACTGAGAGCTGTTCAGCATCTGTTTAGTAGAATTAGATTTTACCTCTTGAAAATGATATAAATAGTTCTAAGAAAATTTTTAATTTGCCCCCAATGTAGAAGTCATAACATTGAACACACAGGTACCAAATTTGTCAACAGAGGTCCCATCTATGCCTAGCAGTTTGTCACTGCCCACCAAAATGAAAGTATGTTCCTGTGCTCTTGTTTTCATTAGTTGTATTTCTCTTCTGAATGATATTGTTGGTTTATGCAGAGACCAAGGAAAAGAAATGCGACACCAGCTAACTGGCAGAGGAACATCAAGAAAAGGCTGAGGAACACTGGAGAAGCATATAAATCCACCAGCGGTAAAGAAATCCCACCACGAGTCCCTGGACCATCATGTAGCTCCTGTAAGTTCAGGTGTAGCAATCTGTTTTCAACAGAAGACAGAGAGGAGATGTGCAGGTCATATTGGAAAACAGGAGATTACAATCGACAAAGGGATTTCATAAGAAAACATGTAGAGAATGTGAAGGAAAGAAAATCAAACAAAATGGGTAAGCAAACAAAATCTGCTGTTCGCCGTAAGGTGAAGTATTTTCTCCCATGTGGAAGTAACACCCACCAAGTTTGTAGAGAATTTTTCTTGAGTACTCTTGCTATTGGGGAGAAGCTTGTTAGGTATACTTGTGCTAGGACTACTGGTAGTGCCTTTTCCAAGGCTGATGGAAGAGGAAAACGAACACCCTACAACAAGACATCTGATGAAATGTTGGATGGTGTCAGGGCTCACATAGAAAGTTTTCCAAGAATTGAATCCCACTACTGTCGAAAGTCTTCCAAAAGACAGTATCTGTCCCCTCTCCTGAGTGTTGGCAAGATGTTTGACCTGTACAAGGCAGATAACCCTAGTCATGTTTCTCTTCATGTCTACAGAGCTGTCTTTAATACTGAGTATAATCTTGGATTTCATACACCAAAGAAAGACTCGTGTAAGCAATGTGAAAGTTTCAAAAACAAAACCAGTTCAGAGAAAGATGAGGACTGTGTGAAGGAACACATGCAACACCTTGAAAATAAAGACATGTGTCGAAAAGTGAAGATGGAGAGTAAAGAACAAGCACAGAAAGATGCCTCTTATAATTCATACAGCTTTGACTTGCAGCAAGTCTTGTCTACTCCTTCAGGCACAGCTAGCACTCTGTTTTACAAGAGGAAGCTGTCTTCATATAATTTGACTGTCCATGATCAGGCTTCTGGTGATGCCACATGCTACGTATGGCACGAGTACGAAGGTAAGAGAGGAGGTGCTGAGATTGGCTCCTGTCTTCTGAAAACAATGCAAAATCTTCCAGCGGATGTTTCACAGGTTTCTTTATTTTCAGATGGTTGTGGTGGCCAAAACCGCAATAGGTTAATGTCAACAGCACTGGTGTATGCAGTTCTTACTCTACCTAATCTTGTATCCATTGAACACACATACCTGGAGTGTGGTCATACACAGATGGAATGTGACATGGTGCATTCTTGTATTGAACATATGAAGAAGGGCACCACCATTACCCACCCAGATGAATGGCTTGGCCTGATTGCAGGTGCCAGACGCAAGCATCCTTTCAGTGTCGTGCATCTTGGTCATAAGGATTTCCTTGACATCGCTGCACTTTCTGGTCTGTGGTTCAGGTCGAGTATGAAGGATGACAATGGTCTGCCCGTAAAGTGGATGAAAATCCGTCAGTTCCGTTATGAGAAATCTTCAATGAACAGTGTGAAATTCAGGTATGATTTCCAGGAGGACTTCAGGGAGATGCGTTTGGCAGGGTCTCGCCGTCGACTCAATGAAATGCAACTGCAGAGGTTGTATCACTCACAGCAGTGTATCTCTTCTGCAAAGAAGAATGATCTTGTTGAACTTTGCAACAGCTTTGTCATTCCCAGCGTCTACCATCCTTTCTATAAGAACTTACCATCAGAAGTGATGGCAGATGAGACACCTAATGAAGAATGACTTCCATGTATGAGTCTTATGCTCTGGGGGTCCCACTGCTGCATCACCAGGCTCCAACCTTAAACTTGAGTGCACAATCATAACTTCATTTACTTGCCATGATATTTTGCTGAAGATGTATTTTCAGTCTGAAATAAAACTTCAAAATCTTGTGTTGAATTCAGGTATGACTTCTACTTTCAAGAAGACCAACAGAGATGCCATTAACAGAGCTTCATGGATAAGGGGTAATAATGCAACTTATGAGGTTTTCTTTGTCGCAAAGATGAATGATGAAGTTGCACTTTTATACAAGAGCTTTGCCATTCCAAGCATTTACCATTCTTTTTGCAAGAAGTTATAATCATCATTGATGACAGATGAGATGCCTAATGAAGAATGACTTCCATGAATATTTCCTAAGCACTGGAGGTCCCAATATTGGATCACTAGGCTTCAACCTTTAGTTCAAGTGAGCAATTTACTTGCCATGATACATTGGTGCAGACCTATTCTCAGTTTGAAATGAAATGTCAAACTCTTCAGGTATGACTTCTAATTCCTCGAATACCAAGGGAGTTGTCTTTGACAGGGCTGCACTGATAAGGGGTAATAATGATAAGGGGTAATAATGCAACTAATGAGGTTGTCTTTGTTGCAGAAGTGTATCTTTGTCGAAAGTAGAAAGACGATGTTGAATTTTGCAAGAACTTTGTCATTGCAAGCATCAACCATTCTTTTTGTAAGAAGTTACAATCATAAGTGGTGACAGATGAGATGCTTTATGAAAATGACTTCCATGTATATGTCTTATGCACTGGGGACATGCCATGATAATTTGATGCAGAATTATTTGCATTTTGAAATAAGACTTTAAACAAAGTGTCAAATTCAGTTATGACTTTTAATTTCTCCACAACCTATGAGGTTGTACTTGTCACAGCAGTGCATTTGTTCTTCAAAGGTGAATGTAAACTTACCAAGAGTTTTGTCATTCCAGTAATCATTTATGTTTTTTATGTACTCTGACAACGTATTTTGAATAATGTCGCCTTGTTTATGTTTGTGTTAAAATCTCTGACGTGAAAAACTTAATTTGAAATCTACCTCCAGAGTTTTATTTGTGAATATGGCACTTTGTATTAATCTTCGAGGAGGGTTTTATTCTCTCTTCTTGTGTATATACAGAAGTTTGTGAACAAGGTGGGCTCGTTGTTCGAATGTGTCTTACCTCCTGACAAGACATTATTACTCATTTTACATATTTTTGTGATTATCAAAGCATTGTTACAGAAGAAATGCGCAATTAAATTGATTAATTGTAATGATCAATCAAAAAGAAAAGCCATTTCGTAAGGTGTGTTCAAGACAATTCCTCACATATCACAAATACGTACCATTTGATTCTGGTGAATCATTCATTAAATTGATGTACTTTGATAATGTGCTGATGAATAGTTACCAAGGTTGTGAATAGTGGAATGCAAGGGGAAAGTGGATTAAAATTGTGTTATCAAAATGAAAGTTGATTGCGTGGTTATATGTAAATCTGAGAGCAGAATATATGACAGTGTGTACTCATGTTTTGGGGCATTTTCATCAGTCAATTCCAATCAATATTTCAGGTATAGTCTACAGTGATGAAAGATATAGATTTATGGTAATGAGAAAGAATTGTTTCTGGATTAAAGAAAATGAAACTGTACTCCATTCATTTTGTCTGTGTGAAAGTCAAACGGAGTTGGATGTACCTGTTTAAAACTGAATTTCTGGAAAACCTCACTTTAGAATTTACATCAATGGTTTTCAGAATAATCAAAACAAGTTCTGCAAGTACAATTGTTCTTTAAGTACCTAGTGTAAGTTAAGCGGTGATTATTTGTTCATAACATAAACAAATTCAAATCAAGCTTGGTGATTGTAAAATTTCTGGGCGATATTGACAAGATTCTACACGATTCCTAAAAATCTCAATACATAGGAATTAGCAGGCTTGAGATGACATACGTTCTTCTTTGAATGGTATTTGAATAAACTGTCCCAATGCAAAATTCACTTGTGATTCCATTCTTCGTGTATGAAATGATAAGCAAGAGAGAGATAGAGAGAGAAATTTATGTAGGCCTATATATATATATATATATATATATATATATATATATATATATATTCTCTTATTTACAAGAGGATAATAGGGCACATTACCAGCAATTATGTTGAGTTGTTATTCCATACACTCAACTTCAAGGAAACAATACTAGTAACATGCATTTTGTTTGGTGTCTAATGCTGACAGATAAGGATAGCTGATATTCATTTGTTTAAAATTATGGAGAGCTTCTTATATGTAGCGTTTGGAAATTTATAAGCAGGGATGCCTCTACAAACGTGAACAGCACAATCATCCAAGCTACGAACCCCCCCCCCCCCAAAAAAAAAAAAAAAAAAAAAAAAAATCAAGGTCTTCACTGCAACGGCCGTCTACGCTGCTCATTATTGTACAACGTGTATGGGCAAGGGCCTTTTTGCACCTAGTCAAACGCGCGCAAGTCGCGTTCAGTAAGGCCATTGTGGGCGCGTAACTCGTGAACGCCCTTTCTGCGTAAGTCACGCATGTGGATCCGTTGGGCGCAGTAAAGCCCTTTACGTGTATTGCACATTTTAAGGCTCTTCTAATTAAAATCCAGTTTTGACACTCCATACACTGTTTAATTGCAACATTTTCTTTCGTCTTGCATGCAATTGGTAAGTTTTAATGAAAGGATGAAGCGTCAAATAGCAAATATTCTTCTTCTTTCGATTTACCAAAGAACGTCTTTTCCACCGTGCGGCGCGTTCGCATCGCGTAAGGGCCTTACTGCACCGATGCGACGATTTGTTTTCCTTGCATTAGGTGTACCTGATTTCAATTTGAAAGCAGACTAAGTCCTCCACTCTTATTTCAGATTACAAAGAATACTGAACCTTGCTGGATGATGGAAAACTGTTAAATCTCGAGAAAGCAATGTCCCTGTCAGACATTGAAGAACCGATTTTGATGGTAACCGGACACAGGAAAGCAATAGAAAACTGTTTGTGAAGTGTAATGGAAGTACAGCATATTCATATGCTGTATGTATTCTATACTGCCCTCTATCTAGTCTTGTTGGTATACATCTGGTTGTATTTACATTATTATATGTAGTGCACTAACTGTTGACCAACTTTCCTAAAATAAAGACCATTTAGGCAAACTATTGTACATGTTTCTTGTAAGGAAAGGAAAGGGAATTATTGGTGAATTTCTTGCTCATAATGCCTTGTACAAATATAGACTTGATGCATGATCAAGTTTGTAATACTTTCTGGTAATTATTTTATCTTCAGTGTTACATATTTGCTACATGCTTTCAATAATTTCAACACAGTTTCACACAAATCGACCAATTTTTATCACTTCGGGAGGACCTTATTCAAATATAAAAGAAACAATAGAAATAAAGTGTAGTGTTCCAGTATGTATTCCATTTATTGTCTCTTCATTGCAAATTTGGAAAGTACTGCCATTGAGGCTTTTGAGGGAGTGGAAGATAGATGTCAGTGCAAAGCCAGAAGATTTTCATGTGGAAGAATATGTAGGTACTGACATCAGTTCTATTCCTGATAGATCTTCAGTTGTCATGAAAAAATTCATGGAATCTAAAACAGAATTGTCAAAAAAAAAAGCTGAACAGTGGGGAAGCCTACAAAAAGTCAGAAATATTTGTAGATGGTAGAACACATTTTAACCATCAAAGATGTGATTTAACACGTAACCATAAATCTTTTGGCTATGATTGCCTCAGTGAAAATGGCAGAATGTCTATCAGACAATATTATCATGCCTTGAAAATTCTGGTCCTAGAAAGAGAATGGCTAGCCAGACATGTTATTAAAGACCTAATAAAATGCTTGCAAAATTTTTTAATAGGCAAAAGAAATGTTAAATATATGTCATGATTATCAATGTAAATATGTTGTCAGTGTCGTTCCGGCTTTTATCGCTCCTAGAAACTCCCCCAAATATCACATTTTTGGAGGACCCCGTTGCAGCTTTTGCGAAAAAGATAGTCACGTGACCAACACCCCTGAACCGATTGATGACGTATAAGCACGGAGTTGTGCTCAGTTAGCAGACGCCGCTCAGCACAAGCACTCAGATTACTAGCTTGGTACACGCGCGTACACGATAGCTACCCCGGCCGCAGCCCGGCCAGGCCCGGGCCCGCGGGATGTGCGCTCCCGGTCGACACACTGACTGTCGACATGTACGCATTATACCACGTACATTATCACTAAGTTAGCTTGCACAGATACCTGGTACCTCGAGCATAATGTCTTCCCATATATGGGTAAACTTCGACATTGATGATGATGATGAAGACTGCAGCTCTGACGATAGCGGAGAGGAAGAGGAGGCACATGAAGTTGAAGGGGAAGATGGGGAGGGAGAGGCAGCCGATAAACCAGAACGTTATCGTGGGGCTGCACCTTACCGATATGAATCAGCTGCATTTCCCCCGCTGCCAGTGCAAGAGCGTATGAACATGGCACCAAGCCCGAGAATAGACCTCACGGAAACGATCGCCTGGGAAATACAGAGTGGTATGTCTGGTATGCCCCCATATAGTTTAACGTTAGAAAGGATACACTGTATTCTACATGACTGACATTGTAAGTTGTAACTGTCTAGTAAGTAGATTAGAAGAACAGGCCCAGCTCGCTCACAAAGTGAGCGGCTACTCCGGCCGCAGCAAGCAAGCGGTAGCGTCCCGGCCGTGGCCTGGCCCGTCGGCCGGCGCTTACAAGTTAAACTACCAGTAGTAGTCTAGTAGTAGATCTAGTAGCAGTCTACTAGTAGTTATAATAGTCAACTAGTAGTAGTAGTCTACTAGTACTACTACTAGTAGTGTACTATTACCACTACGGCACTAGGTCTAGTAGACTAGTAAGTAGTAATAGCAGAATCTTTGGTAGTAGTACAGAGGCTACACTCTAACGCCTAACGGTTAGGGGGATATGTTGTTACAGGGTGGGTCGTGGCTAAAAAAAAGAAAAAGAAAAAAAAAAAGCCTAACCAGTTTCCCATAGTCAGTTTCTGCAATTTGATCAGTAATTTAGATGCGTCATTTTCTAAGAAAAACGATACCAAGAATGATCGTCAATTTTGGTCGAGTAGTTTTTGTTTTATGCTAAAAATCATACTGTAGAAGGAAGCCCAAACGCCGTGCTTATCTACCGATGAATGCCACGGTGGGGCTGGATTCACGAGTAGGTCTAGGCCTATAAAGCAGGCGAGTCGCCGTAGTATACAGACACGCAGTGGTGGTGGGGCTATCGTGAAATAGGCCCCACCGCAGTCACGCGTGCACCGTACCCGTGCGTTTATAGCAAGCAAGGGTAGGTACTCCTAGGGTTTAGGGTTAGGTAGGGTTGTATTTATGGTTAAATTGGCCGTTAAATTAGTCGAGCCGAGGGCCATATTATGAAGTCATTTCGCCGCATTCACGAGTATTCACTGTGGAAGGCAGCCCCACCGCCGTGCTTACCTACCGAGATGAACGCCACACGGTGGGGCTGAATCAGGCGAGTCGCCGTAGTATTACTATTAGTACAGACACGCAGTGGTGGGGCCTATTTCACGAGTTCGCCGAAAATAATGGATATCCAAGCGTACCACAGTTGTAATCTGTATTATTGGCAGTATTAAATCCGATACAGTTCATTAAATATTCTTTTGTCTAAAGGCTTAGCCAATGACAATAGTGCAGCGCAGCACCTGCTATGCGCTCGCTAGCTCGCTCCCCCGCCAGCGCTAGCCAGTGCCGCCGGCCGCGCCCCGGCTGTCGCTGCGCTGCGCTAGCATAGCCTTGCCAGCTCGCTGGCTACGGCTAGACTGGTCGTGAACGACTCCGTTCTTAGACGTCATCACAATTTAGAAGTGATAGTGCGCCGCATGCGGTGAAAGTATAGCAAGTTTTCCAAAACCGAGGAAATTGTATCCATTATGTTAACAAATATAGAACAAAATTCAGAACAGTAAAAAACCCCGCACAACCATAGAATTACTTAGAATTTAACATTTAATATTATTACATCATTGAGAAAAAAATGCCTAAACCATTTTATTAGGTCTTTAACATGTTGTCCCCCATCCTAAGGACAGCAAAAAGAGACAAATGACGTACACTACTCTCCTCCCAGCAGTCCAGTAGTTGGCAGACTGTTAAAGTTTGTAGACTCGTGTTTATAAACACATTGGGTATCACTTTCATTAATTCAACCCTGGGCAAAATTACCTTGTGAAGTGTGAGGAGAATGGTACACTTGATCATGTTATTGCACTATTTGTTACTAACACGCGTACTACAGTAATACATTAAAGTCAAGGAAATGCAGAACTTCTCACCAATTTACAGGTCAGATTACCTCGTGAAGTGTTGGGAGAATTTTGTATTTTGTACATGTTATTGCACCACTTTTATAGTGGTCAGAACACAATTCTGAAATGCAACAAATGCCTAACTTCTCATTCCAAGTGAGATTACATAGTGAAGTATCATGGAGAATGTCACATTTATTTTGTATCAATTGTAATATAATGTATTGTAATAATAGTGTGCAATGTAATTATTGTGAGCTGTCGAAAATGCAAAAAAAAAAAAAAATCACTCTCTGAATTTACAGGTTATATCTGGAAGTTTGAGGAGTATGCTTTGTTTTGTAGTTACTGTATGTAATTATGAACACACATGTGGAATGGTGCATTTTGAATTAATAAAATGCAGAATTCTTCACAAACTTGGGGACTGGTGAATAGAAAACAAAAAAAAGAACAAAAGAATAGAAAAAAGAGGAGTGAGAGAGACACAGATACCTAGAATTGGGAGAACAAGGTGATTATGACTGCTTTGTAAGAGGGTATGTGTGTGTGTGTGTCCGTTCGAGTGTGTGTACTGGTATGTGCATGTATAGTGTGTGTTTGTGTATGTTTGTGTTTGCATGGGTGTAAGTATATTCTCTCAATAATGAATTTACACTTTTTTATAGACAGTGACTACCAGGTGCACTTTTAGTACTCATCCAGTAATCAATAAAAACCCATTGCACAGTTTGATAACATTACTGGCATCAACAATTAATGTGTCGGAAAGTAGGTTGTGTGTGTGGGTTCGAGTGTGTTTACTAGTATATGTGCGTGAATGTGTGTTTGTGTATGTTTGTGTTTGTATGGGTGTAATTATATTCTCTCAATACTGATATTGACTTAACACTTGTAATATAGATAGTGACAGGGCTGCCAACATTTGAAACTAGTTGAGAGTGAGACTCCCATAGGCCAATGCTATGATTTAGGAGGCAAAATGAGTGAGATCAATAGAAATGCATGCAAATGAAATAAAGTTTTAGAGTGAGAAAGGACCAAAATGAGCGAGTCTCACTCTCGATGAGCGAGAGTTGGCAGCCCTGCAGTGACTACCAGGCACACTTTAATAGAACGGTACTCATCCAATCAAAAACCCATTGCACAGTTTGATATAAAACATTACTCGCATCAACAATTGATGTGTAAAAGTACAGGTAGGTTGTATAGTTTGAGAAAATAACTGTGGTGTTTGTTATACTTTCCTAATATCCATGATTATGATACAACTAACATAAATGAACATGGATGAACATGAATGTATTACAATTCCACTACCTAGAGCGGCGAATGTATACATAACACTGTGCGCGTACCACCTAAGCGTGTGGAATGTGTGATGATACGCGCCATTTTATGTTACATTTGCCGGTTCGTAATGCGCACTCGCTACGTCCACACGTATTGAGCATGGGCTTTACGAACCGGCAAATGTAAACATTTGCCGGTTCGTTATGCCCTCTCTTTAGTACACGATATACGTAAAACGCTGAAATGGGGGGTTTTACGAACCGGCAAACGCACTTTGCATCACTACCACAGAGCCCCAGGTGCTGCTACAAAATAATATTTAGTATCAAACAAAGCAGAAAATTCCGCATTCATCACTCTCTTAATGTTATCATCAATGTGCGGTTATAAGACACGTTTTTATACGTTTAAAGAAGTCCCGATTCTTTAAACGCGATTATCTCGTAATCGTGTTTCCGCGCAAATTCGAACATTCGCCGGTTCGTAATGCGACCGACGATATGTGACCCTGCACTTCAAAACAAACAAAAAGTCGCCTGACATGAATTTTTAGTTAAGACCATATTCTGAAAGAGCAGACTTTAAGCTTTAAAATGATGTATAACTCAAAACAAATGGACTCTCCTAACCTATCTAAATATTGGAAAGAAAGCACAAACTCAGGCAAAGTGTGAACTGAGAAAAGAGGCTCTGAAGTACAGTGTCTATTCAATCTTTACCAAACCGTGCTGGCTGTGCGATGAATGGGACAAAAAACAGGAAGTGAACCACCAGAGTAACAACAATGAAGGGATTATCAGATTAAACTGAAATCAACCATGCCTCATTAACACATTCTGCCCATAATTAATGCCAATTTTCAAAGCAGTAGTACTATCCTTTCAAAAGTTATTAGAGTTGAAAATGAAGAGTGTGGACAAGGTTTTTCAGAAATAAAAAAGGGTTGCTAAAGACACATCTAATCACACAATTCTACCAAAAATGTTCGAGATAAACTGCCAAAAAAAAAAAAAAAAAAACCCAAACACACACACACACACTTTCCTGCCCGTTTTATGATACCACATTTTAGCATAATGTAAAAGAAGACCCGCTCTTTCAGAAAATATGAAAAAGTCAAGTTCGGCTACGTTGACCCATTTCACTTATTTTCAGGCCTCACGCAAAATCAGTGTGTGCGACTTTATGTTCGTTTTGAGGTGCACGGCTGTATGTGCTTAAGGATGAAAATAAAATAAAAAGACAGCTAGCTACTGTAGCTAAATGAAAACATTTATGTATGTAAGTATGTTTTCAGAACGGCCTTAAATCTAAGTTATGACCGAACCCTTTTGTAAAAGTAGCATAAAACAAAAGACAGCTGTATTTCTATTCACCTTTAAATCATACCTACATATCATGTTTCTTTTATTTATTTTTTTTTTTGCCTTGCTTTATTCTGTTGCTATTCTTGGGAGCTAAAATATGAGACAGTTCCATTGCACACGATCTAGTGAAAGATGAGCTTTGCATTATTGCAAGCTTAATATGCATTTACATTTTTTTTCACTAAGTGGCAATGTCGTGATCTCTCTGAAACACTGGTCTCCTTTTTGTCTTTATCGTTCTTCTTTGGAGCTGAGACTGGATGAAGTGTGATGACCAGGGTACTTCTAACAGAAGTACTCGACATAAGTGCATCTAAGATCAGGTTCACATAGTTAAAGATGGATCGATTCCCATCTATAATTTATGAGATTGATACTCTAGAATACCGCGGCATACTGATATGGTAATACTTGGAGAGTGAGGGATAGAAAATTAAGGAGATATATTATTTCTATTCATCGCGTTTAATCTAGGCATCAGTAAGTGGCAAATTCGTTATCTCTCTGAAACACTGGTTTCCATTTTGTCTTTATCGTTCCCATTTGGAGCCGGGACTGGATGAAGTGTGATGTCCAGTGTACTTCTAACCGAAGTACTCGACATCATTGCATTTAAGATCAAGATCACATATTGAAAGAAAATCGGTTCCCATCTAAGACTTATGCTATTGATACTTATGACTTATGATATTGATACACTAGAATACCGCGGCATACTGATATGATAATACTTAGAGAATGATTGATAGGAAATGACAGAGATATATAATTTCTATTAATCGCCTTTAATCTAGGCATCGATTTCATTCATTCCTTAGCTCTTCTTTGATAGGAGCTTAAAGATTTGACAGCATATGTGACCCTGCATCACAAAACCAACAAAAAGTCGCCAGACATGGACTTTTAGTTAAGGGCAGATTCTGAAAGAGCAAACTCTAATCTTTAAAGTGATGTATAGCTCTATTCAAATGGACTCCCCTAAATTACCTAAATACTGGAAAGAAAGCACACACTCTGGAAAAGTTTAAACTGAGAAAAGATGCTCTAAAGTACAGGATCTATTCAAGCGCTTAATCTTTACTGAGCCGTGCTACCTGCGCCATGAAAGGGACAAAACATTGGATGTAAACCGCCGGAGCAACAACAATGAAGAGCTTATCAGATTAAGCTGAAATTGAGCATGGATGTTGTCACATTCTATTCCTGATTAATCAACTTTCAAAGCGGTAGCGTTATCCTTTCAAAAGTTATTAGACTTGAAAGTGAAGAGTGCGCAAAGGATTTCAAGAAATGAAAAGCGGCCTTTAAGACATTCCTGATCATTTTACTCTCCCCCCAAAAAGGGTTGTAGAAAATCTGCTGAAAAGAGTGTTTTGAAAACACACTTTCCCATTCATGTTAAGATCCCAAACTAAAGAATAATGTAGAAGAAGGATAGCCCTTTCAAAAAAAAAAAAAAAAAGAAGAAGGAAAAACTCAAAATTGACTCAGTTGAACCATTATCACCTTTTTGGGGTCCTCACGTAAAATCAAGGGATGCAACTTTTTCTTTGTTTTGTGATGCACCGTCACATGAATTTGATATCGCTTTGAGATATCAAGTTCCCGTTTCCCATTGATTTTTCCTCTTTTTTTTTTTTAACTGAAACTTGGTTTCACATTTCCTACCTCTTCTTTGTACCCGAAACTTGAGAAAACTTGACTTCGTGGGAACAAATGAAAAACGCTGCATTAAAGTTTACTTCCATTACTATTTGCTATGTTCTTTAGGCGTTCATTTCACATTTTAGTACCCCTTCTACCCCTTCTTTGAAGCTGAAACTTGAGAAAAACAACTTCGTACGGGAGCTTCAAGAAATAATGAGGTAGAAAATATTCCATCTTAGTTTAATTTAAGAGAGATTTACAATCAAGTTTGTGACACGCATTGACTGCGCTCCTAGTACCTTATAAAAGTTAGCTTTACTTATCACATCTTAATTCATTTTGTCATTTTCCGTTACTATTGTGGTTCGCTGCCCTTTATGGTAAGCCATTAAACAATGTTCGAACTTTTGATGGCATTTAAATGACGTATTTGTAGGAAGCGCAAGCCGAAGGGCTTGTTAGAAAGAGCTTGTAAGAAAGGTCGCAAATCACACCGAATGATTCATTTGTTAAATCTTAACGGTTTATGATAAAAGTTAATGATAATCTCTATTTTTAGGCCTACTACATGTTCACATCGTGCTGTCCCTGGCAAAAACACGAATTTCAGAGAACCTTTCTCATCTCTACATAGTTCATCCTGTTGAAATTTGTTGATTTGTAGTATTAATTCTGTCGAAACATTGCAGAAACTCTCTGCTGGGGAAAGATACCTGCCAATATATTCAAGGCCTGGTGTCCGCCGCAGAATTCAAACGAGTTGCCTGAACAAGGCACCGCGCACCATGTCTCAGCGTCGACTTCTTCGCAGAGGATGGAGCAGCCGCACTGGCACTCTTCGCCGTCGTGTAAACCTGCGTAGTAGTAGCCTTTTGCCAAGCACCATTCCGAGCACCAGGTCACCGTCATACTGGACTCAGTCTGACTTATTCTTGGTGAAAAACACTTCTTTGGATAGCACCTGTTGCGGCACATAATGTCGCCCCTGCACAAATTGTCGCCCCCTGAAACGGACGAAAAAATTTTGCAGTGAGCTGACGGCAAAGATTGTCGCTCGTGCACAGTTTGTCGCCTGGCAATAATTTGTGCAGGGTGTTGACAGCACAAATTATCGCCTGCCCTCAAAGCACATTTAGGGGGGTAATATCATTTGTTGCGGCACAAACTGACGCCCCTGCAAAGTTTGTCGCCCCCTGAAACTGGCGACAAATTCCGAACAAGCCATGTAAAAAGTCACGCGAGGAACTGTGTATGTGCGTACGCACATGATAATTGAGGGTCTGTGTGTGTGTGTGTGTGTGTGTGTGTAGGTGTGTGTGTGTGTGTGTGTGTGTGTGTGTTGGGTGCGCGTGAAGAGTATCGGGGTGTGGGTTTGAGGGACGGGTGTGAATGTGTGTGTGTGTGTGTGTGTGTGTGTATGTATGTGTGTGGAGTGGGTTGGTGATTTGTGAGTGTAAGGGAAATGGGTGTGTGTGTGTGTATGTGTGTGTGAGTCTGTGTGTGTGTGTGGTGTTATGAGTCATGTTAGAAACGCCCCATATCAACATTGATCCCTGCCTATGACCTTTGATCTTGAGGTGACCTCCATGTTTGGTTAAATTTTAAACTTTGTATAACCGCTCTACCGTCCAAATTTGATTGTGATTGAAGACCTGGGTACATGCAGAGTTATTCAAGTTTCTGTAGCGTTACGGACAGACGACGGACGGACGGTCGGCGGACGGACTTATGTCGCAGGTGATCCCTCTCTCCCTCACCTCCAATGGGCTCGAAAAAAAAAATAAACACAAACAAAAAGACGCACACACATACACACAAAGAATTGACATATATCAATACATAATCACGTACATGCACGCATGCATTCACGCATACATACACACACACGAACACACATGAATATAATCATATAAGAGAGAGAGAGAGAGAGACACGGCCACCATCACCAACACACATACACGTACACCACACATACACCCGTACAGAAAGACCACATACTCATAACACACACACACACACACACACACACACCATACACACATACTCACAAAACACATACAAACACACACGCGCACAAACATCCAAAAAACAAAAGCGCACACACAGACAGACGTAAGCACACAGACACACATACACACACAAACAAATTAACCACTACCACTATACAACCACACAAGCACACACTATGATATTCCCAACTTATACTCCAAATAGACACAGCTATTTGCACAAGCATACTCCCGTCAAATGTACGCGCCTACATACCATACACAACACATACCATGCAGCCCCCCCCCCCCCCCCACACACACACATACACTTCACCTTTACCAGTCACGTCGACCCCAAGCAAGCATTACACAGGCAGCGCATCTTAGCATTGTCTTCTGCAGCTTGAAGAGAACGACCGACGACAATTTGTGCAGCTACGTTTCATTTTACCTGCACAAATTGTCATCAACAATGAGGTACACAATTGGGAAATGCTTGCGGGGGGGGGGGGGGCATAATCTGTCGCACGGCAACAGATTGTAGAGAGGCAATAATTTGTGCAGTCACCCCCTACACAAATTGTCGTTCTTTGCCGGGGGCAACATTTTGTGCAGGGGCGACAATTTGTGGCTTAACAGCACCCAAGATCTGAAATGAAGACTACGGCATCGTGCAATGTAAAAGTTCGCAATTATTATTAGAAAGTTGTAACACATTACGATCACCCTAAACTGTTGTCAAAGTGTTTTCTAAATATTTCGAGGCGATGTCCAGTACAGTTTAAATAGATTCACAAAATGTAATTCCCATGTCTACGTTTACGGCGTAGATTAGCATTCGTTGTGCAGGCCGAGTGTATTGAAAGTGACAGTACCAGAAATAATAATTCAAAGTGCAACGTTACATCTTGTCTCACTTTAATGCAACGAACAAAGTGGATCAGAAGTACAGCATTGTAGAAATGGCTGACCATGATGGCACCCCAAATAAAATGAAATGATGGACTATTTTTACATCCCCATGCTTTGGGAGTTTTTTTTTTTTCTTCTTGGTTGCAAACATATTCAAAAATGACTGAAGGGATAACAACGTAAAGTCAAAACTCTCATTTGACCTCCCATTGACATTCCAGCTCCCTCAATTCTTTAGGCGGTTATTTTCAATATTCTTTTTTTTTCAAACCGACATAATGCATAATCTTTACACACCCAACAGTGTATGACATTGACGCTTAAATAATAACTTTAAGACCTGTCACTACTCAACACTCTAGGGTGCATCCATCTCATTGTTTTACATTAAATGATTAAAATGAACATAATTTCATCATTGTTGCACAAATACTTAAGTCTTTAATTAACACGTTGTTTTTGTCGTTTGATGGATATGATGGCACGCACAAATTATATCGATTATATCAAATCACTAAGACTATACGAGAAAAGCTCGTCTCATTGAAAAAAAAAATGCCTTCTAACTACTGATATGATTAAAAAAGACACTGGAGTGCATAGTTATATTCCCCTACAAGGAGCATAACTTCCATTTTTTCCACTTTTATGTTTTTCAAAGTTAGGTGCAGTCTAGGCATGGAAATACTTTTAATAACGCCATGATCTTGGAGAAGGTGTCTCCCAATGCCTGTTGTAATCATATTAATGTTTTAACAGTGATTGGCAGATAATCTCATTCCATAATTTTTGCCTTGGAAGATTTTTGTGGTTGGTTTTGTTTTGTTTTTCTTTGGACGTATCCACGTAATCTGAAAAAAAAAATGTTGGGAAAATATTATAAAGCATACGAATTACTACTTTTTTGCCACACACGTAATGAAAAGGATATTATAAATCAACTCAAGTCAACATGCATATTTGAAGAGTTTGTTCGCAAAATCCGATAAGTCCTTTTTTAAAGATTTTGAAGTACGGTATCTGTCATAAAGTACAAAATATACATTTTAAATGATATATTGGTCACTACATATAAAGGTACATTTTTGAAGTTAAGTTCAAAAGAAGCAAACATTTTCTTATTATTCTCTTTATTTTTCTTGACCTTTAATCGCAAATATCTCCATTTGACAGATATGGACTTATCGGTTTTTGCGAACAAACTCTTCATTTGCATCCCATAGAATTGTGTGCAATTACAAGTAAACGGTAAAGTCATGCTCTATTTCTTTTTCTAATATGGCTCTTCATGGTAAAAGGCCAATTTGAACATGATCAGGCATTGTATTTTTATTTGTAACTGTGATGGATTCGTATGCAATCTCTTCAGATGAACACGTTGTTGCAATAAAGAACAAAGAAATCCTCGGTTTAACGTGATGTGGGTTCTTTATTCTGTTACACAGCATGTATCGGCGATGTGTAACTGTGCATACTGCAAACTTGCGTTTGCTAGTGTGATATATATAGATATATTCAACAACTGTGTTGGAATGAGTGGTTCCTGTAAGATACAAACAAGAAGAAAATTATTCATATAACACGCCATACAAATCAGTATACTCTATTTCAACTCTACACAGAAATAGTAAAGACGATAATGAATATTTTCTTTCTTTCTTTTCTTAAAGAAGCAATTTTGGCCAGAATATTTAAACAACGTTTATATCTATTTTAACTAATTCATGAGGGTGACTGTGTTAACTATCATCAGGAGTATTGCCGTTATGTATCTGGTGTAATCTACAAGCAGAATAAACATAATGAACTTTCAATATTCTGTCTAAGTCAGACAAATCATCGTCGGTTAATAAACCTATTTAACACAATCAATATATATCTTGAATCTTATGATTGTAACGCTCAATGCCACATCTCACAACAATGTCACTGTATAAGACGTCCTGTAGCAAATTGTGCATTAATAACAACGAGCATTAGATTCTCCCTAGCAACGCTTTTTGTGGTCTTAAATGAGACTATCACAGAATCTACAGCTAGACATATCACTATAACTTCAACTTTAATATCCCTCCGCGTGCATGAACTTCGTGCGTGGAGCGTTCCTAACACAACTATCTTAAATATATACATACGCGAAAAAATATAATCCAACTTTTACGTTTTAACGTGAGCAATACATAATACCAGACACCCGTTTGAAACTCCACAGATTCACATTCACAATACTATCATTTCGGACCGTTCTCCGATAGGGAGAGGTCTTTACAAAGACCGTCCAAAACGTTCAACGTATTCGCATTAACACTTTCCACACCGCGGACCATGCACCACGCACGCTACACTATACAAATGATGCACAGGATAGAGTGCATTAGTGTAGGCGTAGTGCACTCGAGGGTATTTACAATTGTGAAACATGCACGAGGCGAAGCCGAGTGCATGTTGCACTACATTGTAAATACCCGAGAGTGAGCTACGCCTACACTAACGCCACGAAATAATCCTGTGCGTCATTTGTTTTATAAAATGGGTCGAAAATTCGAAAACTAACATCATTTTTCAGCGTTTTTCACGTACCTTTGTGGGTCAAGACGTCCGAAGATGTTCGTCCCAAACTTTTACGCACGTCGCACTCGCGGAAGTCCCGCACATACAGTATAAGTATAATGGGGGGTTGGGTTTCCGGACACCCGCATGAAAACTTACTTATTTTACATAGAATATGCACCCTTTACCTTAAAGACTTGATATAGACTCCTCATATAGGCCTACTAGACAACATACTCTGAAAACGGCGAGAGAATTAACCTGCTAAATCGTTGGATTTGCTCTTCAAAGTGACTCCATGTACGCGTCCGGTCCCATAACGCTTGGTCTACTGTACTGTACAAAGTGTACGTATATGTATAGTACACTGTATAGTACAGTATACGTACGTACGCCACATATGTTATGCACAAGGGAAGACAGGCCGGCCGGCCGGCAGCCCGAACTAGAAGTTGTTTACAGGATTGACAGCGCGTACGCATATGCATGCAATTCATCAAAGGAGCCGCCGCGCGCACAGACGATCGGCAATCTACCATAGGATTACAGGCAGTGCAATAGTACTGAAGTAAAGGAAGGAGGTGTGTCTCATTTCAGAGCTTCCTATTGGCTACATTCTTGAACCCATTTTATAATATACAAATGATGCACAGGATAGAGTGCATTAGTGTAGGCGTAGTGCACTCGAGGGTATTTACAATTGTGAAACATGCACGAGGCGAAGCCGAGTGCATGTTGCACTACATTGTAAATACCCGAGAGTGAGCTACGCCTACACTAACGCCACGAAATAATCCTGTGCATCATTTGTTTTATAAAATGGGTCGAAAATTCGAAAACTAACATCATTTTTCAGCGTTTTTCACGTACCTTTGTGGGTCAAGACGTCCGAAGATGTTCGTCCCAAACTTTTACGCACGTCGCACTCGCGGAAGTCCCGCACAAACAGTATAAGTATAATGGCGGGGTTGGGTTTCCGGACACCCGCATGAAAACTTACTTATTTTACATAGAATATGCACCCTTTACCTTAAAGACTTGATATAGACTCCTCATATAGGCCTACTAGACAACATACTCTGAAAACGGCGTGAGAATTAACCTGATAAATCGTTGGATTTGCTCTTCAAAGTGACTCCATGTACGCGTCCGGTCCCATAACGCTTGGTCTACTGTACTGTACAAAGTGTACGTATAAACAGTATACGTACGTACGCCACATATGTTATGCACAAGGGAAGACAGGCGCAGGCCGGCCGGCCGGCAGCCCGAACTAGAAGTTGTTTACAGGATTGACAGCGCGTACGCGTATGCATGCAATTCATCAAAGGAGCCGCCGCGCGCACAGACGATCGGCAATCTACCATAGGATTTAATACAGGCAGTGCAATAGTACTGAAGTAAAGGAAGGAGGTGTGTCTCATTTCAGCGCTTCCTATTGGCTACATTCTTGAACCCATTTTATAATGAACGTTAATGCAATTGAACAATACACGGAACAATAGGCGCTTATACGTAGTACAGCGTATACGGCGATGACCTTGACCTTGACCTTGAACATACATAACCTTATTTCTTATTTACGATTTTTCCTCTTAACTCCCTGACCATAGAAACTTTGTTTGTTCCTTAAATGGTGCACAAATTCTAAAAGAACGATTTTTGACATACCTTGGATTGTTGGACTTCGTCAGATTGTCCAAGAAACCCAAACTGTAAGCAAACTGCTGTGGCCAACTGCTGAGCAAACTGTTGCTCTTGTGGAACGACTGACCGGAACTCTTTACTAACAGTCTATAATTCAGACCCTAATTTTGAGACTCGTAGTATACTGTATCATTCCATGACAGTATTGCATGTAAATCAATAATTTAGCTGTGAAAACCACTTTCGTATCTATCCTTTTAGTATTAATTCATGATTCATTAGTTATTGTGCATACAATTTAACGCAATTCTACATAAAGTTATGCATACAAAATGCAGATTATCTTGTACTACTTGTCTTTGTATTTTTTTATTATCTTTCCCGTTGCTTGCAGGGTATTATTTCGCTAGAGTTGTTCGGGTCGCCAAAGGATATCATGTAATGGGATGCTCCATAAAAATCAACAGACTCCTTGACAAAGTATCATGCCCAATAATTTGTGACACATTTTGATTCATTAACATTAATTATTCATAGAAACTAGAATTTTATGACTTCATTGAACTGGTATGAAATTATAGTTGTCTCGGAGGCGATGGTCGAAAGAATGAAGTAGGTTCCTACTTCAATCTCGATATCAACACAATTTATATCACTGTGAGGTCTGCCGATGTCACCAGTGTTCATAACCCGACTGCAACAGCAGGCAATTAATAAAAAATGATGGTGTCATGTTATGATTATCTTTTTTTTCTTACTTGTTACGTTTCCACTTTTCCCAATCTAAATGATACTATACGTACTCGATATTGCTTGGCATCTCGGTACATTGTGTTATAAGCTGTGAATGATACGTATAAGAGAGAGTCTGTAGATCAGATTATCAAGTTGTTAACGAATCATGTTAAATCGGTTCTGGGGCAAGTAAATCCTGGATGATCCCCTGACCCTTAATCCAAATCCTGAACCTAATTCTAACTCTGTAACCCAAACTATAACACATTTTTGGGGGTGTTTTGGGAAGCGATGTCGAAAGAAAGAAGAACTGCAATCTGGAAAGAAATACAATTTATATTATATCACTGTGATGTCGATGTCAGCATGGTAATTATATCAAAAATTATGGTGTCATAGTATGAGCTACTATTTAGTTCTTGCGTTTTCACTTTTCCAAATTTAGATAATATCTTAGGTACTCGATAATATTGCTTGACATCTCAAATATATTATGCGTTACAAGCTGCAAGTATGAAGGGGAGATCCCACAGATCAGAAATAAGCAGCTGACGAATCGTATTGAATTAGATCAATCGCCGTATAAAGGCCCTTGTTTTTTGTTTGTTTGTTTTTGTTTTGTGTTTGTTCAGGTTTATTTGTTAAGAGTGCCCTTAGGTGATTTCTGGACCGTGGCGTGAATTTTGTTTGTTTGTTTGTTTGTTTGTTTGTTTGTTTTGTCCGCAACCTTTTGACGACCAATTTCCAACCAATGAAAGGCACACTGCCAACCGTTTGCCAAGTTGTCGCCGACCGGATTAAAATAAACTGTGTCTGAAAAACTGCTCAATGTCTACGTCCACGTACCAAGTACTGCAAAGTTAAGTGTTTGTGACCATACAATATGAACATAGTAAGTGTGAGTGGAGTGTCGGAACAAAAGCAGCTATATCTCAGTCGAATAATAGTGACGGTAGTGTGCTTCAGAGACTAAAGGGTAAAAACAGTCTTTTGTTTTGTTCCAGAGCGCTATAAGAACATCAGAAACAAATAGGGAGTAAAACCCGTTGCGGACGAGTCAAGAGTACACCTGGGCAAGCTTATATGGGAAATGCGTGTCAAAATCAAACCGTCCTCAAAGGGTTGAGACGCACACCATCATCATCATCAGTTGTTGTTGTTGTTGTTGTTGTTGTTGCCAAAGATCGGTAACTGTTGAGTGACCGGTCTGAATGGTCTTGTTTCTTATGGAATAAGGGAGAAACTCAGATGCTAAAGACAAAAGAGTGTGCTTTGATGACTATTTTAGACGTAATGGTACTATGCCTACAACTAATACAGAATTCATGAAATTCTTGCCTCGTCGATATGACAAATTTTAAAGCAAATTAGTAGTGGTAAACTTTAAACGACGCAAGAAAAAAAAATACAACTAAACCAGAGTACATGTGCAAATACTGTACGTATACTAGCATACCTCTGTTCATCCTTACCCCTCCATAGTGTCAGAAAGACATGTTTACAATAAATATGTACATAATATGGTGTGTTTCAATGAAAGAAAAAATATTTACTGACATAGATAGATTCAGTACTTTCATGCAATAGCTATACGTTAGAGCGATGGATGAATTTTCTGAAGAAGTGTCTGTTTGTCATCGGAAAATTATTGATCTAAAAGACAAGCTTTTGGCGATAATGGTTGCAGATTTTTCATACTGCAAGAACTTTTAAACCTACAAACATCATTGACTCTCGAGTCAATGCCCTTAGACCAAATTGATTCACCAATAAGGGCTGCAAGAAAATCTGGTCTTGGTTTTGTGTTTCAGGCTTTCTAATTGCGTATGGTGTCGTTCCGACTTTTTTTTTTTATCGTTACTGTATACAAAAGATCGTTGACCCTTCGCGACTTGCAGGATGATTTCACTGAATTTAACGATGGAATCAAATCCAAATTCATATCAGTAAATTGGAACATGTGAATAGGTGACGTAAGAAAATTATAGCGACAATGTTGATGATAAAGACAATTGCTTACTTCCGTCATGTTCTCCATTGCTGACGGATGGACGTGCACTAAGGTACATCAGCAAAAAGAAGAGAGACCAGTCTCGTGAGGATGAGGACGCCATAACAACCAATACCCCCAAAGTTGTTTTTCCCTTCCTGTCTCTGATTGTCAGTGGTTGGAAAAGAAAACAGGCATGTCACTTGAAAGAAGATGCACTAAACGTTAGAACTCAACATCTTCGAAACCCACCGATTCGAAAAATGACGCATGAATGACAAGGAAATGTAATATGAGTATGCATTACAAATAGGGCCGACCTATCCTTTCCCGTTTATTGTTGAAACTTGCGACGTGTATGGAACGCCATTAAGGAAACAATACAAAATTCATTTCACTCCAGCCAATATTCATTTCACTTTTAACAAATACATTTCACTCACAAACATTGATTTTACTTTTTATAAAAATACATTTCACTTTTCACAATAATACATTTCACTTTTAAATTAAAATTCATTTCACTTTTCACAAAAATACATTGCACTTTTGCATTAAACTTCATCCCACTTTTCACAAAAATACATTTCACTTTTGAATTAAAATTCATTTCACTTTTCACACAAATACATTTCACTTTTACGTAAAGATTCATTTCACTTTTCATAAAAATACATTTCACTTTTAGATACAAATTCATTTCACTCTTCACAAAAATACATTTCACTTTGGCGTACCATATCACTCAGACGAAACCATTTCACTGCGCTAAAACCATTTCACTCTGATAAAACCATTTCACTCTGATAAAACCATTTCACTCTGATACAAAAAAAAATACGTTCCTCTTTTTTCCCGGCCAAAAGGTGGCGCCAGTCTGAGAGGAGTCACAGTGCCATGGCACTTTGTTAGCACTGAGCTGAGGTGAGTGGCCAGCTGGCCGGCTACTCACCTCAGCTCAGTGCTGGCTATGCATGCAGCAGTACCTAGATTTACTGAGTACCCAGTCAGTCGGCAAGCCCGAAAAAAAAACCCGTCTAGAATATCCAAGTCCTCGCACGCGAGTTGACCCCGCAAGTCATAGAGAGCGCGATTGGAGAATCGTTTTGAAATGCTCATATCTTGGTCACTGAAATACGTTTTCACATGATTTTTCTTTTATTTGATAGGTAAAGGTTAAAACTTCGATGCTATCTTGTTGATTTTTCCAAGAACGACATGAAAGATTATCAACTTCGTGGCTAACTAATTGCAGATGTTCCGGAAATAATGGATACAGATATTCTTCTAAAATTCTCCTAAAAGTCTTCTTTTTCATCGTGGGCACCAACAAAAGTTATATCATGTAAAAGGAAATTTATTCAGCTTTAAGATGATACCTAAAAGTGTAATGTGATGATTTGTAGATGGGTCAGCAGCCAGCTGATATCATAAGGATGTCATTCCTTTTTTTTCTCGGCACGAAATCGCGAAGTACTGTACTGTCCCACATATAGAAATTGACTTGTGTCCTCGATGCCTTTGTACGTGTGTGTTACTGTATGAGCGACCCCAGCGTAAATACACGTGGTCAGTTTCGAGCGTCTAGCTGTGATATACTGTACTTGTGTCTGTCATTAGACATTACGTACTAATAGTCTACAGCCTCTTGCTGGGCCTCCCTCTCTCTCTCTCTCTCTCTCCCTCTCTTTTTTTGATTATATGTCTTGTTCTTGTTATTCATAATACAATGTATGTTTGTTTTGTTTGCTTTTGTCCACCCTTCTGATTTCGTCAACAGGAAGTGTCTGATTCTCAGTTTCATTCTGCCATCAATCATTCACATCACTCTCTCTCAATTCAAAGCATCCTAGGAATCCACTCAAATACATTACTGTATAACCACTACTTATACCGTTCACTCCGCTAAAGTGAACACAGTTACATTATATCGAAATTCTGCTTACATTATCCACTTTTTTTTTACATGCTTGGTTATAACAACATTTTGATATAACAAAAGAAAGCTGTTGATCCCAAGGACTTCACTACATTACTTCATTCTATTACTATAGGCCTACCTAACTAGGCAAAGAAATTTACATACATTATTGCACGTGCCATTCTCATCAATTAATAAAATACCTTTTTTCATAAATAACAACAGAGAAAGGAGCACAATCCACAAGTTTTTTTTTTCTTTATAAATGTATGTACATCTCCATATATATATATATTATTTATTACATGTAAGTGTTCAAAGAACTACATTGCAGTTAAGTTTCAAGGTATCCACCAATCTTCATGACAATGTATCACACACATAACAGAAAAATAATAATACCTAAAGTAAGAGCTGCATAAGCAATCTACAGTTTTATCTACTTTTTAGCAGTATAGTCAAATGCAGTTTTAGATCATTTTATTCTTTTTATTTATAACTCTCATTTATTTATTCATCCATTTATTAATTATTTTTTATTTATTTTTTGGTGGTGGTATTGGACTCAGTCTCCAGCCAAGTGGCATGTAAGAGACCTGCGAAAGGTACAACTGTCAGCGGTCTTGTGAGTACATGTAGGAACGCGAGTAGGATCAGTCTGTCTTGACTACAACAGTGATGTACAGTGAACATTTCAAAAAAAAAAAATCTTCTGGTGAAGCTCAGTAATAAGACAAGAGCAAATGAAAGTACCAAGTAGTTTGAACAATTGCAGAGCTACATTGTATTGAGCAGATCTGTACAAATAAAATGCCGGCAAATTTTGACACTGGCAATAAACAAACTATACTGATACCGATGTTGCACAAACATGAAACAGTTGTGAATATGGCTTGAATGTTATGTAAGTCGTGTAAGTGAATAAAATCAACCAAGAATGCCACAAATGTTTTGAGGCAATACTCTGTAAATTACATGCCATCTACACTTTTGGCAAGGATTCACTCAAATGATACATGTACAGAGATAACTTCATTAATAGTTCAAACTGCATGAATGTTTGAGGGTGTACAAATGCCCTTGAGTACTCTGAAGGCAGGTACACATACGTGTATCTACTATATTCACATCGCCAAGGTTTCACACACATGAATAGAGGGTGACAGTAAACTGGCAGCTGCAAGAGCAATTTGAAGGTGTACATGTATACATATGAAGTGTACTTACTGGAAACAAAATGAAACATGTACAAAATATATAAACTTCATCGACAGTCCAAACAGCAGAGAATGTTTTGAAGGTGTACATATGCCCTTAAATACTTTGAAGGCAAGTACAATGTATCTATTGGTCACACTGCCAATGTTTCAAACACATGAACTGGCAGCTGCATCAACAATTCAGAAGTGTACATACTACATATGAAGCAGGGGCGGATCCAGGAATTCCGTAAAGAGGGGACGCGTTTACAAAATTAAAGGGGGGCGCATGCACCCCTCCCCCCATTTTTTTCTTTTAATTTATTTTGTTTAAACAAAAAATAAAGGGGGGCGTGCACCAGTTGCGGTCCTAACTGGATCCGCCAATGTATGAAGTACACTTACTGGAAACTAAACAGATAAAAAATTTAAAGTAACTTTAAAACATCAATATTACTGGAAATCGAAGCAGACAGATTAGATTTGGCCTTATAGCATCTTGCAAAACATCTATGTGAAGAAATCTTTCATTCCCAACTTGAGCATTGACTGTATATAATCTTATCTGAAATGTCAAAAGGCAAACTAATCATCACAACATCTCTGTCAACTGAATACACATGTATCAGTACATGTACAGAAGCAGTATCATACACATTTAAAATATCTGTGTGTCACTCTCTTCATGGTTATGACTGAGTGAATGATACAAATGTGTATTCGAACCCCTTACCAGTAACAACACTCGACAACCCTGGGGTAGACTACAGGCCAACATGAAACCCCCCAGGTGTTATAAAAATCTGCTCATCTTACCTCTCACAAGGTCCACAATTTTTCTTTATAGGTATCTAATAAGAGCATGCCCGTTCAATGCAAACATGTTCAAAATTTTGGTTGATTTGGGGGAAGTACTAATGTAATGTATCATCTATCTAACTGTTGTGTCAAAATCTTCATCTTCCTTATCCCTTCTTGACCGTTCAATTCCTTTTGGTGACATACCTTGTGTATCTTCCTGATCGAACAGAATTCTTACATCTTTGAAACCTCTTCTGAAATGGGTCACAACCAAAATATTAGCAATAAAACATGTATACATGTACTAACTAAACCTCTTATAGTGCTTCCGTGATGATGTACAAATTAAATTCATACCTTCAGCAACAAGACATGCCCCTGTCGAGTAATGGATGTACGTCCAGATACTACTTCATACTGTACAATGTACTTGCTTCCATAACATTTATCAAGAATATCATGAAGGATAATATTTAGTTTAATCAGGGCTCATAATTCTGCCATCTGTACAAACTCCAAAGTAATTTAAATGCACATAAATTAACATATACTATCTTGCATAGTTCCACACATTGATGTATCTGTAATGGTTGAACTTCACATTTACTACAACAACCATGCTTTTCAAAGAATATACATGTACATCCTCTTTACTAAAAATGTTACCGTAAAGATGAATGAAGTTGATATACAGTAACATACTGTAATATGTTACAATTGTATATCAACTTCATTCTTCCTATTGTATCATATCACATATGTGTGGCGCTCCGACAAAATGAGTCATAAGACGCACGGGGAGTTTTCCCGTAATGAGCCGAAAATGAAGGGGAAGCACTACTCGGGTCGAAATTTTTTTATGACGGATTTTGATTCCTTTATGTTTTATCTGTTTGTACAGAAAATTTCAGCGTGTGAAAATGAGTACAAGTGTCCCAAATCACCGTTTTTCTGAGACAATTTTTTTCGGTTACATTTTTTTCGAACGCTCGTCTTTGCGTTGCGTTTCGCACCTATTGTTCTTGCCAGATCGAGACTCCGCCTCCGTTGCTAGGGTGTATGCTAATGAGGCATTGCTCTTGACCCCTTTGAAGACAAAACAAAGCATGGTGCGCGCGGCGGCGTCGGCGGCCAAGCGGCTAGGGCTATAGAATTACGCAATAATAGTGAGCTGACCAAGGCTATTGCTTGCATGACCAGCGAGTTTCGTTTGATACATGCACTCCATTTCAATGAGTGGTGATTGACATGACGCACAAATCGCACTGAAAAATATAATTCCAACGAACGATCACGCAAAATTTATGATACTTTATCTATGAGCTAATACAATGATCACATATCGAACTCGAAACCTTTTTATGCGTGGGTGTACTTTTACAACGGTTATTAATTGGCCTCATTAATGAATTTGTTCAAATAATCATAACTTTCGTTCCCTGGTATGTGACTTGCTGTTTAAAGTACATCTCTGGAGATATAGTAGGGCCTAAGTTGTCAATTATTCTCGTTTTTATAAAGTCGACAATTTGTGTGATAATTCGCCAAATGTATGTAATGCGCACTATTATTTCCCTGGTTAATGAAACTAATTGCCTTATTTCTTATGATGGTTTGGGCCGTGACGGCATGGAGAGAAATCTGAAGATAAACACGAGATATGAAACTCGTCACACTGAAGACGAGTTAGGTGATACGCTTGGGGACATCAGATGTCGGTCATCCGTGATCGACAAAAAAAAAAAAAGAATAAAATATAGCACCTTGAAGTTATAATGAGATACTTCGTTGAACTTTTTTGGGCCGACATTATTCAGATCACATTTGTTTTTCTGTCACACAAACTAAGTGGAAATTCTGTGCGTGTGCGACTAAGTCGATTTACGGACTTTTTGAGTACGTACAGTGCATAAACTTAGACCCCGTTTACGGTGCGGGGCTGGGCCGAGCCGCGGCCGAGCTGCGGCCAAGGCCAACCTCAATTGCGAGGCCGAGCCCCGCAATTTAGTCCGTTTACACTGCCGGGCTCGGCCGCGCTTTTGATTCAAACCTTTCAATATTTTGTCGTAGTGGCGCTCTACTTTTAAACAAACGCATTTTGGTATTGTCTGGTTTTCAGATCCTTTGCCAACTGAATTCCGTGCATGGCGACGAAGTCGCCATTCGGGCAAAGGCCTTTGCCGAAGGAGAAAATCCTTTGCAGGACAAAACCACCTTAAACTATACTAGTTTTCGACGTTGAAGTGGTTAATATCCTGAATAGCGAAATAGTACAGGCGAGGGTTTGGAAGCCAGACTAAAAGTGGCCGCGCATTTAGCCCAGTTTGCGTTTACACTGAAGGCCGGGCGCGACCGCGGCTCGGCCGCGGCCGAGACCACCTCCAGAGCGTGGCCTAATGCGAGGCCAATTTTGGCCCCGCATTTGGCCTTTTGCGCGTTTACACCGAAATGAAGGTGGGCTCGGCGCGGCCGAACCGCGGCCGAGCCTCGCACTGTAAACGGGGTCCAAGTGATCCTCGGCACGTACAAATAAAACATGACAATTAAGTGTTTATAACCATCCTGGCTTTAACAGTGGCCTTTTAAAACATGACCTTTGACCATTATTTACATAACCAATATGACTCCCTCTAATCTTGCTATCACAATGATCAGTTCAGAGAGGTCTTACAGCTATATACAAGCCTGTGAGATTTACCAGCAGTAAAACCAATGGAGCCTCCGATACAAAACAAGGGATATAGAGCAAGTGAGTCTGTTTACATGAGAATGTGATTTATCCTGGACGAAAGTGATACCTCAATTAAAGAGAAAAGGGCAAAAGAAAAACGGGCCAAACGTACGGCTCTAGCGAAAGAGACATCACCTTTAACCATGTAACTATAGGTCTCCTCCAACTAAGAGTACACTTTGAACGTAAGCTTATACGTGAATGATAATTTATGACGATCTCACGTGATCGACACACATTCAAATGGGACAGTTAGAAGTGGAAGGAGTGCTTAATCGTGTCATTAATTCCTAATCAATGACACCACTACTATAGGCATATCATAATTTCTCATCTAAAATCAATGGCCTATAGGACTCATGCACCATTACTTGTATCGTGCATAAACTTTGCTTTTTAAGCTTTGAGTGAAACGTGTCATAACATAATTCTGTAATTCCATCAGCAGTGATTGATATAACAAAGAAGAAAGATATATCACCATATTGAACGCTTAGAACCTAACGGGGGGGGGGGGGGTATTATAGCATGATACTCGGTTCTTTACTGCCCAGATGCCAACAACACCCATCACCCACGGATAGGCATAGAGAAACAGCCATGGCGAAAGTAAAACTTTGCTTTCTCGTAGGCAGAATGACACAGAACCCCGTCAAACACACTTTTATTGGCAGGGATGGACATGAAAAAGTTCATTACTAATTTCAGCGTATGCATTCCATTCATGTGGCGCGAGATACCTCTATAGCAACATAAAGCCTGTCTTCAACTCCGTTGGTCGAACAATGACAACTTGAAATTTCAAAGAGATGAGCGAGACGCTGTATAAACCTGGCCTAGAGTTAATTTATTCAGTTCTCATTTCTACTTCAAGTTGGGTTATGTTATTGTAATCATTCCCATCTGCAGTATAACAAAACCAAAGTGAGGGAAAAGGGGAGAGAAAAACGAGAGGTGGCAAAAGGAAAACTGCATGCACAACTGCAATCCATATCATTGCGTGTGACAAGTGAAGCAAATGCATTAGTTGTTACAGCAGTGTTTTATGAGCATTAACAGGCATATAGACAGACAATGTCAAATACAATAACCATCAATTTAATGTCAGAGAAGATGGTAAACAAGATGCATTGAAACTGTAACTAAATCGCTGCTCTTCTACTTGGTCACGGAACGTCCAACTTTATATTCAACAAAAAAAAAAAAATGTTAGGGGAAAGAAACAAATTTAGATATAACATTCTTAAATTAAAAACAAGAAAAAGAAAATGTCCACGTCAGGATTAAAAAAAAAACACCGCACGAACATGCATTATATTCTAGATGGGAATACGGTGTTGATGCAAAGGTCCAATGATTGTCTCATTACTTTAAAAGCAATCTATGGTTCCCTTACCATCACCAGTACCACACCACAATGACGTCTCTAAAATCAATGGTAGCACATTTTATTGCATCGTGCATTAACTCCCTTTTCCTAAACTACCAGTGGAACGTGTCATATTATATTGTGTATCTCGATCAGTAGTGATTGACTTTAAAGAAGAGAGATAAAAAATTGAACGCTTACCACATTGCTTATTGGGCTATTCCAGTTTGGTACTGATCTGTTATATTTTCCCACATGCCAGCAACATATATCACCTATGGTTAACTAGTGAAACAGCCATGACGAAAATAAATGACAGAGAACCCCGTCATAATCACTACACTTGGAAAGGTGTTGCCCGAAATTCCTCATTATGAAGCAATATCAAGTCACTTCCTTCCCTGCCTGTCTTTAACTCCGTTATTTGGTCAAACAATAACAACCTGGAATTCCAAAGAGATAAGCGAGACGCCATGCACCTGGACTAGAGTTAATTAATTCAGTTCCCATTCCTGTTAGTTATGTAAACGTACACGTTCCTGAATATCCTGCTACAGTAACGTTATAACAAGAACAAATGAAGAGAAAAGAAAGAGAAAACGAATGGTTGCAAGCGGGGTACTTTTTCAAGGGGCAATTTACAACATTACGTGTGACAAAATTAATGAAGCAAATCCAACCTCCAAACTCCAATACAAAACAAGGGAAATAGAGTAGCTTTGTTCATGACATCAGAGTGAAGCTCAACTGCAGAAAAAAAGAAAAAGAAATAAAAGGAAAAAGTCCTGCGGGACTCGATTAACTTCTCTCCTTCCGGTCGGGCATTATAAACACGCAGCGTGCTAAGCGATTCTGCCACACGGAAGATCCGAAGATCTTGTGCTAAACTTAAATCTATCTATGTATGCTATATATACACAACACAAATTTACATTGATATTCAGTAGGGATATTGTGTGTGTGTGTGTGTGTGTGTTTGTGTGGGTGCCTGTGTGTGTGTACGTTTACATGAAAACATGATTTCTAAATGGACGAAGGTGAATACTCCATAAAAGAAAAAAAAAAGCAAAAGATATAAGTATTTTGTTTCGTGCTCTTATGGCGTTCGAACCCGTACGTGAACAACCTCACGTCTCTTGTGACGTCGCCTTCATCCTCTCGGCCATGTACGTCTTGACGAGAAAATATGAGGAACGCAAGCTTATATGTGAAAGATGATTCAGGAATAGTTTGGTCCACATTCCATTCTCATTTTAAGTTTTTAGCTGCAAAATTATCAACCTGATGAGGAGATTTGAAAAAATAAAATGCATGATTACTGCAGCGTATTGTCTGAGCTATCACATACTTAAGTTTCAGAGGAAATGGAGCAAAATCAGATGAGATAAAAGTGCTTAAATGTTGTCAAGTCAATGCATGGTTTAAAAAAAATCACCTTCCATAGACATAACACGTCAACTTGTCTGATTTTGAGTCTTTACCTTTAATCACAATTTGAAGTATGATGGTAAGTCTTCTCGAACTAAGAGTGTGCCATTCATGTGGCACAAGATACCTCTATAGCAACATAAAACCTGTCTAAAACTCCGTTATTGGGTCAAACAATAACAACCTGGAATTTCAAAGAGATGAGCGAGACGCCATACACCTGGACTAGAGTTAATCAATGCAGCTCACATTCCTGCAAGTTATTTAAACGTACATGTTCCTACCTATCCTGTTACAGTATAACAATAACCAATGAAGAGAAAAGGAAAGAGCAAACGAAAGGTGGCAAGCGGGACACTGTAACAAGGGGCAATTTACAACATTAAGTGTGACAAAATTAATGAAGCAAACCCAATCTCCAAACTCCAATACAAAACAAGGGAAATAGAGCAGCCGTGTTCACGGTTAGGTACACTTGATAAAATAATATGATAAATGACATCGGAGTAAAGGTGAACTGCCGGAAAAAAAAAAAGGAGAGAAAAAGAAAGAACGGAAAAAAAGTCCTGCGGGAGTCGAACTTCTCACCTTCCGGTAAGGCGTTATGAACACCCAGAGCGCTAAGCGATTATGCCACACGGCTGTCTTGAAGATTGAGTGCGAAACTTAAATCTAAATACTATCGTGAATGTGTGTGGACTTGTGATGGCGCTATTCAACTTCTCACAAGTAGCAGCGTGGATTCGATCAATATACAGTTGCAAAGAAAAATTGTGAATCGTTCTGTACATATTGCATTCTCATTTTCAGTTTTAAACTACAAAATTATCAACCTGATGAGGAGATTTGAAAACATAAAATGCATGATTACTAAAGCTTATTGTCTCAGCTACAACATACGTATGTTTCAGAGGAAATGGAGCAAAATCAGATGAGGTAAAGGTGCTTAAACGTTGTCAAGTCAACGCATGGTTTAAAAAAAAAATCACCTCCCATAGACATAACACGTAAACTTGTCTGATGTTGAGTCTTTACCTTTAATCACAATTTCTAGTATCATGATGGCATCATATTTCAAAACCATCACATGGACTTCAGAGGCAATTGTTCAAAGTACAACATATCTGAATTTGGGATAATATTGAGCTTAAACAACAGAGATACGAGCAAATGAATGTCAGAAACAGTACCTCAAAAAAATCAATTCCACTTTTTTATTTAAAATGACGATATGATGACGTCATCGCGTTTTCCTGGCAATATTGATACTTGGAATGTTATTTACAATTCATATACTTTTGTAATATGCAATGGAAATATAGGGTCAACGGACGATTTAAAGAGCTATGGCGAAATAAACAGACATGTTTTTTCACTATATTTGCAGAAAGACGCGCACGCGGAATTTCAACTTTGACGCCAGTGCATTCCTTTGTTATAGGTCGAAATCGATCGGAAATCAATGGATATTGTTACTCAAAGTATCAGGAATCCAAATCAGTCAAAAAAATTGCATTTTCATGTTGCTTACGGGCTCTGCGCGCGAAATTGCGCGGACGGACGCGCACGCGAGAAAATATTTGAAACGCTTAAAATTGTCTCAAACTTCGAGATTTCCCATTGGGAAGTCGTTTTGAGCCTTTTAAAATTTTGACGCGCGCTTACGCGCGCATAGTGATGACCTGTGTAACTAGCCTTAAGAAGTAAAATAGAGCGTGACCTGAACTTCATGTCCACCGAAAATGATACAGAAATGACATCTAGTTATGAAGTTATGATCGATCATGTGACAAGGTCCGAAAATCACAAAATGGCGCCTAGATGACGTCATAGATATGCTACTGTCATGAAAACCTTATTGTGGCTAGATTTTGTCATGAGACATGTTGACTGAAAATGTCATGTTATTTCGTAATGTCATTCTTGAGATATTGACGACACAAAATTGTCCAGAAAGAAAGAAGAATAAAAAAAAATAAAGAGAGATTTTGACAATCACAATAGGTGATACGCTGATAGCGTATCACCTAATTATTAATGCCCAGATAGCTCGTGTTCCCTTTGGAGGATATTCTGACTCTAGTCATCTGTGTATTTTTTAGAAGTAGGACCTATTTGAGAAAGGGACAGAAAGCTGTGTCGCTACTTAAAAGTGTGCTTCTTCATTTTGTTTTGTTTTTTAATCAGAATGTTTGTAATGATAGCTGTTTGCCGTGTATTGCGTGTAGCTGACATGTGAGAGGTCAAGTCTGCAAAGAATTAGGTCGGCTAACAGCTCTGCCAAGTAGCAGCGCTAATTGCCCATTGAATTGCGTATTCTGAGGAATTTCGAATGAAAGAACTCGGACGGCAATGTTCACGCCTTGTATCCGAGTAAACCCCGCATCAACGAAGCCTTAAACAATGAAAGGTAAACTTCCTGCTATCAATGGGTGGATAATCACGCAACCAGTATTCTTTCTTCGCCATTGATAGCAGAATCAGTGACGGAATGGAGCAACAGTGTTGGAGGATCGGCATGATGTCTGCTAATTTGTAAAGGAATTTTTCAGTCTCCTTTTGTGTTCAGAACCACAGTCAGTGACGCTAACTTACTCTATCTCCTACAAGCTATCGTTACCATCTTAAAACGTGAATTTTATGAAAGGCTAAAAGTGATCACGGAATCAGTTCTTCCGCGTGACGCATGCAGGCTTTTATAATAGCATACCAAGCTTAAATCGCGTACCTGTATAGAAAGGGCGGGGATACACACTTATCGCAATCATCCGGATTTGAGAGTGATACACTCTACTACTTTTCATCATGTTTCCCCCGACAAAGACCATGGTAATTCAAAACAAACAAACAAACAAACAAGCAGTTGATTTATATCACAACGTAGAGATTTTTTTTTTTGTGTGTGTGTGTTTCATAGGTCATCATAATTCTCTTGATGTATAGTAGGCATTTGTTGTCGTTTTTACAGCGTTTCCTAATAAATGCCTATAGCGAAAACCCAACAAAACTTCTATCAAGGAGGGAAGGGAACTTAAATTTAAATATAACATACATGTAGTTTACAGAAATCAGAAATTTAAATAAGGCAATCATATACATCCGCACGGCGGATTGTAATCACTTACTTTGATTATCAAACATGATCGCCTGCATTTACGTGCTTTTTTCTAATTTCTTGAACTTTGCATCATTTTCTCTTTTTTTTAAACAATTGCTCGAAACATTTAAAAATCGTAACACAGTCTGCTATCCCACAACATAATATTCCATTTGATTTGTCACTTATTGTTGGTCGGGTGACGCCAAATGTTGGAATCTCGAGCGATGATACACGGCATTTTGTTTGTTGGTTTTCGTCTCATCGCTCAAAAGAATTTTGACTACGATTACAAGACATAACTGATGGTTTACAGAAGTGATCATCAATTCAGTAAGGATTAGTCAAGTCATGAATTCACTTTACCCATTATGACTGTCTAATCGAACTACAACATTGTTTGGGTAACCGCGCCTTTTTATTCTCATAGTTCAAACTAATTCTTGACATAATCAAAACAAATAATTCTTTATTAAATTTCTCAAAATACTCAAAAGACGGCCTAAGTCAAAACTTTCTACAAAGATTGCCTATACGGCAATCTTTACGAGCCTAAACAAGTTTTCTAGAGCTATCAGTTCCCCCTATGACAATGACTTCGATCGCGTTTTGAAGATATACATTGTAATTCTGTTTTCATAAATTGAAAGAGAAACGAAAAGAAGTCAACTTTTTAACTTCATTTAGCTTTCTCACCAATTGAACTTGATTTGATCTGCCATGCATGATATCGCTGTGTGCTCTATGAATTATATTAAATCATTTAATCGGCATGCTTGTTTTTTATGCAGAATATCACAGGTAAGTTTAATTCATGAAGTTCATAATGTTTGTACATATGGCGTGTTCGTTGTTTTCTATTTTCATTTTTATAATATATCACGTGTCCATTGTCTGATTCTGACCACGAAAATATGGCTACTGTTTTAAATGCGGAGCATGTACTGGAAAACTGTAATGTCTCCTGCCAGTATAGACAAACTAATTTCTAGTCTATCCCCGCTTAAAATTGAAATGAAAAGACAAAAAACAAAAAACAAAACGAAGTTCGACTTTCAGTAGATTTCAACCGTTTTGTATAGTGCCTGATTCATGTAATGGACACAATTCTTTAGCACATAAGCAATCACACAACTTTCGTGAATAGATGTGTCTTAATGATGGCATCTCATGGAAGAAAACTCGTCTCCTTGCCTGAATTTTAGCTTCTTCCTGTTCAAGCTTGCGTGAAAGAAATAGTTGAACATCAATCGCAATCATTAAGAGAGGCACATCCTTATAAATAAGCACAGGAGTACTGAGACACACTACGAAATAAAAACGGGCCTTTTATCGCTATTGACAACGCATGACATTGAAATGCTTTTTTTTTTTCCTTGGGGGAGGGGGGTAATACAATTGATTATTCTGAAGGTTCGTTAACCACACAATGAAATATGGTTTGCTATTAGCTTAGGTTTGTTAACAAGAAAATTAAATGCGGTTCCTTTCCGGTAGTTCCTTTACCCGAAAGTAATCAAGCAATCATTTTTTTTTTCTGATAAGGTTTGTGAATACAAAACGAAGTGAAGAAGGCCTAAGTATTAATACCGAATATTTTTCAGTATTATTATTTATGATCCACTTCTCAAACGTAGAAAGATTGTAACTGCACATGTGATGTAAAAAAAAAATAATAATTCCGCTTAAGCTACAAGTTAATTGTTTTTTATATTATGCTATGCTATCAGAAAAGTGACTGAGAATCATTGTAAGCCCAACGTGAAGCTGTCAAGCCTACATCAACCTTTGCTTCTGATACGTATAATATGTGCAGTATTGGCAAGCGTGATAAGCGATAATTACTGTGCACGCAACGCCTATAAAAGGAAATGTGCCTTTAATATGGCGGGAATTCATAATGTTACGGCTGTATACAGCTGCAGCAGAAAAGACGCGAAAGCAGTTTTTGATGCTCTGCAACATTACGACCATGTGCGTAATTTGAGGGTTTTAAGTACACGCAAAGAACACGATCTCAAAAGACGACTATCGTTAATCAACTTCATTGACTTTTTCTACCGATGATGTCTTTTGTCTTTTGGACCCCCGCCTATAGAATAGGTTCTCAGGTTCTATTTAATAGGTATTGGTATTTGCTAAACGCATCCACTTTAGTTTCCATTGACAACAACATGGGAGGAGAATGGAAGCGATGAACGTCCTCGCTAAAAGACGCTTCTCGTAAGACGCATTGCGTGCCCGCCTACAATAGGTTCTCAGGTTCTATTTAGGTATTGGTACTTGCTAAACGCATCCTCTTTGGTTTCCATTGACAACAACATGGGAGGAGAATGGAAGCGATCAACGCCCTCGCTAAAAAGACGCTTCTCGTAAGACGCGTTGCGTGCCTTCTTTTCTTTCTACTGTTTCCTATTGTTTGTGAGTTAAAAACTTGCGGCAAACCACAACGCAGCCGACACACAACGCGTACCGACTCATTCATGCGGCGGCAGCGGCACGGACACAAACGCACCGAAGTTTACATTCGGGCTGCCGTATTGGTCAGAATCGTTAACGATAGACCTGTCCTGCGATTGGTCGATTATCTTACATACCCAACCTATCGCCTTATACGGTAGTGCGTGCGATGGAGCGTAAACGCCGTCGCTAAGCAGGACAGCTGTATTGTTTCGTCCCGTGAAAGAAACAGGTTGTGAGCATGAACATAGCCTGAACTTTGAGAGCGATTTTCTCCGTTATTTAGAAAATCAACTGACATAACAAACGTGGTTAATATTCGTTTTTATGATCTATAGGAATGTCGAAATGAGTTGTATTACATATCAGTGTAAAGCTTAGAGTCTGTAGAATTCACTTATAGGCATAACTACGATTTCATTTTTTGCGACTTTTGACTCATTCCGACGGAGCGCCACACATATTTAGCACCTTTCTGAGGTAGGTTATCATGATCACATACTGCTCTAGGTTTTTCAATGAAATGAAAAAGTTGACAGGTGTACTAATCAGTTGTTTCTATTCTTGTGAAGAAGTCACTCAGCACTTGCAAAACAGCAGTGCTCTCCTTGATATTAATCTGTCAGAGATTGAATGGTACGTGTGCATCCAAGAAAACAAAATTCACTATAGAACTGACAATGTAGATCTTCTCGTTTATGTCATATAGATTTTCCTGGAGGCCACAGAGAAGAGAATCACCTTAAATATGCATGTTCCATCGGTGTGATGTCAGGTACTGGGGATACCTACATATACAATGTGACACAAATAGAGAAAATTAATCATAGATGATATTATAAACCATTATTCACAATAACATGTCCGAAAACATTATGTTGGAGTAAACCCCAATTCAAGCAGAGAGAAACTACAGACATGCACTGTACTATGGTAAACATATGAAGAGTCTGTTCGCAAAAACCGATAAGTCCATTTTTGAAGATTTTCAAGTACGGTCTCTGTCATGAAGTACAAAATAACACCTTTTAAATGAGATATTGGTCACTACATATAAAAGGGCATTTTTGATGTTATGGTCAAAAGAAGCAAAAATTTTCTTAGTATTCTTTTTATTTTTCCTGACCTTTAATCCCAAATATCTCCATTTGGCAAATATGGACTTATCGGTTTTTGCGAACAAACTCTTCATATTATTCTGAGAATAATTGCATTCATTCAGACATCCTCGTAAACTTTATTGTTACAAATTGTAGATGCGGAAGACTAATAATACATCTCTATATTTACTGACAACCTGTATACCAACTTGAAAAATTCAAATAGCCTGAAACTCTATTAGTGTTAACATTGCAGCCGGGTCAACTCTTAATAAACATGTCATGAAAATTATGTTTATAAATATCAAATACTAGAATCGCTCTTGTGCCTTCTTTCTCCATGCGAAAGAAAAAAACTAATAATAATAATAATATTGAATCTATACTGTTCTTGTTTGTATTAAGTGATGAGTAGGTGCCTAAATCATATAATAATTAACTAGTAAGAGATGAAGACTAAGACCCTGTTTATTATAGACAGCATACACATTGTACACTGTACAATTTTTGTGAATAAGTTGTAAATTCAAATTTACAAATTGCCATCGCCACATACAATTGTAGGCCTACCGCCACCGGCCTACACTGACTCACTGTACACAACACACGATATCACGAAGTTCCAATTGAGCGAATGAACAACGCTAATTTCAATATATGGGACTGACCCTGCACCTCCGCAGAGATCGTTAACAACGGTGCATTTACGGTCCGAAAAAGTCCCCTTCCGCACTAGATGCGATCACGTGACCTTCCGGAGGACTAGAATACATTATTTGGCCTCTAAAAATGCAATCTTCATGCCTAATTTTTAACAAGTTATGCTTCTAGGGCACCGTCGATCTTGGTATCTGCGTAAAGCACGAAGTATTGCCGACCTGATGAACAAAAAGTCACATCAATCCCGTTTTTAGATGGGTCAGCAGCCAGCTATTAACAAGGGAATGTTTTGAAAGAGGAAAAATACTATGTCAACTTCGAGATACTATTTAAACGGCAAAAAAAAATACTCATTTTGAACCGGAAAAAATAGCATGTCGATCACAAGAAGTCAGACATCAAACTTACCCCACAACATCGCTGTTGAAAAGCGTTGTAAAACACACGTTGATTATTCAGCAAGTCAGGCGTAGATTCAATTCTCGATGTAGTATGCATGTAACGGCACGAGCGTGCATGTGAGTGAGGCCGAGGCGAGGACCGTCGACTGCTAGCTCGCCTCGCGTCGCTTCCGCGCCAGCGTAGCGCGCTAAATCTAGGTGTACTGCATAGCCAGCCGGCCAGCTGGCCGGCCACTCACCTCAGCTCAGTGCTTAGTGCCATGGCACTGTGACTCCTCTCAGACTGGCGCCACCTTTTGGCCGGGAAAAAAGAGGAACGTATTTTTTTTTTTATCGGAGTGAAATGGTTTTAGCGCAGTGAAATGGTTTCGTTTGAGTGATATGGTACGCCAAAGTGAAATGTATTTTTGTGAAGAGTGAAATGAATTTGTATTTAAAAGTGAAATGTATTTTTGTGAAAAGTGAAATGAATCTTTATGTAAAAGTGAAATGTATTTTTGTGAAAAGTGAAATGAATCTTTATGTAAAAGTGAAATGTATTTTTGTGAAAAGTGAAATGAATCTTTATGTAAAAGTGAAATGTATTTTTGTGAAAAGTGAAATGAATTTTAATTCAAAAGTGAAATGTATTTTTGTGAAAAGTGAGATGAAGTTTAATTCAAAAGTGAAATGTATTATTGTGAAAAGTAAAATGTATTTTTATAAAAAGTAAAATCAATGTGTGTGAGTGAAATGTTTTTGTTTAAAGTGAAATGAATATTGGCTGGAGTGAAATGAATTTTGTATTGTTTCCTTAATGGCGTTCCATAGACGTGCGCCCGCGTGATAGAATTTGGAAACCCTCTGCGACTTTTGCGCCCACAACAAGTACACGTAGACCTCGCGAGCGGTGTCCGCACCCCCTCCAATTCGGTGGATTTCGTATACGGTGCGCCACCTATCGGTTTTAGCGGACAGGCTGAAATCCGCAATAAAAATGCCTTATGGGAAAAAGTCGACATCAAAATTACTCGCATTATATGCACATGCAGCTAGCAGCGCAGCTCAGCTCAGCCGGCCGCGCCGGGCGGGCGGGCGCCCGGGCTGGGCCGGCCGGATATCGATTGCGACATCGAGAGATAGATAGTTAGGCCCTAACATGAGTAATAGATGAAAAAATCAACAAATCACAGAAAAAGCAAACTTACGCTGCAACACATCCACAGCCAGCAGAATGGACTAAAGCGTATGTTGTGAGTAGTACCCATGTAGCGTACCGTTCTGCCATTTGACGCTGCTCAGGCTTCACAGTTGCCTTGATGTAAATGTGGTCTGGGTGGTTCTGGATGTGTCCCATATGGACATCTTCAACGTGATTGTCCTGAAACATAAGGTAGCCATCATCTTTTTTGAAGCTTGCTAGCCTTTCTGGGGTCCAATCACACTGTTTGATAAGGTAGGCAAACACATCTCCAAGCGACAGATCAAGCATAGTACTCAGATCCCTAGTCCATCTTACTGGCCTATCGTACAAGTTCACTTCAGTCCCATCCGCTGATCGTACACACATTCGTTTCTTTTCCGATTCTGCGTGGTCACACGGTTCAAGAACATCATATTTATCCCCACATTTCTCCGACAGCTGAACAAGTTCGTCCTTTGTTTTTCCTCGGGTTGGTATGCCACGATTGTTGCGACACGGATTGTCGCCCCTACACGGATTGTCGCCTCCTGCTCGGGGCGACAATCCGTGACGGGCGTTGGCGGCACGGATTGTCGCCCCCTACACGGATTGTCGCCTGGCGACAATCCGTGTAGGGGGCTGGCGGCACGGATTGTCGCCCGCCCTCGAAGCACATTTTGCTGGGTAATATCGTTCTGGACATAATCATTGAAATACTAACACATAACTTACATGGCTACATCCATGCAAACATTTCATGTAAAAAGTCATGGTGAGGTTTCAAGGAAGTGTGTATGTGCGCGTGCACATGATAATAATAATTAGTGTCCGTTTGTGCGTGTATGTGTGTGTGTGTGTGTGTGATGGAAGAATGTGTTTATTATGTCAGTTTTTTGCGTATGTGTTTTTTAGCTGCGCGTGGGGAGGGATACCTAGTAAGCTGTTTCTGGCATAAACGTTGATATTGATTTTATCAGCAGCTTTGAATTTAATGAGTTTGTTTGGCAGATTTGTATAATTATGAATTCGGAGTGGAGCTTGCGTGCGGGCAGATGCTGCTTTTCTGCATACGGTCCATTATGTCTTATTTATCAACATTGGGAAATCGTTTCATCGGGCTAATTCGTCCTAAGGCTCATTATTCCGAAGGTTCGTTATTCCGAATTTCATTTTTGGATCAACGAACCTCTAGGTATAGGGATTTGTGTGTTTCGGATAAATGAAGCCTGGGAAAAAACGAAACTTCGGAATAACGGAACCTTCGTGTGTGTGTGTGTGTGTGTGTGTGTGTATGTATTTGGGTTGGTGAATGTGGGTGTGGGATGATTTAGGTTTTGTTTAATCAGGGGTTGGTGGGCTGGGGATTGGATTTGAAAAAGGATAGTAATAAATGGTATGACAGATGTTGGTAGGATTTGATATTTAGGATAGATGTATAGGCCCTAGATTTGTTTCGGATGGGGAGGGGAGGGGGTGGTCGGGTTTTTTATGACTGATTTCATTCTAGATTCGTGAAATGTATTTGTGTTTTTTTATGTATATGCCCTTGTAAGTAAGAAGGTGTTACATGATCCAAACCAATGTATTCAAGGAATATAGGTTTGGTAGGGCCCTACATGTCAAAACTTTCCCGTGAAGAAATTGTTAGTAGGGTTGGTCTATAATCGAGTTATCTATGTTGAACTGAGATTATTTGTGGTATTGACAAATGGATTTGTTTCTGTTTCGAATTGCCATTTGTAACTTTTATTTTTCATGTTACACCCAGGATGAGTCGATTTATGAATGATTTGAATGAAATCAATGAATATCAAGGAAAAAAGTGTTGAGTTGGTTTATTTGCATTATGAGGATTTGTTTGAGTGTTTGTTTGTATTACGTATGTATTAGCGGTGTGCAATGGCAGTTCGTTTGTGCTAAAATCAACTAACGATTGACAATTTTTTTACGGCGTGTGAAAATTATTCGCTCATGCATAGAGCATGCCAAACCTATTCTGGGACAAAGAATAGTGGTATGGACGTTCTAGTTTATAAGACTGATGGAAGAAAATGACTGCAGTGAAAAATGAACAAAGACAAATAACATTTGCGGAGGGTACCTCCCTTGTATGTATTTTCTCTCGGTCTCTCTCTCGCCTAGCCCGCCTCACCGCTGATATTGGTTCACACACCCATACTATTTTTAGATCAACGCTGGTGTGAATTTTTTAAACACGTGCTCATACACTCTGAAGGCGTTTGTATTGCCACAGTAGCGCCACTATATTCCACATACACACGTAAGCATACAGGCACACGTATACACACAGACAAACAAACCACTACCACTATGACCACCAAATGCACAGTTTCTACATAATTGTATTATTATACTCCAAACACACACACATACACACATTTACACACACACACACAGACACACAAACACACACAACAAATCATACACATCACATATCAATGCAGCTCACAATACACACACACACACACATACGCATAACTTACCAGTCATACCCATCCCACCAAAGCTTAACACCGGAGGAACAACCCCGAGCCCGGGGCGACAATCTGTGACGGGGCGACAATCCGTGTCGCAACAATTTTTTTGCCAACACGGATTGTCGCCTTCGAGGTCAAAAACTGGGAACTGCACAAGCGTCACGGATTGTCGCCAGGCGACAATCCGTGTAGGGGGCGACAATCCGTGCCGCCAGCGCCCGTCACGGATTGTCGCCCCGAGCAGGAGGCGACAATCCGTGTAGGGGCGACAATCCGTGTCGCAACACACGATCATTCAGGTATTTCTTTAGTTCGTCGACTCGCATTCGCGGGAAGACAGCTAGGTCTTGGGGGTCTGCCATTTTCGCCTTGGGCCTTGGGTTTGGGGGGTCTGCCATTTTTTTGTCCGCTGTGCTTTGTGGCAACGCGACCGTAACGCCGTAGACGTCTATCTCTAGTTACCGCGTATACCGATCGCCAGGCGCTAGGCCAGTACAGTTACCGAGTATTGTACAGTAAACAGTGCATTGCGCATGCAGCTACTGTCTGCTGCGCTGCAGCGTAGCTCTAGCTGCATAGCGCGATGTCGACCCCAAAGTTGAAAATCGGCCTGTCCGCTACAACCGATAGGTAGCGCATCGTATTTGGAATCCGCCGAATTACGTTCACTGTAATTTACGCGCATCGTACATACAACACATACACAATCATCACATGCACACTACCTATTATAGCGCACAGCAGGTATATTTCACCATGGCATGGTGAGGGCTCCTCCGTGATTTGACGTGAGAAATGCGCGGAGCCGGAGGATTCGGAGCAGTTACTCTAGGATTCTCAGGATCCCGAAGCAGAGACAAAGCTCAACATACATTTTTGGAAATATCGAATTAAACACGAGCGACGGGAAGTCGGATACTGTAATCTTCTGTCAAGATTTTATGCAGGAGCTCTCAGAAGGCCGCGTAAGTAGTAGGCCTACTGGGTAGTCTACGAAATGTACGAAAACGATGCAAGCGAGAGTTGCGGCCTATTTAGTTCTACGTTAACGTCAGAACTAGGCTTAACACTAAGGCTAGCCTAGGATGGTATTCTGAATTTGATCCTTCCTAAGTTTCTCACTTAGTCTGTTCCTATTTTTTTTTCTAAACTTCGTTCAAGGAAAAAAATCTTAGGAAGGGGAAGGAGTATGCAATTTTCTGACTTTAATAGGAAGAAGTTGGTATTCTAGAATGCACTTATGCAAGAATTTTAGGAAAATATTTACTAAAGCTCCATCCCTGTCGTAAGTACGTTGCTAAGAATAGCAAGCTGCAAACATCGTGATAGGCACACTTGTCATTCACTGCTCGCACATGTACTTTGATGCGCGAAATGGGCGTGAGCTGAGAACGGGGACATGCTGCGCACACGTGTATTTGACCGTACGTCATAGTAATAAACGATTGGCGTTGGTTAGTTCCTTTTATACAACGTCCAAGTAGATCCTTGTAATTTGATTGGAGGATTGTTTGTGACGTGATATTCAATAAGTACTCCATTCAACGCGCCGTGCAATTTTGGTTCTATTTTTGCGTGCAACTTGGTTCGATTTTTTCGTTCTATTCCACGGTTCGAGAAATTGCACGGTAATGCATGTACTGTGTGTTGCATATTGAGGATCGCATGCAGCTAGCGCAGTGTACGTGTGCGGTACATGCATGCGCGGATGTAGGCCTACGTAACAGTTAGTGCTAGTGTACGAGCGCTAGCTGTGACCTGTATCTACACTGAATGCACAAGCCAGAAAGGGAATCGCAGTGGATCCACATGTAAGTATGGCTATATTTTTCATACATATATAGACTTCTAGGCCTACTTAGACCTACCAATCCTCCAACCAAATAACAAAGATCTACTTGGACGTTGTATAAAACAAATAGTGTATGGTCTTTACTCGTGCAATGGAACGAGATTTCGCACTCGGTGAAAGATGAGGCGCACTATTCAACTCGGCTTCCCCTCATTGAATAGAGCACCTCTATCTTTCATCTCGTGCGAAATCTCGTACCATTGCACTCGTGACCATTCACTATTTGTATAATGATGCGGCATTTCGTATTGGCTTAAGAAAGGACGTGGGTGGGGATAAGGATGTCCTTATTTGCATTAAGAAGTCCCTAGAAAAAAAAAAATCAGAATACCAATTTTGTCTTTCCTAGGCACTTTCTAAGTTTCTGACTTAGGAAGAAACTTAGGAAGACACTTAAGAAGATTTTCAAAATACCAACTCTAGAATCTACTTCGTATTTGACTAGCCCAAGATCTTGACATAGTTAGTTACTGGTTAGACAATGTTAGACGTAGTCGGCGAAACGATGAGGTATATAAAACAAATATTAACTGTTCTGTACTCGGATGGTGGCGGAGATTAATTGTCACTAACTCGGTGATTTTCATATTGACCCTTCTATCACCCAACGGCTAACGCCTCGGGGTGAGGGAAGGGTCGGTATAAAAAAAAAAAAAAAAAAACACCTTGGGTATGGTAATTTCCACCAGCATCCTCATAAGCAGTCAACTGTTATTATCAAATCCGCCAAGGGAGGAGATAATGTTTTCGTTACCGTTTGTTTGTTTACCGTGTGCAAAATAACTCAAAGAGTTGTGAACCGATTTAGATGAAACTTGCAGGAAAATTTGAGAACAGGAGCAGATGATAAAATTTTGGTAGTGATCCGGAAACGTTTATGGATTTTTATGAGAGAATTTTCGATATTTTGGCAGGTAGGGTCAATGAACTTGGAAGTTCAATCTGCGCATTTTTGAAGTTCTCATACGCGCACTAAAGCGCGTGCTCTACTGCGAGGCGCGCCGCGCAGCTTAGGGCTTATTACGTAACAAAGACTTCTATATTGCAAAATTGGGCGATTTTTTTTTTCCTTTTTTTTTAGCATCCATACGTATGGGTGGAATTCACAAGATCACTGGTGGAAGTGGCTGCTTGGCGGAGGTCTGCGCTCTCGGAGTCCTATTTCTAGTTTTGTTTTGATTTTTTTTTTTTTTTTTGCTTAAGTTTCATCTACTCAAATTACAAAATGAGAGCGGTGAGTGACAGACGCTTAATTTGAAACTTGTTTGTGGTTTCTGTCGAACTGAACCCAACACTATATCAGTCCCACTTCAAGCAATGTGTTTATATGTCATTCAGACCTCTCCTTAAAATGATAAAGCTCGAAACTTCTTTATTGTGGACGGGAAAACAATTTTCTGTAAGATTTCCTACACAGACATCGCGTTATTACACTTTTGTAAAAAGATATATCTATATAGGCCCTACAACCTATAAGAGTGTCGTGGCGCCATATTGACTCTTGAATAAAGATATCGTGAGAAGGATGTGTTTCAATGTCAGTCAAAATCACAAATGTTGTCGAGTTATTAAAAGGTGGGTAAAAGGAACCAAGAAAATAAACATCATAATATTTTTTCTTCTTGTTTTTATTTACTGTTGTCAGGATTCCCCCGGGTGGGAATTCACTTAATAAGTATGACTAATATGAAGCATGACTAATTTGAAGCATATGTGACCCGCTACAACAAAATGATCCTAAAGTCGGGTGAGGTCGATTATTTGAAAATTGCATGACAAAATTCCCTAATCTTTCTGCTTTAAATTGATATATAACACATCTTATGAAAATAATCGGGTGCGGAGATATCGATGTTTAAAAGAGAGCATGTCGAGACGTATGGGAAATCACTGTTTCGAGAAAAGCGCCCTAAAAGTTTTCCTTGCGACGCAATCGCGATCAAGGGGCACGTAGTCAGTTTTCACCTCCGGACAATAGAAGGTAAACCCTAGCAACCCCCGAAATGCTCATTCAAGCACAGCGTCGGCGGTCTCCTCACCGACCAATCAGTGACCGGCCAGGATGCCAGGAGAAGCGGCTGGGCATAGTGCACCCGCCCGCACGCACCAGTCGACTTGGCAGTGTGCGAGCTTCACGCTTCGGTAAGCGGCAAGCAGCAAACTGACCAATGAGATCACTCCGGTCGTTGTTAGGAGCGGAGCCTGTCTGTGGCGCTCAATCCAAATTTTCGAACCGGTTTCTGCTTGGTTGAAACGCCAAAAACATGGCCGCCAGAAAAACGCTATTTTTTGGTCTTTCCTTTCATCATTTTGCTTCAAAATTTCTGCCCCCCCCCCCCCAAGGAAAAACGCAGTATCTAACATTTTTGGCGATTTTCACTTTTTTGCATAAATATAGTCAGTGGGCAATCCTTCTTCATATGACATATTCAGATTTTTGAAAAAAATGTTTAGAAAGCCACTTTTCCGTAACTGCCAAACGCAGTATCTACACTTAACTTGCACTTTCCCCAAGGAAAAACGCAGTATCTACATGATGAATATTTCCCCAAGGAAAAACGCAGTATCTACAAAGCTAGTCTTAATTACCAGACCCTGTTATTTATATATGTGAATACTTCGCCGGTTGTTCTGTAATTTGAACGTAAATTACTTTCTTTAGATATACTTGCTCAATAATAAGACATAATGTTCAAAATATCTAACCGAAACAATACTGATTAGTAAATATTTTGATGAGATCGTGATCCTAATATAAAACACAGTGTGCGATTAAGACTAACCGAGTGCACATTAAAGGGACTGGGGAGGAGTGTTGGAACCCAAAATGCAAAAGTACTATTTCATGAAGTGAAACAGGCAAAAACAAGGGCCAATGCCTATGAAAGGACTAAGCAATGAAAAAGAATCGATGAAAAATACGGCATTATGAAGATATCTATGATTTTGTGAAGAGCGTTACATGTAACGCTTGTCAAAATCACAGGGGGTCGGCTTAGAGGCTCTCCGTTCAAGTGTTGTTTTTGCCTCCCTCTTTTGTCCGATTTTGGCACAGCGTTGATTTGTTGCCTTCTCCTAGGCGAAAACAAGCCCAAGATAGAGTGTACAGCTGTACATCGACGCGCCGCGATCGCGAGGCGAAACCCGGGTGCCTGTTCACTGGCTAGCGAGCGTTATCGGTGCATTTCCCGGCATCCGCCCGGCAGCTAGCTAGCACGGGTCCGCTCGAACTCTGCTGGCTGCGTATATAGGCCTACTTACCGTACCACTCCATCCACACAACAATGGAGCCGCAGGAGGAGAGCGAGAGATCTGTCTCCAAGAAGAGGAAGACCATGAAAACCAGTGACAGAGTATGGAGATGGCGACAGAAAAATAAAATGAAGTCATCCCAATTCCCCTCAAGACACTAACTGTTAGGGGCTGAACGACAGAGATGTCATTTCACTTCTGCTGGATCGGTAATACATTTGTGAAACTCGGAAGACTTCATTCAGTTCAGTGTGAGTAACAGTTAACTTCAGTTTAGGACCTACAATGTTAGTGTAACATTGTTGATAGAGATGTCACTTAGAGGATCTACACACACTATACTATTGTTATGAGTAGGCCTAGATTAGTAGTTTTGTTCGGTGTCCTATGCCCCACCCGGAAAGAGTTCCTTATGCACTTGTCAATGTAATGACGCACCCCACTACCCCCGGACATGGGTGCGTCATGGTCATTTTTTGACTGACCACACGGGGTTTTTGACGGACCCCACAGTCACTTTTTTGACTGACATAACGCTGCAAGTGACGAACACCACAGTCACTTTTTTGACGGACAACACGTTGAAAGTGACGCACACCTCGGTCACTTTTGTGACGGACATCCTTGGTACATGTGACGCACCCCCGTAAATACTGAAACGATTTTTGCATACGTTTTATTCAAGCAATTTCATTTTCTTTTGGTTCGTACACATAATTTGTAAAAGTTTCGGCAAGTTTCCCTTACCATGTAAGCACCGTATTGTCATTCACCGTACATCACGCTGCTGCTACGATAATAGTATTCCGTATAGTAGTATGTATTCTGTGCATGCAATCCATACATGACAATCACATGTGTGCAGAATTTGCGCTGTGTGTGCGCGGCCATTGCTAATGCGGTGGATGCATACTGCTGCAGCGCAGGTAGGTGTACACACCACGCCACGGCATTCATATTCCCGCTCGAGTACTGCGTAACTACAGCCTACTAGTCGCTGTACGTAGAGATTCGCACATCTAACGTCGCGCGCGCGTCTGGCCAGCTGGTCGGGCTACCCGCGGCCGCAAGCAGAAAATGGCATGCATGCAGCAGGCAGTTCTTCTGCTGCCGTTTTCGACAGGAAAGATTGAACTAAGTTGTTACATCGCTGAACAGTCCCTGGTTTGAGATTGAGTATGCATGATTTCATGGGTTTGTTGGAGGGAAAATGTAAGGAGAAAGGGTGGCTTTTAAATTCTTTGCTTGCCAGATTCTGGCAAGCATTTTTTCCTCTTATTCCAAAACGCTTCCCGACTTTGATTTTCACTTGCCGCGGGAAAGCGCTCACTGTAATTTCACTCGCGGTACGTGTATCCGGGACGCGGGGACCGGTAGCGTGCAAAAATGCGTGCAGTTTTCCACAGCCAAGTAACGTACCATGACGCACCCCTCGGTTCAAAATAATGCGTGTTATTTTCCATAGCCAAGTGACGTACCATGACGCACCCCTCGGTCAAAATTTGACCGACAATGATGGGATTTTGACGCACCCCTCGGTCAAAAATTTGACGGACAAAGCTGGTAAAATGACGAACACCTGGGTCACAAATTTGACGGACCAAACGAGGAAATGACGCACCCATGTCCGGGGGTAGTGGGGTGAGTCATTACATTGACAAGTGCATTATGCCCCCCCCCCCCCCCCCCCCACCAACTTGCACAAAACAAACAAACTAACAAGTTAGGCCTACCTTTCCTTTTCACCGATAATAAACTAAATAATGGTTATGCCATTTATGGGAAGACTTCCCATATTATCAAACCTTTATTTAGTCCAACATTAGGAAAAAAAAAAAAACAAAAAAAAAAAAAAAAAAACAAAAAAAAAAACAGCAACCTAATCAAGGTGTTAACCATTATTTGTGCAAACTAGTGGGGGGAGGGGGGGGGGACATAAGGAACTCTTTCCCCACACCCTAACTTGTTTCTATTATGGTAAACTAAAAGATATATCACAATTTGCCTGAAATTTTACTCACATTTGAAGAAAGGCCACATGCAGATTCACAAAGCCAAAGGTGTACCGGTATTCAGAATGCGATTGAGGTAGTATGGTAGGTATCCTAGACCAATGTTCTACCATTCCTAGTCCGAGGCCCTTTTTCTCTGCCAATATATTAGATAACTGGAATTTTTTTTTTCTGCGTAATGACATATGCCAAATTTGGCTCAACAGTTCTCCTTTTTGAAATGTGCTTCTGGCAATTGCACAAAATCACTGTTCACATTAAGAAATGGCACGCTAAAGTGTTTTGCATGTAAATACGCGAATTCCTATTTTACCATATTCTGGATTATGTTGCCCTATTCTACCTTCATGTCAAATTATGGGTCTCAAAATTTCGAAATAAGAAAGTTACGACACTCATCAGAACTGCCGTTTGTTACAAATCGGCGATAGGCGAGAAATCCAATTTTACGAAACGACACTGAATGAGTGAAAGTGTCAGCGAGGAGCTGCGTAGAGTGATCATCTGGTCACTCTCGGTTTTTACAAATAGTTTGTGGAGAGTCAACCGTGTATATGTTGTCACGGCAGCTATGATCGTATCGCGGACCAAAAACATGAATTCACATGTTTGGTAAGGTACCTAATTATTGTCTCCGGTACACGTGACATGGCATTGCAAAAATGTTGATTGAAGTGCATCTATTGTGCGTATACATAAGTGGCTAATGGCGTATGCATTGCAGCGCAGTTCACTCAGTCCCTAGTGTAGTGGTTAATGGTGTATGCTTTGTAACACAGTAGGTGCTAGTTGTTGAGAAAGGTCTGTCAGATATTATTGTGGCAAATGTGGGTATCTTTTGTAGGGCAACAGCCAGCATCACATTCAAGGACCATCCTGACTAGGCAGCTCAGTGAAGCCAGTGACATCCCCTCTCGTCAGTTGAGACCAGCCCTCCCAGCTACCGAGCTTGATGTCAGAAGCCAGTGAAATTCCCTCTCGTCAGTTTCGACCAGCTACCCAGCTCGGTGAAGCCAGTGACATCTCCTTTCATCAGTTGAAACCAGCCCTCCTAGCTAACCAGCTTGATGAAGCCAGTGACATTCCCTCTCGTCAGTTTCGACCAGCTATACCCAGCTTGGTGAAGCCAGTGATGTCCCCTCTCATCAGTCGAGACCAGCCCTCCCAGCTACCCAGCTTGATGAAGCCAGTGACATCCCCTCTTGCCCATTGAAACCAGCCCTTGCACTGGTACAAAAGGTTTGTACAAACTGTCTTTAATTACCTGGTACATTTTGTTTTAATACACCTAGATCCAACAACTGTTTTGAACCTGCAAATGAAAATTAATGTTGATATTTAGTAAACAAAACATCAATAAATTGTTCGATTTAACTCTGTGTTCTCAAACGATGCTGTTATTATTCTTGCTGTAATAATTGATAGCATTTTTTTTTTTTGAACCCATAGCTGTGGTAGTGGTTAATAAGATTATGGTTGTCTTGATCATTACTTTTAGGGTTACAAGTTACATAGTTTGTACATTGCAGCCACATATAGGCCTCCTATATGATTGTACATGTATGTGGAATTACAGACCCCCAAATCCCATGCATGTGGCTGGATTTAAAGACATAGGCCCTATATGAGCTTGTATACATAGGGCCTACTTTGTAGATGCACAATGAGAGGCTGAGGTCATCCCGACGTCATGTGCAGTGTCAACTCATCAAAAATTTGGCTAGGGTCTGTAGGTCTTATTTTCCTTTTTGCTATTTAACTTCTACAGTAGACAGTCTATTTCTAACATATTTCATGGAGTTTTCTCTGTTGCATATATGTGAGCACTACAAGATATAGCTACCTGGTAGACTCTACACTGATATAAAAGGGATAGCAAGTTCTGTGACTAAATTTGCAGAGTGGTGAAGAACTAATGCGACTATCCTAATTGTAAGTCAGTGTTAATGCCTTTCATTGTGACTGATATACAGATGAACTCCTGTCCAGATGCCCCTGTGAAATGGAAAAGGACAAGTTCGTGAATGCTGTTGCCTTCTCCAATTAGTTGTGGAGGAAAATGCTACTCTGAGGAAAGGACTTGGGTCAGATTGAAGTGGATCAAAACCTGGTGAGAGTGCTGACAGATATTGATGTTATCAGAGCCTGGGCAGATGTTAGAAGATAACAGGTTTAGATGATGAAGACGTCCCTTTGGCATGCATATTTAGGAATTTTTATGTAATATCATAAATAAAGTGAGCTACTAAGTATTTTCATTGGACTTTCAGCATCTAACATAATTACTTTCATCAGTACTAAACTTGTCATTGCTTGAATGTTAGTCATTAAAGAGAATATTTACTACGTGTAATACTGAATAGTTAATTGAGTCTATATGAGTAGTAAAATAATTTTTCATTGTAAATGTATAGTAGTTACTATATTACCAACTTTCAGTCATTAGATGAGAGATCAATAGAATGTGCTTGTTGGCCTCTATTGCAGTGGAACAGCTAGCATCACATCCAAGTGCCATCCCAGATATCCAGGTTGTTGAAGCCAGTGACACCCCCTCTCGCCAAATAAGACTACCTCTTCTAGGCTACGCAGCTCAGCAAGACCTGTGACATCCATCTCGCCAGTGGAGACCAGCCCTCTCTACCACCAAATTCAGTGAAACCAGTGACATCCCCTCTCATTAATCAGAACCAGCCCTCCCAGCTACTTACATGTAGCTCCATGAAGCCAGTGACATCCCCTCTCATGTTCTTCTTTGTGGCTGGCAAATGTTTGAAAACTGAACTTGGATGACGTCAATATCATAATTATGTTAAGTGCATCCAAGTGATGGCAATGATAATAGCTCTGACACCAGCTCTTCCTGTAGGCCTACTGTCAATTTATGCCTTCATTGTGTATAATAGCAAAAGACATGTTAGTACCCGTAATGAAAAAGCTGCACCTTTGTACCAGGATTGTTGGGGATTCTGATAAATGCACATTGAACATGAATAACATCAATTCCAATCATAGACCTACATTCATGTGATGGCAATACTAACTGATATGACACTACATTCATATTTCTGAACTCTCTATTTCTGTCTTTTCTGTGAGGTAACAACAAACATGTTAGTACTCAAATGTGTGAATCAGAATGAAACATTGAATTGATTGCATAGAAAATTTGTTCTTTCCCCATGTGGCAAGTAGGGAATATAAATCCTGTAAACTCCTAAACTGCATGTGCTTAAATTGTTACTGGAAACTAAAAGGGCTGCAATATCCAGGCACAAAGTGTTTTGTCCTTTTATTTTTTTCATTTGGTCTTTTTTCCCCCTGTGTTTCCCAGGTGTTTCAGTGGTGAAAAGCTACAATTACTCCGTTACGATAAAATATTGCATCAGTGTTTTAAAGTGAACTTAAGCAGGGCTGTCATGCACAGCAGTGTACATCACTGAAAGGGCCTTTCACACATTTCATTATTGCTCTAATTGTTATTATTATTATTACTACTACTACTATTGTTGTTATTGCTAATGTTTTTATTACTATCATCATCTTCATAATGATTATTATCCTCATCATCATTTATGTGATCACTGATATCATGCCATGTGTTACATTCAAGTGGCACAGCAGGTCCTACACAGTAGCATTGTCCATCAGCATTTTGGAAGGCACTTTTCAGCACATAATTTTGTGATAACTCTATCAAATCACATTATTATGAGGACAATATTTTTGTGGTAAATGGAGTTTGTGCCCTTGTAATATTCATTGCATCTATATTTTATAGCCAAAAATAGGTATGAATTTTGATAAACAAATGTGTTGGAAGTACTTCAAACAAGATGTTCAGTTTTCATTCACATAGATATAAAAATACATTGTAATATACATTTGGTAGGTCCCTACATGATGTTCTACTGATATAATTGTATACGCTAAAACCCTAAACTGAATGTGTTTTGACAATGCAATATGTAGAAGGTCTCCACACTGAAATAGTATAGTGTTCTTTGTACTTGAAGTCATTAAACCATGTGACATTGATTCTTGGACCTTCACTTAATTTTTTTTTTCCCTGCAAATGTGCAAGTTATTTGAAAGTGGTTGCATTTGTTAGGTTTTTTTAATTTACATGTTATATTATTGTTATCATAATTGTTCAATATAATAGGAGTATAATGTGTAGATGCCAAAATTGACTAATGACAGAATGGTGAGCAGTGTTTTTTTTTTTTTTCAAATGACTACCTTACCTGTGTAAATTGGCAATCTTTGCCATACAACTATTTCTATTATGACATTTCATATTTAAAAGATATAGGCCTACATGCAAGTCGTCAGCACAGATTTGTTATCTGTACATTGTATATCACATCACATTACTGTGAGAGCAGTTTCTACATGTAGCACATTTGCAATTAGAACCTGTGCTCATGATGCAACACCAAATGCAAATCTTCATGCAAACATAAAAGAAAATGTAAGGTCAGTGTACCCTGGTACACACAACTTCTAATGTAGATCCCATGTACACATGCAATTCATATGTACACATGAAATTTGTATATGTATGCATGGTAGTATAACGTACAGTGTAAGTGTAGGGATTTACTTTGAACCATTTATTATAAGTGTATCCCCCTTCTGTTATAACAGGTACCACCCCTCTACACATAAATACGTCAACCCACACATACAGTAGTATTCACATTACATTCATCCACGCATCCCACCTATCACAGACACACCACATATCACATGACATTTTCCACTCTTTCACTTCTCACCCATTGTTCCCTGTAATACTGAAATCATGCCTAAATCACCCACGCCTACACACCATTTACATATTATGAATATTTAGTTTTAACCTTTGTTTCCTTATTTGCATGTTTTGTTATGTTGATTTTGTGTATGAATATTTGTTACAACCCACATTTACATGTAAACCCATGCCAAATTATGTGTAGAATAAACTGGCTACAAGTTAGTTAGCCAAGGGACTCCTTCTAAGTAACACGTGTGCTGCCCTAGTTTGCTTTAAGTGTGACGAGTGCTAGAGAGCTAAGCGAACCCGAGCCCTTACATAAGAAATGTGTTAGATTTTTATTCACTGAAATATCAGAACAAGATATTTATACCTGTGTAGGTCTAATTGTTAAGCATCAATTTACCACTGAGAAAAAAAATGTGTTCTGATGATAAAAACCTAATCAGGGTTCTAGATAAAACTGAGTGAATGTTGTTGGCCTATGTGGAAATAATTGACTTGAACAGATTATTTCTTGTGTCTTTTCGCCTTGTAGGTGAACGAGACATATTGCATCATGCGTGGTTGCATTGCATGATGAATAAGAAAATGTGTAAGGTAGCCTCAGAAATTGCTGGATTAGTTATTAGACTATTACAGACTATTACTAGAAGACTGAAAATGATCTGATTCCCAACATTTTTGTGTGTATCTGTGAAATAATTCCAATTAACCCTATTCATACAGAAAAAAAAAAGGTAGGCCTAAGCCATACCAATGACCAATTTTCTAACCTATTCAGCGCATGTGTCAGTTGTGAAGAAAATCATCCACAATAAATGTTACAACTAAGTCACATTTGAAATTACGAATACATGACAAGTTGTACCGGTAATAAAAATGAACTATTGGTTAGATCCAATGCAAGTTTAGATATAACATGGTACCTGGTACTTCTCTAGCCTACTTGTGTTTCAAATCTTTGAAGAACTATAAAAAAAAAAATGGGTTTGCCATGAAGATTGCATTTCTTGACAATGTGCATGAAAAGTTTAAGATATGTATTGAATTACATGTACATGTAATAACACAACCCGTTTGTGTTTCGTGTAATTGTAATCAATAATTGAGATTTCGTTGATTTTTTTTTTTTTTTCTACGTAGCCCGACCAGGTCACCAGACGCCAAGCGAAGCAAGCACGGTAGCACTGTAACTGCGTACTGGGCTGTGTCCTTACCCGGAAAAGTTTCTACGTACAGCTACACAGGCACAGCCCAGTCGATCGCTGTATAAATACTGTGACGCGAGGAGGGGGGATGGGGTTCGTTGGCCCCTATTTAAGAAATAAACTCTCTAATGAGCCACCAAACCATTAATAAACCTCCTTTCATAAGTTGCTGCCACCACATACTTTTCAGGGGTATGAACCCTTATCGAATGACAACTTGTGAATGTCAATCAATATAACGCAAAGAAACTTTGAGGAAGTCAAATACAAAGAAGGGGGGGGGGGGGGGGGTTGTCATTCAGCTAGAATAGCAACTGCAGGCTCAACCAATAGCCAAACGCCAAACTTGACACTACCTCTTTCAATCCTACAAGTGCTCTCATTGGCTAGAGCTGGCGCCCTTTAATACATGTGCTGCATATTCATTCTGCGATCTGTATCCGTGACTGTGTGAGCCTGCAACGGTTAACTCTGTCCTGGTGCCAAACTTCTGAGCTAATTCACCATATTTCGGCCATTCAGTGAAAATTTGTAGTATACTTCTGTTCAAGTTAATGGTGAGTTCTGTTTCTAAGAAATTGTAAGTGTTGACAACCACGATCTGACGTTCTATGATAACTATTTATTCACCGTGCAAAGGTCATTAGACTCAACAGAACATGCTCGAGATGCACACACGCATTCATGCACACATGATATGTACACACGTGCTAAACATCTAGCAGTCTGATCACCATCGTCACACATCGCCAATCAAACACGCACTCGGACAACTCCCCTTATTTTCCTCTATTGTGTAGAATTTCCTTAGTTTCTAACCAACAACCTCCTCATGTAACGTGACAAGGCATCCAAAACTTCGATGGGGGGCCGTTCGTTGAAGGCGAACGTTTGTGCTTAAGAGTACTATTAACTGTTACGATACGTACTTGAACTAGACCAATGGCAATAGTACTCTAACTACTCATGCTTTTACATCTTGCATTCAATACAACCGACACAACACAAGACACAGACTTCTCGACTCACACGACCGTACAACCACACTCACATCATGACCAGGCAAGTACAGTGATAAAATTGTCTGTTTTGGAAACTGGAAAATTTGAGTAAATCTCAATCCAATGCAAGTGTGCTTTATTAATGTATTTACAATCGTATGCACAACAGCATAGTCTGTCTTACTTACTTACTTACTAGTAATACCTGCTTTATTTTATCCTATGTGCGGTTGTGACTCGGCTCTATGAAACTTAGAGAAATGATATCAAAATCATATACTTGTACATACATGTAAATAATGACACATTCAACGTTTGGGCTTGTGACTTTCACCTAAATTGTATCTATCCTTCATAACCATTGCCGTGCTCCGAGGGGCCTATTACATATACTCGTCGGTCTTCCGAACAATTCTGTCATAGTGACTAGGGTAGTTTCTCTATAATTCTTCAAAACCTTCTCTCTCCAACTTAAGCGCCTGCGCCTAGTTAACCGGTTCTCTGAAAATAATATTACGTTCCTCCACTCGTACCCGACCACTCCATCGTCTCTACTGGGATTCGAACTGGCACTCTTCCTGCCCAATACTATTATGAGTTTATCAGTCGTTCCTTTGATCTGATACAACTACCAGTATTTTATACGTTCTCCTAAGCAAACACAGCCTCGAGATTTTACCTCCTATGTTGCTCACTTATAGGGGCTTATTCCTAGCACAACGTTCTGTGTTCAACCTGGTCCATGACAATTCAAAATATTCTTCACCTTTGGTGATACACGTAAAACCTTGTATGTCAGGAACAGAAGTCATTATAATAATCCTTCACACTGTAGTTTTATTATGAGTCACATTTCAATTCCGCACTATTCAATGAATAGATCCCTAACAATACTACAAGTACGACTAGAGTCAATGCTCTCGAAATGTATAAGGGGGGGGGGGGAATACTTGGATGACTACATCATCTGTCATCAATCTCTCATCTTAACATGAGAAAGTCAATTCAGTCATAGGTAAAGGTCAAAAGGTTTCTTAACGAAGACAGTGGTACCTAAAGGGACTTCAGTAAAATGCACAAGTCAGGTACAGCTCTGCGTTGGTGCACGTGACGTTCTTTACACAAGATTGTCACCGTACAATGCATGTTGACCAGCGGCTTTGTCAGATGAGAGAACTCTTCACCGGTACAGATAACGTTCCTTGTTCAGGATTGTTATGTAAGAATGATGAACACTGCTTACTAGATGAGATACCGTAACTCCGACGCCAGGTACAAATAACGTTCCTTGTTCAGGATTGTTATGTATAAACATGAAGACTATCCGATGGATGCTTGTGTACGCAGGCTAGAAACTCTGCACCGGTACGAATAACGTTCCTTGTTCAGGATTGTTATCATATGACAAGTACTAAAAATCAGATGTGCTAAAGCCAGGTAGATGAGACACATGGTAGCTCCACTATTGACACGAGTAACGTTCCTTGTTCAGGATTGTTACTTCACGATGAACAGTTGTCCACGTACAACGTAATAAGTCGGGGTATTGGTAAAGGTCGGGGGGGGGGGGGTAACTGAATATATCACTGCCTCATCATTGACATCCTATCACTGTCATCTTTCAATGACAAGTACCGAGTACTATGTACTCTCAATACACAGAAAATTTGCTTCTAGTAAAACTAATCTATATCGTCTATGCAATATACAATTTCAAATTACATTCTTGTCTAAACATGTCCTACTAATGAGATACTCTGGCATGTGATTGCTTGACGTAGTAACGTCAGAAAATGTACCATAATGTTATTGAGGATTCATTTTTGTATTTTATGGTACATTGCCAAAAGATTCAAATATTTACGTAACACCCCTAACCCTCCATCGTCTATGCCTCCACATGGTTACTGTGCTGTTTGTTGTCAATAAAATGTGAAGAAAATGTAAAGTCTGATGAACCATTTTGCTTTTTCTGCTCTTTCTACTAATTTGTTTGTTAATTATTCTAGACATAATTCTCGTAATGTGATCTCCTTGACTCGAATATGGACCAAGAAACACGGCCGCCACTAACAGTTGGCCTACCTGTCAGTTTGACCTGAACCATGTTTAATTTACAGCTGCGCATAAGATTTGGAATTATATAGCCAGTATAAAAGCGCATGTATCGAAACTGACTCTCGCCTTGGAAATCACATTACGTGGGACATGAAACAAAAAAAAATAGCTTTCATGGCATCATTTTAAAATGCAGTATTGACTTGTCATATCTATATATCTTCCTCTCTTCTAATACTAAAAACATTGTATTATATTGAATCAAGTAAACTTAAAACATTCACAAAATCTATTACATCATCACCAGTTCAAGGTCAATGGTCATCAAGACCGCTACCATCAACATCCATGAACTCCTTTCCAAGGTCATCAAGACCAAATATGAATATCTTCATCTCATTTATTAGGTCATCAAGACCTCTATCAACTATCACCTAAACATATATCCTGTTATAATAATGTTTGATGACAACTTATACTTACTTTGGCTCTTGTACGGATAACTCAGCAAAAGAAAGGGGGGGGGAACAATCTTCTGAGATGAACTGGAAATCAGCTGATGAAAATTGCAAAATCTCATCTTCTGCTCCTCCTATTTATACCATAATTATGTGACGGGTTTCACGGTTTATTATTGGGGCTATCCAGGGTTTATCCAGGGGCCAACCCTGTCCTCCAGTGATAAAAGGCACCTAAGCCACGCCCTCTCTTGACAACTATGATAATACGCGGCGTTCATTGGCTAAAAGTACGATCACGCATACGCAGCGGGAAAGAGCGTGATTTTGAACTAAGCTGCCACGATCGCTCGTGCAGTGTCTAAACACAGTAAAATCGCTAAAACCGTAGCAATTTCTCATCAAAATACTTGGAATATCCGGAAATTATCACCTTTCTGAAAAGATCTCGTCATATCAAACCATAGCGGGATTTAAAGCGTCAAAGTAAGTACAACCTCGCTATCATTCTAAACATTCGTCACTATTATAGTCCCACATATACAAAATAGTGTATGTGAAATTTGTTAAAGTCTACCGTGAAAGAAAAGTGCATACACCGTACTACACGAACGGAGTGGGGAAAATAGAAGTAATCTACACACACAAAAAAAAAAATTAAGAGCCACATTCGCCACACTGTCCCCCTCCACGTAATCGCTGTCCCAGCGATCGTAGGACACTTAGATTATTAATACTCATTATACTCATTACTTGTTATACACTACCTTATATACACAGTATGTACACATTATACACACTGAGAAATTAGGGTTCTAATAGGGTTCTTATTTTCACCCTACGAGCAAATCTAACTAAGTGGCACCTTATAGGGTTCGGGATGGATGTAGGGGTGCAAATCCGAACCCTAAAGGGAGCCGAGTCTTAAGGGTTCGAATTTGGAACCATTCCATAGTCTTTCCCGAAAGCTGACATGTGGGTGTTGAATGGTGTTTGCTTAAAATGCCACACTATTTTTGGATATTATCGTATATTTTTATTTGAAAATATAACTACACGTTGTTAAAGAGTAACAGTGTCATCAGTAATACTGTACTCAAAAAATTACTACTTGAATTAAACATTTGTTTTTTCTTTTCGCACCGGGATCAAGAATATCATTTCAATGACGTTATCATAGAGAGAAAGCAAACGAGTACAAGTACACGTATTATACGTGCACGCGTGGACCGTTGAGCACTTGGTCAATGGCAAAGCTAAAATTGCATGCGCACGCCACGCCGTAGGTCGCGCGGTATACGTTACGTGCATACTACTGAAGTTCCTCATTTGGAATGGACAGACGACCGTGAGGTTGGGGTGATGAATTAATCTTTTTGATGAGCCAAACGTTGTGAGTAGATAATTTTACTGTAATTCCGTTGAAAATATTTCACAGTAATCGATGATGATATGTGTGAATTATGCTCACAGAATACTGAGTGGTGAAAACTGATGCGAAAGAGTTGTATCGAGGTACATGTGTACTAACATGTCAGAAGTGCGATCATACCTACAGTAAAGCATAGCGAATAAGTCAATGAAAGTGCACGGTAATACGGAAAGCCTCAACCAAGGTACTAACTACGACCAACAGCCCCATACGCATAGCGTAGTTACGCTATGCGTATGGGGCTGCTGGACGCAGTTACCAAGGTACGTACGTAAATAGGTGACCGGATATAGTCGCATCATTTTCATTAATGGGAATTATTACGTTTGAGCCGAGTTGAGGCTCAGTTGGATATTGGTTTCTGTGAAGTTGACAGAAAGAACGATGTAGGTATGTATGATGTGCCTAATGAAGAAAAATAGTGTTCCTGGTTCATTTAGGAGAATTTAAGACATGTATGAAGATTGAAGTCAGAAAATTTAGGTTGGCCTTAACTCCTTGTTGTCTATCAATTAAACTAGAATATGTGTTATAAATTAGCAATGCCATAGTCACAGAGCATAAGCAATGATACACGATATGTGAATTTAGATAATATCCACTGGAGAAGTTGCATGTGCTAGACATGACATAAAATAAGTCACACAAACAAGGTATGTAATGTAAACGGTAAATCACTTCAGAAGTACAACCACTTGATCCCATACTTTAGCAGGTAGATACATGTACATTGTAGGCCTATTCCAATATTGATTGTATGTTGAACTTTGTTTTATTCAATTACAGGTTGAACCTTGCTGATCCATGCTGATGCATGGTGTTAGCTTGGTCTCATACTGGGCCAAAGGGACCTGTGTTTGATTGATTATTTATCATCGAGTTCACTATGCATCAAGTTCAATAATGGTCTTCAGGATGAGTGATGCAGGTCAACCTCGAGAGACTGGTGAGCCATATAGGATGCCAGAGCTGGAGATGGAAGATGTTCAGGATGTCAATCCTGGTTCCTCGTTGAGTCAGTGTGGAAGCCATGCCAGTTCTTCTGAGAGTGATGGCCTGAAGGGCATACTATTTGGCAGCTGAAGCAGCTGCTATAGAAACGCATCAAAAACTAGAGCTCGAGGAGTTTCGACTTCTGCAGCGTAAGATGAGATTAGCTATGAGACCAAGCTGCAGGTTGCTGAAGCACAGGAGCAGATATACCTTGACTACGAGAGAACAAGAAGTTGGGAGTCGGCTTTCCTGTGAAAGCAGAGGATGAAACCTTGCTGTACCCAACTGAATGCGCCAACCAACCAGTACACACGAGTACACCGATTTCCCTGACTAGAGAAGTAGCAAATAAGTTATTTTCGAATTTTCTTTGACTTCTAGCAGATATAGTCCAAAAGCCAATAAGATCATCAGCATCATGTAGTATCCCTGAACCAGGTTTGATGAAAGCCCATCAATTTTTCCGTAGATACATCCGTACAGACCGGGAGACAGACAGGCAGCCTGAAAACATATGCCTCCGGCACCATTCAGGGCGGAGGCATAATAATGAGACTCCTATAATATGTCATGTATGTTTAAACCATATAAAATTTGAGACGGGTCACATTGAATCTCCCCCTCCCCCCCCCCCCCCCCCCCCCCCCCCCCGCATTAGAATTGCTAAACACCACGGCTCTAGAAACATCTTTCCATTTTAATCCAGAAAGTAATCAGCTCCCTGTTTTTAGCCGAGGGTGAGCATGAAGCCACTCCATGAAATGAAGATTAGCATTTTTCTTTTGCAAAATATATGTGAAAATTTTTAATTTCACAGATACTGATAACTATTTATTCTGTCTTTTAAACTGTTGTCAGGTTATTCCCTTTCTTAGAATGCACTGGCCTTGAATATTTACAAGAATACTCTAAAGAAATATATAATAGAAAAATACAAGAGAACGAACTAAACAGAACTTGACTTCTATTCACTTTTATCTTCTTTTTTTTGGGGGGGAGGGTGGATTATGGATGAAAATATGAATCTGCTAATGCATATAAAATACTCAAAGTATGCTTTCCATTATATTTCATACTACATGGGGTTAGTTTGTATTGTTCATATTTTAGATATTTCTTCACCATCGATAGCCTCAGTGCTTCAACAACACATGCACACTTTGAATTGATTGTAGGGAACAAAAAAAAAAAAAAAATAAGTCGCCTGCTGTTTTTTTAGTGGACAGCCACACAATGTATGTCAATTTTGGGCAATCTTTGGCAATGCAATGTCATAAGTGGAGTAGCTTTGTGACACTTGACAAAAGCATAATTTTCTCACAAACCCTTTATGTATAATATAAGGATTGAAAAATAGAGTTTGTTCCAAAACCTGAGAAAACTCAACATATCATATCTACTTTTTTTGCATATAAAAGAACACTGGACTTCACTCTTTAAGAAGGCAGAAACTATTATCATTGCCCTTACGTCAGTGACTTGTCAAGGAAATGTGCATGCTTTTCCTAAAAGAAAAAAATGTGAAATTCTCTTTAGGTTTTCCTTGAATTGTTCTACGCATGCGGCTGCAGAAATGATTTAAAGATTATTAACTTTTGAATTGAATGTCCGCTTTTCAATTTTTTTACTGATGTGTTCTAATCGTTTAAGCCAGTTCGGGGTACCAGTTTGAGCATGTGCGAAAAAAAAAGGTTATTTGTACCGAGAGACAGGTTGTTTTTTTTTTATTTCACTGAGATAAGCATCTGTAATGCTAGGATTATTCATGGAATCCTTATAAATGGTGCCTGCCAGTACATCCACTTGACAGCAAGCCTGGTATTTGGCAATGTTAACACACAAAAAAAGTTTGTTAACATATTCAAAACAGCACTTGATAAAATAGATGATTCCCTAAGTGTTGATTGACGAACCATACTGGTCACTTCATCTACACTGGTTAGGTTCATTCTTTGTTTGAATATGAGTTCCATAAATGGCTATGGTGGGCAAGCTGCTGCATTATGTCACTTTGAATTGAGTGAAGTGCCTAACCAACTGAGAAAAATGAAAGGTCATTTGTACCTTTGTGCACATGAGCTATCTCCGGACTGGCTTATTGCAGCGCATTCACTCAATCCACATGTAGGTCTATATGAAGGTGGACTTGCCCTCTAACTCTGATTATAATTTTAAGCTTTCTTTAAGTAGGTTGTATAAAGTGCTGATATATTTGTGTAAGGTTTGGTGAAAATTAAGTGTTAAAATGATTGGAAGAGTTGTGAGACTGTAACATCAACACTTGAGGTATTTCTCATGCATGATCATAAATCTCTGTAGAATATTGATGGTAATAGTAATAATGATAATAATAGTAATAGTAATAATAATATATTTTGCTCCTGATCATTATGATTGTGATTTTGCCAATACCAATACCTGCTTTATGAATGTGAAAAATCGACTGCTCTTTACAATATTTTGAATGTTTGGGCTAAACTGCATACATTGTGTAATTATATTTATGGTCTACTGAGTACAATGTGCTTCTTGTTTCCATCGCTTGAAAAAAGAACCACAATGTATCAAAAGATTTGTTTTTAAACTTGTCTCACAAGACATATTCCTTCCTCTTTATGTCCAGTTTGTAATACCACTGATTGGTTAACCTTATTTTCCCTTTCTGAGGTAACATTTTCTGTGGAATTGTTAATGTTAATTTGATGCAATGAAAAGTGTTTTCAGATGTGCTATTCTGCCCAAAATTTATAACTGGGACATATCTTTAGCTGTGTGCATAAAAAAGTAACCAAATTTAGATGTGCATTCTTCATTTTTTAGTTTTTTTTTTCACCTTTCTTATCATTGGTGTAATTATATATGAAAAACAAAATGTGAAGTATACTAATTGTATAATGGGGCACATTTGCAAGCTCACAAGCTTGGAATTGGATGGAATATGTCAGTACAAGTAGTGAGTTTCAAATATATATGACAGAACTTTGCCATACCCTTCATTGTTTTGGCAATAACTTGTGTACCAGAAATCAGAGTTGACATATCGCTGTTAATGTCTAAGAGCGTCATAAAGGTGCTTTTGATTACCGTAAGATGTACCGGTAAATTCAAGGTGCATATCTATGATCCATTCTAGAAGTAGAAGGACAATGTGAAAGATATTTGTCACATAGTTTACTATTACTCTGCGCAAGCTTTAGGGATTTTTTGAATAAAAAGAATTAGTGCTTCTTGTCAATGTGGTAACTTCCTTTAAAAGAAGAAAAAGTAATCATGTGCTGGAAAGAACGAATATTTTTTTTCTTATTCAATGTACTGACCAAATTTCATACATTTTTGATTTACATTGCCCTTTTTATGACAAAATATGCATCTCGTATTAGAATTTGTAGAAATACAATGTATATTTCATGTTCACTTTAAAGTAAACCATGAAAAAGAAAATCGCTGTTAACTTGTCCCTCTTCCATGAGACATATATTAAAATGTTTATAATTTATATGTAAGTATGCACTGTATTCATCATGTTTATGTTCTATTTGTTGTTGAATTGAAGTCTCTGACTTCAGTTTTCGAAAGATTGTGGATTTAATTGACTGAGAAACTGTGTGTAAATCTACTGTATGCATGCTATTTTGCTTCATGTCTGGAGTGTTACCTTAGATAATTGTGAAGTCAGTTAAGGCATCCAGTAGACCTTAGGTAATTGTTTGTGAAGTCAGCGAAGGCATCCAGTATATAATTATTTTGGTTTTAACAAAAAGGTTATAATTTTCACCATATGGGGTGCAGAAAGGTAACCCTATATATTATTATAGAGACGTGTGCAAATTGTATTGCATCCTATATTGCGGTGACTTTATCACCCCATAGGGTGCAAAATTACAACAATAACAATATGAACCATAATGGGTGCAGGTATGAGGTGCAGAAGAGGAACCCTGTATAGAGGTCTATATTTGCACCTTTTAGGGTGTTGAGTATAGGGTGCTAAATAAGAACCCCCAATAATGGAACCCTAAATGGAGCCGCTGGTGTTACAACGATATGAACCAGAAAGGGTGCAAATTTGCACCTGATTTTTTGTTCACCCTATAGGGTGCAGAAAGAGGACCCAATGGAGGGGTGCAAATATGCACCACATATGGTGTTAAATATAGGGTGCTAAATAAGCACCCCAAAAAATAGAACCCTAAATGGAGCCGCTGGTGTTACAACGATATGAACCCTATCGGGTGCAGAAAGGGAACCCAATGGAGGGGTGCAAATATGCACCATATATGGTGTTAAATATAGGGTGCTAAATAAGCACCCCAAAAAATAGAACCCTAAATGGAGCCGCTGGTGTTACAACGATATTCACCCTCTAGGGTGCAAATTAGAACCGTAATTTCTCTGTGTGTACATTGTAAAATTATCAACTCCTCACTCCAAATTGATGTGTGTACTCGTATTATGGAGTGTGCAAATATCCTCCAAACTTCATTTGCAATATCTATTCCTTGCAGAGGTATACGCATGACATATAATTCTTTGTACCTTTAATCTGTGCTACATTGTATGAATATTCCGGTAAATGTTCTCACTGTACATAATAGTAGCTCAGATGTATACACATCAGTTAAAACACATACTGTATGTGCACATGCATACAGTTATAATCTGTTCTAATGATTCGCCACTTGAATTGCAAGCAGAATCTTATTGCTCTCATTCAGAAAATCTGTGCTATCTATCTATGGATGTTCTTACTATATACAACCATTACACAGATTTATACAAACTTGAAACACATGCGTGCACATACACTGTACCACTCTAATGTGCATTTATTATTTATGGATGCTCCTGCCATATACAACTACTCAAACTTATTCACCTTGACTAAAACACCTGCAATTACGTACTGTTCTTCTAAATTTTCACAGATTTCACTGTATACGATACAGTGAATGTAATTGTACTTCTGTATCCATATACGATAACTATACACACTATATTACACTTTGAACTAGAACAATACTGATACAGCCAACGCTCTATTTTACACTTTTTACAGATGAAGAGTCGAACAAACTCTCCTACGGCTCATGGTGAAAGTATCTGGTCAACACTTTTCTCTCTTGCAGCAGTTCCTTCCCATTTGCGTGCGTATACCATTCGGTTTCGACGACCAACCGACTCAGGCGAAGTGCGCCGGTACGTGGCTATTTCAGCGTGATTTGGATCATCCCGTCCTCTCCCGCCTGTTCAACGTCCATGTCCGACGTCTTCTCATCAGGAACTACCGACCCTACTGATGAAGCTGCTGGAGAAACTGAAGATGCATCGCTCGATGAGGATGACGACACCGACAATGCTGGTGACCGTGGTGGTGTCTCTGACGCGGTGAGGCTTTTCTCGTCGTTGTCCAGACCAAGACTGATGGATGGCAGGTTCGCAACTTCAGCACTTCTCTTTCTGCTTTCCTGTTCAGCATCCTTTTCAGCCTTCTCCTCATCACGACCTTGTTTCTCCTTTATGTCCTCTCGCTTCTCCCCAACTTTCTCTCCTTCCCGACCTTGCTTCTCCTCCGGCCTTGCACCATCCCTCTCCTTTTCTCCACCTCGACGTTCATCTACTTTCTTTTCTTCCTTCTTTCTCTCCTCCGTCTTCGCATTCTTCTTTCTGTCATCTCTCAGCCTGTCTCGCTTCTCATTCGCCTTTCCTCCGTCCCTTTCTCTTTCTCCACCTCGTCGCTCATCCACCTTTCCGTCTTTCCTTCTGTCCTTTCTCTCCTCGCTACGCCTTTCGTCCCTCTGTCTCCTCTTTCGCCTCTCCTCCTCTTCCAACTCCTTTTCCATGAATCTTCTCGTTGCCACCTTATAATCAGCATATCCCGCCTCTTGCCGATGTCCAGGGTGTTGTCTCTGATAATGCCGGCTGAACTCGGGGCGCCCCCTTGATTCATAACTGCAGTAGCGGCACTGCAGGGTTAACGTTGTGTTATGTATTAGATGCATATGTGTCAAGAGCGACGTCATGGATGGCTTATCCTCACGGCATATTGTACACTGCAACATCTATATAAAAAAAAACAAGAAATATACCATGACGGGCTAACATTGTATTATTAATCTTCAATTAATCGTCTTGGGGCATGCCTACTTCTTGATGGGTTACGTCTGCAGGGTGTTGCATTGAGCCAGTTAACTCGGGGAGGACCATGATAAGGCTTCAACCGATCAACATGAATAACCTTGGGCTTGGATCTGCTCGATTCTTGGATTCTGTACACCACATCTGATAACTTGTGTGTGATCATGAATGGTCCCGTCCACTTGGGAAGAAGCTTTGGACATACTCCCCTTTTTCTTAGTATGTGATACAGCCAAACCCAATCGCCTACTCTGTATTGTACCAGTAGAGTGTTGCGATCATATTGCTTTGCCTGCTTATTGTGAGCTAGCGCCAGCTTTTGTCGAGCAATCTCATGCACATCGTTTAGTTTATCTCTGAGATGTTGTGCGTAATCGTCTCTCTCCGTTTCTTCTGACGTAGGTTGACTGATGGTGATATCCACTGGCAGTGTAATATCTCGGCCCAACATCATCATGACTGGAGATTCGCTGGTAGACTCTTGCACGGAGGTGCGGTATGCTAGCATAGCATATGGAATTCGTTCATCCCAATCGGTTTGGTTCCGGTCCACGTCGAGGATAGATGCAACCATGGTAAGCAAAGTACGGTTGAATCTCTCGATGAAGCCATCACTCTGAGGATGTAGTGGAGATGTTCTAGTCTTCTTGATACCGAGGAGTTTACATACTTCTCCCATCAGAGCAGACTCAAAATTTCTTCCTTGATCGGTATGCAATTCTTTAGGCACTCCAAATCTGCATACAAATTCTTCGACAAATACTCGGGCCACTGTTTCTGCTTCTTGGTTGGGGAGAGGGTACGACTCGATCCATTTAGTAAAATAGTCTCCAACCACAAGTACGTATCGATTACCACGATCTGTCTCTGGAAGTGGTCCCAAAATGTCCATCGCTACCCTTTCAAGGGGTGCACCTACTGTATATGTCTGTAATGGGGCTCTTGATCTCTTTGGGGGATTCTTAAGTCTTGCACAAACTACACACTCTCGAACTGTTGACCTAACATCTGCAGACAAGCCAACCCAATGATAGCGTTGCTGCACTTTATGTAGTAACTTGTTTACTCCCAGATGACATGCTGTGTTCGAGCCATGAAGTTCATTGAGTACTGTTTGTCGCAGTGCGCGTGGAAGTACAGTCTTCCACTTAACTTCTTTACCATCTTCTGATTCCCACCTGCGCATGAGAATTCCATCTTGAACATCTAGTAGAGTCCAGTTTACCCAGTACGACTTAACAGCTGACGAAAGTCTTGACACTTCTGTCCATACTGGTCTTTCTGTTCTCTCTTCTTTCCACCTCAAAATATGCTTTATGTCTCTGTCTTGTAATTGAGCCTTCCTTACGTCATCAGTGGTAATACTTGGCAAAATAGTAATTGCTTGTATTCTGCTGACAAGTTCAGATTCAGTATCCATTGTCAGTCTGTATTCTCAGCTACAGCAGTCCATCAGTTAAGCATACTGGTACTGTATGAATGTATACCAAATACAATACAGTTAATATTCATCTACATACTACACATTACATCACTAATTTACTCTACTGCTTATTTTCACAGACGTCTTCCAGTCGTCCGCACTGTGTGCATGGTCGTCGTGACAGACCATCTGCATTCATGTGAACTCGTCCTGGTCGGTGCTCAAGGGTGAGTGAATACTGGCTTATTACTTCTAGCCATCGTGCTACTTGTCCTTCGGGGTTCTTGAATTTCATGAGCCACCTCAGTGCACCATGATCAGTTCGAACTGTGACAGGCTGACCGTAAAGATAGTGACGGAAATGTTTCAGGAAAGTTACAACAGCTAACAACTCTCGTCTGGTTACACAGTAGTTTTGTTCGGGTTTACTCAGTGTTCTGCTGGCATAAGCTACAACTCTCTCATGTCCATCTCTTTCTTGACTCAACACTGCACCTATGCCAAACTTGCTGGCATCTGTATCGAGTAGGTACTCTACACCTAGTCTTGGGTATGCGAGGATTGGAGCTGTTGTCAACTTCTCTTTCAACAGTGTGAATGCTTGCTCACACTCATTAGTCCACTCAAACTTGTGATTCTTCTCTGTAAGAACATGAAGGGGCTTGGCAATACTCGCAAAGTCCTTGATGTACCGCCTGTAATAAGATGCTAGACCTAAGAAACTTCTCACGTCAGTTGGATTGGTTGGTTGCGGCCAATTTTGTACAGCTTCAGTCTTGGCTGGATCTGTGCTCACACCATCTGCCGATACTTTGTGTCCCAGATAAAGTACTTCTTTCTGGAATAGAAAGCATTTCTTGGGTTTGAGCTTGAGCTTGGCTGCTTGCAGTCTCTGTAGAATGATTTCTAGTCTTGCTATTACTTCTTCTACTGAGGGACCAAACACTATGATGTCATCCAAATAGATCAGCAGGATTTTCCATTGTAAGCCTACCATGACGGTTTCCATTAACCGTTCGAACGTTGACGGGGCATTACACAAGCCAAATGGCATCACTTCAAACTGATATAGACCACCAGTAACTACAAACGCTGACTTAAGTTTTGCATCTTCATCTAGTGGGATCTGCCAATACCCAGAAGCGAGGTCAAGAGTGCAAAAGTACTCGGCACCATCTAGTGAATCAATTGATTCATCAATACGAGGGAGAGGGAATGAGTCTTTAACTGTGTACTTGTTCAGTTGTCGATAATCAATGCAAAATCGCTTTGTTCCATCCTTCTTGTTAGCAAGCACTACTGGTGATGACCATGGACTGTTGGATGGTTTGATAATCCCTCTTTGAAGCATGTCAGTAACCTGTTTTTCTATTTCTTCTCTTTGTCCCATAGGAGGTCTGCGTGGATGCTGTCGTATCGGTGCACTGCAAGTTGTATGGATGGAGTGATGAACGATACCTGTACGACCGATGTCATGATCACCTCTGGAGAATGCGTCTTCATACTTGGCTAAAAGATCAGCTACTGATTCATGGCAGTCATCTGGTAGATTGGGCAATGCTCTGTGGTACAAGTCGGCAAGAAATTCAGGTAGGTGACTTGGCACTTGTCTTGTTGCATTAATCTTGTGCTTGTCACAACAATTTCCACTTGAGTCTGTGCATTCGATGCATTCACCTTTGATTGTCAGTTGCAGATTATCACAGTCAATAGTTGAATTTGTCTGCAGCAGAAAATCCATCCCAAGTATTCCATCATACTCGATATCAGCTACTATGACACTTGCGGTATGCTGGGTTGTTCCTATTTGCATATTCACGACTGCTTCACCGTAAACTGTGATAGGAGATCCATTAGCTTGACATAGTCGTGTGCTCGTTTCACAAATGACAGGTTGACTTTCTAACTCTTGAAATGCTGACTTGGAGACTATTGTGATAGTTGACCCTGTATCAATGAGAAATCTGATAGCTGTTCCTTCTACAGTACTCTTCACAAACATGCCTTCTGTAATCACATTAACGGTACAGATAGTTGCTGGATGACGCTTGTCTCTCTCTAAGCCATCGGATCTTGTCTCTGGACTGACCGATCCACGATCCGCTGGAAAGGCCTCTTGCCGTTTCCCTGTCTGAACTTTGGACACTGTCTAGCCATGTGACCTTTCTGTCCACAATTGAAGCATGCATACTCACGATCATTGGTATCATTACTAGTGTTCTTGTTCATTTGTCTCATCATCTGCATAATCTCATTCAGACTTGCTTTGAGCTCATCAATTTCGCTTCTTGTTTTCATGTCAACAGATGCAGGCTGGATGCTGCTTTCCACAGCACGAACTGGACGAGGAGGGCGGTATCGTTCACGAGCTCGCTCAGCCTTCATAAACGACTCTGTCGCCAAACCTGCTCGAATAGCGTCGTCGAGTGTCACTGGATTAGCACGGAAAATGCCAGCGCGAATCTCAGCCTCGTCTATGGCTTCGGAGAAGTGAGTCTTGGCCAGGCGCTCCCTTGCCATGGTACTCATCTCGGGATATGCCAGGGCAGTGAGGTCGCGAACCGCCTGTCCAAGTTGCTGAATTGACTCATCTTTGCGTCGACGTCTCTGTCTCAACTCCATCAAAAAGTTCTCGGCCTGTTCTCCAGGTCCAAACCTACGCTCAAGATGCGCTACTAGCTCAGTGTACAAAATTGAATCTCCGATGGGCAGGTTATTCAACACCTTGATGGCTGGTCCATGAAGTCGCGTTGCGAGATACTGGCCTGCTTCGGCATTCGTCCATCTGTTTAACTTCATACATACTTCAAAGTGTCTCTTGTAATCGGCCCAGGGAATCTTTCCACCAAACTTCTCTGGCAGCACATCTTTGCGACGATTACCCACAGTCACAGGTAGTTGCTCCATCACTACAGTTGACGGTTGACTAGAAACATACTCGGGCATCTCTTGAAGTGCACGTGGACTGAAAACTCGTCGTCGAGCTGGCGGAATTGCATCTCCATACTCCTGTGTGACTACTATTTCTCGATCAGTTTGGTCAGCAGTCCATTGCTTTGGAGTGTGTTGTGAGATTGCTTGATCACCAGCAGCTAGCTCTACTGTCGCTGCAGCAGCTTTTTGACGGTTTTCGCTATCCATGTTGACTGTTTTTTTGGTTTGAATTGAAAGATAACCCGAAATGTTTATGGGTTTTTTTTAAAGCCAGAGTATCTCTTACAATGTCAATGTAAAAAGGAGTAGAACTCCTTTACTAGCTTACACTATAGTTGCTCTTACTTACATACAGCTACACTACAATAATGTACTTGCTATATTTCATATCAAATTTGTTTGTAATTATGCTACCATGCTAAGTATGTCAAACTATTGGTGTTACTCCAACCACTTGCCTGGTTTGCGCAATTCTACTAACTGATAGACTCTAGACGTGACATATCCAACTTTGACAGTACCTACAGCGTAACCTTGACTGCACACTGCATTACTTCAAACTGACTAAACTTCAGACAAACAGACTATTACTGTTCGCTAAGTACTAGCCTGGACCTCAAGTCACTCAATGTCATCATCAGCTTACTAGTTGCAACAACACACTGGCAACAACACTGAGACACACCAATCCTTCTTTACACACATATCAGTTTACTAAATATCACTGTATCGTGTTCTTATAACACATACGCAATCAATCCCACCGTACAGCGGTCTTTTACAACAAGTAAATCAATCCCACCGCTGCCACCAAAATGTGACGCGAGGAGGGGGGATGGGGTTCGTTGGCCCCTATTTAAGAAATAAACTCTCTAATGAGCCACCAAACCATTAATAAACCTCCTTTCATAAGTTGCTGCCACCACATACTTTTCAGGGGTATGAACCCTTATCGAATGACAACTTGTGAATGTCAATCAATATAACGCAAAGAAACTTTGAGGAAGTCAAATACAAAGAAGGGGGGGGGGGTTGTCATTCAGCTAGAATAGCAACTGCAGGCTCAACCAATAGCCAAACGCCAAACTTGACACTACCTCTTTCAATCCTACAAGTGCTCTCATTGGCTAGAGCTGGCGCCCTTTAATACATGTGCTGCATATTCATTCTGCGATCTGTATCCGTGACTGTGTGAGCCTGCAACGGTTAACTCTGTCCTGGTGCCAAACTTCTGAGCTAATTCACCATATTTCGGCCATTCAGTGAAAATGTGTAGTATACTTCTGTTCAAGTTAATGGTGAGTTCTGTTTCTAAGAAATTGTAAGTGTTGACAACCACGATCTGACGTTCTATGATAACTATTTATTCACCGTGCAAAGGTCATTAGACTCAACAGAACATGCTCGAGATGCACACACACATTCATGCACACATGATATGTACACACGTGCTAAACATCTAGCAGTCTGATCACCATCGTCACACATCGCCAATCAAACACGCACTCGGACAACTCCCCTTATTTTCCTCTATTGTGTAGAATTTCCTTAGTTTCTAACCAACAACCTCCTCATGTAACGTGACAAGGCATCCAAAACTTCGATGGGGGGCCGTTCGTTGAAGGCGAACGTTTGTGCTTAAGAGTACTATTAACTGTTACGATACGTACTTGAACTAGACCAATGGCAATAGTACTCTAACTACTCATGCTTTTACATCTTGCATTCAATACAACCGACACAACACAAGACACAGACTTCTCGACTCACACGACCGTACAACCACACTCACATCATGACCAGGCAAGTACAGTGATAAAATTGTCTGTTTTGGAAACTGGAAAATTTGAGTAAATCTCAATCCAATGCAAGTGTGCTTTATTAATGTATTTACAATCGTATGCACAACAGCATAGTCTGTCTTACTTACTTACTTACTAGTAATACCTGCTTTATTTTATCCTATGTGCGGTTGTGACTCGGCTCTATGAAACTTAGAGAAATGATATCAAAATCATATACTTGTACATACATGTAAATAATGACACATTCAACGTTTGGGCTTGTGACTTTCACCTAAATTGTATCTATCCTTCATAACCATTGCCGTGCTCCGAGGGGCCTATTACATATACTCGTCGGTCTTCCGAACAATTCTGTCATAGTGACTAGGGTAGTTTCTCTATAACTCTTCAAAACCTTCTCTCTCCAACTCTTCAAAACCTTCTCTCTCCAACTTAAGCGCCTGCGCCTAGTTAACCGGTTCTCTGAAAATAATATTACGTTCCTCCACTCGTACCCGACCACTCCACCGTCTCTACTTGGATTCGAACTGGCACTCTTCCTGCCCAATACTATTATGAGTTTATCAGTCGTTCCTTTGATCTGATACAACTACCAGTATTTTATACGTTCTCCTAAGCAAACACAGCCTCGAGATTTTACCTCCTATGTTGCTCACTTATAGGGGCTTATTCCTAGCACAACGTTCTGTGTTCAACCTGGTCCATGACAATTCAAAATATTCTTCACCTTTGGTGATACACGTAAAACCTTGTATGTCAGGAACAGAAGTCATTATAATAATCCTTCACACTGTAGTTTTATTATGAGTCACATTTCAATTCCGCACTATTCAATGAATAGATCCCTAACAATACTACAAGTACGACTAGAGTCAATGCTCTCGAAATGTATAAGGGAGGGGGGGGGGGAATACTTGGATGACTACATCATCTGTCATGAATCTCTCATCTTAACATGAGAAAGTCAATTCAGTCATAAGTAAAGGTCAAAAGGTTTCTTAACGAAGACAGTGGTACCTAAAGGGACTTCAGTAAAATGCACAAGTCAGGTACAGCTCTGCGTTGGTGCACGTGACGTTCTTTACACAAGATTGTCACCGTACAATGCATGTTGACCAGCGGCTTTGTCAGATGAGAGAACTCTTCACCGGTACAGATAACGTTCCTTGTTCAGGATTGTTATGTAAGAATGATGAACACTGCTTACTAGATGAGATACCGTAACTCCGACGCCAGGTACAAATAACGTTCCTTGTTCAGGATTGTTATGTATAAACATGAAGACTATCCGATGGATGCTTGTGTACGCAGGCTAGAAACTCTGCACCGGTACGAATAACGTTCCTTGTTCAGGATTGTTATCATATGACAAGTACTAAAAATCAGATGTGCTAAAGCCAGGTAGATGAGACACATGGTAGCTCCACTATTGACACGAGTAACGTTCCTTGTTCAGGATTGTTACTTCACGATGAACAGTTGTCCACGTACAACGTAATAAGTCGGGGTATTGGTAAAGGTCGGGGGGGGGGGGGGGGTAACTGAATATATCACTGCCTCATCATTGACATCCTATCACTGTCATCTTTCAATGACAAGTACCGAGTACTATGTACTCTCAATACACAGAAAATTTGCTTCTAGTAAAACTAATCTATATCGTCTATGCAATACAGTCAACTTCGGATACCTCGAATTCGTCGGGACTGAAGAAAATGGTTCGAGATACGTGAAATTCGAGGTACGCGAATTCGAGGTACGCGTACGTACGTCGAATTTTCTTCGACTTATCCGACGTTTATCGATGTTCAACATGGTATCTGTTATAGTGCCTACCGATTGTTTGCATGCTTGTCAATTGGAATTGAATCGATATTTTATATGAATGAATTGAATGAAAATCGGAATTGAAATCAGAATTTCAGAAATGATGATTTTGGTGGCCCTATCGCGCCACCAAAAAAGTCGGATGTTTGCCTTTACTTTTGAAAATGAACAGCGGTAACAATCGGCTCCGTAGGTTACTAAAATAAATGTCGGATGTTTGCTCATACTTTTGGAAATGAAAAACGATAAGACTCAGCTCCGTATGGTGCTAAAACTAATGTCAGATGTTTGATTTTGCGTTCGGAAATGATTAAGGACAACATTCGGCTCCGGAAGACGCTGAAAATGTCGAACAGTGTATTTGCTTTGACGTTCGGAAATGAAAAACAATATTCAACTCCGTACGATGGTTAGATAAGTGTCGGATGTTTCCTTTACTTTCGGAAGGAAATAGCAATAACATTCGGCTCCGGAAGATGCTGAAATAAATGTCAGATGATCGCTTTTATGTTCGGAAGTTCCAGTAACATTCTGCTCCATACGATGCCAAAATAACTGTCTGATGTTTGCTTTTAAATTTCGAAATGAATAACAGTAACATTCGATCAGCTGCGTTCAATGGTAAAATTAATGTTTGATGTTTGCTTTGATGTTCGGAAATGAGTAACAATAACATTCAACTCGATCCTTACGATGATAAAATAAATGCTGGATGTTTGCTTTTACGATCGAAAGTAAATGGCAATAACATTCAGCTCCGGAAGATGCAAAAATACATCTCGAATGATTGCTTTTACGTTTGGCATGTTTGAAAGTGAATAGCAGTAATATTCTGCCCCATGATGCTAAAAAAAGTATTGGATATTTGCTATTACATTTCGAAATGAATAACAGTAATATTCAGGTATGTTTGATGGTAAAATAAACGTCTGATGTCAGCTTCGACGTTCAAAAATAAAAAAAAACAGTAACATTCGGCTCCGTACGATGATAAAATAATATTGTCAGATGATTCATTTCACTTTCAGAAGTGGACAGCAGTAAAATTCGGCTCCGTACGATGATAAAATAAATGTCGTATGTTTGAAATGAATAACGGTAATATTCTGCTTCGTACGATGCAAAAATAAATGACAGATTGTTGCTTTTACATTTGGAAATGATTAACGGTATTGATCCGCTCAGTTAGATGCTGAAACAAATAGCGGATGTTTGCTTTCACGTTTGGAAATGGAGAAGGATAGCATTCAGCTCCGTAAGATGCTAAAGTGAATGTCGGTTGTTTGCTTTTACATCTAAAAATGATTAATGGTAATATTCGGCTCCGTAAGGTGCTAACAGACTAATAAATGTTGGATGATTGCTTATAAGAAATGAATAACGGCAACTTTCGGCTCTTTACAATACTAAAACAAATATCGGATGCTAACAGATGTCGGCAAATGCTCCCACTTTTTCATTTCAAACGTAAGTTTTGACCTCCTAAATTTTTAGGGATCAACTTTTATAATAATCTATACGCCTATTTGCTAAATCTTAAAACACAAAATAAGATGATTGGATTTTCTAATTTTAATTTCGAGTAAATTTGACCACCAACTGAAAAAATAAAAAAACAGTGATACTGGTGGCCCGATAAAAGTTAGTGTGGAGCCCTGTCTATTATATTCTTTATTATGCTCGGCCTATACTTTTACATCATATTCCACAATATTTTCATAATCGCATTGCTGAAAAAAAAAATCAGTGCTTGCGTTCTCGGGGAAGAATAAATGAAACATACTTCGTGAAAGGCAAAAAAAAAAGTTAAGAAAAGGCACTACGCAGGAGATTGATGTTTGGACAGTGGACCGTGATTAATGCCAAAGATATAACTGTCAACACCCAACGCCTACGCAGGTGCGCCACGACGGTTTAGAAATCTACGCGCGCGGTATGACTATCATGATCAAGAAATAAAACACAGTGGTTAAAGAAAAGAAGATGATGGGCAGAGCGTTGCGCTATCGTAAGCACTCCATTAGCAAGGGTGCTATGTGCGTACCGTGTACGTATGTAGGTAGGTGTTGGGGATTTTTCTCGTCAGCTGTGTACCGGGTATTTCTTTGGGCGCGCGATTGTTCTGGTCGGGAATATTTACAGTCGAGTGTGAAAAGATTTGTGACATGTCTTCTTCGCTGTCCACGCGCGCTTAATCGGAAATGCTGAGTGATGTTGCAATTCGATTCGAGCTACATGCTGGGAAAAACAATAAGTTAATTAAGATCGGGACAGTAGATTTCACTTCGAGGTAACCGAACTTCGAGTTATTTCTTCGAGCTACGCGAATTTTAATACACGGAAACTCCATAGGAACAATCGGGACTTTCATTTTGCCCCCGAGGTAAGTGATATTCGGCTTATCCGACGTCGAGGTATCCGAAGTTGACTGTATACAATTTCAAATTACATTCTTGTCTAAACATGTCCTACTAATGAGATACTCTGGCATGTGATTGCTTGACGTAGTAACGTCAGAAAATGTACCATAATGTTATTGAGGATTCATTTTTGTATTTTATGGTACCTTGCCAAAAGATTCAAATATTTACGTAACACCCCTAACCCTCCATCGTCTATGCCTCCACATGGTTACTGTGCTGTTTGTTGTCAATAAAATGTGAAGAAAATGTAAAGTCTGATGAACCATTTTGCTTTTTCTGCTCTTTCTACTAATTTGTTTGTTAAACATTCTAGACATAATTCTCGTAATGTGATCTCCTTGACTCGAATATGGACCAAGAAACACGGCCGCCACTAACAGTTGGCCTACCTGTCAGTTTGACCTGAACCATGTTTAATTTACAGCTGCGCATAAGATTTGGAATTATATAGCCAGTATAAAAGCGCATGTATCGAAACTGACTCTCGCCTTGGAAATCACATTACGTGGGACATGAAACAAAACAAAAAATAGCTTTCATGGCATCATTTTAAAATGCAGTATTGACTTGTCATATCTATATATCTTCCTCTCTTCTAATACTAAAAACATTGTATTATATTGAATCAAGTAAACTTAAAACATTCACAAAATCTATTACATCATCACCAGTTCAAGGTCAATGGTCATCAAGACCGCTACCATCAACATCCATGAACTCCTTTCCAAGGTCATCAAGACCAAATATGAATATCTTCATCTCATTTATTAGGTCATCAAGACCTCTATCAACTATCACCTAAACATATATCCTGTTATAATAATGTTTGATGACAACTTATACTTACTTTGGCTCTTGTACGGATAACTCAGCAAAAGAGAAGGGGGGGGGGGGAACAATCTTCTGAGATGAACTGGAAATCAGCTGATGAAAATTGCAAAATCTCGTCTTCTGCTCCTCCTATTTATACCATAATTATGTGACGGGTTTCACGGTTTATTATTGGGGCTATCCAGGGTTTATCCAGGGGCCAACCCTGTCCTCCAGTGATAAAAGGCACCTAAGCCACGCCCTCTCTTGACAACTATGATACGCGGCGTTCATTGGCTAAAAGTACGATCACGCATACGCAGCGGGAAAGAGCGTGATTTTGAACTAAGCTGCCACGATCGCTCGTGCAGTGTCTAAACACAGTAAAATCGCTAAAACCGTAGCAATTTCTCATCAAAATACTTGGAATATCCGGAAATTATCACCTTTCTGAAAAGATCTCCACGTCATATCAAACCATAGCGGGATTTAAAGCGTCAAAGTAAGTACAACCTCGCTATCATTCTAAACATTCGTCACTATTATAGTCCCACATATACAAAATAGTGTATGTGAAATTTGTTAAAGTCTACCGTGAAAGAAAAGTGCATACACCGTACTACACGAACGGAGTGGGGAAAATAGAAGTAATCTACACACACACAAAAAAAAAAATAAGAGCCACATTCGCCACAATACTAATAGTAGCCAGGCGTCTGGTCGGGCTACGTAGTACCGCGTTCACCTATCCCGCTTTCGGTACTCGTACTTCTCAATGAAGAATCTTGTAATGGAGTTTGATGGCTTTTAGGACACGTAGCCTACCGAGTCTTCCGACGATAGAACTATCTCTCATAGTATCTTGGAAGAAGGACATGTGAATCAGAATCGGAGGATCTAGGAGTCCTTTGATTTTAGGTTAGCGCTCTCATCAAATGAAAACACAACGCGAACTCATACACTCGTACACAGCATGCAAGATCGTACAGCAGCAAGCTAGCTAGCTCTCGAGCTTGCACTGCTGCGAGTTTATATGGCAAGTGATGCAGCCAGCGCTCGCCGCCGGGGCCGCGCCCATAGGCACAGCCAGCCGGCGTCAGAGCTAGCTTGCTCTAACTAACGTGCTCTAACTACTAGTACAGCAGTTCCGCAGCTCACTCGGCATGTTGGCTTGATTTCGCTGTAAGTTGGCTTGATGTCCGCAGTCAACAAGCAGTATTCCGCAATTCAAATACGTATCGCCATCGTATCGAAGGATCTTTTTCCAGAAAAGTATGTTTTGTTTTTCGCTTTTTAAAACATTTGAGAAGATTTCGATTTACAAGATATTTTGACACATGTTAAGTTAAATATCTACCTTTCATTTTATACCCAAAACACCTTCTCTTTCGCATGTTTTGCACAACCGAACACTCCTCCCCAGGCCCTTTAAACAATACAACACAACACTGACAGCTTGCAGCTAGCTGCACTGATGCTGTGCAGCAGTCAGCACAGGGCCCAGCTAGTCAGCATACAGTGGGAGTGTGTACTTGGAATAAAACAAAATGTTGTCGTGGGGAAAATTACTCGTGAGCCTAGCCCTCAAGAAAAATTTATCTGCAGATAATGAGTAAGTTATTCAAAACTATTTCAATATTGAAAGAATAAAGCTGATTGTTTGTCACACGAAGCGAAGTAAACACAAATGCATGTTTGTCACACGAAGCGAAGTAAACACAAATGCATACACGTACATTTGTGTTTACTTCGCTTCGTGTGATAAACGATCAGCTTTATTCTTTCATATTCTACCTCAATGATGAACATTATCCGTACTATAACTTGTTGTGAAGTAACTTTGTTAGGCCTAGACCCTTGTCAAAATTCCTCAGGCTCCGAATCCGAAAGTTTCTTCGAAAGGCAGTACAATAGATCGGTAATCGTGTAGAAATGCACACCTACCGTTCGCTTCGCTGTTTGTCAATCAAATTCTGTGCAGCTATTGGAGATGCTAAATTGAACCATATCATAGAGTTTTCATGGAATTAGAAAGCCGAAAAGGTAAGAAAAATGAGAAATCGGAGTTGAAAAGTACGTCGGTCGCGAACATAGTCTCCGACGTATTTAACTAACCGTTAGTGCACCGATTTCGCAGAGAACGATGTCAACGATTATAATCGATTCTGGTAGTCTCTAATTAGCCGCTTACTAACAATATCGAACTCGACTCGTGCAATACGTGTAGCCCCAAGGCCCTACTTTCTTTTTCGTATTTTTTTTTTCTTACTGTTTTGAATAGCTCACCCGAGTCGAAGCAGGGAGGCGTGGGACCACCTCCCTGGTCGAAGGCTTAGTGAGCTATTGTGATAGTTCTTTGTTTTCATTGCCACTATCATGATTACCACTATTCAAATTATTGATATGATTATTCATACCAGGATTAAGACATCGATCCTTTCTTTAAAAATTGTGGCAAGTATTGATTTTATCATGAAAAAAGTTGATAATAATTTAGATTAAATTATTCAATTCGAATAGTATTGAAGGGAATAGAAAGTGGTTGAAGGAAAAGTGGAAGAAAAAAGGTTGGGCTATTAGGGAGAGAGAAAGAGAGAGAAAAGAAGATAAGGAAGTTGAATTCAAAGGGGATTTGTTTCTAGTAATTTTCATCATTCATATAGGCCTAATTTAATAAATTAATGAGAATAGTATTACAAAAAGTGTATGTTATACAATCATGTATTAATATTCTGGACTTCTCATAAAGTGCTTATTTTACCTAAAACGAAACAGAATATTGAAATTGAAATGGTAATATGTTTTCGATTGACAAGTTCAACTTACAGTAGAAAGTAATTGTTTTTATGATAGTATTTATTTTCCATTTCATTTTTTTTATTATGTATACAAAAACAGCAACCCAGTATTTGCTTTTGTTTTGTAGTAAAAATCCATTTTATTGTGCAATATTCATGATGGATAATTCCCATTTTTTCATATATCTTTTACTGTTTTGTACACATATTATCCGTCCATCATTTAGTCAGCGAAAAATGTTGACAGATATACAGTCACATGCAGGAGAAAATTAACTAAAACGATAAAAAAAAAACAGACGCATCAAGATCACTTTCTTTTTTCCACATTACTGAGTATACTGTCGAGCCGACGTAATTATTGTGGTTAAACACCAAACAAGCGGCTGTATTACAGACTACAACGATCGATTATTCTCGTTATATCACTCTTCCACATAATCGATCATCCATCATGCTACGCTGAGACAGTCGTCGATCGGCGTACTTTCGAGTCAAAATTAGCTACTTTTCTTCTGTAATTGACTATGAAATTTCATGAAACCGTCAGATATGGTCCATCTTGACATTTCTGACAGCCACAAGAAGTTTTCATTGACAAATTAAGGAAGGAAATGCTATCTGTGCATGGTGTGCATTTCTACATGATTACCAATAGATCTATTTGTGTTGTATCGGATAAACGTCAGGTTATGTAACATGTTACACCCTCCCTTAGATCTAAGTCTAAACAGGTTAGGGCCTAAGTCTTTTAGACTTGTCTAGACAGTAACGTTTGAGTCTTGCGTCTCTTTTCTAATGTTAGACTTAACGTTAATCAGAACTTTCAGGGTTCGTATTCCGAAAGAAAGATCTAGTGTAGGACTTGAATAGGCCTACTCTAGGGCAGGCCTGTAGTAAGAAGTCTAAAACTTAACCACTTTTTAGAATCCTAAGTCTAGTGAAGTGTCAATGTTCAATTATCTAGGCCTAGGCCTACTCCATACCATACTGTCTTAAAATTACAGAGTTGACAATACATAGATTAGGGTCCATGTGAAAAATAGGTAGGCCTACCCACGGTAAATGGACGAAATAGAGACAGTTAAGAATAAGTTGTATTTTAATTCTTATCGGATCTAGACAGTGTGTAGACCCTAGTGAGACTGGGTTGCGTAAAATGCATGCATGATCCCATGCTGCATGCTACATAACTTACAAGTAAAAAAAGTTACATTACAAATTTACATGACGTTAAACTTAGGTTCAATCCAGAAGGAATAGGCCTAGAGAGCGGATGTCACTTCATTCTAGACCGGTTCTAGATGTATTTTTTTTTTCTAATCGAAGAGTCCTGGCTCGTGTAGGGCTTAAACCTTCTGCAGTTCTAACGTTAGGCTATTTTTTTTTTCTGTAAGCATCGTGCATGTATAGCCTGAGGCGCGACGGTAGACTCGTGTAGCCTGCTACGTAGCCAGCCTAGAATAAACGATATAAAAACTAGACCTAGTCTAGATCGATCTAGGTCCAGACATCCGATTTAGATTTATTTTGGTCTAGACAGACTGTAACCTAGACTGTACAGATCTAGATCTAGTATTCTAGATGCTAGTTAGCGGCTAGGCCATGTGTGATGTAGCATCACATTACAGCCCTGGCAAGCTTCATATTAAACACGTATCGACGTAACGTTAGGCCTACAGCAAGATCGGTCTGGGATACACTTTTAAGCAAAACGTTCCAGGAACGATCTGTTATTTAATAATCTTATGAAGCCTGCTCTGTAATTAGGACATAAATGGGGGGGGGGGGGGGGGATGGAGGATGCATCCCCCAGGGCCAGAGAATACTTGAACAATGATGTATACATGCATATAACATAATTATGGTAGAAGATTAATCCTAGTCATTCCGCTGTAGATACTGCGTTTTTCCTTGGGGAAATTCGTTCCATTGTAGATACTGCGTTTTTCCTTGGGGAAATCAGTCAATTGCGTGGGGTTTCCCCAAAGTATCTACATTTTCATCAATAACTGAAAAACAAAACAAAAACACAAAATGATATTTTCCAGGAAAATTGGTAGCTAGATAGACTAAAATTCCACAATGAAGGAATTTTTCAAAAGAGTATATTTTCCAGGGGCTTTGGCAAAAAGATAAAATGGTGAATATCTCGGTTGTTTAGAAATGGAGCTGGATGTAGATACTGCGTTTTTCCTTGGGGGGGGGGGGGGCAGATTTCGACAGATGATAGAAGACATATCAGACTCCAATAATATGTCAAAATCAGAAAATCGTAAGTTTTGACCACTTATGATGCTCTGACTTCAAACTCGATTTTCACGGCTTCGACCGTGCGCGACTTTAGGACCTTTTTGTTGTAGCGGGTCACTTATACATTATTTATATTAAACACATTATTACAATGTATGGACACACAATGATCAAATGCAGATAATAACTAGAACTTGATCACATCCAATCTAGAATGAAAGGGGAAAGCAGCATAACATCATCACACAATGCTTTGTGGGAGCTGGTAACAATGTCTTTAAATTATGGTGGCCTCCTTATGATAATGCTGTAGTACACGTCTATTGCAAGCCAGTGTCCCCTATTTTAAAGTCAAAAACTCTGTTTATAAACATAACTTGAAACTTATTTCTTTTTTAATCTGTATTTATCGATCAAACATTACTAAGTTCATCAATAATCTCTGTTTATATTACTCTTTCTTTGTTTCACAAGTAGGCCCACATTCTAGGTCATGTGTCTGTTTTGTCATTGTGAATGAGAGCAACCGAATCACTTTGCGATCAAGTGCTTCAAAATGTCTTTACCTAAAAACATCACAGCGTTTTAATAGGGGAAACACCTTTAAAGTTGGCACTCTTGTTCGAACCTGAAACTAACACTTCACAACTGCTACAGAGCAGGGATTTTGGACAGCATGTTCAACGCAAAGACGCCTTCCGCGCCAGTTCGAACTCAGAGTACTCAAAGTACACACATTATCAATCAGCTGGAAGAAGCAGCCATGCCCTAGTACTATTCACTACTAAACCAATACACTACTAAACATAACACAACTCCGCTTGACAATTAGAGTGCGTTCGGTTATAAAGAAATCATAATATGTCTTTCATCAAGGAAATGATTTATCAGTTTTTAGGTCTTTCCCTCAGTCTTGTAAAGAACTGAAAGCAATATCTTGATTAAAAGTGAAAAATAAACATTGTCAATATAAGAAGTCCCGAATATGCTCGGGCTGAGAGAGTGAAATGAACACGCATTTTTAAACTTAGAATTTCATCAACGATACGATGCTTATGTTTTAAAAGAATTATTATTATGTTGTGGGACTGCATACATAAAAGCTGCCATCTGTTTACAATTTGTGATGATTGGTGATATCTTATTTCTATAAACAAGCAAAATATTGGTAAACATGAGTGCAATTTTAGCGACATTCAGACCTTCGCAACGGTTGGGAAACTGACCAATGACGAGCTACCAGCCGCACTCTCTGGCGATGTCATAATTATGCATCGGTATGCAAATCACCACACGAAAGTGAAAATTGTGCCTGCGGCGGTCAAGACCATAGCGTGCATGCAACTAGTACACATGTACATAAAAAAGTATTGTGGAATACTACTCCGTGTACCATGTATAATGTCGTACTCACTTTTGGATTTTCTATGATAGCCCTCTCGGCATGACAACCTGCGTACCATTATTGACATGCGCCGACGAGTCCTGGGGCACACCAGAAATCGGCAAATTGAATAAATTCAAAGTGAATCTTCTTCGTGTTCCTGCGTGTGATGTATGTGAATGTTTGTGTGTCTTGTGTGTTATTATAACAACAGGTTGTTGTTGCTTGAAGGGTTTTACTGTCATGAATTTCTGGTATTATAAAATCGGTAAAAAAAAAATACTTGGTCAAGAACAAACCGCATACAGGATGTAGGCCTTCTGTATACTCAACGCAAGAGTCGATAATGCCATTCTATCGAAATCGTATTCATCATGGCGAAACACAGCGTCACATGTGCGCGTATTATTCGGGAGAATGTTTTGAATAGACCAGCTGGCAAGAGTATCAGGACAAGGTTACATTGTATCTCCATCAATAGACAGGATGTAGATATAAAAGCATTCCTAAATAGACGCACATGTAGACACAATGTAAAAGGTCAGGGGATTATGAACATAATAAAGAAGGTCAAGGGTCGATTATTGAAAGTTTTTTTTTTTTCTGTAGCGATCTATAGAATGCATTGTAGTAACGTTCTTCCAAAATATTACGCAACCTTTACTTTATAGACCCCAATGATTTTATGAGTCGAACGTGCAAGTTCTGATGTGTTTGTATTATAGAAAACAAAATGCGACAACGAAATACGCTGCAATACAGCGAGTAAACAAGAAAATAGATGACAAAACTTTTCTCTTACGCGCTAACAGTGATGATACAGCATGATACACGAGGGTTTTCTGACTTTACACTATTGCTTTACCTACTCCTTGCCTTTTTTAATTTCGTATTAATACATCATGACTATTTAAGTGTCTATTGTCCAGTTGAGCGGAAGTGGAAATTTCATGATTAAACGCACAAATCGGGATGGGAAATTCATTCTCGGTCACAGTTTCACTCACAGATAGTACAAGCAATAATTGTAGGCTCTACGTTCCCATTTACCGCAAGAGTGAAGCCGATATTAAAACCAATACAAAAAAATGAAACATTAACAGCATTGGTCTTAGACGAAACACGGACAAGTCGTAGTACTAGGAGGCCGCGGATGAAACTATGAATTATTATGGGTGTAAAATATTTTCGACTTCTCCTAGCGTGTGTTTCGCATTGTGCACAATTTCTCACATAATCATTTATTTTGTAACAGGCACATTGCCTTGATCACACGCGTCATCTATGTTTACTGACGAATGAAGAACAGAAAAAAAAAAAAAAAGACCTGATAGGAACCTAACTGTGCCCCCTCCCCCCCCCCCCCCAAAAAAAAAAAAAAAAATGAAAAATTGATGCACTGTGAATATCTTCAATGTGATAACGCTTAAGGAAAATAAAAAGATATGCGTGATTACCATTCGCCCGAAATCGTCCATGAAAATTATGATAATGGGTGGTTGATGTTTGCAGTATTTCAAAGAAGCAGATAAGATATATTCCATATGAGATTGATAATGACAGTGATGATGTTGACTGTTCGGTCTTTTTTGGGTTTTACTTTGTTTAAGCTTTTCAATAATATGGTGATTTTCCTTGTTTTATTGCTGAGCCTCTCCGTCAATTATTAAGACGTTTAGAAATCTGGTTTTGCTCAGGCGTTGTCACGTCTCTGCACTTCTTCCTCCTACCCTTTAGTGTAACCTTTCTTCGACTGTCCTTCATTCTTCGACTTGCTTCTTTTCATTTCCCACTTTCATTTCAACCAGACATACTTTTCAGAACATATTCACCACTTTGCATTGATTTACGAGGACTAATCACATTTCTCAATCTTCTATGTATATTTCTTTTGTCCATCTCCCACAACTCATTCTCACGAGAGTCTCCTTTATGATCAGCCCCTCTCCCTTGATTTTCTGTAGTTTTTGAGATTTCGGACTCTTGTTCTCTGGTGACACATCGTTCAGAAGTTCACATCTTCATCACTTGTCATATTTTTTTTTATCTCAATGATTTGTCAATTTTCCCCTCTCCTTCTCCTCCTATCGATTTCCGAACGAGTTCTCCTAAATTCTCACTGCAGTCTTCCTTTCAACTGTCTCTGTCTCTTCATCCTCCCGTATCCATTTACAATAGTACAACCTCAGCTTCCATCTTACCGCTGCCCTTTGACTGTCAATCTTGGATTCCTTCCACTCTCCCTATGTTGTTTCCCTCTTCACACTCCTCCTTAAGCCAAACAACGTTTATCTAAGGACTACATGTACATGGTGTTGCATCGAATTTCCCTTCGTCATTTACATTATCACACTAACTTTCAAACAATGCTCTCTATAAATTCCTATATTTCTACCGTTCCCAATGCATCCAATACCGTGCAGTCTGAATTGTTCTTAAAATTGATTTTATCTTAATGATTTGTCATTTTTTCCTCTCCTTTTCCTCCCTCCTTTCTGGTTCATCTTTCTCCTCATATCGATTTCCGAACCATTTCTCCTATTCTCATTGCATTCTTCTCTGTCTCTGTCTCTTCGTCCTCCCGTATCCATCAGTACAACCTCAGCTTGCATCTTACCGCTGCCCTTCAACTGTCACTCTTGAATTCCTTACACTCTTGCTATGCTGTTTCGCCTCTTCACACTCCTCCTTCTAAGATATCCTTAAACAAACAACTGTTTATCAAAGGACTACATATACATGGTGTTACATCGAATTTCCCTTCCTCATTTACATCATACTAACTTTCAAACAATGATCTTTATAAATTCCTATATTTCTGCGGTTCCCAATTCATCTAATACCATGCAGTCTAAGTTATTCTACTCCTTAAAAAATGGCAGATTTATTATGTACAATTATAATTTGTTTAGATTTGTTTTCTCAGCCCACATTTTTTTTTCTCAGCCCAAATCATAAAAAAAGAATTATATAATACTTGTAAATAGGCGGTCACAAAGTTCTAATTAAATATCAAAAGATGGTATCCATTTTCCCGATTTTGTAAAGTGAAATCCGCTTCTATTTAAGGGTACTCATCAACCCGAATCTCTTGATCACGAATAATAAAAATATTACTTTCGACGCTTGTAAAGACCACAGGTTACTGTTTTCGCTTGCTGCGTCTAATGCACGTTGTAGTTTATTCTCATAGTAGCAAGAACAATCGTGTCATCGGTAAAAAGCAATGAGAGCAACTAGATAAACACTTCAGTGCTACTCTTAGACATCGGAGTGGCAACAATTCAATACCTTATATTAATTGTGTGAGATTTCTCCTTATCTTAAGTATAAGCAAATCAAGACTTTAGAGGAAGCATAGTCTCTGCACAAACACAAACTTGGACACACAGTAAGTATCTTAGCAGTTCATGTCAAAGAACGTATACTAAGGTGTAATGGCACAACTTCCAGAAAAATTATACAATGTAAAGCACTGAAATGAATACAAAATGATCAGTATTGATTTCTTGTCATTCTTATTGCTCATCCGTTATTGAAAGAAAGGAAAAACTGAAAGCAATATGTTACAAATATCGATCAGAATGCAAAGACTTAATCGGTGAAGTTTTTGTCTTAACTTTCAAACATGTTATGTTTATACTAAGCTATTCAAACCTCGACAAGTCATGTCTTATACTGCCATTGTAAGACATCCAGTGGGCACGATAAACAATTTACGAAAGACGCTAGAAAAGCTATGAAATCTATCTCTGTTCTTAGACACATATTGTTATATTACCATTCATGTAAATACACTATACCTACATGTAAATATACTACAACTATATACATATTACAGAGCTTGCACTATAGATACATGTACAAAAAAAAAATAGATATCAACCTGTTTTAAATGAGGAAAAAACGAAAAGTTTTCATTTTTTTTCTTAAAGGCATAATTTACCATTTGCAGATGAAACAAAAACCCAACTTTAGTGATCTAAAATGTGAGTTAGGGATAGAAACAACCACTGTAAAAATTTGAATCCGTATAATCGATGTTAAGTATTGTTAAGTACACAAAATGTGAACAATAGTTATAATAAGAATGCTTCTAGACTAAACCGTATACAGTTATGGTTTATTGAGAAGCATGCTGATATCTCCCCATATTTCATGGTTTATTGCAAAAATTTTATATGGTAGGATGTTTTGTGATACAACAGACCTACACATATGCATCAAAATGTGATATCTTGAACATTTTTGAAATCACTGCTCCCAAAGGTAAACTGGACCTTTAAAAGTACATATATTTACTGAACTTTCAGATTAGAGGAAGTTGGGGGTTGCTACCTTCCTTTGTTGCTGTTACAGTGAAAGTACAATACTCTGCTTTGCATAAAATTATGTAAGTATACGTTTGCAATCAAATGCAATGTAACACGAAATTTAACATACCACTACAAAATAGTTGTATGATATGACAAATGAACAAAGCATGTGGTAACATACTACCTCGTTTGTTATAATTTGATTATGTGTCCGTGCATCACAAAACCAACGTGATGATTCTAAAAAGGTGAAACGGGCCAACCAAGTCAATTTTGAGTTTTCCATATTTTCTGAAAGAACTATTCTTCTACATTATTCTGGAGTTTGGGATCACAAAATGAATTGAAAAGTGGGTTTTTAGCAGTTTTTCTACAACCCATATTTGGTAGAGTAGTGTGATCAGGTATGTCTTAGAGGCCCCTTTTTATTTCTTGAAAATCCGATGCACACTCTTCACTTTCAACTCTAATCACCTTTGGACGGATAATGCTACTGCTCTGAAAGTTGACATTAATCATGGACAGAATGTGCTGATAAAGCATGCTCAATTCCAGCTTAATGTGTATAACCTCTTCACTGTTCTTGTTACGGTAGTTTACATCCATTTTTTGCACCATTCATCGCCCAGGTAGCACGGCTTAGTAAATATTAAGCGCTTGAATAGAATTTGTACTTCAGAGCCTCTTTTCTCAGTTCACACTTTTCCAGAGTGTGTGCATTCTTTTCAATATTCAGATTGGTTAGGAGAGTCCATTCTAACTGAGTTATACACCATGTTCAACCTTGGAGTCTGTTCTTTCAGAATCTGCCCTTAACTAAAAATCCATGTCTGGCAATTTTTGTTGGTTTTGTGGTGCAGGGTCACATATACAAGACGTGAATTTATGATAGATTTACCAGGACAGACAATTTGGTTGCAGCGAACTGGAATGTTCAAAATTCATGACACAATACCGCGTGCTTTCAGCCTATACGCGAACTACGTAACCTATCATCAAACAGGGGGAGGGGGGGGGGGGGTGTCAGTCATTACAGCGCGCAATTTAGTAGAACCAGTTGAATGCATACAATCGGATGATACGCAAATGGGGTAGTGTGTGGCTATACAAGTGAGAATGACACCATTTTTTATGTTCTTAGAAAACATAAAAGTTGGGATTCTTTTTTCTGATTATAGGGTTATATTCCATGCTTTATTAAATGTGACACTGCATCACAAAACAAACAAAAAATCGCCCAACATGAAATTTTCTTTAAGAGCATATTCTGAAAGAGCAGACTTTAAGCTTTAAAACGATGTATAACTCTAATCAAATGGATTCTCCTAATCTATCTAAATATTGGAAAGAAAGCACACTCAGGAAAAGTGTCAAAACACTCACCATGTTCACATATGTGACCCTGCACCACAAAACGAACAAGAAGTCGCAAGAAATGAAATTGTAGTTAAGGGCAAATTCTGAAAGAGTATACTTTAAGCTTTAAAATGATGTATAACTCAAATCAAATGGACTTTCCTAACCCACCTAAATACTGGAAAGAAAGCACACACTCAGGAAAAGTGCGAGCTGAGAAAAGAGGCTCTGAAGTACAGCGTCTAACCAAGCGCTTAATCTTTACCAAGCCGTGCTTGGCAATGAATGGGGAAAAACAGGATGTAAACCACTCGAGTAACAACAATGAAGAGATTATCAGATTAGATTGAAAGTGAGCATGTCTTATCAACACTTTCCGTCCATAATTATTTCCAACATTCAAAGCAGTAGCATCATCCTGTCAAAAGTTGTTAGAGTTGAAAGTGGAGAGTGTGTTCAAGGTTTTTAAGAAATGAAAAGGAGTCTCTAAAGACACACCTAATCACACTATTCTACAAAAAAAAAAAAAAAAAATGTTCGAGATAAACTGCTTAAAAACACACTTTCCTGACCGTTTTATGATCCCAAATGTTAGCATAATGTAAAAGAAGACTTGCAGCTCTTTCAGAAAACATGAAAAAGTCTATATCGGTTGGGTTGACCCATTTCATCTATTTGTAGTCCTCACACAAAATGAGTGTGTGCGACTTTTTGTTCGTTTTGTGATGCACGGTCACAAATAGAATATTTTGCTCCTCAATATATTTACACGTGTCGTGAATATACATTTTCTGTCTACCATTTCTATGCACAACATACGTATTACGACGTCATTACAGCTTATCCCTGCCCCGGTATGCAGGACCTGCATTCTACTCCATCACTACACAGCAAGCATTCTAGTGACTTTTGCTTCAGTAGATAAATTCTATGAACATTACCACGCTATCCAGATCAACATTGTGAATCAATCACGACGTAAGATATTAGTGGTGGCTCGATTCCGCGGATTATTAATCATTGGGGACTTCCTACACCTAGTGTACTCCTTTGAAATGACGAATATATTTCAAGAAGTGGCAAAGAGTGACATTTGTATAAGGAGTGATAGTGACTAAGCAAATAAAAAAGAAAAGAAAAAGGTGTCCAATAAGTGCACAGAGACATATAACGTTTAATTGTCACATTTATTGTCCACTGTGCATGGAGTAACAGTGAACATTTCTCACTGCCTTCAACCCCCCCCCCCCTTCCCCGACCTGGATCTTTTTTTCCGTCGTCCTTTGCATGTAATGTATGTAATGTTATTTTTACATTATAGTAGTGTTGATAAGAGACATAACATTATATCCTGTGTACTTATATTCACTGTTAAATGTAAATTTTGATAACAATGCTTACATTGAGCAATTAAAAATAATCATGTTACAGCCATACAGAGGGCACCCCCTTTCAAAAAAAAAAAAAAAATCACCAATGTAAACAAGTGGAGTAATTGTGAACAATTTTACAGAACGTATTTTATCCTAGTGCAGCTTAAAGTGTCTCTTTTGAAATGAGAAATGAGATTTATTTACCAAACAAACAAACAAACATCGTCAACAAAGTCACAACAATTAATAGTTATAGTTTGGCAAAAAAGAACTGGCAATAGCGTGCAGGCTAGTCGAGGCCAGTCCCTTCAATGATATAGATTATAATATAACGTATTTACAATATTTACAGAAGAATTGTTATATGTACATAATTATTTACATGTTTTCATAGGGGATCATTGTTATATTGATAACAGATATTTTCGCAATGATATCCGAAAAGCATTACGGGTGTTTATCTTTTTGACATAATGAGGAAATCCTCTCCAAATTTTACTGCCTGCATATGATAAGGCGTGTTTACCTGTTTCAGATCTGATTCTTATTGATTTATAATTCATATTATTTTTAAACCTTGTATCATGCTTATGGTCAATTTCAAAACAATAATCAGAGATATCATGCGGTAAAGTATGATGGATCAGGTCAAACATTACAGTTCCAATTACAAATTGGTATAGTCTGTAAACATCTAGCATTTGTAAACGATGAAATAAAGGGCCAGTATGCTCCCTAGGTCCTTTGAAACAGATTGCACGCACTAATTTCTTTTGTAACAAAAATATAGATTGAAGATATGAGTGGTATGTACATCCCCAAACTTCTAGTCCATAAGACATACGCGGAAGGATAAGAGTGTTGTATAATAATTGTAAGATTTGTCTAGGCACAAGTGGTCTAATTCTAAATATGATTCCAATTGTTTTCCTCATTGAGGAAGAGACACACTCAATATGTTTTCGCCACGATAAGTTTTCGTCTATATTAACTCCCAGAAAGAAAGTCGAATGTACCTGCTCTATAATGTGCGTACCATAATATTTCTTTTGGAGGCATACACAAAATTCTGAGTACGAAATCCCATAATCAGCCCAAAAGAACAAAAGAGAAACATCAAAATATTATCCACTCCTTTATTTTGTACATCTCTACCCTTCGAATCCAAGGAAGGCCAATATGTCCCTATGTTTTAAGTCACCATGTTCACATGTTATGTGACCCTGCACCCTAAAACGAACATAAAGTCGCCAGACATGAAATTTTAGTTTAGGGCATATTCTGAAAGAGTATACTTTAAGCTTTAAAATGATGTATAACTCAAATCAAATGGACTTTCCTAACCTACCTAAATACTTGAAAGAAAGCACACACTCAGGAAAAGTGCGAGCTGAGAAAAGAGGCTCTGAAGTATAGTGTCTATTCAAGCGCTTAATCTTTACCAAGCCGTGTTGGCTGTGCGATGAATGGGACAAAAAACAGGAAGTAAACCACTGGAGTAACAACAATTAAGGGATTATAAGATCAAATTGAAATTGAGCATGCCTTATTAACACACTGTGTCCTCATTTAATGCCAACTTTGAAAGCAGTAGCTTCATCCTTCCAAAAGTTATAGGAGTTGAAAGCGGAGAGTGTGTACAAAAGTGCAAAGAGGACTCTAAAGACACACTTAATCACACTCTTCTGCCCCCCCCCCCCCCCCCAAAAAAAAAAAAATGTTGGAAACTGCTAGAAAACATACTTTCCTGCCCATTTTATGATCCTAAATTTTAGCATAATGTAGAAAAAGACTTACTCCTCCAGAAAATATAAGAAAGTCAAGATCGCCTCGGTTGACTCATTTCACCTATTTTGACACCTCACACAAAATCAGTGTTTGCGACTTTTTGTTCGTTTTGTGATGCACGGTCACATACGATAGTTGTTGTTTTGACTGGAAAGATATTTTATGCGCTTTCAACTGTTGCTTAGTGACGGCGAGAAGACATGCCCAGTGTGCTCGTATCCCGCGTGACGTTGCCGTGTGAATCACCCCAATCGCTGGTGCGTCCCTGGCTTCTGGCCGACGGGGAAAATCGGCGAGACGAGCAGACGCAACACGCCCTCAACGTTTCCCTGACAGTAGGTTGACGGAGACAGTAGAGGAGGAAAATCAAGAATCCCTGGAAGGAATTGAGGGTGATGAACATGATTTGGAAGACGCGGTTGAAAGCCTCGATGAGAAGGAGAAATCCGAAGGACCAGGTCAGACCCATGAGTAGGAAGAGACAAACGGCGTTCTGGACCCGCCGGACCTGCTCGCGTAAGACTTTCTCTTGGTTGGCTGTTTTCGCTGCCATGGTTTGACTAAGGCGCACGATGACAATGATGAATATAACGAGATTCATGAGCATGATAATGCCAACCGGGACCAGCAAACTGCCAATCATGTACCGCTTGGCCAACACACAGCTGTCATAAACAACAAGAAGGAGAAAAACAAAACAAAACAGCAATTGATCAGGACACTAAGAAGACTATGCTTGATATATCTTCTTTTTTTGTTTCCCATTAAAGACAAACGATAATTCAGTTAATATATATATATATATTCTTTTTTTGCTCAACCATGAAGAAGCTGTTATATCTATTAGCAGGATGTTCTAGTTTCTTTATCAAAAACGAAAAATTCTAAAACTGAATCATTTTACCAACAAAAATGTTCAGTTATCTTGAAATATGGTGTAAGAAGAAAGTATTGTCAATAATGTGATCATGTGACCGCAAAACGGTATAGGGACATTTTGATTGTTTCACTTTGTAAGACTGAAACTATTATATAGACATAATAATAGACATATAGGATGCTCATATCCTTTGTCCACGTATCATTCATTAATCTAATACTATATCAACTTACTCCCCTTTCGCTAAGCCAGGGGTCACTTTTTTGTTTGTTTGTTTCATTGCAAAGGTTTGTTTCACCTGTTAGTAGGGAGAACATAAAAGACACTCACACGTCATTAGCCACATAGTCACGTCCGGCAACGGCGCCAGTAGTGATTACCACCAAAGCTGGAATTCCTGTCGGCGAAAAATGAACATACATGCATCTAGTTGTTCTAGCTATCCCTTTCCCAATAACAACCTCCTGCAACCCCCTTACCAAACAATGATAATGATAGTAATAACTCACATACACAGAATTATACATTGTTCGTTCGGTCACCCTTGCCATGTGTTTATCTGTCCATGGGTGGACCGTTTTCTTCTTGTTTTATGATTTCGTGTGGTATCTTTAGAGAAAAAAAATATGAAAAAAGGCGGATCGAATGAGAATTCTCAGTTATAGTTTGTGCTTTGAAAAACCAGCAAATAGACTGAAAAACGAAGTTAAAAGAATTTGAATACTTGATAGAAACTTGTGTTCAATACACAAACATACAGAAATACAATACACAACGTCTAGACAGGAAAGGAGAGAAGGGGAGAGACAGAGAGAGAAGATGGAGAGAGAGAGAGAGAGAGAGAGAGAGAGAGGGGATTTGATAATACAGGTATGACATACCCCAAGCAATCAAAGATGCTTTCACCATGAAACGAGGAATTTCGAAATTGATCACACGAACGAAGAGGAGGTACATATTAACGCCCTCAACGCCCATCCAGGTAAGGCTGGTTAGGACGAAGTAGTGAAGCAGCGCTGCTGCCAAAATGCACGACCAGGACGAGGTGACCTGGTCGACCTCGTATTCGATCTCGTACAGGGTCGCGATGACGAAGAAGGTAAGGTAAAGGAAGAGGAGTGAAGCGGACATACTCAGCAAAATCTGGTTTGGTTGTTTTTGCCGCAGTTTTCTACCGCAGAAAATAAGTACAAAACGCAAAACGGACCTTGAATGGGTTTACATGATAATACTTAACTGTGATTGATTTTTTTTTTTAACAAAACGGACGTGACAATTCTCATGTTATCGTAATATAAATCAAGCAATCTTACGTCACACAACATGATTCTACACTCTCGTCCTCTAATGTTAAATACTCTTTTAATTAGTTTAATGATTTCAGATAAGAAAACAGAATGACGTCATGCGTTGCTAGCAATTGAAAAGATAAACTGGGAGCTATGGTTATGAACTGTTAAACAGGTGATAACTGAAAGAAGAATAGGCCCCTACTTTTTAATTGAATTCGTTTATATGACTTGAATGAAAATACGTCACAAAATACGTATTGTCCTTTATCAGTTGTGTATAGTCCTGAAAAAAAAAGAGATACTTATAATCGCACAAAATCATGATAATTATGCTGATCTGTTGAAAACAGTGATAATTCGTGTGCTTGATGTGGTGGGTTCTTATATAATTTATAGAGGAGGATAGCATTCTTTGAGAGAAGGAATTTGCCATATGTATAGCCAACACAATACCATGCGAAAGTTACAAATGTAAATCGCTGCCAGTCGATAAACACTTGGCAAACCATCGTGATGTGTATCAGGGGCGAGAGATATTGATCTTTTTTGAAAGCATTAAACCTACGGGGAAAATCCATAGATGATCATAGTCAAAACCAGGCTTGTTACAGAGAGACCACATCCGATGTAACTTAACACCCTGTCCACTTTGATTCCACTGGATACTCTAGTAGAATTCTCCCTCCTACGGAAATTCTGGAAAATCAGAGTTGAATAGATTCTAAGATTATTAACAGCCAGAAAATATATGATACAGTCTTCGTTTTACCAATGATGTCCCAAACAAAAGTTAATGACTTTTTTATGGAAACTATTCAAAGTATATAAATAAAAATACTTTTGTCGATGCAAGTAAACTACTTAACATGGCATTAAATAATGGCCTTAAACTAAATTGTTTCGTCTATTGTGAGCTCTATTTTTTAACTTTTATTATAAAATTTGCAAGGTGAATACATCCCTGACCATCTTGTACTTGAAATTTCGAGAAGAGTTAGGTTCAACATTTTAAAAGGTGTGTATTGTTGTGTTACGAAAGATTGTATTACGCTTTCTAATCATTTTCAAATTTATTTCAAATCATGTAGAATAGTTATTACATTTTTATGTTCAATATACATGTTTTTCTCTTTCTCTAAACACTACTCTCTCTCTCTCTCTCTCTCTCTCGTCAAACTCTATTAAATAGAAATATAAATATGTTACTTCACTTCGTATTTTGTATCTTAACATTATACGCTCACATGCAGGTTAATCCCTTCTTTTTCAAAAAGCACCAATTCGTATTAAATTTTACAAACAAAACAAAAACAGTCATTATCTCTGTGGTAAATTATATCCGTATTTCTAGAATTTTCCTTTGTAAAGAAAAGAGTGTAAAATTCAGTTACAAATCTTTGCAAAACATTACATAAAAATACATATAAATAAAGGCGAGAAGATTAGATTCGAGAACTTACAGTTTTAACTGACTTCTGGAAATCCACGTTCTAATAGTGCTAATAGGTGATTTTAAAAATTGTGAATGGTCAAATTGAAGCTTAGAACAATCCTTTGTGAGTCAGCGAAATTATGCAACGTCTCCAGCGCAGTAACGCCAAAAAAACTTTTACGTTTATATATTATCATGCAAATATTCATAATAAGAATCAGCGTCCGGTTCAGAACATACCCAAACACAAGCACGTACACACATATTCACACGCAAACCCAACTAAGTTCGTCTATACAGACCTATCTCTTCGAGTTTGATTATACTGTTAACAGACCAACAAAGAAACGTAAACAAAACGAAAAAAAGAATGCAGTCACAAACGTAAAACTATTTGTTGGGGGTAATAAACCACGTAAACTAATCCTCTTCAAGTACAGGGAATGCATTTATGGTTAACCTTGTTAATATACGGTCCCCTTGTTGTTCTGTACTGCACGGATAAAGTAATAATTTTACTGGGAAAATTCACAAATAATGTGCAGTTATTTTGCATCATGTGCTGATATGTTTACAACTATACCATACACTACCATTATTCATTATGTTGCTATATGATTTCTCGGTATTTTTCTAAATGTATGGCATGAAATAAAGTGTCAAGAGAGAGGATAAAGAGAAAAAAATACAGGGTTAACTCGATAAACAAACAATTAAGACTAAATGCAAATATTGAACTTGCCATGATAACGGCGAAGTTTGTGGTGTGGTTGCATTCGCAGATGAGTATCGAGTCGTCCCTGGCCGACACCAGTTCGCACCCAAAGTTGGACCAATTCCCCCGTCCATCGGCCGCATTGAAGTCCCAGAAGACACACACTGGGTCTGATATGTTTGTCCCATTCCCGCTCTCCTGTAATGTAATATAGATTATAATAAAAACATAGTAATAAAAAAAGTAGCTATAATCAGATAATTGTGAAGGATTTCAGGCTTTCGTAGTGTAAGAAGAATGTCCGTTTCCTGACAAAAATGTGATAAAGAAAAAACGTACACGTCTTACAAGTCCCACAAAAATATTAAATGAATATTCCCAGTCAGAGAATAGTCCCAGAGTCAAGGCCAAATTCGGACTCCACTTTAAAGTTTGATAGGGCAACTCTCATGGGCCGACACCAGTCCTTCAATGAGAACATTGTTTTTATCTGTGGTTCTTCCTTTCCTCTTTCCAATGACGAGCGCCCTAAAAAAAAAAAAAAAAAAAAAAAAAAAATATATATATATATATATATATATATATATATATATATTACCCCCAAGTAGACTCTCTGTTCCCATGCAGACCAGACCACAATTATTGGTCTTTTCTTACTACCACTTTATCAATAGAATAAAGTGAGTGTTTTTAGTAGTCTAATGTAAGGTGTTGGATGATGTCTGGTTTTTGTAGAAACGGTCAGTTTTCATAAGGAACTCCTCTGAAGGTGACTCGAGAGGATGTCAGTTTTGTAATCAGCACTGTACGGTCAGTCTTGACTTGAGTCGCAGTCGTGAAGCATGCTGCAGATACATTGAAGGAGCTCGAATAAAAATACTGCGACACGAGACATCGCCTGCTCTGACTGATTTCTCTATGCGTCCTAAGAGTTTTACTCTAATATCTCGGGTACCAACGAGGGTCCAAACTATATACTAGCAAGATTGTCAAGATTGAATTATGACGGTGATTTATCATCTTTTGTGGGACATTAAAGGATGAACCAACCTGAAGTCGTTTAAAAACACTTCGGACATGAGTAGTAAAATTTCTCTCCCACGTATCCTTGATGGTGACTGAAACAATGTGGGTGTTTGGGATGACCGACTCCGTAAGAGATTCCTCGTCCACTTCAAGACTGGACGCACCAAACATTGTAGGCTTCATGACCGAAAAGACCACCCGGAAATGATCGGACGCAGAATAGTCAACCGACGACAGATTGGTGGATTCAAGAGGTTCGATGCGAATGCTGATGGCGTTCTCAACATCGGATTTCAAGGTCTCGTTGACCTGACTCGTATCTTCAAGGACAACGATGTCGTTGACGGCGAGGTCAGCGCTGCTGTTGGTGCTCAGAGCCACAAATTTCATTCCAGCTGCCAACGACTCAAGAGGAGCTTTCTGTACCTAAGAAAACATACGGAAAATGAACAAAGAAAGGGTCACAGAAGAAATAACATACATGATACACACAATTATGACACATGAATCAACATGGATTTGAATAAAGACTAGCGTTTGTAATTATCTGTATTGTATAAAAAAAAAGTGATTAAAGTGAGTGATTGAAATCATCATAGATACATTTTATGTAGGTTATTATATACACTCATCAAAAACAAAAAAGTAAACACTTTTTTCCAGTACATATTTTTCATAGAAGTTTTTGAAGAAAATTGCTGCGTCGTACACCATAAATTGGCATTAACCTGGTAGGTTTATACAAAGGGCAATTTTACGCATGAGTGAACACATTCTCGTTTTTGTCCTCCACTGCACAAAAGTAACTATTGGAGAAATTGACAAATTTTGTCATTTATATGCAGTTGCCCTTCAAAATAGTAATGGCAATAAAAGACCAATTAAACACATTAACAGACATGAATAAAATAAAAAAAAAATTCTCGTTCCCTTTTATCTCTTTATATCTTAAAAAAAGTGGGAAACTAAAGGGGGGAATAAAAATGTTCTGTCAATTCAAACGTCAAATGAAAAAGGGAGTAAGCTACAAAGGTGATTGGGCTGATCTGCTTTATTCCATTCCTTGAATTTATGAATTTAAGAACTGATTAGAAAAATAAATTATCATATTTGAGTTGATTTGATAATGGTTTATTAGAACAAACACGCAGGGTAGTAGCCCGAAGGCTAAATTATAATGCATCACATTAAAAAACATATAAATTACATCAGACAACATACATTATATAAACATTTTAACAATACAAATACCAATTACATTAACATAACAAATACACAGCATCATATAAAACTTAAATATCCCTGTAATTAATTCAATACACTATAAAATTCAATAAATATATTACGCATATCTTCAATAAAAAATCTCATTAACCATTAACACTTTAATGCTCAGATAACTGTGTCTGCACTCACTTTTAACTGGACTTATCACCGATTTCCCAAATCTAATTACTCATATAAGTTATTGCAGAAGGCACAAAACAAAAGATACTTTACGATATAAATACACAGACTGATGAGTTATTTCTTAACATAAAATTCAGTTTTCTTAACATAAAATAACATTTCAAATTTCTACCAATCTGTTTTTATTTCATTTTTACCATCAAATGTCAGTTAAATTTGGATTCGACAGAAGGATCTTCCTTTTCCTCCATGGTTACACGATTTTCATTATCTTTGGGGGGCTGCAGAGACAATAGACACAATAGATTGATTTTTGCAAATTATTTTGTGTTTCTTGTCTATTTTTACAACATATACTTTTGTGCCTTGCATGAGAAAAGCGAATGTGTTCACTCATGCCTAAAGTTTTCCTTCTTATTGACAAACCAGGTTAATTGCCAATAAAATTACCTTTAACATGGTATAAAAGAATATTTCGACGCATACTCTATGAGAAGTATGAACTTGATTGTTGTTGTTGTTGTGTATGTACATAAAGAGAGAGAGAGAGAGAGAAAGAGAAAGAAAGAAAGAAAACCAACATGAAACTGAACACGGAAACTGTGTTATCTTTGGTTCCTTTTTGCCAACGCCAATCCCGACGTGAGGAACTTGGGCAAAATAATAATGGTAATAACAATAGCGATATAATATAATTAACAAACTCGTGGAGTTTCTGAACATGACTTTGCTGTACTTGTATCACGTGTAGACAGAATATATCCCGAGTCCTACCTAACTATTACTCGTTTTCCTGATAGTTTATGTCACAAAAAGAAAGTAGAAAAAAAATAGCCCCCTATTTTCTATCTTTTTTTTTGTATTAGGGACAGGGTGTGAGGTTGTACGAGAACTTCTGTTACTTTAATACCTGAACCGCTACATTCGGCCTGACGGCTTTGAAGGAACCATCGCCGCTCGTCAAATTGACGATGCAAAGCTGGTCTTCGAGCGTCTTCATTGCTCTAGAGGAAGAACCATTTTCTCTCTGGGCGTCCACGAGTTCGTCTTTATCGACGTTTATGAGACTATCAATGATCTTCACGACACCTGCTGTCACCTACGGAAAGAAAAAGATAGTACAGTGGATGAAAATACACTGACTAACAAAATGTTAAACTAGTGCACTCAATAAAGTTTTAGCTTTCCTTGCAAATTGATACAGTGATATGTTCAAAAAGATGAAAGTAAGGTATATTTTGTAAACTTCTCTTTTTGTCAATTCATTATATTCACTACAGATACAAAGAATATGTAGAAATCAAGTATGTGACAATGACATTGTTCGAGAACAGTAGCAACATGGAAATTGCGTTATCGTTGGCAGGTGCGCACGCGCATACAAACAGACTGAAGGGGTGAACTTGTTGATTTAAAACGCTTCATCACATTTTGATATTGTTTATAGATTTCAATTATGTTTAATTACTCCTCGATGTCAAAGGAGACAGAGCAAGAGAATCGCTCGAGAGCTAATCAGTACATAGGCCTATGTATTAGGGAATGCTTCATTATAAACGATTAATCACTGAATTTAACATATGGCAGAAAATATACATGAAGTACGTTTGTATTATCACAATTATGAATCCCTGTGCACAGTTTCATAGTGACATTATGATATAAATATGGAGTCAATGAATGCTTATTTTGAAATAATATAATTATATGAATTAGTTAATTCATACCCATACACATACGTTTCAGAGGACTGAATAGAACCTAAACTTGAAAGAATGTCTGCGGTGGCACCATAACCACATTATGCAATCAAGAAACAATATTATGTCACACACGGCAACAATCTTTTTTTTTTTTTTTTTTGGGGGGGGGACGCTTAAAGACACTGTAAAATTCAAATGTTGACTTGAATCAATTCATAATACCCTAATTATTATTCATGTGGTCACTAAAATGTATGTGTCGTATGAAATGTATGTGTCATATTTTCATACTTTATTTTTCCAAATTACTGGGATACACCCACAAAAACCTTCTTAACCGAGATTACCAGTAACATCATCTGTAAATTTTTGCTTACGAACTATTCTTATCACCATCAAAACACATAAGAATACTTCCTCGCCTAGACTGAGCATAACTGACATGTTTACCTACATTTTTTTTTTTTATAATTTAGAAATAGAGAAATAGTTATCCCAGTATTACCCGACGTGACACAAGAATTCGAAAGATGTTTCGCGCCAATATACGCCTGTTCGCACTGATCAGAGCAGTAGTCTGCAGTGATCTCTGGAACCATATACTTTACAAAACATGGCATAATGATATTAAGAAGTTCAGTTGAACAAAGTCCAAACAGAAACTGATAATTTACAAGTAAGTGCTGCCAGAAAGTCTTTTGTTACCCTGGCAGGAAAGAAGGCACGTCACTTAAATATTGATAATAGTTTGTAACATTCAGGTATCAATACCTCATTTACAGGTTACTTTCAAGAGAAGGTCTGCAATAACCTTTAGTTGCATATGCTGAGATTGTATTGGATCGGTAAAATGTTTCATCTGCTTTTTCTGCTCCACTTCCCCTTAACAAGCGGCTTCGTTAATCTTGAAGAGTTTGATCACAAAAACTCTTTTCAATCTAAGATTATGTTAGCAAATTTGCTAAAAATGAATATAACCAGAATATATGATATAATGTTTGAATCAGACATAAACAGATATATTCCTTTTTCAGAAAAAAAAATTCGAGTCGTCACTGCAAAGGTTTTATTATGCTCTTGCGATGAACTTATATTGAAATGTTGAAACACAATATAATAATACTGATAATTGATAATACTTCGGGAGTTGGAGACTGAAGGGCCGCCACGGTTTCTAGGACAAGCGCAGTTGCAGCTATCCCTTCGGACGAAACATCCTCTTCCACGAGTTCAATAACATCTGAGATAACGTTGCGCAAATTAAACGTTGTAATGTCGGTCTGTGTAAAATGATAAAACAGGAAACTTATTTTAGTCAAACAATTCACTTGCTATTCAACTCACTGTGTGTAATCATGGATTGCAAATGACTCTGGGTCTATTTTTAAGGAGACATTGTGTAGACAACCAACGTCAGCAGCAAATCATGCGATTGAATCGGGTGTGTGTATGTGACCGTGCACCTCAAAACGAACATAAAGTCGCACACACTGATTTTGCGTGAGGACTGAAAATAAGTGAAATGGGTCAACCTAGCCGAACTTGACTTTTTCATATTTTCTGAAAGAGCGGGTCTTCTTCTACATTATGCTAAAATTTGGTATCATAAAAAGGTCAGGAAAGTGTGTTTTTTAGCAGTTTATCTGGAACATTTTTGGTAGAATAGTGTGATTAGGTGTGTCTTTAGAATCCCTTTTTCATTTCTGAAAAACCTTGTCCACTCTCTTCACTTTCAACTCTAATAACTTTTGAAAGGATAGTGCTACTGCTTTGAAAGTTGGCATTAATTATGGACAGAATGTGTTAATGAGGCATGCTTAATTGCAATTTAATCTGATAATCCCTTCGTTGTTGTTACTCTGGTGGTTTACTTCCTGTTTTTTTGTCCCATTCATCGCACAGCCAGCGCGGTTTGGTAAAGATTAAGCGCTTGAATAGACACTGTACTTCAGAGCCTCTTTTCTCAGTTCACACTTTTCCTGAGTTTGTGCATTCTTTCCAATATTTAGATAGGTTAGGAGAGTCCATTTGATTTGAGTTATACATCCTTTTAAAGCTTAAAGTCCGCTCTTTCAGAATATGGTCTTAACTAAAAACTCATGTCTGGCGACGTTTTGTTTGTTTTGAGGTGCAGGGTCACATATACGGTATATCAAGGACACACAAATAGACTCCCTAAAGTTCGTGTGTCTTGTTAATGAAGTGATCATTACCACATAATATCTCTCAAAAGCTGCATTCATAGCTATAATATACGCCACACGTAAAACAATCCACATTCGGTAACACGCGAACTACAGGCTTACCGTCATTATACTAAGCTAGTATGAAAACTGAAACCAATTGGAAGAGATTCATGATGTAGGTCAATGTGGTTACACGCAGATCAGAGACTCTTGATGGCAATCCTTTTTGTGCTGAGAACAAAGTGCATATAGGTTTGACACTTATACTTTGATATCCATGTACTTGCTTTCCAGTTGCCTTTGCATACCCCCCAAAAAATAATGGAGAAGAAGAATCAAACAAAACAATGAATTGGAAGAGAAAAAGAGAGATAGATAGATCGAAGCAGCATAAGGTGCAGAATAGGCCTACACATAATACACGTAGGATGATAATTTGGTAGATATGAAGGTATTGTTTAACACTGACAATGTTAATCAAGATTTTAGGTTTACAGCATCTTCCAATACATAAAATACTCTTTAGATTCTGTTTTCACTCCTTACTCTAGTACAACTTTTCTTAAAACTCTACATTCCAGACAAAGACATTCTTCTCTCGTTCCACTAACCTGCATTATAACTGCGAGTTTTTCATCGTTGGACATGTCGGGTGAAAAGGTATACAGAGGTGTTTCCGGACATAAGCACGGCTTGACCCTGCATTCTTCGTCTGGAACGAAGATGAAAGTGTCGTTAAATTCAAGACTGACAGAAATAAAATCTATATTATGCCATTTCTGCGTTTATGGTAAATGCGCACTTAAATTCAATACTTTTAAGTCTATTCTTCCGATTACTTTTAAATAAACGCGACAACAGTCACATGTCTTTCTAAGAGTTAACAAAAGTAAAAGAAAACAACAGAAATATCTTAAATGAAATAAAGACACACAGTATACTAATTACATGTAACTATGATAGGAAGTACACAAAGTCCAATACTAGCATAAACTTGCCATTACACATTTGGTACTTTATCGAAGCGATTAGATATTGCAAAGGCGTAGAAGGGGGAAAAAAAGATAAAATTAATGCAAATAGCGAATCCGATTTATTTCATTTCAGCTTCGTTCATTGACGTATTGACATGAAAGAAGTTATGCTTTTCATAATCAAATGTTACGCAATTGTCTTCTGAAAAAAAAAAAGATTTTTCGAAGCGCGAAAGAAAGATTTCGAAAAGTTAGAAAAAAAAACACACACACACAAAAAAGCTAATGAATGGATATTTGCTTGAAAATGAGGTGTCATAAGCTTGAGGAAATTTTGAGTAAATAATCGAAAAAGTACCTGATGGCATGTTAAATGTAGCCGGTGTCATCTCAGGAGATACTGCGAAAGTGATGGGATTCAGAAATAAAAATTAATTATCATCAGAATCAGCAGTCATTTTGACATTAAAAAGAAACAAACAAACACACGATCAATGTTAATCGATATAATTAATGCTAAGTATTGTTATATGTTGGCCTACAAAATGTTAACAATTACAAACTTGTTTCTAAAATACACCGTCTACAGTTATTAATTAACAAAAATCTCCTTTTATTTTAGTTTGTATTGCGAAATTCTCATATGGTATATAATGTTTTACGATAAAACTGATCTCACATATGCTTCAAATATGATAACTGGAACCTTTTTTTTTTAATCACTGATCACCCATTTGTAAAGTTTACCTTTAACCAAGGTCACCAACCAGGTAACCAGGTCGGTTTAAGGTCAAATAAAAAAAAAATGATTGCCTCTTATGACCACTTTATAGTTAAAAACGTCGATTGAAGAGGGTCCGTACACTTATATTAAGGTCATGCCAACTCTTTCATAGAACGAATATCCTTCTCTGCATGGGCAAAACTCTCTTCGCCATTGATTTTTTTTTTCCGTATGAAGAGGTTCATTTCAGAAAATTTCATATAATTTATGTATATATATATATATATATATATATATATATATATATATAGACATGATTATCAAAATTATTTGGCATCGCGCTGAGATATTATGTTCCCGTTTCTCCATTGATTTGCCTCTTCTTTTGAACTGAAACAGCTTGATGGCTGGGATAGGGAATAATGAAAAAAAAAATGAGTTCAGAATTATTGCACTTAGAAGGAGACATGGTTTATTGTGTCACTTTCACTATATCTTTAAAACACCGAGTTTCCATTTCGTAGCTCTTTTTGTAGCTGAAACTTGAGAAAACGCAACTTCGTGGTAACGCATGAAAAGCGAAATATTTTTAATACTGCTTTCAACTTTACTTTCAAAAGGTAAAAGAGGTATTTTTTTGTTCATTAGTATTGCTATAAACATACATACATTCCTTTAATATACATTTCACTTTTTCGTAGCTCTCTTTGAATCTGACACTTAAGAAAACAACTTCGTAGGAGCTTTACGAAGGAATGAGCTTAACAATACTCACAGTATTCTATCTAAGTTAACTTTTAGAATATGAAATGTTTTCATTCACTTTTGCTATGTCTCAGAACACTGAATTGACCTTCTTCGTAGCTTTTATTTCAAGCTGAAACTTGACACAGTTTGCGCTCATAGTACCTTTTGAAAGATGAGATTGACATGATAGCAACTAAATTCAAATTTCCTCCTTTTCTGTTGGTAATGCGGTTTGCTGCACCCATGGTAAACCATTCAACAGTGTTCGAACTTTTGCTGACATCTGAATTGCGTATGGATAAGACGCGCAAGCCCTAGGGCTTGTTAGAACGGGCTTGTTAGAAAGGTTATCGCCAATCACGCCGAATGATTAATTTGTCAAAGTTTAAAGGTTAATGATACAAGGTAACCATTCTCTCTATCTATAGGCCTACTACATGCACACATCGTGTTATCCTTGGCAAAAACACGAATTTCAGAGAACCTTTCTCATCTCTACATGGTACACCCTATAAGAAATTTGTCGATTTGAACCGTTTGATTCTGTCGAAACATTGCAGAAACTCTCTACTTGGAAAAAAAAATTGTATACCCGTGTATATATTCAAGGCCTGGTGTCCGCCGCAGAATTCAAACGAGTTGCCTGAACAAGGCACCCCGCACCATGTCCCAGCGTCGACTTCTTCGCAGAGCATGGAGCAGCCGCACTGGCACTGTTCGCCGTCGTGTAAACCTGCGTAGTAGTAGCCTTTTGCCAAGCACCATCCCGAGCACCAGGTCACAGTCATATTGGACTCAGTCTGACTTATTCTTCGTGCCAAACATTTCGTTGGGTAGCACCCAAGATCTAATTTGAGAGTTAACCGTTATTATACTTAAAAGTTTTAACATAATACACATCGCCTTAAAGTGCAGCTGCTGTCAAAGTGCTTTCTTAATCTCTCGAGGCGATTTTCAGTACAGTTTCATGGAGTTGATTCTCATTGTATTTCAATGCATGATTCGTTGTTCGATGTTCTATTTTGATTTCCCTCACGAGAAAAAGAAAATCCTCATGAAATTACATGCTCTTTCATAATATTCATAAGAGCTTTCTCATTGTATCTCATCAGAAAATGTTAGAAACCTGAAATTAGGTCTCAACCAAAACTATACGATCCCTTTAATGGTGATTTTGGTTGCAAACATTATTCTTCGAAAATGAGGTGAGGCGTTGTTGAACCTCCCATGGACATTTTAGTTTCCTCTACTGTTTAGGCAGTTATTTTCATTATATATTGTGTTTTCAAAACGACATAATGGCTAAACTTTCCACACCCAACAATGTACGACATTTATTCTCATAGAATAATTTAAAAAAATGACCCGTGATTACTCAGCAATTCAGGATGCATCCATGTCATTGTTTTACATTAAATGATTAAAAATAACATATTATCGTCATTGTTGAACAAATCTAATACTAGGCTTTAATGAACACTTTATTGCTGTCTTCTGATGGATATGGTGACATGCACCATTCATATTTGCTATATCAAAAAAAAAAAAAAAAAAAAAACTTATCCTACACTTGAAAACCCCCTCCCATTGAAAAAAAAGCCTGCTAACTACTGATATGATTAAAAAAAAAGACATTGGAATACACACTCCCCTAAAGGTAGCATAACATGCATTTTTCCACTTTCTTGTTTTTCAAAAATGAGTGCAGTCGACTAGGCATGGAGATATTCTATAGATCCACGATCAGTGACGATCTAGGCGAAGGTGCCTTCCAATGCCTTAAGTGACCATATTAGTGCTTTAGCAATGATTGACAGATGACGTCATTTCATAATTTTTGTTGGAAGTTGTCTTTTTTTTGTGGGCGTACCCAAGTAGTCTGAAGAAAAAAAAAGTTGTAAAATATTATAAAGTATACGAAGTATTAAGATATTCGTTTTGCCACATACGTTTTGAATAGGATATTATAAATCAACACAAGTCAACATGCATTTGCATCGCATATACGTGTTTTAACCCTTCGTGTGTCATATTATTGAGTATCGGTCCATAGGCTTGTGTGTGCAATTTGTGCACATTATATTATTGTCACGGAAAGGGTTAACCGAAGATTCGTGTGCAAGTGCAAGTCAGCGGGAAACTTGTGCTTGCATATTTTTTTTCTAATATCACTGTTCACGGATAAAGGCCAATTTGAACGTGATGAGGCATTGCTGTTTTATTTGTAACATTGCATGTAGAGCTGTGAAAGCCCTTTTCGTATTTGTGACCCTGAACCACAAAACCAACAAAAAGTCGCCAGACATGGATTTTCAGTTAAGGGCAGATTCTGAAAGTGCAGACTCTAAGCTTTAAAATGATGTATAACTCAATTAAAATGGATTTTCCTAACCTATATAAATATTGGAAAGAAAGCCCACACTCTGAAAAAAGCTTGAACTGAGCAAAGAGGCTCCGAATTTAAACAGGGTCTATTCAAGCGCTTAATCTTTACTAAGCCGCGCTACCTGTGCCGGTTACAGCTCGTTATTCCGAAGGTTCGTTATTCCGAAGGCTCTTTAATCCGAAGATTCGTCATTCCGAAGGTCCATTGTTCCGAATACCGCCACAAATGTTCGGATTAACGAACCTTTTTTCATTTTCGGATTAACGAACCACTAGTTATAGGGAATTTGTGTGTTTCGGATTAACGACCCTTCGGAATAACGAACCTTCGGAATAGCGAACCTTCGGAATAAAGAACAGCACCCCCTGTGCCATGGTGCCATGGGGCAAAAAAAAAAACGATGCTAACCACTGTAGCAACAACGATGAAGGGATTATTACATTAAGCTGAAATTAAGCACGCTCTTTTAACACATTCGGTCCATTACAAATCTCAACTTTCAAAGCAGTGGCATTATCCTTTCAAAAGTTATTGGTGTTGAAAGTGAAGAGTGTGCAAAGGATTACCAAAAAAATGAAAAGGGGCATCTAAGAAAAACCTGATCACACTGTACAATACCATAAAAGGGGTAATAGAAAATCTGCTGAAAATCCGCTTTCCCATTCACTTTATGATCCCAAACTCAAGAATAATGTAGAAGAAGAATAGCTCTTTTTTTTTAGAAAATATGGAAAACTAAAAAAATGACTTGGGTGACCCATTTCACCTTTCTTGAGTCCTCACATACAATCAAGTGGTGTGACTTTTTGTTTGTTTTGTGATGCACGGTCACATTTATACTTTTATTATTAATTCGTGATTTATTGCACATTATTGTACATAATTATGTGACCGTGAACCACTAAATCAACAAAAAGTCGCACCCCTTGATTTTACGTGAGGTCTCAAAAAAAAACAAAAAAAAAACAGAAGGGTGAAATGGGTCAACTGAGTCAATCTTGAGTTTTTCTCATTGTCTGAAAGAGCTGTCTTTCCTGTATATTATTCCTTTAAGGATTATACAGTGCTCCTTGACATTCGACATTGAAGTGTAGTGATTCTTGATCAGTTATGTTGTGTGTGTTGTTCCGCGTACTGATTATAGTGAAGAGTCAGCGGTATATAGTGACTGAACGGGATGTAGAGAAAGGGCTAAAATGACATTCTCTACTACAGGCAAAGTTTTTTTTTTTTTTTTTTTTTTTTGTCGAGCAACATTCATGAGTCATATCGTGAGTAGCCAATGATTTATGAACTAATGATAAAAAGAAAATGGCTGCAGTTTCACAGGATCAGTGATGGGAGAAAGTGCCTCTAATAGGTCATTAGAAGCCTTGTAGCCTCACCACCAACAAAAAAAAAAAAATGCTAGAACAAGCTGAGTGAACAGACGAGTTATTGAAACAACATTACGTGTACAACCCATTTATGCACCACCGGTGATGCTTGATAAGTGCAGTTTCTACCGGCGAAACCAGCATGTGGAAGATAATTTTGCCACTTTTTAATGAAGAATTGAAGAAGATGACCGAGACATGTGACATTCTAAGACGTCCAGGAGTAAAGGTCCTCGGGATAAACTCGTATCTCGCTGACCAATGTATTCAGGAGCGTCTTCCGCCAGATGACAATGATACGATTGACACACACACACACAAGTCGCACAATATCTATATTAACTTGGCGATGCTATTTTTATACTCATTGTGAATGTAGGTCAAGAGGGACGTGGTGGGTATCAAAAAGACATTTTCAAAGGGTGTACGTACTCGACGAGATTCGAACTCGGAGCTAATATTACAGAAAAATCAAGAGTCATTATACCGTAGTGCCCGTTGCTAGTGCTGCAGTCATTTTGTTTTCCTTTGCCAGCGTATTGTGACAGTCCTGACGTAAACAGAGCAACCTTCCTTGTGAATAATAATATTAATTGTATGTCATTTAGCAACAAAAGGTTGGCCACCTGGAAGCTGAACAAGTCGTCATGACCATGGAAGAATGGCGAGCACATGCCACTCAGGCTTGAAGGCCTAACATCGTTACATCACTTCAAAAAATAAGGAAAAGACAACATATTTGTTGAAATTACACCATTTCTCCCGACATTCTTCGATCTCTCATAGCAGAGGGCTAATTCCCCTGGAATGATCTTCTCTGTCAAGAGTGTAAAATTAATATTTATTTCATTGTGTATACCAATCATCTCCCTATAAAAGACGGAAAATAAAGTACCTTTCTCATTCAATGTGCATGATGCATAAAGCAAACGAGCATTTGCTGCAATCGTTTATGAATATGAAAATGCTGCAACGCGATCTCATAAAGTCTTTAATTCGATTGAAGGTATGTACCTAAATGCAGAGGTAGATAGAGAGAAGACACATGCACAATAAGAGCTTAAACCACTTTGGTGATAGCATTAAAATATTAATTACATCAAATAAAGAGAAGAGCATTTCGTACTTTTATTGCTCGAAATACCTTACTCCCAAAAAGTCGAGTGCTACAATTGAAGCGCTCCATAATCACATCTCCGTCTTTCGCAGAATTGAATGACCGCATCGCAAATTTGTAGCGTTTTCTACTACAGTGTAATTTGAACGATTTTTTCATTCGGCATGAGTCGTCATATCCGATTGACTGAAAATGGATTGTACAACCAGTGGCGTTTGGCTGAAATCCTTGCAACTCAATGATAGCAAAATCATTTTGACTTACGAAAGAAATGGACTAAAAACCCAAATTTCCAAACGTTTAAATAATTTATATAGCGACTGCATCCGAAAATAAGCATATTATAAAGAATTCATACAAAAAAATAGAAATATAGACTAAACAGTCGAAATCACCATTGTCACTATGAACGTAATATGGGATATAATTTTATCTAATATACTTTTTTGAACTGCTGCAAATCCCAAATACCGATCGTGTTTTTTATTTCATAGACAATTTCTCGCAAATGCTATAAACGTATGAGAGAAAACTTGTGCCATGTGTCTTCTTTATTCGCTTTATTGCAGCGCATTTCGTTGTTGCACTTTAATTTCTATACTAAATTAATGTTTGGAACATGCACATGAGAACTTGCACATTCAATTCCCAACAACCATAAAGTTATGGTTACATATACATACGAAGCACATCGTTAACATCCATTCTACATGGACCGGTACAGAAACGAAAAGACTGTCAGTAATCGACATTGCTCATAATCCCCTGCCCTTTTAGGTTGCGTCTACGAGAGGGTCTATCTAGGGGTGTTTTTGTATCTGCATCCTGGCTATTCATAAATATACAATGTAACCTGATACTCTTGCCAGCTATTCTATTTAAAATATTCTCGCCCATAACACGTGCACATGTGACGCTGTGTTACGCCATGATGAATTTACGACTTCGATGAAGTAGCACAATCGACTGCATTGTTTGTATGCATTACATCCCCTACTCGGTTTGTTCTTGGCCAGGTGGTTTCTTTTTTTGTTACGATTTTATAACATAATCAGAATATTATTCATGACGGTAAAACTCTTCAAACAACTACAAGTAACATCGCTGTCATGATAACAAACAGACACAAAAACATTCACACCCATCACATGCATGAGGGACACGCAAAAGATTTACTTTTGAATTTATTCAATTCGCCGAGTTTTGGTAAATCCCAGGACTCGGCAGCGGAAGAAAAAGGCCAACATTTCATGCCAATAATGGTAAGCAGGTTGTCATGCCGAGATGGCTTTCATAGAAAATCCATAAGTACGACATTGCATTACTGATATAACACGAATTAGTATGCTACAATACTTTATCATGTAAATGTGTGCTAATAAGGTAGGTGCGTGCACGCAACAGTCTTGACCGCCGCACGCACACTTTTCACTTGGGTGTGACAATTTGCATACCGATGCAAATGAGATCGCCAGAGCGTGCGGCTGGTCGCTCGTCATTGGTCAGTTTCCCGACCGTTGCGAAGGTCTGAATGTCGTGAAAATTGCACTCATGTTTGTCAATATTTTGCTTGTTTATAGACATAAGATATGACCAATCATCACAAAATGTTCACAGATTGCAACTTTGATGTATAGTCCCACAAAATATAAATCATTTTCAACATAGGCATCGTATTGTTGGTGAAATTCTGAGTTTAAAAATGCGTGTTCATTTCACTCTCTCAGCCCGAGTATACTCGGGACCAGTCCACAGCCTGGAAAACGTCAGCCCGAGTATACTCGGGACACGCCCTAAACGGATTAAATGTTGTCACTTGTACTCATAGCTACAGCTGTACAATCTTGTACCGAATAATCAGCACAGTATTTGACAGTCTTTTTTAAAGGCTCCCCAACTCTTTGTGTCGATGACAATCCACAATCATATCGTGTGCAATAGAATGCCACAATGTAATGTAGTAGCAAATTCGTCGTCATTGAAGCTGAACAACCTCTCCTGGCCCGGGGTCATCCCACGAGACCGACGCCCACGAGTCATACGGTCCAAGAGACCGACATCAAAAATAGGTCCATGAGTCATACAGCCCATGAGTTCGACACTACAAACAAAAGGCTCACAAGACCGACACTAGGCAAAGAAAGCCCACGAGACCCACACTACACAGTTAAGGCTCACGAGACCGACAGTACGCAAAAGAGACACACGAGACCGACACTAGGCAAAGAAAGCCCACGAGACCAACACTAGGCAAAGAAGGCTTACGTGACCGATAGAATGAACAGCGACATCTACATGTCAATTACAAATATGAACATGTACAGGGAGTTCCATCAAGGGGAAAATTACATACTGGTGGGTGCAATTTCATCACGCTGTCGAGCGAGAGATTGTAATTAATTGAACAGCACCATCTACATGTGTGGCTTTTAGGGGGCAGTAACCGATTTTTCTTTTTGTTTGATAAATACTGTCCTCTTCATGGGAGCATCCCCCCCCCCCCAAAAAAAAAAAATGTACGAAACAATAAAAGAGGACAATAACGATGCACTAGTGGTTTAATTTTAGATGCCATCGTGCTATTTCTAATAGGCTTTCCTAATTTCTAGCTAGACGGTGGATATGCTCTATTTTTTTTTTTTGTTTCGCCCTTTTCTTTCTCGCTTAACAAGTTAAGTAGGTCTTATTAGATATCCTAATCGCCTGCTTATACCAACCTGCTTATAGTAGTAATACATTTGTGATTTTCTCTTAACTATTATATAGGGAGCTAGGATTTTGACGCGCGGACGTTTGAGACGACTAGTGCGTTGGACGTTCTCCTCTCCCCTGCGTCGTGTTGAGAATAGCTTTAGATTACGCTGGGACGCAACGTATAAGAAACAAAATCGCGCCCCCATACTGATCGGTGCATGAATTAGCTCTCTACGTTGCAAACTGTGTGGACGTAAAAATAGCCCAGTACGCGTAGTGAAACTCTCAGGCAACGCAAGCTAAAAATAGATCGACTGACGCGCGCTTCTGCGCACGCCTATAACACTTTTTTTTCCTTCTGAACGTCCGCGCGTCTAAAATCTAAAGCTCCCTAATGTGTAAAATTCAACCGATGAAAACGTTTTATATCATTATACCATTTTGTGAACAATTTTCTTGTAATGAACTTTATTTCATACCTGGGTATTTTTCTAGTTGGTTGATCCGAATGTCCAGATCATTTTATTATTGTTTTCTTCTATAAAATAGGTGTATACCGTATGGGCTTTGCGGAAGGGGAAAAGAAGGTGTTTTGGCAATTTCGAAATTAATGTCGAAACATCTTATGTCCTCTCACTGAATTTTGTTTACTTTTTCACAAACACTCACACACTCAAACACAATCAAAGATCTTGAACCGTCCAGGGGGTGAAGGAGGGCAATTCTCATATTACACGTCAATTAACTTACGTCCTTATACATTTGTGCAATTTTGATTCAAACTGACCATTGTGTTAAAAACATTTCTTTTTCAAAATCAAATGGGATATAAAACTTGTATGAAATGTGGAATATGGAACATGAATAAAAAGAAAAAAAAATACGGGGTAATAACCTAGCAACTCTCCTTTTCCATCTCTTTATCTTCCTTACGGCATAAGGCCCCAGTCACATAATGCTCTGCGAACCGGAGTTACGTCCAAAAAAGTCATTTTTCCTGCGGACTCTCGCGGATCCCTTGCCGTCACATTTTTTTTTTTTATTAAAAAATACGGGAAAGTGCAGGCGATACGGACAGATACGATCAGATGCCGACACTTGCGGACAATCTTACGAATTGACACCTTATTTCTTTGTTTTTTCGACTTGCGTAAACTTCCGAATACTTCTGAATACTTGCCGAGAGTTACGAATAGTTACACATTGTTATGGATAATTATGGACAATGTGGTTTTCTCTGACGATCCCTGTTCAGTTAGTGTATTATGACGACAAGGTTATCACATATCGGACTGTCTTATATTGAACACTAGGGAAAAGCTGAAATTATGTCATGTACAACTTGTGAAGACTTTTTGCATTCCTTTATTTTTTTTTTTTACAGCAAAAGAAGAAAAATGACATTTTGAACTCTAAGTTTGAATTAATTTTGTGCAACTCAAATATGAATAAACGTCACCAATGTCCAGTATACATAGCATAATTATACCACAAATAAAATATAATATAGATAGGTAAGTTAAACAATAGAGTAAGAAAAAATAAATTACAGTCATGCAATAGAAAAGAAATGATTTAGCTGTAATTGTGCATCGATAGTCATGACTTACTGATGGAGACTGACATAATACAGATACCGTAATGCTTGATAAGTTTTCATATATAAAAAAAAAAATAACATCTGGACGTCGAATAGAACAGCCCTCCATTTCCAAAATACAAAATAAAACATGTAATACACATTCCATGGAGGGTAAAGTGGTTAAGACTTTATAGAAATACAGTCGTTCTCATTTTATATAGTTTATCGCTGCCCCACATCGTCCCCGGCCAGAAAAGTAAATGAAATGCTGTAACCCCATTTCCTACCCAAAATATTGACCTTTTTCGAATAATATACATTCAAAGAGTGCAATAATAATAAGTTCGGCACCAAGGGTCAACAATATCATCTGTATATGGGTGCCACGTAAAATGACCATTTGTGGGAGAATTTTCATAACTCGACCATGCGTCGGTTCTACCACTCCACCGCTCCGACTGTGTTGCAGTATTCCTTCAGATACAACGCGCTGCAGCTTTGCAACACTGGTGGTGTAGTTTACCACGAGTCTCTATTCCAATGGGAGAGGAAAATGGAAAACGCCAAAGGACGCAATTGTCCGCAGCATCCGTAACTGCTCGTAAATGTCCGTAAGCGTTCGTAAGTGTTGTGACACGTTAACTTGCGATTAATTTCGGATACTTACGGTGGACGGGAATAAACGCAAATGGACGGGAGGTAAACTTATTTGCGGATGGTCTGGGTCTAAGCTACGGATCGTTACGTTCATTTACGGATAGTTACGTTTACTTACGGTTACTTGCGTAAGTCTGCATCCGTGGAGTCATTCTGCGAAATTTTGAACATTTCAAAATTTCACAGGCTTGGCCCCGTCATTTTGCGTTTCTTTACGGATAAGTTACGGACAGTTACGTCTACATACGACCTTGCGGATGCCTGCGTCCACGCTGCGTCCCCCTGCGTCCACTTATCCGTATCTATCCGCGGCGTACGGAAGCTTAAAAGTGCCAACCAGATGACGAGATAAGAAGACGAGAAGACAGGTTAAATACTGAGAAGCCGAGTTATTGCAACTGGGCAAGTCGACTTGCTTGGATCAAGAAGACAAGATGACAAGTTGTTGAAACTCGGTAAGTCGACTCGTTTGGAACAAGAAGACATGATAACGAGTTGTTGAAAATCGGAAAGTCGACTTGCTTTGGACAAGAAGTCAAGATGACAAGTTGTTGAAACTCGGCAAGTCGACTCGTTTGGGACAGGAAGTCAAGATGACAAGTTGTTGAAACTCGGCAAGTCGACTCGTTTGGGACAAGAAGTCAAGATGACAAGTTGTTGAAACTCGGCAAGTCGACTCGTTTGGGACAAGAAGTCAAGATGACAAGTTGTTGAAACTCGGCAAGTCGACTCGTTTGGGACAAGAAGTCAAGATGACAAGTTGTTGAAACTCGGAAAGTCGACTCGTTTGGGACAAGAAGTCAAGATGACAAGTTGTTGAAACTCGGCAAGTCGACTCGTTTGGGACAAGAAGTCAAGATGACAAGTTGTTGAAACTCGGCAAGTCGACTCGTTTGGGACAAGAAGTCAAGATGACAAGTTGTTGAAACTCGGCAAGTCGACTCGTTTGGGACAAGAAGACATGATAACGAGTTGTTGAAACTCGGAAAGTCGACTTGCTTTGGACAAGAAGTCAAGATGACAAGTTGTTGAAACTCGGCAAGTCGACTCGTTTGGGACAAGAAGTCAAGATGACAAGTTGTTGAATCTCGGCAAGTCGACTCGTTTGGGACAAGAAGTCAAGATGACAAGTTGTTGAAACTCAGGAAGTCGACTTGCTTTGGACAAGAAGTCAAGATGATAAGTTGTTGAAACTCGGAAAGTCGATTTGCTTTGGACAAGAAGTCAAGATGACAAGTTGTTGAAACTCGGCAAGTCGACTTGTTTGGGAAAAGAAGACATGATAACGAGTCGTTGAAACTCGGAATGTCGACTTGCTTGGGACAAGACGTCAAATGACAAGTTGTTGAAACTCGGCAAGTCGACTTGTTTTGGACGAGAAGACAAAATGCCGAGTTGTCAAAACACGACAAGTACGTCGACTTGTTTTGGAAAAGAAAACAAATTAATTAGTTAGTGGAACACAAAAGTCTACTTGTTGCGGACAAAAAGACAAGTCAACGAGTGGTTGGAATTTGTTTAGGACGAGAAATCAAGGTGACAAGTTGTTTATCGACATTTTGGGTCTAGGAACACTATCTCCTGGAAAACTACCCCATAATTACTATCCCTTGGATCTGGATAACTACCCCCGGATTATACCCCCGAATAATTACCCCCGGGATAACTACTCCTGGATAACTATCTCACAGATGACTACCCCCAGATAGCACTATCAAATAAAACTTCATCACAACAACAACAACAAAAAAAAGCAGTGAATTCAAAGACAAATACAACTTAAACAATCACTGAATATTTCCGATGTCCCACCCTGACCCGATGGTGTTAGCTCATCCAGCAAAACTGGTAATTGGATTTATGTTCTTTCAGAAAAAAAAAAAACAAAAAACTTGTCATTATAGTTCCACCCGACGGCAACACATTGCCCTACGATGGTCAAAGATATGTTCAGTTTATTTAGAAATGATTTTCCTCACCAAAATCTCAATGCATAAACTTGACCAATGGAGCAAAACACTGGTATTTTTTTTCCTGAAAATACTGTTTCCGTGACAACACAGTGTCTAACACCGACAAATGACGAATGTTGCATTACAATCGGGATATATAGATCAAAGCTAGATCACTGATTGTTGCTTTACATACCATACGTCGGTTCTACCACTCCACCGCTCCGACTGTGTTGCAGTATTCCTTCAGATACAACGCGCTGCAGCTTTGCAACACTGGTGGTGTAGTTTACCACGAGTCTCTATTCCAATGGGAGAGGAAAATGGAAAACGCCAAAGGACGCAATTGTCCGCAGCATCCGTAACTGCTCGTAAATGTCCGTAAGCATTCGTAAGTGTTGTGACACGTTAACTTGCGATTAATTTCGGATACTTACGGTGGACGGGAATAAACGCAAATGGACGGGAGGTAAACTTATTTGCGGATGGTCTGGGTCTAAGCTACGGATCGTTACGTTCATTTACGGATAGTTACGTTTACTTACGGTTACTTGCGTAAGTCTGCATCCGTGGAGTCCCTCTGCGAAATTTTGAACATTTCAAAATTTCACAGGCTTGGCCCCGTCATTTTGCGTTTCTTTACGGATAAGTTACGGACAGTTACGTCTACATACGACCTTGCGGATGCCTGCGTCCACGCTGCGTCCCCCTGCGTCCACTTATCCGTATCTATCCGCGGCGTACGGAAGCTTAAAAGTGCCAACCAGATGACGAGATAAGAAGACGAGAAGACAGGTTAAACACTGAGAAGCCGAGTTATTGCAACTCGGCAAGTCGACTTGCTTGGATCAAGAAGTCAAGATGACAAGTTGTTGAAACTCGGTAAGTCGACTCGTTTGGGACAAGAAGACATGATAACGAGTTGTTGAAACTCGGAAAGTCGACTTGCTTTGGACAAGAAGTCAAGATGACAAGTTGTTGAAACTCGGCAAGTCGACTCGTTTGGGACAGGAAGTCAAGATGACAAGTTGTTGGAACTCGGCAAGTCGACTTGCTTTGGACAAGAAGTCAAGATGACAAGTTGTTGAAACTCGGCAAGTCGACTCGTTTGGGACAAGAAGTCAAGATGACAAGTTGTTGAAACTCGGCAAGTCGACTCGTTTGGGACAAGAAGACATGATAACGAGTTGTTGAAACTCGGCAAGTCGACTCGTTTGGGACAAGAAGACATGATAACGAGTTGTTAAAACTCGGAAAGTCGACTTGCTTTGGACAAGAAGTCAAGATGACAAGTTCTTGAAACTCGGCAAGTCGACTCGTTTGGGACAAGAAGTCAAGATGACAAGTTGTTGAAACTCGGCAAGTCGACTCGTTTGGGACAAGAAGTCAAGATGACAAGTTGTTGAAACTCGGAAAGTCGACTTGCTTTGGACAAGAAGTCAAGATGACAAGTTGTTGAAACTCGGCAAGTCGACTTGTTTGGGAAAAGAAGACATGATAACGAGTCGTTGAAACTCGGAATAATAACTACTCCTGGATAACTATCTCACAGATGACTACCCCTAGATAACACTACTTTGGGAAAAAAATGAACCTTCGGAATAATAAACTGTAACCAATATTGTTATATTGTACAAGCTTTAACGCCTACATCTATTAACCTACTATATTACTACTTTCACTCTTTGAAAGGAAACACGCCAACAACCAACGACACAACAGGAATGGAAACGATGTCATTATCGTTTTCAAATTCCCAGTAACAGGGCATTTAATCTTGTTACTTTCGCGTGGCCTTTCTTTATATAATATACAAGAAGTAAATTTGTTATTGCTTTCAGCAATAACTAATTTAACTAAAACCAGATGTTGTATGATTAACATCCCCGTATGATCAAAAGATCTGATTGACTTTATTTTTCTTGTTGCTAGGCAGTCCTTTGAGTGCGAAAAAGCTGACATACACAGTAGTGAGTCAATACGGTCAATACCCTCATTGTCACTATTGGTACACATACCAAGGGGCAAATTCCTGCCCACCAGTTGTTACATGATTAACGCCTCCAAATATATGTGTTAAAGAAGCTCCGGCTGTCATTATTTTTTCTTGTGATTATTAGGCAGTCCTTTGGGTATCATATTAGATGTAGCATACACAGTACTGAGTCACTGCGATCAATGCACTCATTCGAACTTTTTGCACAAATACCAAAGGGTAATTTCTGGCTACCAGATGTTGCACGATTAACACCTCGATCTGAATACTTATTAGAAAAAATCTGACTGCCATAATCTTTCTTGTTGCTAAGCAGTCAATTCAGTATGAAAAATTTGGTATACGCAGTACTGAATAAGTACAGGCAGGTATCGGACACATTTTTGCCTCTTTCAGGTATTTTGTAAACACTGGTCGACAGGTTATCTATATTTTTTTTTCTTTCTCTTGTTTTATGAGGCAAAGTTCGATAGTCCTAGGGTGTATTGCAGAATCAAATCGGTCAATTATCCGACCCCGACCTCAATCTGTACATACTGTTACAGTCGTTAGCAATGCGGAGGCCCATCCATTATACTGCTTAACGCATGTCCGCATTTTTCCTGTCAACTGCTAAAGTGATGGTGCTTCAGTTTATTCAGCTCATTGTAACCAAATACTTTCTTTTTCTTTTTCCTCTACTGGAGGTGTAATATATGAAGAGTTTGTTTGCAAAAACCGATAAGTCCATTTTTGAAGATTTTGAAGTACGGCCTCTGTCATAAAGTACAAAATAATACCTTTTGAATGATATATTGGTCACTACATATAAAGGTATATTTTTGAAGTTATGGTATAAAAAAGCAAAAATTTTGTTATTATTCTCTTTATTTTTCTTGACCTTTAATCGCAAATATCTCCATTTGGCAAATATGGACTTATCGGTTTTTGCGAACAAACTCTTCATATATTGTCAAGGTATGGTGCACACTGGGGTGTATTGCGGGGTCGGCGTGGTCGGCTGCCGGGCCCCCTTCCACTCCTTTCATACGGTATAAAACCGTGTGGGGGGGGGGGGGGGGGTCCGGTGGTTGGCCGTGCTGGTCCCGCGGTGTGCTCCAGTGCGTCACTTGAGTGTAGACCTTTTCACAGGTCAACAGACAATCGGTGATCCATTTTACAAACTACTACAAGTGACGCTTTGTATGTTGAACTAGGCACCTGCACTACATTGAGAGCGGGAACTTTAGAAAATGTCAATGGTTGGTATGCATGCGGTGTAATTGCGAAAGCAATTATTATACAGGATGATCTGAACTAACCGCATTTCAACGTTTCACACCCCTAATCAAAGAGCTCCGAGAGAAGCTAATTCTTAGTTGTTCTCGCTGAATGCTAAATACCTCTTCATTTGTATGTTACAGGTGAACCAGATTTTATTATGTTCAATTCTTATGATAGTAAATCCAGTGTAAGAGTTTTGGTAGAGTTTGTATGCTACATTGAGGACTCAATAAGGTCAACAATAGTTACATGTGCATTTATACGCAGATTTATAGCTAAGTTCCCCTGTTTGTTTGTTTGTTTTTGTCAACTGACTACTAGTAGTAACGTAATTATGTTGACTTTGGCTCTAAGTATTCAATCACTCCTTTATAGTTTGTTACAGCACACCACGCACCGATGCACCTCATCGTATACACCCCGTGCATACGATGTGCACTGCACTTCACGTTGCACCAGCATGATATGCAGCTATCACGTACTGTCACTCATTGTAAATGGATTTTGATTTTGAAATAGATGACCAACAGCTAGTGAACCATGCAAGCCAGTACTTCACTATCAACGAATTTAACAGTCAATTTCCTTTCAATAACGCAAATCAGATTTGTGCTAATTTCAGTTTAATTCACTTTAATATAAGAAGTTTAAATAAAAATTTTGAAATATTTGAATCATTTTTAAGTTCCCTCAATGATTTCCCATTTTCCGTCATAGGAGTTACCGAGACATGGTTGCACACCAATTCCCCGGACCTATTTGGTATTGAAAATTACAATTTTATTCGTAATGATAGAAAGCATGGCAAAGGAGGTGGGGTTGCCATGTACGTCAATAATCAAATTGAATTTAAAATTCGAACTGATTTGTGTATTCAGGAAGCAGAAAGTTTATTTATTGAAATCTTAAATGATAATGAAAAAATATTATAGTTGTTACCATTTACCGTCCTCCACAAAATGACATTCAATCTTTTTTTGATAACTTTGACCATTGTGTTAATGAAATCTTCGGAGAGAGAAAATCCATTTTCTTGATGGGAGATTACAATATAGATTTATTACAACCCACCCATTTCCATGACATATTATTTTCCAATTCACTGCATCCCCACATCAATAAGCCCACCAGAATAAATAACACCACCCATAGCAAAACATTAATAGATAACATAATGTCTAACGTAATAACGGAAACCTGTACGAACGGCATTATTTATTCAGATATATCCGACCACCTACCAATTTTTATGATTAATGATAAATCTGTAAGCCCCACTACGCCACCAACCCAAACAATATTTGAAAATGCATAGAAACGTAACGCCACATAATATTGATTCATTGAATCAAGATTTATTTGAAGAACAATGGAATGACGTTTTTGAACTCCAAGATGTTAACTCTTCTTATGAAATTTTTTTACAAAAATTATTAGATTGTTGTGATAAACACATTCCTTTAACTCCCAAAAGAAATGGAAGAAAAAAAGCTCGGGGCAACAGTAGCAAAACATAATTGAATACAATTTTTCTTCTCCAGAAAAAAGCTCTTCGTATATGCACACATTCAATTTTTTTGGCTCACACTGATCCCATATTTTATCGCCTAAAAACTTTGAAAGCCCATGATATACATCTATACCTAACTGCCATATTTATGTATAAACACACTCGAAATTTATTACCATTTTTCATAATACCCTAGTAACCAATGACCATATTCATTTATACCCTACTCGTCGTTCCCATGATTTTCATTTAACGAACTTTAACGAATTTTAACGAACCTTTGGGGAAAAAAAAAATGAACCTTCGGAATAATAAACTGTGACCAATATTGTTATATTGTACAAGCTTTAACGCCGACATCTATTAACCTACTACTACTTTCACTCTTTGAAAGGAAACACGCCAACAACCAACGACACAACAGGAATGGAAACAATGTCATTATTGTTTTCAAATTCCCAGTAACAGAGCATTAATCTTGTTACTTTCGCGTGGCCATTCTTTCTATAGTATACAAGAAGTAAATTTGTAATTGCTTTCAGCCGGCAGCATAGCTTTCGATGGTTTGTGATATCATTAGAATTAAAACATTAAGCTCTCCATAGCTGACAATTGTAAAGTAGTAGCCCGCCAAAGTTGGATTCCCTTTTTTTGATACGCACTGTATAACCTGAAAAAAAAAAACAGATTTATTGGGTTTTTATCAATTGTACATTATAGCCACTCATATAATGATGTATTGTTTGAGTTAGTCTTCGTACACCACTTAATTACCAACTGCTAATAATAGTCGTAATCTTCGTTGTAATATTAAACTAGAAATGTCGCTATGACGACTGGTATGCCTCCGCCATAATGCAGGATTCTCCTAATAGGTCTATAGTACATGTGGACAATGTGTGATTACATTTTCACAAAATTGGCAAAATATTATAATGGCATGTTTGTCACAAATGTGTTGAATGGTCACCTTCCTTGACCTAGGTTTAATTGGATGAATAAGAGAGCATGTATTTCACTTGATCTCTGACCTTTGACCTATCGTAGATTTTTTTGGGGGGGGTGCACGGGGACCATTTCTGAAGAATTTATGATGCAACCCAGTATAGGCCGACATGAACTACACTGATACTTCCCTTCATGTTGTTATGAAAAAATAAGATAGCCACGTTTCATTTTCAACTCTGAAAGGCCATTTAACAAGTTTTTTTTTTTTATTTCTTAGGGCTTTTAGCATAAGATTCTTCTTTTTTTTCACTTTAATCTTCCAATAAGAGGAAACTGTCACGTAAATGTTTTTTTTTCTTTAACTTTTTAATATCAGATAAGTTGTGATTAATTTCACGTTCTTGGAGGGAATCCAAAAAGACAAGAAACTGTTCATATGGGAAGCTGAATGGATTGAGTTTGGTAACACAGAATAGAAAAAAAAAACATTTTTATTTCATATAAGGAATAGAAAGTGTATTTTTTCTTTCTTTCTTCGCCGATTTCGATGAGATTTGATCAATAGATAGCAGTGATCTACAACAAACCCCACATACAGAACCTACGCAATTGCGTGCGGAGACAGTATAACCCTTAGATATTGCTGTAAAACCTATTGAACCATATTCCCTGTAATGTCGTGTAACTTTTAAAGGAACTGATGTATTGGAAAGCCGTTTTCACATGATATAATAATAGCTATGTTTGGGGGATAATTATAGGAAAATTCAAATGTTATTTGTAAATGCATATTAAATGTATGGAAAAGAACATTATAACCAAATTCCGGATCTTTTTAGAAAAATGCTAAAAAACATAATTCCTTCCTTAATATTTCATGACAACATCTATTTATCCCATCAAATGGGGTATCAGCTTGTAGGAAATTTAATTCTCTTCAAAATGATACCATTTTTATGGTAATTTGTTATTCCTAACTAAAGTTATTCAAAAATAATCCGTCTCCTAGCAACGGGCGGCGCCTATCTTAGAAATATGCAAATTAGACGCACGCGCAACCTTTTTTTTTTTTCCACTGGCGACAACCGGATTCGGAAAATACAGGTTCTGACGATCTTCGAACATATCGTAGAATTTTGTTTTGTTTTTTGTTTTGTTTTTTTTTTTTTTTGGGGGGGGGGGGGTGCACGGGGACCCTTTCTGGCTGCTAGACTATAATTATCCGGGGGTAGTTATCGGGGGGGGGGGGGGTAGTTATCCATGGCTAGTTATCGGGGGGGGGGGGGTAGTTAACGGGGAGTAGTTATCCAGGGGGTAGTTATCCAGGGGTAGTAATCAGGGGGAATTGTCCAGGGGTAGCTGTCCGGGGGTAGTTATCTGGTGGTAGTTATCCGGGGGTAGTTATCCAAGAGGTAGATATCTGCGGGGGTAGTTATCTGGGGGTAGTTATCCTAGGGGAAGTTATCCAAGGGTAGTCATCCTGGGGGTGGTTATCCATGGGGTAGTTGTCCTAAGGGGGAATCGCCCAGAGGGGTGATTGCTCTAGGAGGATGGTTGTCCTAGGGGGTAGTTGTCCTAGAGGGTAATTGCCCTGGAGGGTAATTGCCCTATGGGGTTAGTTGTCCGACAGGTAGTTGCCCTAGGGGGGAATTGTCCTGAGGGATAATCATCCAAGTGGCAGTTATCCGGAGGGTAGTTTTCCAGGGGGTATGGTGTTCCTAGACCCCAAATGTCGAAAAACAACTTGTCACCTTGATTTCTGTCCTAAACAAATTCCAACCACTCGTTGACTTGTCTTTTTGTCCGCAACAAGTCGACTTTTCTGTTCCACTAACTAACCAGTTTGTCTTCTTTTCCAAAACAAGTCGACTTGTCGTGTTTTGACAACTCGGCATTTTGTCTTCTTGTCCAAAACAAGTCGACTTGTCGAGTTTCAACAACTCGTTTTCATGTCTTCTTGTCCTAAACAAGTCGACTTGCCGAGTTTCAACAACTTGTCATTTGACGTCTTGTCCCAAGCAAGTCGACATTCCGAGTTTCAACAACTCATTTTCATGTCTTTTTGTCCAAAATGAGTCGACTTGCTGAGTTTCAATAATTCGTTATCATGTATTTGTTTCCCAAACAAGTCGATTTGCCGAGTTTCAATAACTTGTTATCTTGACTTCTTGTCCAAAGCAAGTCGATTTGTCGAGTTTCAACAACTCGTTATCATATCTTCTTGGCACAAGCAAGTCGACTTGCCGAGTTTCAAAAACTTGTCATCTTGACTTCTTGTCCCAAGCAAGTCGACTTGCCGAGTTTCAACAACTTGTCATCTTGACTTCTTGTCCCAAACGAGTCGACTTGCCGAGTTTCAACAACTTGTCATCTCGACTTCTTGTGCAAAGCAAGTCGAATTTCCGAGTTTCAACAACTCGTTATCATGTCTTTTTGTCCCAAACGAGTCGACTTGCCGAGTTTCAATAACTTGTCATCTTGACTTCTTGTCCCAAGCAAGTTTACTTGCCGATTTTCAACAACTTGTCATCTTGACTTCTTGTCCCTAACGAGTCGACTTGCCGAGTTTGAACAACTTGTCATCTTGACTTCTTGTCCATAGCAAGTCGACTTGCCGAGTTTCAACAACTTGTCACCTTGACTTCTTGTCCGAAACGAGTCGACTTGCCGAGTTTCAACAACTTGTCATCTCGACTTCTTGTGCAAAGCAAGTCGAATTTCCGAGTTTCAACAACTCGTTATCATGTCTTCTTGTCCCAAACGAGTCGACTTGCCGAGTTTCAATAACTTGTCATCTTGACTTCTTGTCCCTAACGAGTCGACTTGCCAAGTTTCAACAACTTGTCATCTTGACTTCTTGTCCCAAACGAGTCGACTTGCCGAGTTTCAACAACTTGTCATCTTGACTTCTTGTCCCAAACGAGTCGACTTGCCGAGTTTCAACAACTTGTCATCTTGACTTCTTGTCCCAAACGAGTCGACTTTCCGAGTTTCAACAACTTGTCATCTTGACTTCTTGTCCCAAACGAGTCGACTTGCCGAGTTTCAACAACTTGTCATCTTGACTTCTTGTCCCAAACGAGTCGACTTGCCGAGTTTCAACAACTTGTCATCTTGACTTCTTGTCCCAAACGAGTCGACTTGCCGAGTTTCAACAACTCGTTATCATGTCTTCTTGTCCCAAACGAGTCGACTTGCCGAGATTCAATAACTTGTCATCTTGACTTCTTGTCCCAAGCAAGTCGACTTGCCGATTTTCAACAACTTGTCATCTTGACTTCTTGTCCCTAACGAGTCGACTTGGCAAGTTTCAACAACTTGTCATCTTGACTTCTTGTCCCAAGCAAGTCGACTTGCCGAGTTTCAACAACTTGTCATCTTGACTTCTTGTCCAAAGCAAGTCGACTTGCCGAGTTTCAACAACTTGTCATCTTGACTTCTTGTCCCAAACGAGTCGACTTGCCGAGTTTCAACAACTTGTCATCTCGACTTCTTGTGCAAAGCAAGTCGAATTTCCGAGTTTCAACAACTTGTCATCTTGACTTCTTGTCCCAAACGAGTCGACTTGCCGAGTTTCAACAACTTGTCATCTTGACTTCTTGTCCAAAGCAAGTCGACTTTCCGAGTTTCAACAACTCGTTATTATGTCTTCTTGTCCCAAACAAGTCGACTTGCCGAGTTTCAATAACTTGTCATCTTGACTTCTTGTCCCAAGCAAGTCGACTTGCCGATTTTCAACAACTTGTTATCTTGACTTCTTGTCCCAAGCAAGTCGACTTGCCGAGTTTCAACAACTCGTTATCGTGTCTTCTTGTTCCAAACGAGTCGATTTGCCGAGTTTCAACAACTTGTCATCTTGACTTCTTGTCCCAAACGAGTCGACTTGCCGAGTTTCAACAACTTGTCATCTTGACTTCTTGTCCAAAGCAAGTCGACTTTCCGAGTTTCAACAACTCGTTATCATGTCTTCTTGTCCCAAACAAGTCGACTTCCCGAGTTTGAATAATTTGTCATCTTGACTTCTTGTCCCAAGCAAGTCGACTTGCCGAGTTTCAACAACTCGTTATCATGTCTTCTTGTCCCAAACAAGTCGACTTCCCGAGTTTGAATAATTTGTCATCTTGACTTCTTGTCCCAAGCAAGTCGACTTGCCGAGTTTCAACAACTTGTCATCTTGACTTCTTGTCCCAAACGAGTCGACTTGCCGAGTTTCAACAACTTGTCATCTTGTCTTCTTGATCCAAGCAAGTCGACTTGCCGAGTTGCAATAACTCGGCTTCTCGGTATTTAACCTGTCTTCTCGTCTTCTTATCTCGTCATCTGGTTGGCACTTTTAAGCTTCCGTAGCGGCGCACGTTACCCATCGTAAGGCACTGTGTGAGTATGGCATTATCTGGACACCTTATACAATTAATTGGTCTACAGGTGGCGCTGTTCATCCTGTCGGTCTCGTGGACCTTCTTTGCTGAGTGTTGGTCTCGTGAGCCTCTTTTGCCTAGTGTCGGTCTCGTGAACATTTTGTTCGTAGTGTCGAAGACATGGGCTGTATAACTCGTGGGATTATTTTACTTGATGTCGAACTCGTGTGCTTTATTAACTCAGTGTCGAAGTCGTGGGCTGTTTAACTAGTGGGCTGTATGACTTGTGAGCTGTGTGACTAAGGGGCTTGTGGGTGTCGGTCTCGTGACGTGCACCCCTTTTTAGTGACAGATGCTCCCCGTGCATATTTTTTGTGTTAGGTACCTGCCGTCTCAATCAGAACACATCCATTTTGGGTCTCCATCACGGACGTTCGCTGTAATTGTCACAAATTCTATGCCTTTATACATTTTTATTTTTATTTTCACGACGATTTTTCTCTCATTCCCTAAGTGGCCTTAACATGCCACGACCAAAAAGAAAGAAAGAAAAAATCTGAAAATTGCTACGCAGTTACATTCGGAATACATTGAAACGAAAAGGATGAAATGACGGAAGAAGTCTGTAATCGGCATGTGGCAAGAAGAAACGTAAAAGTTTCAAAAGAACGTGAAGGCAATTAAATAAAAACGAGAAGAAACTGAGAAGGGATTGAGCTCCAACAAGAAAAGAATTGCAATACACTCCTGTTATACCTAATTCCTCTGGAGGGGATGTTTTTGTTCATTTTTTTATTCATCGAAATGTCGTCATAAGCGAACAGAAATAATGCAGTATACAGTCAAACCTGCCTATAGTGGCCACCCAAGGGAAACGGAAAAAAAAAGTGGCAGTTATAGACAGGTGGTCGCTATAGACAGGTAATCCAACTTTGTATACATGTATCATCGTTGTAAATGTGACCGTGCACCACAAAACGTACAAAAAGTCGCATACACTGATTTTGTGTGAGGACTGACAATAGGTAAAATGGGTCAACCGAGCCGATGTTTACTTTTTCATATTTTCTGAAAGAACAAGTCTTCTCCTACATTATGCTAAAATTTGGGATCATAAAACTGACAGAAAAGTGTGGTTTTTAGCCGTTTTTCTGGAACATTATTTGGCAGAGTATAGTGTGATTAATTATTTCTTTACAGTCCCGTTTTCATTTCTTAAAAACCTTGTACACACTCATTTTCAAGCCCTATAACTTTTGAAAGGATGGCGATACTGCTTTGAAAGTTGGCATTAATTAAGGATAAAATGTGTTAATAAGGCATGATCAATTTCAATTAAATCTGGCAATCCCGTCATTGTTGTTATTCCGGTGGTTTACGTTCTGTTTTTTTGTCCCATTCATTCCACAGCCATTACGGCTTGGTAAAGATTAAGCGCTTGAATAGACACTGTACTTCAGAGCCTCTTTTCTCAGTTTGCACTCTTCCTGAGTGTGTGCCTTCTTTCCATTATTTAGATAGGTTAGGAGAGTCCATTTGATTTGAGTTATACATCATTTTAAAGCTTAAAGTTTGCTCTTTCAGACTATGCTCTTAACTAAAATTTCATATCTGGCGATTTTTTGTTTGGTTTGTGGTGCAGGGTTACAAATTATGTAAATGTATGTGTATACGTATACACACGTGTGTTACTGTTATGGACAATGTTTATCACCGGTTGCACAGTAGCATATGCACAGTCGTGAAGAAGTTATGATTGAATGAGTGATGAATGCAGCGGTGGCGATCACTGACGTTGCCCCATGAATGACTGGCACGGCTACAAAGCAAAAAAAAAAAAAACATGCTGAATTATCGGCTTGGCTACGGCTCCATCGGGTCTGTGGCCGCTATAGACAGGTTAAAATCTACCGCGGGAAACAAAATTTGTGCCGCGTTAGACAGGTGGCCGCTATACACAAGGTCTTTAACACGGCTTTTATCGGGGGGGGGGGGGAGGGGAGGGGGATTTTACAGAGGCTGCTAAAAACAATTGGCCGCTAAGACAGGTTTGACTGTACAATTATTGTCTGATGAAAATACGCAAATCCTCATTGAGTGTGTATTGTATTCTATCTTTGAATGTTTGTCTTCAAGCACTTGCTGGACAAATTGTAGTGATTTTTGTACAGTTTTTGCGCAGTTACAGTGGATTGATTTTTCAGTACAGCTACAGTGTATACAGTGCAGACAACCACAGCCATTTTATACTTGTTATAGCATAGGCTTCACTGCACTTGATTCTGTGTGGTTCACTCTCACTGACACAATGTTACCATTGGCATTGCATTCTTTTGTATTTGTTGCCCTTCTTTTGTGTAATAGCACTCAGCTATCACAGACCTATTGTCGTATGTGTGCTACCCAGCCTGGTATGTCCCATGGCTCTGCTGTACAACCAAAGGGCAAGTACATTGGGAGCCCCATACTGTACTACTCCAATACTGTATCAACTTATCGTGTAAAGTTGCTTATATGTGGGGACATTAACCCGAATCCAGGCCCTTCTGAAGATGTGTCTGATTCTATATCTTTGGCACACGTAATTCTAGGGTTCGATATTCTAGTGAGCTTCTTCACTCATACAACTGTGGCAGTAAATCCCCAAAATGGCGTGAAGAAAACAAGGAAGTATGTAGGAGTATTCTGTCCCTGGGTATCGGTCGGAGGTCGAAGACACATCGAGGGAAAAGAGGAGGTTATGACAAATTTAGTGATCATCTTAGATTCTGTACAATCAATGCCCGATCCCTTTGTAATAAGTCAACAATTTTTATAGATTTTGTTGTTGATAACAAGTTTGATGTAGTTGCAGTGACTGAGACTTTGCTGACTCCATTAGATGATGCAGCCATCACAGATCTCACTCCACCCGGTTTTGTATTTCTGCACCAGCCCCGAGCCTCCAGGCGTGGTGGAGGTGTTGGGTTCTTGTACAGGGACAATCTCTCTGTAGTTCTCAATCCATCAGATCACCATTTAAGTTTCGAATCTATGTCAGCCGTGGTCTCTAACAACACTTCTAGTCTTGAGATTGTAGTTATGTACAGACCACCAGGATATCGTTCTTTTTCATCTTTTATTGATAAGTTATCGGATTTGTTAGATGAAAAGTTGTATAAGTTATCTTCTCTCGTAATCACAGGAGATTTTAATATACACTTAGATAAGCTCTTATCCCAGTACACGCAGAAGTTCAACGACCTCGTCGATGGCCATGGACTCCGCCAGTTGGTGACTACACCTACACATGATCATGGCCATATTCTCGACGTCATCTTGATACGGCAATCTGACAGACTGCTATTTTCTAACACACGAGTTATTCCCGGCATCTCCGACCATTCCGCCGTAACCTGCTTGTTTCGTTTTAACAAGCCAGAGAGGAATGATGCTACGTTCTCATCTCGCAACATAAAAGGCATCAATAGGACTGATTTCGCCAACGACGTGTCTGACAGTAACATGTTGTCCTTGTCAACAGCCGACGTTGATGATCCTGTGAACCGCTACAATTCAGAACTTAGCAGGTTACTGGACATTCACGCACCAGCCAAGACTCCGAAAGTAAAGTCTCATCAGTGCAGTCCCTGGTATGACTCTGGTATCTCTGAGGCAAAGAAAGAGCGGCGGCGACTTGAGAGGAGATGGCGCAACAATGGAAAGCTGCAGACAGACAGAAAGTTGTTCTGTGATCAGAGACCGAGTAAACTACCTTGTGTCCAGAGCCAAACGCATCTATCACACCAGACTCATCGAAAACTGCGGAGATGATCATAAGAAGCTTTTCAACGTCGCCAATCGACTTTTGAACCGCAAAAAGTCATCTCCATTGCCTAAACATGTCGATGGCTGTGCCATGGCCGAAACTTTTAGTCAGTTTTTTTCATTCGGAGTTGAAAAAATCCGAGATAATTTCAATTGTAATGTTGTACTATCTGAATCTGAACCTGTTACCTCTTCCACACTGGAAACCTTCCAACATACAACTACTGATGAAATACTTCTCCTTCTTCGTATATTGCCTCCTAAATCCTGTCCATTGGATCCGGTTCCAACCATTCTCTTGAAGGACTGCGCACCCACGTTTGCCCCGATTATTTCTCAAATTGTTAACCTCAGTATCGAGCAAGCTACCGTACCCTTATCTTTAAAGAAAGGTCTGATCCGTCCTTTGCTGAAAAAAAACCTTCATTGGATAAGGAATCACTGACAAGTTATCGTCCTGTATGCAATCTTTCATTTTTGTTCAAGATTTTAGAGAGAGTTGTGTTTTCGAGACTCTCAGACTATATGCTGGATCATGGTCTATTCGATCCTTTACAGTCGGCTTATCGCCCTCACCATAGTGTGGAGACCCTTTTGATAAATGTTTCTAGTTATATTTTAAGGGAAATGGATTCCGGATCCGTCACAGCAATGGTTTTGTTGGATCTGTCTTCGGCCTTCGACACTGTAGATCACAGAATTCTTGTCAATACACTTACAAGTTTGGGTATCCAGGGACAAGCTCTCGAATGGTTTAAATCATACCTATCACACCATTCACAGTCTGTTCTTTTGAATGGTGTCACATCGTCTTCAAAGCCATTAGGCTGTGGTGTACCTCAAGGCTCTGTTGGCGGGCCCACCCTTTTTTTCTATCTATTTGATCGGTCTGCGGAAAATATTTCAAAGGCATTCTGTTCGGTATCATCTATATGCAGACGATATACAAGTTTTTGTATCTTTTCCACCACATCAAATCCAAGCATCTCATGCACTGCGCTGTCTAGAAAATTGCATCATTGATATTGATGCTTGGATGAGGTCTAACTTATTGTCTCTAAACCACAGCAAGTGTGAATTTATCCTTTTTGGTTCTAAATCTCACTTGAATAAGTTGGATATTAATTGTATTTCGATTGTAGGTAATGATATTCCTCTGTCAAAGTCATGTCGCAATCTGGGTGTTATGTTTGACTCTCACGTGGCTATGTCTGATCAAATCACCAACATTTCTAAATCAGTCCGTTATCAATTGCGCAATATTGGTTTTATTCGCAAGTATTTGACTCGCTCTGCCACGGAAAAACTTGTTCATGCACTTATTTCTTCACGCCTTGATTTCGGTAATGGTTTGTTTTTCAATCTACCAAACTCGCAAATTGCCCAATTACAAAAGCTACAAAATGCCGCTGCACGTATTGTTTCTTTGTCAAGTAAACGCAGTCATATCACACCTATCCTGAAGAGTCTTCATTGGTTGCCTGTACAGGAGCGTATTCGGTTTAAGATACTTCTTTTGGTTTATCACGTTATTGAGGGAACAGCTCCTGATTACAATGTTTGTTTGTTTCGTCAATACCAACCTTCACGAACTCTTCGATCCTCAACTTCAGGTCTCTTACATATTCCGTTTTCTAGGAAATCTTGGGGGGAACAAGCTTTCGCTCACGCTGGACCAACACTGTGGAATTCACTTCCTCGTGAGCTGAAAGACTCAAGCTCTATAACATCTTTCAGGAGTAATTTAAAATCCTATTTGTTTAGCAGTGCATTTTGAAGACCAGTGTCTTTTGAAGACAGACTTTAATGTCTTTTTTTTTTCTGCGTCTTCATCTTCTATTACGGTGATGTACTTGTATCTTCAGTCTGTTTGCTTTGATGTACAATAATTGTAAAGCGCCTTGAGCATTTAATCAAAGTGGAGAACGGCGCTATAGAAATTGTATGTATTATTATTATTATTATGATTTAGTAATAGGTTTGAGGTAGCGCTTTGATACGTTCGCTCTTCCAAAGATTCGTTACTCCGAATATCCGTTATTCCCTGGATTCATTACTCCAAAGGTTTGTTACTCCAAAAATGAAAAAAAGTTCATAATTATTTCAGGAGGTTCAGCATTAAGAATGTTCTTATTCCGAAGGTTTGTTAATCCGAAATTTCAATATTAAGGTTCACTATTTTTGAGGTCCGTTATTCTAAAAGTGGAATGGACCAGTCCTGATATTTGTTAAGGTGAAAAAGATGTCAAGAGGTTTCTAAATCTGGAGGCTTTGGTTGTTAATTGGTTTCTCCAAATTTGAATCATGAACCTTATTTCATGTTCCAATTAAAACACACAAACCTTTCGATTAATCTTCGGGGATTCCTATCATTCACCGAATAAAAAAAAAGCTTCATGATTCTACAAACCTTATTCATTTTCGGATTGACAAACAGTATGAATAACGAGCCTACGAAATTACGTGCTACAAAATGTTCGTTATAACAAACTATGATTATTGTATAATATCGAAGTCACAAACATCCATCTAAGTTATATGGGCTTAGTGTGTTTTGTTATGACGAAACTTCGGAGTAACGAACCTTATATCGTTTCTGACTAATATAATAACACAAATTCTCCTCGGTAACGGTGTGTAACACAAGGAGCAAACACAGAGGGATTTATTCTAACACACACTGAAACGTGAAGCGTTTGCCCTCGGCAGTTAAACTTCGTATTTCGAAGACGGAACACATTTCTTTTTTTTTTCTCTGTCAATTCTTTGTCATATTCAGCTGTGACAGTATTCGTTTTAAGCAAATTTTACGTTGTAGACGTTAGATAGCAAATTTAGGACCTGAATCTTTACTTCGTGATTACGAAATTTTGATAAATGTATTCTCAAAGACATGCACTATATATCGCGATTACATGGGGGCGTTAAATTCTTGAAATCAGACAACTCTCAATGCGATCGTCTTCCATTTTTTTTTTCATACGGACTTGGGTTAATTACCGATCTTCAGTCAAGACATCAACAGTTATAATAAAGGATGTTGTCAAAAAGGTCATCCAATTTATTTGGCTAATTGTAATGGCAGCAATGTGTGTGGAAAATAGTGGGGTTTTTTTTTTTCCAATCTTAAGACGTTACCGATGGCCTGCTTACAACCGACAAGAAATGACATTTCATTTAATTCTTTTAACCTGAAGTGTAAATTTACAAAAGGTGGACGTTACAGAGTTCACTGACTTGCTTGATGAAACATACTAGCGACAAGGCGTAATGTTTCATCAGATGAACTGCGTCAATGAGATTACACGTGTACGTTCATCTACGAGAGATGGAAAAGTGTTTATTATTATTATTATTATTATTATTATTATTATTATTATTATTATTATTCCTCAGCATGAAAAGATAAACAAGCTTTTATAATTGAGAATTGCTAATAACTACTAAGGATTTTGCAGAGGAGTTTGTTCTCGACATGAAATCGCTGCTTGTAATGTTACTATTTTTTTTTTTCATTTGAACGATAACGCGTCCTTTGTCAATGTATTCAATTGCCTTTTTCGTACCTTTTTTAACGAGTGTGGGTAATGCACGCGCATGTGTGTATGTGTATATCCACTATTGTGAGATTCTTTTTGTTTTGTTTTTCTTCGCCATTCTCCTGTTGGAAAAACAGGGTACATCAATTAGTGCTTGCACCTTGACGTTTTTGGATATGCCTGAAATTATACTTTCTGTACTTCACAATAATTACGGTTTGAATAACGATTGTGTATACTTATTTATCATATTTTGAGTAATTCATGTATATAATACATGCCAAGTGTTTTAGTGATCCACACTTTTTCCATACCTACTTTATTGTTATCCTTGAAAGCATGCATGGGTGCTCTTAGTTATACTACTTATATCGCATTTTATCAGATTCTATGCAGTTCACTTTTGGTTGTTTTACGCATGCTTTAGATTATAATTGTGCTTTGTTTTACTCCTTGCTGGTTGAAAAAAAAAATGAACTGAATTGAACAGAATTGAAATTAATTGGTGACATGGATAGTCGTTATCGTTACCACAACAGTTACTGGAAACACACAACGAGTACGAATAAGCGTTTCCTGGTTTGATTCCCCTTCATAATCTCATTGCGTTTCTTTTTAAATTCCCTGTATCTCTTCGGGTCATCTTTTCATGGAAACCAAACACTAATCCAAAGTGGACTCGAAATTGAGCAGCCCAGACTAAGCAATCTGGATATCAAAAAAGAAAAGAAAAAAAAGAAATTGATGTTATAAATACCGCAGGCAGTAAGGAAACTGACACAAAGGAAATTCCGCATATCAGTAGCTTTGAGAGGGAATCATAGCTTATAGGCACGCCTATCCCTTACCCTGCACTGACGTCATTGCAAAAAGCAGAGGCGACAGTGACATGAAAAAAGTACACGAACTGAATTAATTTGCGCAGTTTCCTTTCCTTCTATAGAACTTGGAGGAAAACAGATAGACAAATACGCGCTGTTACACAACACGTTTTTGTAACTTTAATTTCTATTGCAAGATGAACATTGCTTTATGACAGTGGAACCTCATTAAACAGAGGTTGAATATAACGAAACCGTCTTACAATGTGATTTTGAGGGTCCCCACTCATATTATCATTATGGTTATTACTATTTTTTGTTTGTATAACCTGAAAAAAACATGAGAAACCTGGTATAAGAAGGTATATTTAAAGTCTTGTTTTTGCTAACAAGAAGTTATAACATAATTGTGTTTCAAGGACGGACAGGCTATGACCATTGAGCTACGTAGCTCCATGCTATGACGAAGCACAATGTCATTACAATTCTCAATTTCAGCATGGAGCTACACATGGAGCTCCGTGATGCAAGTTGACAAAACGCACTTTTCGTAATGTAGGGCGGAGTAGCTGTTGCAGCTTATGATTATAGTACCAGGGACTGCCACCACCGATATCCCTGGTTTCAGTCCCAGCGGTTAAAAAAATTGACAAGGCACCATAAATATATAGGGAGGATTTGGGGTTCGTTGGTGTACCGGAAGCCAGAAATGAAAATATGGAGAGCGTCTTGGCCGAATTGTTGACGAAGGAGCTACAAATACCCCGGCAGGAAGTGGAACAGTGAGTACCAACCAGTGCATCGTCTACCAGCAGCTGTTAGATCGCGCCTCATAAAGGCTCATTTGTGTGTGTGTGTGTGTGTGTGTGTGTGTGTGTGTGTGTTTTGTTTTGTTTTTTTTTTTCAATTCAAGCACTTTGATATAAATCTCAGAAAGGTGAAACACCTTTTCCATACCTACTTTAGCGTTATCCTTCAAAGCATGCATAGGTTTTCTTAGTTATACTACTTTCTTTCAATTCACTTTTCGTTTTGTATTTCTTCCTTGATTGAAATTAGTCAAACAATGTGATTGTTTTACGCATGCTTTAGATTTTAATATTATTCTGCTCTGTTTTATTCCTAACTGGTGGGAAAAATAAACTGAATTTAGTTGCAATGAAACTAATGGGTGACATGAATTTTCATAAAACATATCGTCGTTATCGTTATTAAAACAGTTACAGGAAACACACAACATATTATAAAGCGTTTCCTGGTTTGATTCCCCTTTATAATCTCAGAGCGTCTCTCTTTAGATTCCCCGTTTCTCTTTGTATCATGTTTTCGTGGAAACCAAAAACCATACCTTAAGTGGACTCGAAATTGTGCAGCCCTGACAAAGCAATCTGGATGTTAAAAACATGAAATTGATGTTATAAATATCGCATGCAGTAGTGAAATTGACTCCTCTGACAATAACGAAATTTCGCATATTATTAGCTTTGAGAGGGCAATCATAGGTTAATACAGGCACGCTCTATCTCTTACCCTGCACTGACATCATTACAAAACAGAAAAAAAAAATAGTGAAATAAAAAACAGTACATGAACTGAACTGATTTGCGCAGTTTCGTTTCCTCCTAGAACTCGGAGACAGACAGACGTAATCATACGCGCACTTACACAACGCCATTTTTTTTTTTTTGTCACTGTTTAAGTATCCATTGCATGATGAACATGGCTTTAAGACCAGTGGAACCTCATTATAAAAAAAAAGTTGAATAAAACAAAACAATCTTATAAGGTGATTTTGAGGGTCTCCACATTATTACTTTTACTACTTTTCTTTTTTTGCCTGTATACCCTGAAAAAAGAGAAACCTGATATAACAAAGTAAGTTTTTAAGTCCTTTTTTTTTCCCCAACAACTGGGTATAACAATTTTATTTCAATGACGGACAGGTTATGACCATTGAGCTACGTAGCTCTGTGCTATGACGAAGCACAATGTTGTTACAATTCTCAATTTCATCATGAAGCTACACATGGAGCTCTGTGGATGATTCAAGTAGGCATAGTGCAGTGTTCGTAATCTAGGGTGGAGGAGCTGTTGCAGCTTATGATTACAGTACATGTACCATGGATTGCTGAACAGAGATGTCCCTCTTTTGAGTCCCATGACTGCAGCATGTTAAGAAAATCAATAAGGCACTCATTTCCTTGTTCTCACTGCTTAGTCCTCTCTCTCAGTGGAGGGGATTCAAAGCAGTGTCAATTTATTGGATTCAAAAGCATTTTAAATCACTAAAATGCAAATTAAATTTGCGCAAATCAACGTATGATCTCTATAATGTCTCTGTAACACTCCAAAGATAAAGAAAAACAAAGACTAATGGAGGAAAATGAAGAATCTTCTGTCAAATCCGCAGTCAAAAGACGTAAAGAAAACAAACAAAATTATGGTAACAAAGAAAGTTAAATTTGAAACGTTATTCGAAGTTAAAAAAAAAATTGAAATAGTATTTGGTTCTTGAATTTGTCTCATGCATTCTTCAATTCGTTAATAAAAGGTAAAATGAAGCATTTCTGTCGATTTTATCACCTTTACGGCCTACTTCCTATGCCATTTAAAGTTTGCATTGGTGGAAAATACTTATGTTCCACCTTCAGTTTCCCCACTATGTTTTTGTTTTGAATATAAAGGGAAAGAAGGGAACGGAAACTTATTTCTGCTGTTTCATTCGTGTCTCTTATTATTGCGTTAAATTGGTGTTTTGTTATTATTGCTATATTGGAGGGCATTTGCAAATGATTTCCAATAATATGTCCAATTCTGCAATTTTTACTTTTCTCCCTCGGAGGACAAAAGCGAATGTGTTCACTCATGCGTAAGATTTCCCTTTGTTTAAATCTACCAGGTTAATAACCAATTAGATAATCTTTGATATATGACACATTGATTTTTATCAGAATCTTCTATGAAAAAATATTCATTGGAAAAAAGTGTTTACTTTCTCTTTTTTTTTTTCTGCTGAGTATATGATACTTTTCCATTTTGACAGGGTTTTGGGTATTTTTACCCAAACATATCAAACACAAAACTACATTAAGTACACTACAAGAACACAACATGCACGAAACTGCACTAGACAAACAACACAATTTTGCTTTCAGTTCAAAGTGCAACACTATGCCACCCGCAATAGGGGATCACTTCTCTTTTTTTATGAGAGCCTTGTACAAATCATATACTAATTTCTAATGTCTCAATTCTCAAATGTTTACCATTTCAGAGATAAAAAGCGTATATCACACACCTTTTTCACAACTTTGCCGTTTCCAGCTATAGGCAAAACAACGTAACCTGAGATACGTATGGAAATGACAAAGAAAGCATTTTCGCTGTTACGGCAAATGAACGTATCTTTACATACACTGTTTTTTCATGGTGGTTTCTCAAGAAATAGAAGGAAATCGCGACGCCCAAAGAACGTATGTCATCATACAGCGCTTTGCCGTATAAAATCAGGGCCATGCGCGCTACAGTCAGCACGGCAAAACAACGTATCAACATCGTGGCCATCACAATACACACTAGCTACACTGCATAACTCTATGTGTAAGGCGCATGCAAGACCTACGGCTGCGTGCTGCAAATCCATTTCGTTCAGCCGCAGTGAAAGCTATAGTAGTACCACAGCTGCCGCTTGCAACAGCTGCAGCAGTGCTGCAGCAGAGTAATGTTTGACTGGCAGGCAAGCTTTGCTGCAGTGTGAACCATGAAGTCATGCCCATCGTTCTGTTTTGCAGTCATGGAATGGATATTCTCCTGACCAGTTAATGCTACCACAAAGAAAATCAGCGGTAGCGGCGGTAAGTTTTATTTCTTTTTGTCAGGTAAAAGTTTGATTTAGCCCGACCAGACGCCGTGCGAAGTACGGCGATTGGGCTGTACAGAGTGGACGACAGTATACGCTTTACCAGTATAGGGTCCAGTACTTTCGATAAATAGTTTTCAGTAAGATTTAAGAAAATGATGAGTAAAAAAGAATAAACAAAAAACACAGCAAGCTATGAAAATAAATAGCAAACTTAGAGGTCTGAGTATGCAGCCTTTCCTTTCGGTGGGCTTGGCAAAACGTGGCCCATTGGTGTGGTTTTGGTTGTGGTTCTACTAATGTAAGGATTATAATGTTAGGATATTTGTACTACCACTAGTGGTCTAGTAGATCAAAAGTGACTCTCAAAAGAGATTTACCTTTGAGCAAATAAATTAAGTGTACCCCAATATACTGTTATGATCATCGACATCATTCGACTTGACGTCTTCTTCCTCAAATTCAACTTTGGTCTAAGAGTCTAAAAAAAGTAACAGCTTTATGGTAGACAGTAGACTCGACTTCAAGCTAATGACAATAAAGCTTGATACTGATGAATTCCATTTAGTCTTCAGTGGCAACATGAACTGATGGCAGACGATAATATGTTCTAATAATGACATTAACATCATTACTTTGGCAAGGAAAGTAAAAACAAAAAAAATAGTGTTTGGTCTACATCTTTGGTTAAACACAAGAATCTTTGTCTCTTAGATCTTGTTTGTTATTTCTTGAAAGGATGAAGACTGTGATTGTGGTGTTTTCATACATACAGGAATTTACCCACTTAAGATTATAGTAGCCTAAAAAATAAAGTCACATTTAATGGTACTCTGTACCTGCTAACTATGGAGGCCTAATTTATTTTTGATTCTTTTTGTAATTTTAGTTAGCTGTAGATATTCTTTAAGACTATAATTTAATGTTTTTTGTGGATTTATTTTTCATTTCGATACAATATAATCCATTGTAGCCATGGTAGATCCTATACATATTATACGTTCCACCCCCCACCCCCCCCCCCATAAAAGTGTTGAGGGCAAAAGCTCATGGAATTCAGATATCTAATCTTAAGTTAGGCGGTTTTAAATACTTTGAAAGTTCAAATATTCAGACCCAAGCGTCTACTTTAGATAATATTAACATTCATTCGTGTTGTAATACATATTTGCTTGTCTCTCTTTTCAGTGTCCACAACAACCGCCAGCCTAGACCAGCACAGAAAAGGAATGCAGTGTATCAAGTACAATAAAAGATGCAAGTTGAATAATCACTTATTGATTCATACAACAACAAAAAAAAAAGGAAGAAGAAAGAGAAGAAGGGGGAAGAAATGAATCCCACCTTTTGTCATTATCACCGGCGACACAAGCCGGCATTTGGAAAAATAAAAATAAATAAAAGAAGGCAGAATCCATGATGATGACTCTCTGATAATTGGAGAGTACCAAATTTTACAATTCATTCCTTAACGAAAAAAAATGATAATAACAAATAAAAACTGATGAAATAGTCACCATTCTCTCTCAAAAACAAACACACAGCCTTGTACATCCTCAAGGGGTATTTGTATGATGTTGAATAATAGATATTCTGAGTGTATTTCAATATTTACTCATTCTCATTTTCTTTGCTTTTTGGGGGGTGGGGGTCGTGAGAGAGGATTTGTTACACACAACCATGCTAATGAAGAATTTAATCACATAATATAACTAAAGCAGAGTTGCAATTCACTAGCTGTCTTTTTTTTTTTTTTGAAAATACAGAGTGCCTTATTTTGTGTTAATTATTCTCTTCCCTTTCTTTTACATTTTCCTGCAGTGGTCTACCGAGCAGTTCGAAAGCAGAGAAGAGAACAACTATACAAATTTCAAAACAGCTGTGCACGCCCGTCTGGCCTCAGAATCTCATGAAAGATGGAGCGGATTGTGCACTACATCAGTCATTTCTAAAAGAAAAATAATGATAACACTCGGGTTGTTTATATAGCATCAGGTAAATCTTACACAGTTAAATTAAGAACTTGCAAAATATCAACTTTGAAGTGTAAATGACTATTAACACGTTTTGAAGGCATAAAAAACGTATATATTTTTTTAAATATTGATATGAAACTAAAGATTTCTATTTCGAAAAAGTTATGATGAGGGCGTACAACCCTTTGAAATGATGACAAGCAACTTTAAGAAAAACTATCACTTGTTTCATTTTTATATCAAATATTGTTGTAAATGTTTACCCTCATCATCAATATTATGTCGATTGGAACATGTCAACATATTTCAGAAAACCAGGGAAATAGTAACCTTTTCCTGCATAATTTTTAATTTATTTTGAGCCTAATCCCTCCGGGAGCTCTCAGACAACGCAGATGTATTGCAGCACAGCAAATCGCTGTTGTGATAAAACGTTTATGGAAGTGTGTTTAAAGTTGAATACTGTTGCAAATTTTCCCTCCGTTTCAGCTGCCTAATAATTGTTCTTTTCCCAAGTATTTACTTCTTACAACACTTGAACTTCAACAACAGTAAGAAATTAAAATGTTATGTGTGCTATTTATAATTTGTAATTTGTAGTTGTTCTGATTTTCCAAGGTAACAATTGGTGCGAAGGTCTGATATGGTAATAGTATAAATAATCTCCAGAAAAAAAAAATATGTTCTGTTCTATTGAAATTGAAAATGTTGTTCCCAGTGTTTTGTTCAACTGTGGTACGTATGTAAGCTCCTTTACTCGGAAATTAAATAACATTTTTTTTCTATTTCTTATTTACCATCATGATAATGTTAAGTTTCTGCTGATTTGCTTTCATTGTGATAAAAGCATGATGGCATATCAAACTCTCTCTTAAATTGTAAGAAGAAAGCGTAGATATCTATTTCATATTCTTAAGACTTGCAAATAATCGAATGATTTCTGTAATGCTGTTGTCTTGGAGAAACAGATGTACACACAATCTTTTTACTATAAATCTTTCAGCAGATGTAAATCAGTCTCTGCATCTACATTTCTGTCATGTCTATCTCAAAGTTATTCTCCTGAGAGAATGTTTGCACCTCTGACAAGTCTGAGGTTTGTGTGTGTGTGTGTGTGTGTGTTGTGTGTTTTTTTTACTTGCTTGGTTGTTTCTGTTTGTGTGCGTGTGTGTGTGTTTGTGTGTGTGAGTGGTCAAAGTACGCCTAAAAACATTAAAAACCTGGATTCATAATTACCTGATAAATCATTGTTATTATTGTTGTTGTTCAAAGAAATGAGGCATATTATCAGAGGATTTAACCTTACGGATACAATTCATGCAATCAACCAAACATTAACAACTTATAGCGATAAACAAACAACACAATATTATTCTTTTTGTTCAAATCCTTTCATCTCAATGAAAATCGTTGAAATAAGTCAAATTTAGAAAAAAAATATAAATTAAAATAGGAGTCTCAATAATGCGTGTATGTGTCTTTGAAAGGAAGTGTATGTACAGATGTCTATACAATTCTTGTTTATACCCATTTTATTTTTTTTTGCCAGTTCTTATACAGTCATATATTTTGTTGCCACTCATGCTTTGTCATACTAAAAATTGCAAGTTCATCTTAATTGCATGGCATGAGAGGTGTAATGAAATCCATTTTACAGGCTTTACCCAAACTCGTATTTTAGTTGTCAATATTATTCCAAAGCCATCTTTTTGTTGAAACAACATGAATGATAAACCAAATATAATTATGTTCCCAATGAAAAATCTTACATCAAGGGATTAAAAACATACACTTAAAGATAACAAAAAAGAATGGACATCTCAATAAACTATAAACTGTATATGCAAATGAAGTAAAACAAAAATCTAGTGTAATTGGTAGATAACTAATTACATTTTAGTACATACTCGGTAAGTTTTCAGGAAAAAAAAATCAAAATTTTCAATTGCATCGATAATTTTGCAAGCGATTGTGTTTAACTATTCTTATTATATATTTAAAACAAAACATATAACTGGACTTTTATCATCCAGTTAACAAAATTGTCAAAGTAAAATGATAGAGATTGTTGCCATTGAGTCGGGATACGTCATTCTGCCTAATTACATTGATGGAAGGGTTGAGGGCGCAGATATTTGTAAGATACGTTCTTTTGGAATACATATACTGAAGTGGCTTCGCGGAAGAATGCTCACGCGCCGTAAGTCAGATGCGTTCTTTTGCCTAATTGATATGTTGCCGCGTGAGGATTTCCGCACAACGTAAGTAAGGATATACGCTCGTGGCAAACTAGAATTACTCGTCAGCACAGTGCTGTGATTCGGTAAAATGCTGTATCTATTCTAGACATGGCAATTACTCTAAAACGGGGAGTCCTATTTTGCTGAAATTTTCTCGAGATATTATTTATTAATGCCTAAGAAACTTCGCTGGTTCAAAAATGTTTTAATCCTATGAGGGAAAATGGGAACAAATTGAATTTTCAAACTCGTTTTTCTCAGAACATGATATTCTGGGTTACGTTGTTTTGCCTTATTACGGCCGACATGGTATATCTTAACACGCGCGTGCGTCATGGCCTTGGTAGTGACGAACCCTCGTTACTCTTGGGGGAAATTGCCACTTTCTTTCCCTTCATAGACTGGCAGGCTTCAAAACAGGTCAATATGCGGTGTGCCTTACTATTAAGTTTTGTTACAATCTAGTGTTTTTTTTTTAAGCCTAGAGCATTTCTAGATCTAACAAACGTTATAGTTTGCATCTTGTCTGACATCACGCTCCAGTCAACTTTAGGCCTACTTAGTACTGCAGCACTTGTCCATTGTTAGTGTACGTGAAATCAATGTATACTGTGCGGTAGCTTAGGTCACGCGAACAACAATTTATGTAATCCATAGCTTCTTAATCTTATTTTGTTTTTCATTGTAATAAGCGGTTAGTTGGCTTGGATCTATGGGATTGATCTCGAGAAATTTAATGAATATCTAGGATACCGTCCATAACGATGACATGTTCGATCCAATCCTACAGACGTCAGAAATTGACCAATAACGAGTCTACTAACACTTTTACAAGTTTACTTTACCGTAACGGTACTCCCAGTAGAGTTGGGCAGTAGGGGCCTACTAGACTACTGGGGCCTACCGTTATTTAACTTAGGCTGAATCGCCGGTTATTCTCTCTTTACTCAGTTTTCTATTTTTTTAGATTTGATTCGGCATAGACATTCTTTAAGTCTGTAATATGAAGAATCTAGAATCTACTGGTTAAAAGCTAAATTATAACCATTTAGCCCTAGAAATGGATCTGAAACTTAGATCTAGATCTGTGATCTAGACTCTATACTACTACGTTTAACTAGACATTTATAGAACCCCTATAGGCTATAGACTTTATAGACTTAAGGCCTACCGTTTAGTCATTAGATAGGCAGGTTAGGCTTTACGTTGTTCTTAGATCTACTATAACATTAGTAACATTAGTATTAGGCCTAGATCCCCAATAGACAGTCTAGCTCTAGATTTAGCCCCTACCTGGATATAGAGTCTAGATCTAGAGTCTACGCAGTTCTAGAGATAGTTCTAGAGATACGCAAAAATTTGGCGACGATTAATCTGGCAGAACTGCGTAAGTGTTTTTGGTTTTTTTTAATTGGTCATTATTACTACTTAAAAAGGTCAAATTGTCATTTTTTTTTTTTGCTGGAAATAAATTCTTTAGACCAATTATGACTAACAAAAGAGGAAAAAAATGCAACTCATCGTATGCCAGTTTAGAAAGGTGTAACATTGAATCTTTAAACCAGATTTCTGGCGTAATAAGTTAACCCTATAAAGCCCAAGCTATTTTGACCCCTTGAAGGGCCAAGAGGGGGGGGGGGGCACAATGTGCCCCCTCATATAACTTCTTTATTATACGATGTATAACCGTCATATTTGGCACGTGAGTAGAGCAACTCATACTCTACATGACCCAGCATTTGAAATTTTTCAGGGTTATCCACTGAGGGCGCTATTTACCAAAATATTAAGGAATACATAGGAAATATGCTAAAATCATGTTTTTTTCTTTTTATTTCTTTATCCCCAGTATATATGTTTTTATTTCATATCAATCATTTTCATATTTACCACAAAGGATAAGCAAGTCAACCATCACTGTTTGTTATGGTTGAAATTTGTTAAGGTCAACATGTGGGGGCGCTATTCATTGTAATATAAAGAAATATTTAAAAATATGTATTGCACGGAATGGATATATAATAGTATAACATTTTATATTTCAAAAAATAATGAAGTTTTGAGTTTGCAGATTGATAATATGGTAAACAAATGATATTACAGGCAAAGCTTGTGTGAAGATAACACGAAATAAAAGGGTAGTCTTTGAAAAATGCTGTATTTTCAATTATTTCTATTACATGTATTGTCTGATGCCTATGTTATATAAAAAAATAACGGAAATAATAAAAAAACAATTTCAGGGTATTTCACAACCATAATTACTTCATTTTTTTTTTTTGTCCTTCAGCAAATTACAGTCAAGAAAACTCCCATTTCATCCATTATTATATTGTTAACTGAAATTGGAACAGAAAATCATGCAAAATCTGACGAACATGGTTGTCAGTTATGGTTGCCATGGCAACCAGCAATATCGGACATAGCTAAATTATATATCAAAATGTTTGCAATAAGATTTTAGGAAAAGTCACCAAATTTGGTTGAAATCGGGTAAAGGGTGTAGGAGTGGCAAATGAAAATACGGTAGGGGCACATTGTGCCCCCCCCCCCCCCTTGGGCTTGATAGGGTTAAAGGAGATACGCAGTTCTGCCAGATCACGGCCGAATATGGGCTTTAGTACAGTATATCAATGTCAAAAGTGACGTAACATGTAAAAATACAAGATGTCGAGAATATTATAAAATTTACGGAATGTACAAAGCATTGGATAATGTTTATGATAAACTTATTGTATCAATTCTAAGAATAGTAGCAAGTTGATCAAACAAATGAAGTCATCCGAGCGAGGCATCATAGGGTGTGCAGTAATTTTTCAAGTGATCACGGCAAAATAATTAAACGTAGAATTTTAGAAAATTGGCTTTAAGATTTTGCTTAAAGAATCTTAAAGAGCTTGATTGCAACCGAACAGAATCTAACTCATTCCAGAAAGAAGGGCCGGTCGAAATAATTGTCTTAAGGGCTAAAACTGTACGAACGGATAAAAAATGATAGGATTCACTGTGTCTTGTAGGGTAAATATGGATATCGCTGTTTTTAACAAACATTGAGGAAAATATACTAGCGAGATCGCCACTATTCAACTTATACATAAAAGTTCCAACATGACACAAATACAAATCAGAAATTTTTAACAATGTATTTGAAACAAACAGTTTGTTATTGTGATCAAAAATGAAATGTGCACGATTGATAATCCGCAAGGCCTTTTTCTTAATCAAAATAACGAATCAATTTTAGTCTTTGAGCAATTCCCCCAGGCCAATATTCCGTAATTCAAATAAGGTAAGAATAAAGTTGTATAAAGAGAATGCAACATCGGCTTAGGGAAGAGATATTTTACTTTTTGTATAACTCCAAATTTTTTTTAAGACGAATGACTCAGAATTAAGCTTTTGTGATCCCTTCTCACGGGAGCAATGTGGAAGGTGTTCACTCCATGCTTTGCCTGAACCGGGAGTCAATTTGATTTGAGTTTTTTATACATCGTTTTACAGCTTAGAGTCTGCTCTTTCAGAATCTGCCCTTACCCAAAAATCTGTCTGGTGACTTTTTGTTGGTTTTGTGATGCAGGGTCAAATATAGTTTATTGCAATTCTAGGTAAAGTAAGGCATACAAAATAAAGATTATCTTGATTGACTTGTATTTCATTTATTTTTTCATCTTTCATCCCGTTGTTACTTTACAGGATATTGTTTCGTTAGAGTTGTGCAGCCCTTCACAGCATACTGTAACGGGACGCTATATGAAAAGCAACAGACTCCTTGACAAAGTATCATGCGCAATACCATTTGACACATTTGACACCATTGTAACTATTCATTAATTATTCATAGAAACTGGAAATGTCATAAATGCATTGAACTGGTAGGAAATTAAAGTTGTCGTGGAGGCGATGGTCGAAAGAATGAAGTACTTCAATTTCGATACCAACACAATTTATATCACTGTGAGATTTCCCGATGTCAGCAGGGTAATTAATTAAAAATTATGGTGTCATGGTATGACTTATTTTCTTATTGTTGCGCTTTCACTTTTCCCAATTGAAGTAGTACCATAGGTAATCGATATTGTAATACGTACATGTATAATACGTATAGGAGAGAGCCTACAGATCAGAATAGAAATATGTTAACGAATTGTATTGCATCAAGTCGGTTCTATGGCAATTAACACCTGGGCAATTATCCCAGACCCTTCCCCTGACCCTGGCCCTAACCCTAACCCAAACTCTTGCCCTAAGCCAAACCCTAACGCTAATCTTTACTTTAACCTTATCCCTCACCAGTATTTACCTGGAGGTGGTAATTGTCCTCGGAGGGTAATTGCCCTTATACGAATTAAATAATCGATTTTACAAGCCCCTGACTGTATTAAACTGGTATGAAACGATGTTTGTCGCGGAGGCGATGGTCAAAAGAATGAAGTACTTCAGTCGCGATATCAACATATCTCTGTGATGTCGAACAATCTTCGCATGGTAATTTATCAAAAATTATGGTCTCAAGGTATGATTTATTCTCTTTAGTTGTTGTGTTTTCACTTTTCCTAATTAAAACGCCATCGTATGTACTCGATATTGTTCGACATCTCGATACATGATGTGTGGCAAGCTTTTATACCAGTGGTGTATGGGGGGGGGGGGGGGGGGCAAGGGGGGCACGTGCCCCGGGTGCCACTCCTTGGGGGCGCCAACAACGAAAAAAAAAAAAAAAAACGACGAAGAAGAAGAAGAAGAAGAAGAAGAAGAAAAAAACTCGCCGGGACGGGGGGGGGGGGGGGAGAAAACCAAATCAAACAAGATAAGTTAAGAACATGAATTCCATGTTTTCTAAGCTGAAATAAAAAAAATTCGGCTGCGCTCGCTCGCCAAACTTTATCAAAAAAAAAAAAGATACGAACAAAACGTAATGATGACGTGGAAATATACATTTTTTTTTTCTTTTTCGAGTCCTCAGTTGCTGGTATAAATCGTTATCTATAAGGCCGTCACTATATCTTCTTTACAATTGTATGATTTAATAACCCCAAAATGACAAGAATTCCATGTTTTGAAAGCTAAAATAAAAAAAAAATCGGCTCGCTCGCTGTGCACGCTCGTCAACCGCGCCAAAATTCATCAAAATGTATGACATTTAAATCACGCTCAAAAGACTCCTTTTAATGCTTGAAAAAGCATATCATTTTTACTTTTTTTTCAGTCCCTACTTGGATGGGGTTGGGGTTGAACACTGTTAGTATAAATCGTTATCTGAAGGCCGTCACTTTATCTTGATTGGAATTGTAATTCAAAGATTTAATAACCAAAAATGACAAGAATTCCATGTTTTGTAAGCTGAAATACACATATGTCCGGCTCGCTCCATGCGATTTCTCGCCAAAAATTTATTAAAATTTATTACATTAAAATCACAATCAAAAGACCCCTTTTAAGTACTTGAAAAAGCATATGTGACCGTGACCCAAAAAACGAACAAAAACTGATTTTGTGTGGAGACTGAAAATAGGTGAAATGGGTCAACCTAACCCTTTTTGACTTTTTAATATTTTCTGAAGGAGTAAGTCTTCTTCTACATTATGTTACAATTTGGGATCATAAAATGGGCAGGAAAGTGTGTTTTTTAGCAATTTTTCTTGAACTCCTTATGGTAGAATAATGTGATTAGGTGTGTTTTTAGAGTCCCTTTTTCATTTCTTACAAAACCTTGAACGCACTCTTCACTTTAAACTCAAATAACTTTTGAAAGGATAATGTTACTGCTTTGGAAGTTGGCATGAATTATGAACAGAATGTGTTAATACGGCACTCCCAATTTCAGTTTAATCTAATAATCCCTTCATTGTTTTTACTCTGGTGATTTTCATCCTGTTTTTTTGTCCCATTCGTTGCACAGCCAGCACGGCTTGGTACAGATTTAGCGCTCGAATAGACACTGCACTTCAGAGCCTCTTTTCGCAGTTCACACTTTTCCCGAGTGTGTGTTTTCTTTCCAACATTTAGATATGCTAGGAGAGTCCGTTTGATTTGAGTTATACATCATTTTAAAACTTAAAGTCTGCTCTTTAGAATATGCTCTTAACTAAAATTCCATGTCTGGCGATTTTCTGTGCGTTTTGTGATGCAGGATCACATAATCATGATGACTTTTTATAAGTCCCTACCGGGATGGGGTTGGGGTTGAACACTGTTGGTATAAATCGTTATCTATTAGGCCGTCAATATAATATTGATTAGAATTGTAATTCGAAGATTTAATAACCAACAAATGACAAGAATTTCATGTTTTGTAAGCTGAAATACAAAAGTTGTCTGCTCGCTCGCTCGCTCGCCAGAATTTATCAAAATTTATTACATCAAAATCACCCCCAAAAGACCCATTTAAGTGCTTGAAAAAGCAAATCATGTGGACTTTTGTTTAAAGTCCCTACCGGGATGGGATTGGGGTTGAACACTGTTGGTGTAAATCGTTATCTATAGTCATTATAATTATATATTGATTAGAATTGTAATTCGAAGATTTAATAACCAAAAATGACAAGAATTCAATGTTTTGTAAGCTGAAATGTAAATACATTCGGCTCGCTCGCTGCGATCGCTAGCCAAAATTCATTACATTTAAATCACCCCTTTTAAGTGCTTGAAAAGGCATATCATGTGGATTTTTTTTTTAAAGTCCCAACCGGGATGGAATTGGGGTTGAACATTGTTGGTATAAATCGTTATCTATAAGGCCGTCACTATGTCTTGATTAGAACTGTAATTCGAATGTTTGATAACCAAAAATGACAAGAATTCCATGTTTTGTAAGCTGAATTACAAAAATTTTCGGCTCGCTCGCTGCGCTCGCCCGCCAAAATATATAAAAATTTAGGGTTGCCTAATTATATTTAAATCACCTCAAAAGACCCCTTTTAAGTGCTTGAAAAAACATATCATGTGGACTTTTTAAAGTCCCTACCGGGATGGGGTTGGGGTTGAACACTTTTTCAGAAATTAGGGGTGCAATTTTCGCGCTTGCCCCGGGCGCCGTTTTCCCTAGATACGCCACTGTTTAATACTTGTATAAGAGAGAGCTTACAATATCCGAAGAAAGAAGTTAACGAATCGTATTGAATTAAATCATTGGCTGTTAAGGGCCCTTGTCACACAAAACGGAGAATGGTCGCCTTCCACTCTACGACCTCAGAAATCATTGGCCCGCAGGTGGTAGTCACAGGTCATAAAAAAGGTGGGTTTTGTTTGTTTGTTTATTTGTTTGTCTGTTTGTTTGTTTGTTTGTGTTTTCGTTTTGTTTTATGTTTGTTTGCTTGTTTTTAAGAGTGGTCTTCGGTGATTTCTGGCCTTTGGCGTGAAGTGTTTTGGTCCGCAATATTTTGCTGACCGATTTCCAACCAATTATATACAGACTGCCAACCATTTGCCAGGTTGTCGCCGACCTGATCATAATAATTTGTGTTTTTTTTTTTCCAGAGTGTCTTTATAGTGTCTACGTCCATGCGCCAACACTGCACATGTTAGTGCTTGTGACCACACAAAATCAACAGTAGAATATCTTGTTTGGTTCCCGAGCGCTATTAGAACATCAGAAAAAAAAAAATAGAAATTAAAACCTGTGGAGGACGAGTCCCGAGTATACTCGAGCAAGTTATACTCGAGCAAGCTTCTATGGGAAATGCGTGTTGTAGTAAAATCAAACCGTCCTCAAAGGGTTAAGACGCAGACCAGTTGGCCAGTCACGTATTTATCATCATCATTTTCAGTTGTTGTTGTTGCAAAAGGTCAGTAAATGTTGGGTGACCAGTATGCAGCTATCACAAAAACAAAGAGGTTTGGTCGATCAACCATAAACAGATTGGTATTCGCTGGTCGTCGGTAGTCTGTTTTTGGCTGTTGGAGGTCGGCGACCAGTCTTAGAAATGTTCATGTGTCACTAGGTCATTAACATCACTCGAAATGTTTCAGCCACGGTATGGAGTGTCGTTATTAAGAACCGGGGCAAACTCATGAATGGTCTTGTTTCTTATGGAACTCAGGGGAACCTCAGATTCTAAATACATAAGAGTGTGCTTTAATGACTATTTAAGACGTAATGGTTCTACCTACAAATCAATATGACAAATCCCTTTTATTTACACCAAGAAATAGAACCGAAGTTTGAGCTTGCAATCAATTTACTAGAAGTGAATCATCTTCAGGTCATGACATAAAAAGCATGAAAACAATAAAGTAAATTAGTAGTGGTAAACTATTAATGACGCAAGCCAAATTCAACTAAACCAGTGTACATGTACTAATACTGTTCGTATACTAGCATATTTCTGTTCGTTGTTATCCCTCCATAGTGTCAGAAAGACATGTTTACAATAAATATTATTCATAATATGGTGTATTTCATTGAAAGAAAAATATATCTAATGGCCTACTAAACGGATTCAGCACTTTCATGCCATAGCTATACGTTAGAGTGATGGATGCATTTTCTGAAGAAATGTTTGTCATTGGAACATTATGGATCTGAAAGGCAAGCTTTCGTCGATAATGGTTGCATATTCATCATACTTCAAAGACTTTCAAACTTACAGATATTTTATCTCTCTCGACTAAGTTCGTTCATGAACGAGGCTTAAGGGAAAAAACAAAACAACAACAAAAACCTGGGCCTCATTTCATAAAAAAAAAAAAGTTGATACGATAGCAGCTCTTGCTGGAATGACAATTGTCATGGTAACGACAAGAATCCAGTTCCCTGATTGGCTGTTTGTATTGGAAATTGCCAATGCAGCATAGGTTGCTATCCTAACATCTTTTATGAAATGGGGCCAAAGTTGTGCTTTTCTTTTTCATACTTTCCATGGCTTACTCGGTCACTCTGACCTTTTTCGTATCGTTACTGTAAACAGAAAATCGTTGCCCCTTGACGACTTTCACTATAATTTATGATTGCAGGATGATGATACATGTACCACTAAATTTGCTAGATGGAATCAAATCCAAATCTATATCAAATTGGAGCAAGAGAGTGGTAGTGATAAAGGAGTTTATAATGGCAATTGCTTACTTGTTCCATGTTCTCCATAGCTGATGGATGGACGTGCACAAAGGTACATCAGCAAAAATAAGAGAGGCCAATCTCGTGGGGATGAAGACTCCATCATGACCATGATCTCCAGTTTTTTTTCCCCTTCCCGTTTCTGATTTTCAGTAGTTTGAAAACACGCAGTCACTCAAGAGACGCACTAAACGCTAGAAGGCAACATCTTCGGAAACCAACAAATCCACAAAGTGACGCATGGTCTGAAGGACAAGGAAATGCAAACCAGTGTGCATTTCGAGGAAGGCCAACATGTACTTACCGTTTGTTGTTGAAGCGAGCGCTGGACGTCAATTAACACGAGGTGGCATGGCGTTAACAACTTCCGCAGCGTTGACATAAATTACTGTTATTATTATTTTTTTGCTTCAGTTTCATCCACTCAATTTACAAAATCAGTGTAGAGAGAGTGACAGGGGCTTAATGTGAAACTTGATGGTGGTTTCAGTCGAACTGAAAGCGACATTATATCAGTCCCACTCCAAGCAAATCATTGTACCAGGTGACAGGGAGCCAGGGCTTTGTTCATTCTTCTTCTTTTTTGGCGAATATCCAATATATTTGAAGCACTGAAGCTAACAATAAAGATATTGTCATCCGGCCTCAATCAACTATTATTTACGGTCTGCGAGGTTTGACAATATCTATTGTAATAATTACATTCCTTTCATGTGCTTATATGTTATCTAAGTATATCATTCTGTCCTCTCTTTAGAATTATAAAGCTCGAAACTTCTTTATTGTGGACGGGAAAACAATTAGTCCAAGAGTATTTGTTTTAACCTGGACACTTTTGGTAACAAGCTGATTTTTTTTTTTCACGATAGCTACGGTGACGTGTCTAGAATAACATACTAAAAGTTCTCATACATCCTCTTTGACCGTTTTCCGCAATCCAATATGACGTCCAAAATGGCCGCAATTTCCTGAAATTCTTATAACTTTTCAACCTGGGGCCTGTTTCACTAACATGGGAAATCGATCCAACCCAAGATCGATCCCAACTCTGGGATTGATACCATCCTGGGAACGACTCTTGTGACGCGTTTCACTCAATCGATCTTTGCTTGGGAACGATAATTAATTGAGTTCGACTGATTTAATCATCGTGAACGAGGCTGTGATCGATAGTGAGAGCTAAAGGAGAGAAACATGGCAGTCACAACCAAGCAGAAGGTACGGTAAAGAAACATTGAAATCAATATTTCGTGGTCAAATTTCATTTTGAGTACACAAATTTCATCTTAGAATGACATGTTTATTGTTATTTCTATGGCTGGTGATGCCATTCCAAGTCTGTTCTAGCAGTCGTAAAGAAGCAGTGCCCAACGATTTCTTTGATCTCTTCGTATTGAACATGTTAATCGCGAAAATCGTGATTTGCTTAGTCCCATGTGTGTAATTACGCACACGTATGTCAGTCTACATCTACCACTGATGATACGGTAATCCACATCTACGATCTAGATATTTTCTATTAAAACTCCATCCTTGCTTTGTTCATGCTCGTAGACTTACGACTGTAGACCTAGAATATAACTGTAGATTTATAGTTACAACTTTTCACTGATGAGATTTCGATTAAGTGAGCTTCGAACTATTTGTGAAATGTCAGCAATAACAATATCGCAGACGCCGCTAACGTTAGGCGATCGCGTAGGCTGTCTATTTAAAATTCCAATTTGAAGGGAGGCACCTCCGGACAGACAGCTTTTTCTGCTTAGAAACTCTAGACCCTCTGCCTAACATTGTTAGACTTCTACTCTTCATCACAATCACAACTGAGTCTCTCTTGTCTAGACCTAGACTCTGTACTGTTCAATTCGAGTGCATTCTACAGTGCAGTAGATTCCATTATTTAAAGGCCTAGCCTAGTCCCTAGATCTACAACTTTACAAGTACTACTAGTAGTAGTTCCAGTACCTACTTGGCTAACGTCAGTATCATTTAGATATCTATTACGTTAGTCAGTAACACATAGATGTAACATTAGATCAGTCGAGAACTAGATACACAGTGATGGCAACGTAGCATGCTGATTCCATTATAGACCTCTATATCTTTGTCTGATTTTGTTTTCGGTGCTAAGTACTTGGTATCCATGGTTGCATTTTTCCTAGACCCGAGAGCTCTATACGGATGTTATCTCAAGTTCCACTACTGTTTTGGTGGAACAAGCCGTCCATAATTCGACTATAACACTGTCCTAAATTTGACTACTGGGTATGTGTAAAGACCTTATTCCATGCTTTTACCTGTGGTCATATTTTTGCGTTGAACTGCTGTGAATCCCCCTCCCCCCCATTTTTTTTTTTTTTTTTGGGGGGGGGGGGGGGTACAACAAATTGTACCAGACTTCACCAAAGTTAATTCATATTACACCATAGCCTATTTCAATATGCATTCCTCAATGTGTAGGTTACTTCAGGTAAGATAGCGTAGGCAGCAGTGCAGCGTATGCTGCGAAGAGCGAGGTTTTTACGGTAACCATGTGCAAGTCAATGTCAATATCAACAATTTCCTTTACCGAGTTGGTTCCAACTTACGTGAGTGATTGGAAAATAGCTGGTAGTATTTCCTGCCATTTTCATACAATTTGGTATTATACAGCAGTGTAGTAAAATCAGAATGTCTCTATATGGGTATGAAAGTACAATGCACAAATGGAAGTTGGTGACACTTCCTTTTCCCGCTAGGTTGAGTAATGACAGACAAATTTGAGAAAAGAACTAGAGCTTGAGATATTTTACTTGTCATAGCATATTTCTACAGACTTGTATAGTTTAACTATGTAATCTGCTTTATTCTGTTATCACCAGGGACTCGCTCTGAATGTGATGCACTCTTCCACACAGTGGACAAGAGGACTGTGCAAACCATATGAGAGAGGTGAATTCCTGACCAAGCTTTGAGCTCATATTGATTGACTGAAAAGGTATAAGTTTCATTTCTTAAAATTTTCTGAAAGCTCATTATTCAAAAGGTTTTTCAATGTATTATCTTTACCCAGTTTTAGAACTCAATCATACTATTGTGGGAGGGAAAAAATCATTTAATGGGGATGTGGTGGTAGTGGTATTTCTAATCACAATACCTATGTACATTTTTATCCTTATGATGATATCATATTTTTTCCAGAGTCTTAATTCTGCCTCCATCAGAGAAATTTAAATTCTTCTCTTTCTTCTTCTCTGTAAAGGATCGTCAGATACTTTTAGTTGGTATTAAGTGATCCAGAATTGGCAAATCAAGATCAATAAAATGGCATTAGATATGTGATGAATCCCAAACCCTGAATGTACAGAACGCTCTTTTAAAACCAAAGCTGATTTTAAAGGGTGTGTACAGTTCTGGTCGAGATGAGGATTTAGCATTTACCTTTTTGCAAGATATTCAGAAACCACTCCATGAGATGTCGAAGAGCATGCAATTCTAGGGGGTATCAAAAGTTTATATGATGAAAATCTGTTTTTACATGGCTGAGATATCCAAAAACAAGGTGAAACAAACAAATCCTCATAAAAGGCGTGACCTGTTGCCTTTTATTATTATCACTTTTTTGGATATCTCAGCCATTTGAAAACCAATTTTCATCAAATTAACTTTGAACCATTCTTAAAATTACATGCTCTTTCATATCTCATAAGAGGTTTCTCATTGTTTCACTTAGGAATGTTCAAAACATGAATCCCCCCTCAACCACTACTGTACAGTCCCTTTAAGTCAAATAATGGCCAATGCAAGTGTCGGTATGGAGACCGAAAATGCAAGTAGTGTAATATTTAACTATAAAGTTATCACCATTGCCCATCATTTTTTATTAAGTCCTGAGATATTTGACTTCATTAATTGGCAGAGTGACATCTATTTGCAACATGACTTTGTCTTGAAGTAAGCTAGATATCAAAATGAAAAATAGCATTACTTGGGCTAGAGATGTAACGTGATCTGTAGCTTCCGTGTAATAAAGACCTATGCTACCCCCAAATGCCATGTCTTTTTTTTTTTTATTTGCAAAATAATCTTTTGCTTTTAATGTGACCATCTATATGAGAGTCCATCAAGTTATGATACAATATGAGTCATTACAGAATTAATGAAGAAGGAAAAAAACAGTAACAAAACCGTTTTGTGGTTCAAGACATCTTCAATGCTTCTCTTTTTATTTTATATGCTTTGTTTTACCTCAGCCGGGAAGGGACAACTGCTGAGTTTTATTGGTCGTGTGTCGTCAGCAAGGAACATCTACAGTCACAGCCTTCGTCCTTTTTATTGGAGGATATGAAACCCTATTCCTTCCTATATGCAGCCGTGGAGAACAGCTAAGGGACTGTCTTGTCCAAGCATTGTAGCTACAGATGATCTTGTCTTCAAGTAGAGCTTTCAAATCTGTTCAACTGAACCCTTATCTTTTCCAGCAACTTTGTGAATGACGTGTGATACATTCTGGGAGCTGGGGGCCTTTGAATGTATAGATCTACACATAAATGGCGCTATGCTGTTTCCTCATCACCATGGTCATCTTTGTTCTAGATCTTGACTTCTAGCCACATTACATCTGTGAATAGCTTCAAGTCCAAGCTCAATGATCACTGGAAGCAGAAGCATAACAAATTTCATCCAGATTGCATTAACTGATTATTCTTTGGATACAGTGCAACACATACGTGTAGATCTCCTCAGGCTCAGGATTGAATCCTTTGAATGGCCCTCTACAAGTTTTCAACTTAATGGGCATCATCGTAGGTAATTCAGGTAATTCAGGTAATACATGGCAGAGTAACCATTTTCTTTTAAGAGGGATTTGTGTATAAACTAGGGGGATCTGCAACTGCAGCATCATTCTGTCCTGCAATTTATGAATAAGCCGAGCCAACAATAATGTAACAATTCATTCATCATCTCCAACCTCCACTTAACAAGTCCGCACAAATACAACAACAGTTGATTCAGAGGTAATAAGGGAATACAAAGTTACTTTTGATTTCGATCTCCCTGTGTAACAACAATGATATTCTTTCAAAAGTCATTTAGCAAGAAAGGTTAGGCATTATTGTATAAATGTTTTACTGTAAATGTGTTAATAGTGTCATGAATATGCATTTGTACAAAGTGGGTGTGCACTGTTCTGCCCACAGTGGAAGTCAAGATGGCTCGAAGCTGGGACCATGCCGTCTGAGGAAGCGAGGGAAGAATAAAGTTTTCATTACTCTAAGTTTGATTAGTGGTGGTGATTTGTTTCAGTGTCAGAATGTGTGACATGTTGTTACCCCACTAGGATTTCCCTCATTCCATAATACTGTAACAGCAAGTACAAGAGTATGCTGTAAGCAGATTCCTGGAAACTTATACCTTTGGCTGGTGAATACTTTAACCTTACTTTGAAACCTCTCTCTTTAACTTTTGTCACGACATTTAATTTTATATCATTGTGAACTTTCGTGAGCTTATTTTTTTTTTTTTGTAATCAATTCGTGTCATGTATTACTAAGATAACCATCATATTATATTCATAATAAATAGCCACTTTGTTTGTCATGTATTTGTTTTATCTGACTAGATTCAAATAGAAACCATCTAAGGCAATGAGTAAGCCATTTTAGTGATAGTCCTTGCTTGTTTCATCATTTTTTTCTTTGTCTCTGTAATTGTGTGTCAAAGTCGTTATAAATCTGTAGTCTCTTCCATCCCCCTCTAAAATCCAAGTATATCATACTTCCTCTTTCTTCCTCAATTTCTCTTGAACCTATTTTTCTATTGCTCTCTTCTTGCACCGCTGTGATTCTCTCATTTTCATTATTCCTGGTGTGCATAATATGCTACCTTTCTCTCCTTCCATTCTCCTTGTTATGCATGTACTATGCGACTTCACTCTTGACCTTGACCTCAATTTGAATTGGAATATTTTTTTTCACTTGTAAGAGAAGAGAAAAGCTTCTGTATGTAGAAGAAAGATGCATACTACTAGTATTAAAAGTTTCATTGGTGTTGATTTTCATATCTTATTCATTCATGACTTCAATTACCATTGTTTCTTCTATGTGATTTTAACACACCCAGATGTGAATGATTTGCCCTTCACGTGTGAACGTGATGTAGTGTTGTTGAAACCCAAGTACAGGCTTTCAGATAATGAAGAGTGTGTATTCACTGCATTTTTTTTTTCAGGTAGCATTTTGACACGGCACAATTAAATTGCATCAAATGTGAATATTTTTGCAACAGTTGACTTATTCAGAAGTGTCTTCAGTGCTGTAGTTGATTGATGTTTTTTTTTTTTTTTTTATCGAGTGCTATAGTTGGTGGTTGTGTTGGCGCACAGTTAATTCTGTGTATCTATGTAAATAAATTATATGCATGTAACCGTATAATATATAGCGCACAGGTCCACCTTTCAGTGCTCATGGCGCTTTAAAGATGAAAATGGCAAACAAAAAACAAACATATGTACCAAAGAATACAATATTGTTCCAAATATTAATGACAGCAATTACAGTCCTCAGTGAGTGGAACAGATACATTATGTATATATATATATATATATATATATATATATATATAGACATATATATATATATATATATATATATATATATACATATATATATACAATATGTATATTATGTATGTATGAATTTATATATGTATACTGTATGTATACATGTATATATATATATATATATATATATATATATATATTTATATATAACTGAATCATGTGTGTTAAATGCCCAAGGTGGCATATAGGTGAAATTAGCACACAATTCTGTACTAGTATGAGGTTCAACATGATTAAATTGATAATTTCACCCTGTGAATGGTCTTTATATTATACTGGGCAATATAATAGTACTTAGCCTTGACGTGTTACTGGTATACGTGTACTACATTCTTATGGCATTTACCCTCTTCCTCTTTATTTTCTCTCATTCCCTTCTTTCTTCCTTCCCTTCATTCGTACACTACTTTTCTGCTCTTCTCTCTTCGCTCTAGTATGTAACATACGAGCACATGACAAATTGTATTACTTCATTGCCATTATGACGCTTCTGTGTGAGGTCATCGCTATTATGACGTAACAATCATAAGCGCGCAACCCAGCAAGTGTAATGGATCCTTCCCAACTTGGGTCAGATCTGAATCAATCCCAACTTTGGGTTCAATTCATAGCTCCGTATCGTTCCCAAATTGCTTAGTGAAACAGTTCCTAACTTTTTGTGAATGATCAATCCAAAAACTGTCCCTGGGATCATTGAATTGATTTTAGGATTGATCCCAGAGCTTAGTGAAACAGGCCCCAGGTATCCCAAATACAAAATTTAAATGTCTAAATATATGTTCTGAAGCATGAAGAATTCAAAGAAATACAGATTACTATATGTTGACCAAAATCTAAGATGGCGTCCAAAATGGCCACCATTATCTGAAATTCTTATAACTTTTTCAATCACGTATCTCAAATACAAAATCTAATGTAATATCTAAATATATGTCTTGAAGCATGAAGAACTCAATAAAATACATATTAAGAATTGTTGACGCACGCGAGTACCGTAATCAAAGATGGCAGCCAAAATGGCCGCCATTTCCTGATTTTTTTTTTCTCTCTCATAATTTTGCAAGTAGATTTCAGCTGTACACACTTTAGAAATACGTTTTGAGTCACAAGGAACCAACTTATAATACTTATTTAGAAATTTTAAAACACACATAAAGCACTTAAGCAACTTCAGAAATCCTAAAATGGCTGCCATTTCCTATTTTTTCTCATAAACCTGCAACTAGGTAACCGCGATATGCACTCAAATGTCTAAATATATATTTTGAGACATAAGGAACCAAGTGAAATACTTATTCAGAGAACATGAAACACGTAAGTACCAATAAAACCACGCGAGTTCTCTTCGCGAAAACCAAATGTTGCCCAAATTGGCCTCCATTTTGTTTATCACTGGAAAACATTGCTGATTTTAGCCTGTTACAAGAGAGAAAGAAATTCAACATAATGTTCGAGATTTAACTACACAGAAGGTCCAGCGGAGTCTTGCACAACATGGATATAAGTTGGGTTGGATGCGTCCCCCACCCCGTTGGGGAAGGGGGGGGGGGTTGGCCTGTATAATCATTATTTTCCAAACGTTCAACCTGAAGTATATGCACTTTGTCATTAAATTGCAATCATAAAAATGTTAAACGTCCCTTGCTCGGTACACTTTTGAGACTGACAAATTTTCGAATATCTCAGTAAAAGTGTGCATTAGATCTTTAACTTATAAAATGCAAAAGTTAGTTCCCTCATATTGGAGTGTGATTTCCCCTTCCTAACCCTTCACTGCTTCACTAACCCTAACCCTTCACTTCTCTGATATAAATTAAATACCCCTTTGATTAACAATTCGAAATATTCCATGAAATGTGTGACAATAACATAAATATTTTTATTTCAATTCAAGTGTAAAAGCTCCTTTGTGTGGGAGGGGTTGGGGATAATGAGAATATGAATTACCCACTCTTTCAAGATGTATAATTTTCTCAACATAACACCAAGGGTCCACTAGGCCGTTTAATGACGATCGTAAAAATGCAAAACTCCCTCCAGTCGAATGGGGTCCTCCACACCCTTCACTAGCTCATTGCCTTGAACATACTATTCTTCATTCTATACTTACGTTCTTAATTCAATTCAATTCAATTCAATTCAAACTTTATTTTCACTTTTTCTTTCCAACAGAATGTACAAGAAACAATATTATGAGTTTGACATGGGAGTAACAAAATATGCATAACCAGACAGACTTAACAAAATGTACATGTCTACATGATCAGTACAAAAAAAAAAAATACATACATTGTATATACACTCTGCGAAAAAAAAGTGGAGGTACCCACTCAAAAGACTAGGCTTGTATCATGTGGGTACCTCTGAGGGAAAGGGGGAAATAAGGGGGTGAAAAACTTACAACTACAAAGAGTGCGGGAAACTGGGGAAGTCGGGAATAGAGAGGAAAAAAAAAGCAAAAGTGTGAAAAGAGGAAACAAAAAACAGGGAAAAGAGGGGGAGAGAGAGAGAGGGAGAAAACGAAAAGACTAAATAATTTTGATGCAATCACCAAGGGCGAAAGCCCACAGAGACAATTAGCCAAGCGTCTTCGAAAGTGATACAATGTCGAGCTGCTTTCCAGCGGAAGAGATTGTAACTGTGGGGACGAGAGCACGTATAGAATACTAGCACGCAGTAAAGATTATCTATGCCTCAAGAGAACGCAGCCTATAGTGAAAGAAGAGAAGACAATGTCGTGCTTACGAAATACATTACAAAATTAAATTCATTCGGTTACATTATAAGACTTCAAAAGAAACATTTTCAATCTGTTTTAAAAGAATTCAATGAAGGTGCATTTTTTATATCCATGGGAAGGGAGTTCCAGAATTTAGGACCTACATAAATAAAAGTCTGCTGAGCTAGCAAGGTTCTTAACAGAGGTAAATGAAAATCATTTGACTGTCTAGTTGGATATCTATGGTATGTCTGGTTACGCATAAACATAAAGTTAAAAATTAACGGGAGGCAATTATTATTATAAGTATACATAAATTGCCCCATTTGTAATAATAATAGAAACAAGAATCTAGTATTTCATCAACACTGCGCACCATAAACCTTTAACCTGAAAAAAACCCTCCATTTTGTGGTAGGGTGCATCACCTTATACACCTTCCTCGCATATTTCCATAAATATATATATATTTTCTTACTTTTTTGACAAAATCAAATATCAAATAATCTCTGAATTTCCAATTGGAAAATGCCAAAATCTCCTTCGTATGGGAAGGAGCATTCTCCTCCCACACTCCACCTCCCCGACACTTTCCTAAATATATATATTTTTCCAATTTGTTTAAAAAAAATAGAAAACAAACATCGGGTATTTCACCAAATGGGTGCAACAGATCTGTGAATTTCAAGTTTGAAATTACGGGCAACCTTATGACCGCACACTTCCATGATTACATATCTTGTTGTTCCTTTTTTGATGGAAACAAAAATCTAATATTTCACCAATAGGGTGCATCACATGTCTGAATAGCAAGTCTGAAAATGCAAAACATTACTCCCATTGCCCGTTTCGGTGAATACTATACTTTATATTTTTCCTACTCTTTGACGGAAAGAATTCAATGTCTTACCAAACGTTTGCACTATGTTTCACTTTCAAGTAAAACTCACACACACACACACACACACACACACACACACACACACGAATCTCTCGTGTGTGAGGGGAGTATCCCTCCTCCATGTTCCAATAACTATGAGTGTCATATTCTCTGATTTCTATCTATTGCATAATTTTACCTAATCTACATGAAATGATAAGATAATTTTGGTGCTTTTAGGTGGAGCAATATACTGCACCAAAGAAATTCACTGTCAAGTGATAAATTACACATTATTTTGTAGAACATTTAGACACTAATTTTGAACATGTATGTAACACAGACACCAACAAGAATTGTTTTTACTTCCTAAGAGATAAATGACAATTTCAAATGGAACTCATCTCATGGTAGACATCAAATAAATATTGCCTCCTAATAGGCTCTCGAATTGGCAACAAATCTAATGTTGAAATGTTTCTCTCGTAACAGGGACACACTCATTGATTTCAACATGCAAATGTTTTTATTGTATACTTTACACGTAAGAACTATATTTTTTTAAATAAAATAAGTTTCTTATAAATTATATTGACATTTATTTACATAACTGTGACATAAAATTGTTACTGAACGGAAATTTTGCACGGCATTTTGCGTTTTAGGAAGAGCGGTACTGCGCGTGTTAGCATCTCTTAATATGTATTTTATTGAGTTCTTCATGTTTCGAAAAATAAACACTTAAATTATCTATTGGATTGCCTGGTTGAAAGGTTATAAAAATTTCAGGAAATGACTGTCATTTTGGACGCCATCTTGGATTATAATACTTGTGTTCATCAACATATCTTAATATGCATATTATTGAGTTCTTCATCCTTAAAAACATATTTTTAGACATTTCATTTTTGAATTTTGGTTACCTGGGTGAAAAGTTAGAAAAAATCAGGAAATTGCGGCAATTTTGGACGACATCTTGGATTACGGTACTAGTGTGCGTCAATTTCTTTTAATATGTGACCCTGCATCACAAAACCAACAAAAAGTCGCCGGACATTTATTTTTAGTTAAGACCAGATTATGGAAGACCAGACCCTAAGCTTTAAAATTTTGTATCACTCAATTCAAATGGACTATCCTAACCTTTCTAAATATTGGAAAGAAAGCACACACTCTGGAAAGTATGAACTGAGAAAACCGGCTCTGAAGTGCAGGGTGTATCCAAGCGCTTAATCTTTACAAAGCCATGGTGGCTGTATGATGAATGGAACAAAAAAATCAAAAACAAAAAACAAAAAAAAATAAAAACAGGATGGTGACCACCAGAGCAACAACAATGAAGGGATTATATCAGATTAAGCTGAAAATGAGTATGCCACATTATCACATTCTGGAGATTAACGTCAACTTTCAATGAAGTAGCATCATTCTTTCCAAAGTTATTGGAGTTGAAAGTGTAAGAGTATATACAGGGTTTTTAAGAAATGAGAAGGGAGTTTTATGAGAAACGCCTAATCACACTATTCCACCAAAAAATACAAGTTCCTGTTTGTGTTATGATCCCAAACTGTGATATTATATAGAAAAAGACAAAAAAAAATGATTAAATAGTATAGATGTCCAGTGAATTTATTCGGACCTCGGAGAAAAAAAACCCCAACCATTATTCTCGGGGAAAAAATGTGAGCGTTTTATAGAGTGACGTGTGATTACTTTTTCATTCTGTTAAAAAAGAATAAAAATACAAAATACCAAAATCTGAGGTGTATTTTCTGTAAGATATCCTGCACAAGCATATCATTATTTAGCCATGCAATATGTCGTGACATTTGTAAAAAGGGACATTTAAAGGCCCTACGACCTTTTAGAGTGCCGTGCCATTTTGACTCTTGAATAAAGATATCACGCGAAGGATGTGCTTCAAAGTCAGTCAAAATCACGACTGGTGTCGATTTATTAAGAGCTGGTAAAATGGTACAAAGATTGAACATCTCAACACCATATGCTTATGGTGTTTACATTGTTCTTGTTGCTGTTTACTGTAGTCAAAACTCTCTAGGCTTGAAATTCATCGAAGTATTACTAATTTGAAGCAAAAACATTATGTATATTACAATATTACAGTATTAATAGAGACCTACAAAGACAATACAGATAATAACTATAGAATTTGATCACTTTCAATCTAGAATGATAGGGGAAAGCAGCATAATATAATCACACAAGGTTTTGTGGTAGGTGGTAAAAATTTCTTGAAATTATGATGAACTTCTTTACGATAATGCTGTATAGACGTCCATGGCAAATGTCCCATAAGTCGGAATCTCTGTTTTTGACCCGATGAACTTAGTTGAAACTATTTTTTTAACATATGTTTATCGATCAAACATCAGCTAAATTCATCGATAAACTCTGTTTCCCCTATGATAAACTTTGTTTCTCGAGTTTACGCACATCAAGCGAGAGAGATGTTTACATGATAAAATTAATTTATTACCAAAACATATATTTTTTCGACGATAAACTTATCGACCGATAAACTTTATAGTTGTTATGGAACAATTAGTTTGTCATATGGCAAACCAAATTCTAATGAAAACGAAAAAAAAAAAAAAAAAAAGGTTCATCGACCGATGCATTTAATTTTTGGTCTAAGAACTTTTCGGTTGATAAAGTAGGTTTTCGAGCCATAAACCTAGGTCATTGCCGATGAACTGATTGTATCACTTTTGTGAAAAATTTGGCGTGCCATAAACTTTAGTATGTCGTGCCATATTTTTATTTCGGTGTAAACATGATTAAATATGGGTTTTCTTTCGCCTAAGCACAATATAGGTCATATGTCTGTTTTGTCATTGTGAGTGAGAGCAACGTAATTGCTTTGCGATCAAGCGCTTTTAAATGTCTTCACCTAAATATCACACAGACTCTTGTCCGAGTCTGAAACCACCACTTCACGACTGCTATAACAGAGTGAGGACTTTGGACAGCGTGTACAAGGCAAAGACGCCTTCCGTGCTAATTGGCACTCAGAATACTCAAAGTACACACAGGATTGATCAGCTGGAAGAAGCATCAATGCTCTGGCATTATACACGACTAAACATTACACAACTCCGCTTGACTAAGAGTGTGTTGGGTTATAATGAATTATAATGTGTCTCTCTTAAAGGAAATGGTCTATCGGTCGTTATGTCTTTCCCTGAATCATGTTTATAACTAAAGCAATGCCTAGATTTAAAGTTAAAATACACATTGTCAATATAAGAATTTGGTACATCCTCATACAATCCGAAGTGATATCATTTGAACGAGCAAAATATAATGCTTGACAGCTTACTCACTTGTTACACTTATTGTCTTGTTACCGTATACTGACATACCATCACCACTTGCCATCATATAGATCAGAGTTAACAGTGTTGCATCGATATACTTTAAACGCTATCGTGTGCGTGTGTGTGTGTGTGTGTGTGTTTTATTTTTTCTTCTATTTAGGTCATTCACATAGGAAACATCTTACAGGTTATATTTGCAATTATGGACATGGCCTTCTGTATACCTATACTATGCATGTTATCTTCATTTGTCTGCAAGCCTGGTCTTACAGATACGTTACAATAATAACTACAACAACAATAATATCAATAATAATAATAATAATAATAATAATAATAATAAAATAATAATAATAATAATAATAAAATTATAATAACAATAACAATAAAAACAATAATAATAACAGTAATATTAATAATAACAATAATGATATCATTATCATTATTATTAATAATGATAATGATTCATGAGTAAATATAAATGATACAGACAATGACGGTATAATATTTTGTACAAAGTCAAGATAGTTGTTGCAGCGAATGTCACTTCATTTACACAATCATGTTTTTAATACAAGTCAGCATAAAATCGTAGATGATCAATTCTCAACGATTTACAATTGACAGGAAATCATGACACCCTATCAAACCCACATAGACAATATTATTTAAAACATTGATTTTCAATGATATTGCATGTAAGAATTTACAAAAGTGTTCGACGGCGTTCAAAACAATTTTGTGGTGATGATATCTATAATCAGGGAGGTCACCCCCTGCTGCTAAAATGTAAATAAATCCAGTAACAATGAGATATGTAGCAATAACAACGATTTAACAGTAATAAAGATTGTCATGATAACGATAACAACAATATAATCAACGATAATAATGAAATCGGGAATTGTAAAAAAAAAAAAAAAATGGTGAGGATAATGAAAAAATAAGGTAGCCTAGTCTGCCCCCCCCCCCCCAAGGAAAAACGCAGTATCTAACATTTTTGGCGATTTTCACTTTTTTGCATAAATATAGTCAGTGGGCAATCTTCTTCATATGACATAGATTTTTGAAAAAAATGTTTAGAAAGCCACTTTTCCGTAACTGCCAAACGCAGTATCTACACTTAACTTGCACTTTCCCCAAGGAAAAACGCAGTATAAAATGATTATTATCTATATAGGACTTTTTAGCCGCGCAGTAAAAAATGCGTATTGGGTCCACTCAAATTTTACCGTTCAATATCAGAGCATATTGAACGAATTGCATAGGCCTACGTATTAATTCTCCATAGGCTACCGTTGTTCCCGGTCGTTCGGGAATTCACCGTATTCCGCGTCCCGTCTATTGCGTACGCGCCGCGCGCGATACCCATTGTTCTTCTATGCATCACAAGCTAACGTTAGAGCGTTACACTAGCTGTAGCGAGTATCCCATTGGTTTGTATGTAAAACTTGCAGACGATGGATCGCGAAGGCGTCGCTCGACGTAGGCCTACGTATAACGTACACGAGTACAGTACTGTACATACGTGTTGTGTTGATATTGCGCGAGATTTGAAACACTTTGCGAAGGGTTTGCGAACAAAATGGCAGCCTCCGAATCCAGGTCCAGATTTGCTACGTTAACCGAGGACGATTTCAGTTTTATTTTGCGAGACAAAGACGCCGAAAACACAAGAAAGGCTACGAACAAAGCGGTCACGTTGTTCCGATCGTATCTGCGGGAAAAGGGTCAAAAGGAGGACTTTGAAAAGCTTGACAAAATCACGCTGGCATCGTTGTTGGGAAGGTTTTACTTGGAAGCAAGGAAAGCTGATGGGGACTTCTACAAGACGACTTCACTTTCTGGCATCCGTGCTGGTCTCAATCGCTACTTGAAAGACACGTATCATCATGGAATCATAGATATCATCAAAGACAACGAATTTGCCAATTCAAATGTATCCTATCGAGCAGCGACTGTGCAGCTAAAGAAACTAGGCAAGGGGGATGTTGTGCACCACTCCTCGATTGATGACAATGACATTGCAACCCTGTACCAATCAGGAACCTTTGACCAGTCCCCTCCAGCTGGTTTGCAGAGAAAGGTATGGTTTGAACTTATGATCTACATCTGTAGGAGAGGCCGTGAAAACCTAAGGGACTTGAAACAGGATCATTTCCATGTTTACGTTGACTCAGATGGCCGTGAATACGTAGCTCAGGCTAGAGATGAGCTGACAAAAAAAGCTCGAGAGGATTGTAGATCTACACAAATTGATGGGGGTAGAATGTACGAAACACGGGATGACATGTGCCCTGTTGTGTCATTCAAAAAGTACATTTCCAAGCTCAACCCTGATTGTGAAGCATTCTTTTAAACCCCTAAGTCGGTCACACCATCCACAGGACCGTGGTACAAGAAGTGTCCACTGGGTGTCAACACACTAGGTACTATGATGGTGCAGATTTCTAAAGCTGCAAACTTGTCAAGAGCGTACACAAATCACTGCCTTAGGGCTACATGTATTACGATATTGGACAAGACTGGCTTTCAATCGAGGGAGATCTGTCAGGTTTCCGGTCATAGAAACGAAGGAAGCCTTGCTTCATATGTAGGCCGAGTTGGTGACGACAAGAAATATGACATCTCCAATGCCTTGTCAAGAGCCCTAGGTAAGGAACCAGACCCAAAACGCTCAAAACCTGAAAAGCCATCAACCTCAAGAAGATCAACGATGCCAGCAACTGTGAGTAAAGCTCCAACACTTCCACTGACACTGGAAATTGGAGAAACTGAGGCTGCATGTGTTGCATATGGGGCTCAAATTGATGAAGAGGTGAACTTTGATTTATCGTACTCTCTGACCAGCTCCCAAGACGTCGAGGAAACACATCACACTGAGTCTCAAGTTTTGTGTGAGGAGATAAATAAGGACTGTGCTGATTCAACAGCAGAAGTAAACAACACAAGAGCTTGCAGTTCCGTTGCTAACGTAAGCAGATCTACTCTCACTCATACAACAACTTCGAAAACTCAGAGTAGATCTATGCGATTTCAACAGAGCCCTTTTGTGCTCAACAATTGCAATGTGACAATTAACTACTACTCAAAGTGACTTTCTGGAACACTTATGACCTGTAAATACGTTGGTGTTACTACGTTGGACATGTTCTGCAAGTTTGGAATTTCGCGCATTCACCTTTGCATTTGGATTCGACCTGGCTGGAGTTGCAGCCATCTTTTTTACAGTATACAATGAAGTCAATGTGTACATGTAGACGCCTGTGTGTCTCAAGACTTTCACCCTTGGATACCGGTAAGTCAATTTCTGCTGTACGTAGATAATGTTTATAGATAATAATAATTATATTGGATGGCTTAAATTCATGGGAAACCAGGGAATATTGCACTCGTTAGGACCAATATTGCACTCATCTTCGATTCGTGCAATATCGGTCCTAACTCGTGCAATATTATACGAATAATTTATGAGTTGTGAGTGCATAGGGCACGAATATCGCACGAGGCGCGAGATAAGCCACTGGTCTATTCAACAAGGCGCGTAGCGCCGCGTTGAATAGACCAGTGGCGAATCTCGCGCCGAGTGCGGTATTACGTGCCCCAATGCACGAACAAAATCATAAATTATTCGTTTTATACAACACCTTGTCCACAATCACAGTACTAAATTAGTGACCGCCAACTCAGGAAGGCCCAAAAATAAATGTAACAATTAGGCAGAGAATTGTAAACCACCCTGTGTACTGCTTTCAAACAATCGTCATGATTCGACCACACAGTCACAGGAATCACAAACTCCGCAGGGTCTATACCCATTCTACGCTAACGTTAGATCGAGTTAAGGCCGATCTGAGATGTCGGTAGATCTATAGTAGGTCTAGACTTTGTCTATTTCCGAAAATGATTTTGTATAAAAACAGAAAAATAATCAAATTACGGTTTCTCAACTTGAAATGAAGTCTTGATTTTGGGATCACTGTGGTCCACGTAGCAGATCGGAGTCAAAAATAAAAACACAGCAGTAGGTATAAAAGGCCGCGCGATACATGCAACTAGCTAGGTAAAGTAGCTGCGCGTACACGTACACGTTAACGTTGCAGTACTCCGCCGCGCCTGGTCTGTGAGACTTATTTCTTACCGGCAGCGCAGCGCAGCCGGCCAGCACGTACAATGTAGTTTGCTGGCGCTTTGCTACGGGTGTGAGCCACAGAACTCTAGCTGTGAGCGGCCATGCATTAGTAGCCCCCCGCGAAGCCGTGCTATAGTACCTTCGATCCGTGCAATAGGCCCATGCCAGGGGCCTATTGTATGGCTGTCACTCTCAATGAGTTTGATAGGTATTTTCTATTGAATGTCATGTGATATGTTCTTGGCCAATCACAATTCGACATCATTCTGAGGTGTTGTATAATCCCTGTTATCCCATTCATAGCCATCCAATATAATATAAATATTTCCCCAAGGAAAAACGCAGTATCTACAAAGCTAGGCTTAATTACCAGACACTGTTATTTATATATGTGAATACTTTGCCGGTTGTTCTGTTATTTGAACGTAAATTACTTTCTTTAGCTATACTTGGTCAATAATAAGACATAATGTTCAAAATATCTAACCGAAACAATACTGATTAGTAAATACTTTGATGAGATCGTGATCCTAATATAAAACACAGTGTGTGATTAAGACTACTGAGTAACCGAGTGCACATTAAACAATACAACACAACACTGACAGCTTGCAGCTAGCTGCACTGATGCTGTGCAGCAGTCAGCACAGGGCCCGGCTAGTCAGCATACAGTGGGAGTGTGTACTTGGAATAAAACAAAATGTTGTCGTGGGCAAAATTACTCGTGAGCCTAGCCCTCAAGAAAAATTTATCTGCAGATAATGATCGAGTAAGTTATTCAAAACTATTTCAATATTGAAAGAATAAAGCTGATTGTTTGTCACACGAAGCGAAGTAAACACAAATGCATGTTTGTCACACGAAGCGAGGTAGCCTAAACATAAATGCATACATTTGTGTTTACTTTGCTTCGTGTGATAAACGATCAGCTTTATTCTTTCATATTCTACCTCAATGGTGAACATCATCCGTACTATTTCAATATTAACTTGTTGTGAAGGCAATAGATCTATTTATGTTGTATCGGATTAACGTCAGGTTATGTAACATGTTACACCCTCCCTTCCTTAGATCTAAGTCTAAGTCTTTTAGACTTGTCTAGACAGTAACGTTTGAGTCTTGCGTCTCTTTTCTAATGTTAGACTTAACGTTAATCAGAACTTTCAGGGTCCGTATTCCGAAAGTCTAAAGAAAGATCTAGTGTAGGACTAGAATAGGCCTACTCTAGGGCAGGCCTGTAGTAAGAAGTCTAAAACTAAAACTTAACCACTTTCTAGAATCCTAAGACTTAGGATGTCAGTGATCAATTATCTACTCCATACCATACTGTCTTAAAGTATTATTACATAGTTGACAATAGATTAGGGTCCAAGTGAAAAATAGGTACCCACGGTAAATGGACAAAATAGAGACAGTTAAGAATAAGTTGTATTTTAATTCTTATCGGATCTAGACAGTGTCTAGACCCTAGTGAGACTGGGTTGCGTAAAATGCATGCATGATCCCATGCTGCATGCTACATAACTTACAAGTAAAACAAGTTACATTACAAATTTACATGACGTTAAACTTAGGTTCAATCCAGAAGGATTAGGCCTAGAGAGTGGATGTCACTTCATTCTAGACCGGTTCTAGATCTTAGATGTTGTTTTTTTTTTTATAATCAAAGAGTCCTGGCTCGTGTAGGGCTTAAACCTTCTGCAGTTCTAACGTTAGGCTATTTTTTTTTTTCTGTGAGTATCGTGCATGTATAGCCTGAGGCGGTAGACTCGTGTAGCCTGCTACGTAGCCAGCCTAGAATAAACGATATAAAAACTAGACCTAGTCTAGATCGATCTAGGTCCAGACATCCGATTTAGATTTATTTTGGTCTAGACAGACTGTAACCTAGACTGTACAGATCTAGATCTAGTATTCTAGATGCTAGTTAGCGGCTAGGCCATGTAGCATCACATTACAGCCCTGGCAAGCTTCATATTAAACACGTAACGTTAGGCCTAGGCCTACAGCAAGATCGGTCTGGGATATGTAAGCAAAACGTTCCAAGAACGATCTGTTATTTAATAATCTTATGAAGCCTGCTCTGTAATCAGGGCATAAATGGGAGGGGGGGGGGATGGAGGATGCACCCCCCAGGGCCAGAGGTTGAGGATGGTGCATCATCATGAATACTTGAACAATGATGTATACATGCATACATAATTATGACAGAAGATTAATCCTAGTCATTCCGCTGTAGATACTGCGTTTTTCCTTGGGGAAATTCGTTCCATTGTAGATACTGCGTTTTTCCTTGGGGAAATCAGTCAATTGCGTGGGGTTTCACCAAAGTATCTACATTTTCATCAATAACTGAAAAACAAAACAAAAACACAAAATGATATTTTCCAGGAAAATTGGTAGCTAGATAGACTAAAATTCCACAATGAAGGAATTTTTCAAAAGAGTATATTTTCCAGGGGCTTTGGCAAAAATATAAAATGGTGAATATCTCGGTTGTTTAGAAATGGAGCTGGATGTAGATACACTGTACTGCGTTTTTCCTTGGGGGGGGGGGGCAGTAGTACTGATAGCGCTGATAACTGTATGTTCGCATTTTTACCAATCATAGACTTCAGCACAGTAGCGTAATCATTGTTCTATCAGAAATCCAAGCCCAAATTATTTTTCTGAGCATTGTCAGGTTCGTTTTCCTGCAGGTCAAGTGGAAGGGAAGGACTCTACGAAAAAAAAAAAAAAGGCAATTACGAAAAAAAAAATGGAAATTTATTCACATTTGTTTCTGTAAAGATCATCTGAATCATGATAACCCTTGACTTAGATACATTCCCGCAATCACATTGACTCTTTCTTTGTTATTTATGTCATTCATTGACATGCAGTATTCAAAAGAACGGGCTGACCAAAGAAAGTTATTACCTCCGCCAAGGGAGAAGGTTATGTTTTCGTTACCGTTGGTTTGTTCGTTCGTTTGTTGGTTTGTTAGTTAGTTTGTCCGTGTGCAAAATAACTCAAAAAGAAGTTAAAAGTATTGTTTATATTTGGGAGCAGTGATTTGAAAAATTTTCAAGATATCACATTTGATGAATATGTGCAGCTCTGTTGTATCACAAAAACATCCTACCATATAAAATTTGTGCAATAAAGCCTAAAATAAAAGGAGATATCAGTATTTTTCTAAAAAAAAAAAATAACTGTAGACGGTTTAGTCTAGAAACATTTTCATTATACCTATTGTTCACATTTTGAGTATTTAACCATACGTAACATCGATTATAAGGATTCATATTTTTGCAGTGGTTGTTTCTATCCCTAACTCACATTTTAAAACTATTTTAAGGCACTAATGCTGGGTTTTTGTTTCACGTGCAAATGGTAAATTATGCCTTTAACGGATTAAGATGAAACTTGCAGGAAAGGTTGAAAATGATACAAGTAACATACGATTAACTTGTGGTAGTGATCCAAGAATTTTTGTGGAATTTATGAAGGATTTTTGATATTTGGCAGGTAGGGTCAATAAACTTGGGGGTTCAGGCTGCGCGTATTTGAGGTTTGCATGCGCGCACTTAAATGCGTGCTCTAGTTTCTGCTTTTGTATTTGAGTGTCATACATTGAATAATGCCAGGAATAAATTCATTAAATCCTATTATAGAATAAGACCAAACACTTTAAAGATGTCTCAGTTATTTAATTCCTAAAATCGTAGTGAGTTGATAAATTTAGCTAAATTTTGTAAGGAAATAATGAAGCTCCATAAGAAATAATAATTATTAATATCATTATTTGTACTTTTTTAATGTAAATATAGCTTTTTACAATGTTTTGTTTTATATTATTGAAATTGCTTTTATCTGCGTTATTGTTGCCCTGCTTTTTTTTTAACTGTTTTGTTTGTCTTCCTTCTCTCTTTCCTTCTCTCCCTCTCTCTCTCTCTCTCACTCTCTTTCTCTCTTCTGGGTCCTGCACCATTCTGTATATTTTGTATATTTTGTAAATATCATGCAATTTTCTGTATATATATATATGTAATTTACAATGTATTAATATATTAATTTACTGATTTTATCTGTTACGATGTTTGTTTCAATTTTCTTCAATACCCTGACGTTGGATGACATAAGAAAATTAAAAAAAAAAAACATTGTCAAACCATTGTCATTGTCATTTCTCGGGCGAGTTGCGCCGTGCAGCTGAGGATTTATGACGTAACAAAAGCTTCTATAATATTATTGGGAATTCGGCGGCTTTCCGCACACTATATGCTATAACTATAAGTACGTATGGGTGGAAATCTCTGATATCTCTATGGAAGAACAAGATCAGTGGTGGTAATCATGCTTGGCGGAGGTCTGCGCTCTCAGAGTGCTTCTCTAGTTTATGTATTTATTTCATTTATTTATTCATTCATACAAAATCGCGCGTGATATTCAAACGTAAAAACAGTATCAACATGACTTCACCAGAAATACGAAAACCCTTTCTTTTTCAGAGTGCCTCTGTTTTTTCGAGCTTTCTTTTGAAGGACCTGACCATCTATGGTTTCGTATTGAACTACGGGAGGTTCCGAGTTATCTATCGTCGCAATTGTCGTTGGTTCAGGTCCATTGACTTTCGAGGAAGTGCCCCCGGCAGCGTCATTGGATGTTGCTGTCTGCTGTGCCTTTGGATTACGGGTAGTGGCCGGCTGATAAAAGGGTACACAGGAGCCACAGCATCCGATGAGCTCCTCCCTGACAGCGGGCTGGCGGAGACAATGCAGAACGAAGATGAAGAAGCCTTGCAAGGAGTTCAAGGCGATGAAGAGCATTTGGAAGAAGACGTTGACCTTGCTTATGAAGAGAAATCCACCGATGCTCCAGGGAAGACCAAGAAGAAGAAGTAGGCATATAGCGTTTTGCAGCCTCCTCACCAGCCCCTGTGTGTTATTCCTTTGGCGGGCTTTCTTCGCTATCTCGTTTCGTCGGAGTCGCACCAACACGGCGGCAAAGATGATACAATTGATCAGGAGAATGATCCCTCCGGGAATCAGCAAGCTTGCAGTCTTGGGCCATTTATCCAGGAAGCAACTGTGACATGGAGTAAAGAGGGGGCAACTTTGATATGCAGAAAGTCCAGCAAGCGATCAATTACCTCCACATAATGTGTATTTACATTCATGGGAGTATGATAATTTCCGTAATCACGACAAACCCATTCCATGTTTTAAGAGGATTTTTGTTTTAATTAAGGTAATTTAGCGGTAAAGTTTATTTCTCAAGCATGCAAAGGGAGCGATATCAATAATCAACATAGCCAATTCTGTCTTAATTGTAAGATGCACACAAGCACACAAACATCATCCACAACAACCATTAAATCGCTCAACGTAATAAACCGCGTTTGACGTTTTAATCTTACGTTATATCTTGCCGGTTTGAGATACGCAACTATTTTCAGTCAGGCGCCCTCATAAGGATGTTTAACATCGTGCCAATTCAGGTTTTGTCGAAAAGGGCTTTTGAAATTTGGAAGGGGTGAAATTCTTTCGTAATCTAGGCTACAGCAATCAAACAAAAAAGAAAAAACAATCAAACAAAAGAAAACAAAAAACAAAGCAAAGCAAAGCAAAACAAAACAAAACAAAACAAAACGAAACGTAGATGCTAATACGAATGCAGACCGACTACAATCAACAATTTTAGGTGATTCCTTCCCAGATGGAACATACCATCGGCGTCCCATTTTGCCCTTGAACCTTTTTTGGTGGATTTCCTCTTCAAGAAAAAGAAAACAAGGATGTGTTAGAGAGGGTCACACCTCCATGATCGACTTACACTTCTTCGTGTACGTAATCTTCCCTAGTTACAGCTCCTGTTGTCACAACGACTAAAACGGGGATACCTGGCATATACACAATTGATAGCACAGACAGAGAGAGAAGAATAAAAGGAGGGGAGAAGGGTGGGGAAACGTAGAAAAGAAGAAGGAGCGAAGACAGAGATTAATGGGACAGAAAATGAGGGAGAGAGATTTAATCCATTGTAATGAAATGTATTTGATTTCGCTAATCTTACCGTGCATCAATCGAAACACGGCAATTTGGGGGAGGGGACAATACATAGGAGTTCTTTGTAACACATTCCCATATTTTCCATAAGTTTGAATACAAAGTAGTTATTTTCAAGTAAGAATATTGCAAGGATGTAGAAGAAATAATTACCAGCCAAAAATATGAATAGGCATGATAATAACATTTTGCACCTGAAATGCATAGATGTGCAATCTTAAGTATTGTAGAATAAATGCTTATAATGAAGCCCTATATCGGGTGTCCCCAAAAAAAGCGGAACGGTGGATTTTCAGTACCTTGCGTTCTAAAAGTGATATATTTTTGGACATTATTAACAAGAGCATCTTCCACAGAAGATAATAATACCAAAATCATTAAATTTGGTGCAGAACTTTTTTATTCTACACCTACTTTTTGTAAATGCAGTCATTTTTTAATTTCGAAATCAAATGAGCGAAGGATTTGGGTGCGACACGCGTTCCATACGGTGTATTGTGTAAGCCCGTCGATCCATGTCAACGACAGATACAGCTTTCACAATGGGCGTGCACACACATAATGTTTTTTCCTTGCCCGCACCCCATGTGAAAGCTGTATCTTTTGTTGACGTGGCTCAACTGGCTTACACAATACACCGTATATGGAACGCGTGTCGCACCCAAATTCTTCGCTTATACGTTGCAAAAATCCAGCGAAATTTGAAAATGACTGCATTTACAGAATTTGGCGTAGAATAAACAGTTCTTACTCAAATTCAATGATTTTGGTATCATTGTCTTCTGCTGAAGATGCTCTTTTTAATGATGTCATAAAATATATCACTTTTAGAACGCAAGGTACTGAAAATCCACCGTTCCACTTTTTTGGGGACACCCGGTATATCTCGTGGGAATAATGCCTCTATTATGCCTTTTATATTATTGGATAAGCGCCCTTTTGCAATAATTTGTTAAGTTGCAATTAATCTTATTTGACAACATTAATTCAAAATTTCATGACTTGATAGTATGGCTCTCTGTCAAAACACTTGGATTTACGTTAAACGTAAACGTATTACCCCATGCAACGGAAATCGCCCTCGGCATGAAACCCGGAATCTGGAAGTTGACAACTCGAACGAAGAGGAGATACAGGTGAACGCCCTCTACGCCCATCCAGGTTAAGCTAGCCAGAGTGAAATAGTGCAGTAGGCCAGCAACCACGTAGCAACCGATACTCGGGCCTTTGGAAATCTCGCCCTCCTTCGGGCTACTGAATAACGCTGCGACGATGATGAATGTCACATAGAGACACGTGAGAGATACAGCAAGGCAGATCAAAATTTGATTCGGCTGTTTTTGACGCAATTTCCTGAAAAATAAAAAAAACCAAAAAATAGACATACTACATAATATTACTAAGAGCAGATGAGTCAGGAATTCAACGAACTATTGTAAGGAGAGGGCTGATACGTAGTTCCTCTGATTGGGAATGAGCCTGGCGACAAATGTTACTGACGAGCCGTAGACCTCAATGACTTCTGAATGAACTATCATGACTTTACTTGAAATCCAACACTTCGGTAAGAAATGTTTTAACCATCAGACGTAACTTCTAGGGGGCTGAATTTGAAATGCAAATCTGCATCACTATATGTGACCCTGCATCACAAAACCAGCAAAAAGTCGCCAGATGAATTTTTAGTTGAGGGCAGATTCTTAAAGAGCAGACTCTAAGCTTTAAAATGATGTATGGCTCAAATTAAATGGACTCTCATAACCTATCTGAATACTAGAAAGGAAGCACACACTCTGGAAACGTGTGAACGTAGAAAAGAGGCTCTGAGGTACAGGGTTTATTCAAGTACTTAATCTTTACCAAGCCGTGCTAGCTCTGAGATGAATGGGACAAAACACAGTATGTAAACCGTAGGATCAACAACAATGAAGGGATTATCAGATCAAGCTGAAATTAAGCATGTTTTATCAACATATTATGTTCATGATTAATGTCAACTTTCAAAGCAGTAAAGTTATTCTTTCAAAAGTTATTAGACATGAAAATGAAGAGTGGGTAAAGGTTTTCAAGAAATGAAAAGGGGACTCTAAGACATACCAGATCATTCTAGTCTCCCCCAAAAATGGGTTGTAGAAAAACTGCTGAAAACACACTTTCCCATTCATGTTATAATCCCAAACTTACAAATAATGTAGAAGAAGGATAGCTCTTTCAGAAAATATGAAAAACTTAAGATTGACTTGGTTGACCCATTTCACCTTTTTTTTTTTTTAAGACCTCACGTAAAATCAACGGGTGCGACTTTTTGTTTGTTTTGTGATGCACGGTCACATATCTGATTTGGCTAACCCGTTGAGGACGAGTCCCGAGTATACTCGGACAGGTGTCTATGCGTCTTGTAGCAAGATCAGTCCTTCCTCAACGGGGCTAGAAACATAGTCAAACTGGACAAACAATGACAGAAGTTTCTTATAGATCAGATGTGATGATGGAAAAAAATCAACGGGAATAGAAAAAAAAAAGAAATCAGCTGGAATTAAAACAGGCGTCACCGCAATAACACAAGTCACCCGTTGGTTTCTATACAACTACAATTAATGAGAGAATATTGAAATCTTTAAAGCGAGAATAATTATAGCTTTCCTTTCATATGTGACCCTGCACAACAAAACAAACAAAAAGTCGCCAGACAGAAATTTTTAGTTAAGACCATATTCTGAAAAAGCAGACTTTAAGCTTTAAAATGATGTATAACTCAAACCAAATGGACTCTCTTAACGTATCTAAATATTGGAAAGAAAGCACAAACTCAGGAAAAGTGTGAACTGAGAAAAGAGGCTCTGAAGTACAGTGTCTATTCAACCGCTCAATCTTTACCAAACCGTGCTGGTGTGCGATGAATGGGACAAAAAAACAGGAAGTAAACCACCCGAGTAACAACATTGAAGGGATTGTCAGATTAAACTGGAATTGAGCATGCCTAATCAACACATTCTGTCTATAATTAATGTTAATTTTCAAAGCAGTAGCACCATTCTTTCAAAAGTTATTAGAGTTGAAAGTGAATAGTGTGTACAAGGTTTTTCAGAAATGAAAAAGGGACTCTAAAGACACACCTAATCACACTATTCTACCAAAAATGTTCGAGATAAACTGCTAAAAAACACACTTTCCCGTCCGTTTTATGATCCTAAATTTTAGCATAATGTAAAAGAAGACTTGTTCTTTCAGGCTAGGTTGACCCATTTGAATTATTTTTCAGCCCTCACGCAAAATCAGTGTGTGCGACTTTTTGTTCGTTTTGTGATGCACGGTCACATATACTCGAAAAACAACGACCCCTTTCTCCATAAAAAAAAAAAAATGTCTTGCAAGGTTTACATACTTTGCCACTTACTGCAGCACATGCAAATCATTCATGGGGTAATGACGCTATCACCTCAATTAATTTGCAATATTCACTAATACTTTCACTGTTTAGAGAAAACGTATTATAAATGGAACTACTGAATTCAACTTCCTCTTTCAACAATACTTCTCTTCGTGTATACACAATAAATAATATTTTATCAATTGATTTATTCATCACAGACACCATGGAAGAAATATTACACTTCGAGAAAGTTAGTATGAACATTCTGAATTCCTGAAATCCACAACTTTACATGGATCAATAAACAAGATTAGCTATATTTTTTGTCCTCGATGTAATGACTCTGTCACTATAACATCTCAAAGAGCTCAATAATCAGCCGCACTGAATCATCGATAATAGAACGCAGTGTTCTTCTAGCTCAGTGTGGCGTTATTGGGTGTTAAACTGCAGTCATAACATGAGTAAAGCTTAGAAAAGAACACATCGAACGGGTCGGCTATGATTCCCAACCAACCGAACGTATAAAACGGATTCATTCTGCACATGGGATCTTTGCAGAGAAAGAAAAGTGAGCAGCGTCAAGAGTAGGACACCGATTATTTGGCCACGTCGGGACCGGTCGCGTGAGCAATTCTCCGGATAATCGATTTGGTCTGAAATATACAACAATTTCTTACATACCATGCTAGACACATGTTATTACCGATTTACTAATTACAATTATCTGCATGGCATTGTCATATTCCATACTTGATGTGAAAGGGAAATAAAACGAAATATAGGACTAAAGTAAAATATCCTTTCCACGAACTGACTTAAAAGCTACAGTCTACTGGGAGAATCGGAATAATGAAATGTCCCGTCGTGTATTCGCACGATAATGGTGCAACGTGAGTTTGTTTTGAGTGAATCTTGGCACTGAAAATACATGAAAACATAAAAAAAAAATAATGTCAGTTTGATAGTCGACGTCCGGATTGCAGAGAATCCGGATAATCGATGGCCGGACAATCGTGGTCCTGCTGTACTCACTTTGAAAAGCTGTATGTGACTATTGTGAGGAGGAGACTTGCGATTGATAATGCACAACCACTGTAGCTCAGGATTTCAAGAACGTCTTCCGTGTGACTAGACATCTCAACTTCCTGGAAATTCTGATGGAAAGGGGGGGGGGGACGGAACAGAATTGAATAAATAATGAAGAACTTGGGCGGTCATATGGATAGAAATCGGACTAACTCTTTGCGGTGAAGATTATTGTTCGTGTAGCTGAGATACAATTTTGATAGCTGGTTCCCTTTAATCACAGTGGCATATAGGACGAGTCTGCACTAGCAAAAAAAAAAAAAAAAAAAAAAAAAAAAATCCAAACGCTGGTAACTCCAGTACAGTCAAATCAATATTTTCTTTGAAGAAAGAACTGAAGGAGGCAGACATCGCAAACCTAGAAGCACGCTATTAAAAAAGAATATATATGACCGTGCATCACAAAACGAACAAAGAGTCGCACCTCTTGATTTTACATGAGGACTTAAAAAAAAAAAACAAGGTGAAATGGGTCAACAGGGTCAATCCTAAATTTTCTGAAAGAGATATCCTTCTTCTACGTTATTCTTTAGTTTGGGATCATAACATGAACGAGAAAGTGTGTATTGGGCCGGTTGTCAACAACCCTTTTTGAGGGGGAGAGTAGAATGATCAGCTATTTCTTCGAAGCTTCCGTTCATTATTTTTTGAAATCATTTGCATACTCTTCACTTTCAAGTCCAATAATTTTTAAAAGGATAATGCTACTGCTTGAAAGTTGGCATTAGTTATGGACAGATTGTGTTAATAGAGTATGTTTAATTTCAGCTTAATCTGATAATTCCTACATTGTTGTTGCTCCGGATGTTTACATCCGGTGTTTTGTCCCTCTCATCACACAGCTAGCACGGCTTGGTAAAGATTAAGCGCTTGATTAGACCCTGTACTTCAGAGCCTCTTTTCTCAGTGCACACTTGTCCAGAGAGTGTGCTTTCTTTCCAGTATTTATATAGGTTAGGGGAGTTTATTTTAATTGAGTTATACATCATTTTAAAGCTTAGAGTCTGTTCTTTCAGAATCTGCCCTTAACTAAAAATCCCTGTTGTGATGCAGGGTCACATATATATCTCTTGTAAAGTTGACAGCAAAGCAATGCTTGTTTTAACTGTTACACCTTTTCTTGTATATGTTTGGTAAAATTGTGTCCTTGATTAGTTTGTAACTTTATTAGAAAATGAAAAGCTACTTGCACCGCTATGCCAATGTTTTCGATGAAAATAGTGCGCTTGATATTTAACAAAGTCGTAATTATGTTTTGTTCATGTCAGAACAAACAAACTGTATTGATAATTGTTGCTCCAAGTTATAAGTTTGCGACGTTTGCAAAATTAAAAACAGCCTCATGGTATGCGATATTCATACAATGTATGAACATCATTACACCATTATAATTATGGACACTATTCTATGAATGCATTATGTTCGAATACACTCGCAATCCATGTAAAGGGAGTCAACATACATTGTTGTCATCTGCAATCAATATCAAGCATTGGCGCTAGTACACATGAATCTAAAACGATCCTGTTCTATAAAACAAACAAACAAACTAACAACCTACCATTAGAACGGCAAAGTTTGTGGTGTGGTTGCATCTGCATCCCACGAGGTTATCGATTCTGTCCGATACCAACCAGCAGCCGTCTTCGGACCAGGCTCCCCTCCCATTTTCGGCGTCGAAGTCCCAGAAGACACAGATAGGATCACTGATGATCGTTAGCTCATCCGATACCTTGTGCGTAAAGATGTATTAAAGCAGATAATAATAATAGTGAGACGCTTATAGAGCGCACATTTCTACCTAAAAAAGATACTCAAGGCGCTAAAGAACAGAGTACATATTTTGTCACGTTACAACAGTATCACAAAAAAATAATAAGACAATAAACCAACAAACAATAGACCTATATACGATACGATAACTACTACGCTTTGATGTTTACTGATATCTTCGTGTCCAGGTCTATGTCTCCGTCTCCTTCCGTCCACATGTCTGTCTTCCTGTCTGTCTGTTGTTGTTGTCTGTCTGTCTCTCTTTCTTCGTCACTCTAAAATTTTTCTTTTCTCGAACGACAAACTTTGGTTTTGTGGTTCCTTTTATCTGGTGCAACGTCAAACCTCACATACACACGCACATACACACACATACACACAAACAAGAGCCGCTAAAACTTTGAGTGCAGATCAATGGGAGACTCGCGAGGACATGACGTCATCACCCATCTACTTTGCACATATTTATGGTTCCTACTGATATCATTATTTTCGTGAAAATATGCGAAACCTACAACTTCCTAAATTGGTCAGTGATTTTTACACATACACACAACCACACACACAACCACACAGACACACACACACACACACACACTCACACACACACACACACACACACACGCACACACACTAACTTAATCTTTCGTTTTACCTGAATACTCTTTTCATTCAACTTCACTATGACGACAAATTGCACTTTATTCTATGAATGGGTGTGGTCTGCCATGGAATAATGTGTCATGGGGGGGGGTGTTATTTATTGCATGAATCCCTTTGAAGGTGAAAGCTGTTATTAGGGGGCATGATGGAATCGATGGCCATACTATTACAGAAATAGTTTATAGTTTCGTTTGGGGAATGCTTTTTTTTTCTTTTCTTGTTTGACAAATTGTTAACCGACAACATCAAACAATAAATGGCCCAGCCCACATTTTAACGAGGACAGTAGCGTTGTCGGCCACCTAATATTTGAGTTTAGCTTTCGAAGAAAAACAAATCATCCATAATCACTTATATAGTGATGAAGGTATTTTCAAAACTGTCTCTCTCTATTCTGCTTAGACTTTACCGTATTTGTTTTCCTCGTTTACGCAACATGAGCCTTTAGCTTTGTTTTGACCTTATGTGAGTAGGCTTGAGCTAGGAGTGACATCTGGTGTATCATCAACTATTCAAAAAAATTCCAAGTATAGACATGTCATTTTCCTCTCTCTCTCTCCCATTACGATCGGTAGCGACATTCTTATTCGCTAGAAAATCCCTTAAAGATAATAAGTACCTGCTTTAGGTGCATTTCAGAGTCAAACTTTGATTCAAAGTATCTTGATTTAACTATTGGTCAGTGTGATATTTTAGAGAGCTTTATAACTCATGTCTGACAATAATTATTTACAACGTCAATTTAGATGGGAACTGCAGTAGTGAGTGTCACAAAATAATGGCTAGTTTCTTGAATAAAAAAAAAAAAATGATTTCAAGCATGATTCACATTTACTAGTAATTCACAACGCCACATTGTGGTCCCGTAAGGACAGTCGTCTTTCGGATATACGACAGCATTTATGAATGCATGGGGATTCGAGAGAGCAGCCACTGTACAGGAAGCGCGACCGCAGAGGTTATGATACACAATCCGGTAGAGAGCTGTTGTCAACCAGTTACTGCTTACATAATGATTTAATCTCAAAGAAATAAAACGTATCATATATATATATATATATATATATATATATATATCTTAGTTGTCCTGGAAAGTCTTTGTGTGTACCTTATAAATAAATGTATAAATATATATATATTATATATATATATATATATATATATATATATATATATATATATAATATGTGACCGTGCACCTCAAAACGAACATAAAGTCGCACACACTGATTTTGCGTGAGGACTGAAAATAAGTGAAATGGGTCAACCTAGCCGAACTTGACTTTTTCATATTTTCTGATAGAGCTGGTCTTCTTTTACATTATGCTTAAGTTTGGTATCATAAAACGGGCAGGAAAGTGTGTTTTTTAGCAGTTTATCTCGAACATTTTTGGTAGAATAGTGTGATTAGGTGTGTCTTTAGAATCCCTTTTTCATTTCTGAGAAAACGTTGTCCACACTCTTCACTTTCAACTCTAATTACTTTTGAAAGGATAGTGCTACTGCTTTGAAAGTTGAATTTAATTATGAAAAGAATGTTTTAATGAGGCATGCTTAATTTCAATTTTAATCTGATAATCTCTTCATTGTTGTTACTCTGGTGGTTTACTTCTTTTTTTTTTTTGTCCCATTCATCGCACAGCCAGCACGGTTTTGTAAAGATTAAGCGCTTGAATAGACACTGTACTTCAGAGCCTCTTTTCTCAGTTCACACTTTTCCTGAGTTTGTGCTTTCTTTCCAATATTTAGATAGGTTAGGGGAGTCCATTTGGTTTGAGTTATACATCATTTTAAAGCTTAAAGTCTGCTCTTTCAGAATATGGCCTTAACTAAAAATTCATGTCTGGCGACTTTTTGTTTGTTTTGAGGTGCAGGGTCACATATATACATGTTTCTAAGGTACACACAAAGACTTTCAAGGACAACTGAGATGTATCGATGTGTATCAATTTGAGATATGATTTGTAATCTTGACAATGACGTCCTCACAAGATGATATTCCTTCTCATGTTTTTTTTTTCCCGTATAGTGATGATGACCTCAGGTTGACAAAAAAAAAAAAATGCAAATTGCGTTTATCTCTTTTTCAATTCAAACTCTTCATGTGCATATAATATATCACAGCAACAGTGAACAAACAAACAAAGTATATCCAAGAAATAACATCAAGGTGAAAGGAATCATATATTTAGTTTTGGTTGAGACCTAATTTCAGGTTTTTAACATTTTTGGTGAGATAATGAGAAACCTCTTAGGGAATATGAAAGAACATGTAATTCCATGAGGAATTCAACGTTTGTTTGATGAAAAGTGGTTTTGAAATGGCTGAGATATCCAAAACAGTGGGACCCACCCTTTTTTTACGATCGCTTCGTTTTACTTTGTTTTTGGATGTTTCAGTCATGCCAAACCCAATTTTTATCAAATAAACTTTGAATTCCTCTTAAAATGGTATGCCCTGTAGTATTTCATAAGTGTTTTCTTGGTATCTCGCGAAAAGTTAAAAGCCCGATTCTCATCTCCACCAATACTGTACCATCCCTTTAAAAAGGATTGACTGACCTGAAGTGGTTTGAAGACACTCATGACTTCGAGCGGAAGATGACTCGACTGATTCAGACCAAACAGAGTAACGGAAAGGACTTGAGAGTTCGGGCGAAAATTCAAGTCGACGTTGCTGTCAATTGAGTCCTCATCGTCGTCGTCGTCGTCGCCTCCAGCAGGACTTAACAGGGCCGGATTGTTGATGACGGCGAAGGATACGCGGAGCTCGGCTGCAGACCCAGGGTCGACGTCAGGACGACCGCTGGTCGAGCGAACGCTAACGGAAGATTTGGCTTGCGACTTCGGCGCAACGTTAGCTGTTTGATACACGTTGACGTCATTAACGACCCCTTCTCCACTGGACACAAACGTCAATCCATTTTTCAGCGAGTCTTTGGGAATGCTTTGAACCTGGTCAGATAGATAATACCAGTCTAACTAAGCCTCAATTCTTCAGTGATTTTTTTTTCCAGGATATTCTACTGGTTATATTTCAAGTAGGCAGGAGCTCCAAGGGATTGGAAATTGCAAACAATAAATTATATCATACACTCAAAGTGAATATCAGTCGTACAGTAAATGAAACAAGCCTTTGAAACAAAAGTTGCGGATTTTTATTGTATTGTTTTTTATTTATTATATTGTTTTGATTGTTTGTTTGTTTGTTTGTTTTTTTTGTCTTTTCTCTGTCTCAGTAATTTGTCTTGCTTGTGTGTTGCATATGTAATGCCAACTGTGGTTCGAATATCGAATATCGTCTCTTACCTGAACTGCCACATTTGGTTTGATAACTGTGAACGGTTCTTCTGTCAGTTCGATGCGCTCGAGTTGTGTTTCCAAGGACTTCATGACCTTACTCCCTGCACCTGTCTCAACCTGGCTCGTACTTAGCTCTTCCGGTGCAGAGTTCAAGAGGTTGCTGATTACTTCAACTACAGACTTTGTTATCTCAGGAGTCTGTTTGGGAGGGGGCAGGGGATCGAAGAAAGTGGTGCATAAAAATCAATAAGGTATGCAGTGAAAGATGTATTTTTATTGTAGTATTGCAACTTTCACCATCGCACGAAAAAAAAAAAAAAACAATATAGCAGCTCACAGACACTATTAAGTGCCAATGCTAGGGGATGATTGTTCCAATTCTTGTGGAATTCATTCAAGAATACATTATATATCTACTGTTGTGTGAAAATTATTTGCTTCAAAACGGTCTCATGTTCAAGTAATGTGCAGACTATTGCCCCGTCACTGACCAGGCATGCTAACCTGCGAACATTAAACTGCACATTACTTGAATATGAGATCGTTCTGAAGCAAATAATTTTCACACAATAATAGATATATAATGCACTCTTAAATGAATCTCACCAGGATTGGAACAATCATCTCCAGCATTCCCACTGATCAGTTACTAGCCATCCCCTTTAATTGAATTCAAAAGTGTTCTGTGATTGAAATTAAGGTATTCGTCAGTGCTTCAAGAAACCGAACTGTCCATTTCTGCCCCGGTGTTTTTTATATTCCTTTATGAATGTTATAAGATTGTTAATTGCAGAAAATGTATAATAAGAACTCCAGTTGTGATCTAATTGAAAGAGTCTTAGAATGAAATAGTTTTACAAGAACATTCTAAATGAAATTAGTTGTTAAACAATAAACTTGGGGATGAGTAATCGACTCTTATTCGAAAAGCCAAGTTTGGATTAAAATAAGGCCTAAAGTCCGGAAGTTAAGCTGATGATAACATTTACAGCGATCTAAACAATTATTCCAAAATAAAATTGCGTCACCTCTTATTCTATGACAGTGTATGCTAATGAGCTTGCACATTTTGCATTTATCTTTAGACACTTTTTTGTGGACATTATCTTTGTAAATTGAAAGACCTTCATTTCAGAAAAACAACAACCAAAACCGTACATAAACTTGACACAATGGAATCGCACTTAGTTCTAAAAACATGTTTGACTTTCATATAAAACATATTATGCAAACCCACAGACACTATTTCAATAAAAAAAAAAGTTGGTGAGTGGTATTTTTAAGGGTATATCATTTTCTACAAGAGATACAGAAAGTCATTGTTAACTATGGCGCTGGTTTGCTTTGACTTTCCCACATTGCGATGCCTCCATGTCAGAATATTATTTTATTGGCAAACTTGGGGTGGTAGATAATTAATGTAACCACAATAGGGAAGGATTGGAGGAATAGTGAAATCTACACACAAAAGAGGAAAAAGTGTTTACATACACTGTTAAAGTTTCAGTGACTACTACTACTTGAAAGAAAAGAAGATTGACAATAAAATGTAATGATTAGATAGTGTACAATCAATTAAAAGTAATGGATATACAAACCTCCAATTCGTCATAATGTTGCTCAGTTACCTTCTCAAGGATGTTTGAAGCTGACGTCAGAGCCTGAGAATCGACGCCATTTCCGGTGAGGGCTTTGACAGTTGACAAAACTCTGTCGACATTAGATGTTGTAACTGGAATCTGCACAACAGAAACACAAAGATTCTTTCATTTCGTTTGCCCTCTCCATGGCTATGATATTGCATCCAGATATATATGTGTTTATGTTAAACTGTACGGTTTCGAATAAAGGTGAAAATCTACTGGATGTTCGAGTGACTATAAAATGCTAATGAAACTGCAAAGCGTTAAGTTTAAAATTGTGATAATTTCTTCGCCTGGCAAGTCTCCCCATACTCTTAACATGTTTGTTTTGTTTTGTTTCGTGATTAATTTACACACACACACACACACACACACACAGACATCTCTGAATCAAATTACTGTAAAGTGTCACAGCTTATGGTAATGACATGATTTTCTAAGGGCACAGTACGTGAATATAGACTTCTACAGTGCGTTCTGATTATCTAATTACTTATCATCATTGCTGGTTGTAGTTACAAAACGAATATCGCTGAGTTCCAATTTATTATGGCGCAGACAGTAAGGAATGATTTTAATAGTTCGAGGGGCCTTTCGCTTTGAAAAAATACATGACTCCGCCACCAATTCATCTGGCTGTATTTCGCCACAGAGATAGCTGCAAGCGTCCCTGATTTATGGAAGTATCACTGTGGTAATTAATGTCCTATCAAGCCACTTCGCAGGAGAGATGTGCAAAGACACGTGAAAGGAAGGAGGATTAAAGTGCTGGCAACTATATAATATAACTCTTCAGTAATTTCTCCTACAACAATAAAATGAACCTATTTTTTTAAGCAAACATACATACAAACAGACAACCAAATGAGAGAGTTCCTGGTCACCTGTTCGATATTGGAGAGTTGTTCACTCGTGTATTGATTTGTTTGCCCTGGAATTTTGGCAGACATCTCACACGAACAGCTCATTGTATCACAATCCGGTAGAACTGCGACAAAGAATTGAAATTGAAATTGAAATAAGAGACGTTTTGATAGACAAAATTACTTACAATACTAACTAACGTGTTTTCTACGTCACAAAAAAGTGGTGTGAGATGCCACGACGCAGACACATTAAGTTAGTTATGTACATGAGTTTGTGTGTGTCATACAAAGATTGATAGTATTGATGGGATAACTGAGTATTTTCATAACAAGCATGATTACCGGCAATTCGATTTAATAGATCGGACACCGTTTGATATCGAATTTGTTGCACCTACCTCATATCAGGATCCAGTCATCTCAACGTTTAGATAAGCTCTGAAAGCTCTATTAGTCAATGTGTTGGTTAGATACAAAGAAATAGAAACCACGCACATTATAGAACTGTACACTTAGGAATACAGTTTACCTTGCAAATATGCCATCTACGTCTCTTCTGGTGGTGGTGTATTGTCATTCAGACATAAACGATAAGAAACAATCATGGTGGTTTTCTTTCGGTCGTAAACAACAACGGCGAAATAATATAATGGTAATGCCGGTTTCACTGAAGGACAAGCTATCATCTTCATTCAAGTTGCAAAGCTATCATCTCGATGACTACAGTTCAGCTGTACATCATTGACAATAATCATTGTGCTTTATTAGAGTGTTCTGAGACTAAAACCTAAAAACTGCGCTATAAATGTTGTTTCACGTTACAAGCAACATAATTATAAGCTTTATTGGAGCGTACTCACCGTAATAAATTTGCACTGTTTGTAGCCCGCCACAGAACATGCCGACACTTCCGGCACATGGCACGCCACACTGGTCGTCTGGCCACACTTCGTCGTCGGTGGAGCACAGCTTGCGGCAGGCACAGAAGCAATATTTACCGCCGTGGAGGGCAAAATGAGTGTGACCACTCTGGGAGCAGGCGGCGTAGCACGAGCCGCCCGTCATGTTTTCCGAGGATATTTGAAACGCGTTGTCGAAACACCGGACGGGGGAACAACCGACATAGACAGCATCTGTTCAGTTGGAAGACAATCAAGCACTGGTTTTGATAGCGTTCCCCCACATTTATTTTCATTTTACTTAAAAAAAAAAATAAATAAATGTAAAAAATAACATGAATGTGTGTATTGTGTGCATTTCAATCTTGGACGTGACAAATTTGATAGCTGTGATTTAAAATGTAATCTTCCTGTATCATTATTTGTATGTCATATCGTTTTTACAAGCTGAATATTTCATAATTTTACTGTAAATCCAGGTAGAAAAGAATGGAGAAATAAACAACAACGAAACAAAACGAACCAGTATCCTTGAACTAAGGAAGGGGGAAGACTTTCGTTTGTGTTCTTTAGGGCTTATGTCAATTTTCACACCAATTACATATTATTTTTCAAATCAAAACACGTTTCATATCATGCTTCACACCTCCTCTTCACAGCCGGCAATCGACAACTTTTCTATATTTCTACACTAAGTAACATACATTACAAGAGGACAAGAGGACATAATCATTAGCAATGAAAAGAAACAATGACAGTTACTAGTAAGTTTAAGCTTAAAGAAAGGACGTATTTACAGCAATAAATCTTTGTCTAATCTACATTATTAGGTAATCCGTGTGTACGTACATAGTTTTCCGACTATACATCGCATAAACAGAGTGCCAGATTATTTTTTATTGCAGTTTATTCAATCTTACGTTTGAGTCCTGTAACACACTGCTTCATGTAATTTTTAATCAATTCACAAAAAAAAATCCTCATTTCTTATTGTGCATTTTTTTTTTCCTGACGATAATAATTCACGATTCAAATGGTCAATCAAAAGACATTACTATATTATGTGACCCTGCACCACAAAACCAAAAAAAAAAAAAAGTCGCCAGACATGGATTTTTAGTTAAGGCAGACTCTGAAAGAGCAAACTCTAAGCTTTAAAATGATGTATAACTCAATTCAAATGGACTCCCCTTAAACTTATCTAAATAATGGAAAGGAAGCATACACTGTGAACTGAGTGTGAACTGAGAAAAGAGGCTCTGAAGAAAACGGTCTGTTCAAGCGCTTAATCTTTACCAAGCCGCGCTAGCTGTGCCATGAAAGGGACAAAACACAGGATGTAAATCGTCGCAGCAACAACAATGAAGGAATTATCAAATTTAGCTGAAATTAGACATCCTCTATTGGGACATTTTGTCTACGATTAATACTAATTTTCAAATCAGTAGCATTGTCCATTCAAAAGTTATTAGACTTGAAAATGAAGAGTGTGCAAAGAATTTCAAGACATGAAAAGCGGCCTCTATAAAGTCAAACCTGATCATTCTACTCTTCCCCAAAAAAGGGTTGTAGAAAAACTGCTTTAAACACACTTTCCCATTAATGTTATGATACCAAATTGAAGAATAATGTAGAAGAAAGATAGCTCTATCAGAAAATATTAAAAATTGAACTTGGTTGAACCATTTCACCTTTTTTTGTGAGTCCTCACTTAAAATCAAGGGGTGCGACTTTTTGTTTGTTTTGAGGTGCACGGTCATATATATAATTTATTATATATGTACACAGGTGTTGCTGTTGTTGTTGTTGTTGTTGTTTTTTTTTTTTTTGGGGGGGGGGGTGTACACTCCGACAGTCTGCAAACCATTTCAAAACGAATGGAAGATATGGGCATTTCCGTCGCGGAGTCTATACAACGGGACACACCAGGGACGGTCTTTCAGCTTCTCTGAACTAGTTTCATTGCACAACACTTCTACATCACCGATAAGTGATAGCATCTCCGTATTGTCCATTTCTGTCCATTTCTCCTTGGTATCTTCAACACATGTATTCCTATAGATTAAATCATCTTTATACCATGGTTTCAAAGTCTGTAAAAAAAGAAACAAACGAATGTTTGATTTTTGCATTGTGAGTCATATTTCGTCTATAATTATTATGACAGGAGAACAGAATTCATATACCAAAGTAAGTTAGTAGATAGTTTAATAGGTTATTGTATTGATGTTTTTGACTTTGCTCAAGTAAACATGTTTCACAAGGCCAGGCAAAAAAAAAAAAAAAAAAATGTTATCTAGAGTCGAGCACTTCAGGTGAATTCCTCTCTTTCATGTTGAACACGCAATTGCAATATAATGAAATTTAAAGGGACTGTACAGCTCTGGTTGAGGCGAGGGTTTAACTTTCAACGTTCAGCGAGATATTCAGAAACCACTCTATGAGATGTCAAAGAGTATGCATTAATTCTTCTAAGGGGTATCAAAAGTTTAGGGTTGACAGAAATCGGTTTTGAAAAGGTTGAGATATCCAAAAACAAGGTGAAACAAAGAGATCCTAATAAAAGGCGTGGCTTGTCGCCTTGTATTATTATCACTTTTTTGGATACCTTCGCCATTTGAAAAACAATTTTCATCAAATAAACGTTGAATCCTTCTTATACTTACATGTTCTTTCATATTTCATAAAGAGGTTTCTCATTATCTCACTTGGGAATGTTATGAACCTGAATGCTCACCTCAATCAGTACTGTACAGTCCCTTTAACCAGGGGGTGTTACAGAGATGGAGTGGCAACTCTTCGTAATTCATGCAAACACATGTTTGGGTTCAAGGCGTTACAATGGAATGTCTAGCATTCCACTACGCTTTGAAGTCATGCTCGGCACGGCTCTAGTTGCAAGACGAAGTTTGGAGACGAAGAACGCATTTCACCTTTCGTTGAATTACGAGCCTTATTTCACAGCAAAATTTTAGATGAAATAACCGAATTGAATTAGAATAGTTTAGGAAATAATTCAATATTATAAACATGTATTTCTACTGTCTTCATAATTCGCAAATCGTAACGAAATGGAAATTAGGCCCTCTTAAAATCCTAATATTTTTCTATAATCATGATAATGCGCACATTTCCGCATGTTAATTTTCTATCTTTTAATAAGGGATATTTTGATCTTTCAAATAAAGTACTCCGCTATAGCGTGTTCCAGCGTGTTTTTAAACTATTTGCTGTTAAAATTGTGAGTTTTACACTGCATTTTGATCCGCTGCTCCAATTCAAGGTACAGAAATTCATTGTTGCCATCACATTGAAAGAGAGAGCGAATTGCAGTAGGAGCAAGGAACGCATAACTTCTCAGCGGTGCCGCGCATGACTTCAAAGGAGAGCAGTAGTTGTCTCTCCTTCTCTAGCACCTCCCTGCTTTAACTTTCTTACTTCATAAGATCCATACAGTTTTTCAAGTTTCTTGAAATCTATTCATTGTGTAATGCAACTTTCTTCATGCATGTTTCCTTTGAGGGTCGTGATCCTTATGTGTCCAAGTCTTCAGACTGGTCCAAGAGTTGTTTATATATACGCTGTGAGCGTGGTGGGGAATTCGTTGATATGGAATGCATGGCTTTCCTTATAGCTTCCCCGTGGGTTTGAACACTCTTTGTCTAGCTATTTAAGTTGCGAGGCGGGCGATGACGGCGTTCTGTTTTTCCAGACTCTCATCCCGTGTGTCATATCCACGTCGAATGTGTCAGGCGAGACGGTGGCGGCGGACGATGTCAGTTGGTTTGCTGGCAAGACCAGAAACTAATTTAAAGAGGAGTACAATCGTCCGCAAAGGAACTCCCCAAGAAGCCCATGGATAGTAATAATAACACTACATTTATCTAGCGCATTATAAGCACATGCTTCTCTATATGCGCTGTACAATAAAGACAAAGATATAGCATACAAACCGATGACTAACAAATATGACAAAGATACAGCATACAAACCAATGACTATCAAATAGAACAATCAACATAATAAATACAATAATTAACAAAAGGGGTAATGAATGTTTATCTTAATCAAAGAAGACGAGAAAAAAAAAGATGAGTTCTAAGACTAGATTTGAAATTTGCAAAATTGTGTGTCGAATGTTTTGTGGGAGATTGTTCCAAAGATTAGGTCCAGCAACTGCAAAAGATCTGCCCCCGTAATATGACGAATTGGTTCTGGGTGTGTGAAGAAGCTCTTGGGTGCTTGAGCGAAGGTTGCGAGGAGGGTTATACTGTCTGAGCAAATTTGCCAGATCTGTTGGGGAAGAACTAAGTTTTAACATTCAACAGGTAGCCAGTGTAATTTTTTGAGGGTATGGGTTATACTTTGTTGACGAGAAGTTCGTGTGACAAGCCTGGCTGCGAAGTTCTGCAACATCTGTATGCGGTGGATGTCGGTAGAAGGAAGGCCATACAACAAGCTGTTTCAGGAGTCTATCCGGCTGGTGACAAATGCATGAACCAGAGTAAGTGTAGCTTTATTTATGAGGAAACCTCTGACTTGACTGCTGCATAATTGCTGCCATAGCAGATTTGCAGACAGTTTTTATATGTTCCTTCATACTGATGTGCTGATCAAAGACGACCCCAAATATCTAGCCATAAGGTGCCATACCCCTCAAAAAAGTTTTTTTTCCCCCTCCAATCTTATACTTATCTGTTCCTTATTTGAAACCATATTTTGTAAACGAATGGGGAAGAAGGTGTTAAATTATCTTTCCATTCGAGGGTAGGGGGAGAGGGATCTCTTTACCATGCTTTGTTGAACCATGGGGCTACTTAAGGTCCTGTCACACCTTTCCGGGCAAGCCTAGCGTGCGACTTACGAAGAACATTTTTTTTTTTTACTACCCGGAGTTCCCCGCAGATGACCCGCACATGAAAGTACCTATCTCACCCGTATCTCCCCCTTAATTACCCGGAGTTGCTCATGCAAGTCCTTTTCACCTGCAGCCAAGTTTAGGCCCTGTCACACCTGTACGGGCAGGCTAGGCGGGCTTGCTGAGTGTGGAGATTTTCTAGCACCCAGGACAATTTTGTGCAGGCGGACAAGAATGTGGGCAAGTTAGGCACGCGTCTTACCTGCTGGATCGGTGCTACTTACGTTCTACTTACGCGTGACCTGCGTGTTAGGCGCATGGGTGGTGAGTGAGGGCTGACAACTTGGTGAAGGAACTTCCCTCTGATGGAATGGCAGAAGTCCTGCAGAATGGCATTATCTTATCGGCATACGGGGACAGCGAAGTACCTGCCTTACAGCTGCGAAGTACCTGCGTGGGAGTTGCCTGCGAGGTGATGCCGCTAAGTTCCTCCTGCTTGTGTTCTGCGTGGATCTCTGCATCCCCGCGACTCATCTGGAAAAAAGTGTTGGTCATGCTCAAAACTCGGCTACGGGTAAATCGGACTTGCGTGCGCACCTCCGGGAAACTTTTGGCAAGATACGCGCTAGGTACTGTCAGGTGCGGACCAACTGCTGCGAGGTCCGGGTAGCTATTTTTTTTTCCCCCGCAAGTCAACCCGCAAGGCTTCCCCAACAAGGTGTGGCAAGGCCTTGAGCATGCTCAACACTCGTTCCCGATGAGCCGCGGTGGTTTGCCAGCAGCTACTTCGCAGTCCCCGTATGTCCCTCGTAGCTGAACATGGATTGATTTCAAAGCTCTCCCGCAGTTCACACGGAATACATGCAAGTTGCAGATGAATATTACGCGTCTAGCAGTAAGACACAATTGAGGAAATCGCCAATATTCTTGTACGCCCGCAGAAAATTCTCCTGCGTGCTGGAAAATCCCTTCTCGCAGCAAGTTCGCTTAGCTTACCCGGAAAGGTGTGACAGGGCCTTAACGAACGGACTTTCAACCTATCCAACCATTTTAGAGTACGAGATCCGCCGCCACCTGACTATGTTGATCTCAAATGAGTACACACAGGTGTCTCGAAAATTATGATTGCATAATCATGCATCCTAAATGACAAAGGAACTGTTTCCCTAATCCGGGTCTTATTTGGCTGATGCGCTTTTTCAGGCGGAAAGGTCTTTGAATAAACGTCAATGATGAGAACCAGCAAACGTCAGAACCTGACTAATTCCGTGTGTTTTGCTTGGAAATTACAGACTCGCTCGGCATCGCTCACTCATACGACCTTGCCTAATAGTGATGAGACATACATGTCCGCTTCCCTTGCTGTCTCTTTTTACTCTGGAAAATGTGCGGAAAAGATGGAAAATTAGATTACAAATCATAATCAATTAGCTCAATAATTAGCTTTCTCTCCAGAAGTTTCTACATTTTGCTAATGGAGATATCTGAGCCGTGACTCGTACATACTGATGCATACAACTTCACATGCATTTTCCTTGATTTAAAACAGTTATTTTCTTTTGAACATTTGTTTTATAATTTTCAAAGCTGCGTTGTGTTTTGCAGCTCTGGCGGATATCATGAGTTCTAAGCAGGGAAAAATGTCTGAAATGTTTTTGCGACACTTTTCACACAGGCAAAGGAATGCATCGATTAGCGAAAATGATGAATGTCCATGTGTAGAAGGCCCATTGTTGAAATGAAAATGGACAGATCATTATACAATGGAAAGCTTGTACTCTCGACAACGTGAAAAAAAAAAAACAGATGATGTTAAAATAACAGCATTAGGTTTTATCAATCTTCCGTATAAAGGTATATGTGAATACACCATTTTGTTATCATTAATGATCTATGGACACAGGCCCTATGATATGACTAATCGGTAGACTGTTTCAAAATCCACCCAGGCAAAATTTGACATTTTCACATAGCCGTCTACAGTAGCTTTTGTCTTCTTTTCATTGATCTCTTTGGGAGATCTCATTGTTCACTACCTTCTCTGAAGGATACATTCTGCTTAATACATCACAGTTATAGGGATATGATAGGTCTACTCAAATTCTACATACGCGCAACATGCTGGTATAATGGAAGAGTTGGTAGAGATCCTAGTGGCCGTATTGATATTTAAGAGAAATAGAATTTGGTCTCATTTGCGGTCTTTTTAAAAGACAACGTGAAGTCGTGCCATTGAAGGAACATCATAACATGATTTTATGAAGAAAAACTGGACTCTCTTTCATAAAGTTTAAATTTAAGGTTTATCTTATGATTGACAACATTAGAACGCTCGATCTACTACTTATAAAACTATGCTTTGGATTAAACTCCAGCATCTTTATGAAACAGACTTATGATCAGGATTAATCTTTCGCTCGATTTGCTATAAAGTTACGCTCAGTAAATCGAGCGTAACATCAATCGTAACTCTTCATGAAACAGGCCTTGAAGTGACAATCCTTTGGTTTGTCCACTTGAAAATGTAATACATGCTTTAGCATTGTCAAGTTCTTTTTACGTGATGGATCATCTGTCCATAGTCTATTTCATAATAGACAACGCGACTCAAGCGTGAACGTAAGAGCTGACATTTTTTTCTATTATTCATCCGTTCATTCATTCATGTAAATACATTTTTTCCATAAGGTATAAATGCTTTATATAATACGATATATATATATATATATATATATATATATATATATATATATATGAACATATGATAAGTGAAATTTATGGATATATCATTGATTATGTAAATAGAAAACTTCACAAAAAGCTGAAAATGCTGGAGATGGGAAGGGATGCTAAAAAAGCAATGTTTGTAGGGTGTACTCCCCCCCCCCCAAAAAAAAGCACCACAATTATAGATATATCATTGATCTTCAATATTTGTATATTCTATATATATATGAAAACTGAAAATACATAATGATTAAAACGGAAGACGAATATAACGTAACTAGCCCTACACAAATACCTAGACAAATCCCACCATTATTAAGTTGTTTTCACGCAGAAAAGAAAATAGGAAGGAAAAAAGAGTTTGAGTGCAGCTGCATTCAGTGGTCAAAAATTACATAATGGGACATAAAATAAAAAGATAATGCTCATTTACCTTTCACGCAGCGATTAGTCAAACAATGCAATGTTGAGCTGAGGTCAATTTCCAAAATTGCGAAGAGGAAGCAGGTGTAAAATATTGCCCTCATAATGGCAGCGTTCCGCTAGTATCCAAACACTTATTGAATTGAGACATCTCGCACATGACCAGAAAGAAGAGAAAATTCACTAATGATCACGTTGATCAGGCGGAAGAATCTTACTGACTAGTCGCGAAAACGTGTGCTGCCTTTTAACTGCATTTCTTTGACGAAACTCTCCCCATGCCAGTTCCCCGTTAATGAGTAGACTGGGCCAAGGTGAAGACAGGGGTTCACTCTCGGTCTCACTCTGATACATGTTGCTTTCGTTCAATAAAACCCTAATGGCAAACATGAGTGGTTGTAAATGACTGGCACTGTCACATTTGTTGTCACTCAAAATGTCAAACGTTTCCTGATAGATTGAATTATGATAAATGTAGGTACCCTATAGCTCACTTCACGTGCATCGTTACTTCACTCTCTTGCTAATGGTTTCGAAATTGCAAACACAGTCGTATACGTGAGTCGAATATACGACCAGTTATGCAGCTCCTCCTGTTTTGCTAAGTCGTTTTTAAATTATCTTTGTGTTAAGTATTTGCAATTAAGTATTCTCACAGAATTATTTGAGAGGTTGGCAATATACAAGACCATTATGCTTTTAGTTGACCTTTCTTTTTCACTCAACAGGACTTTGTATTTTTCCGGTATGTATGTCTTATCTTCATTTGTTATATATTATCCATTTACTTTTTATTGTCAAATGTGTACCTATGATATACGTGTGTTGCGACACGGATTGTCGCCCCTACACGGATTGTCGCCTCCTGCTCGGGGCGACAATCCGTGATGGGCGTTGGCGGCACGGATTGTCGCCCACCCTCGAAGCACATTTTGCTGGGTAATATCGTTCTGGACATAATCATTGAAATACCAACACATAACTTACATGGCCACATCCATGCAAACATGCCATGTAAAAAGTCATGGTGAGGTTTCAAGGAAGTGTGAATGTGCGCGTGCACATGATAATTTAGTGTCCGTTTGTGCGTTTGTGTGTGTGTGTGTGTGTGTGTGTGTATGATGGAAGAATGTGTTTATTATGTCAGTTTTTTGCGTATGTGTTTTTTAGCTGCACGTGGGGAGGGATACCTAGTAAGCTGTTACTGGCATAAACGTTAGTATTGATTTTATCAGCAGCTTTGAATTTGATGAGTTTGTTTGGCGGATTTGTATATGAATTCGGAGTGGAGCTTGCGTGCGGGCGGATGATGCTTTTCTGCATACGGTCCATTATGTCTTATATTTATCAACATTGGGAAGTCGTTTCATCAGGAAGAAATGTGGTATCGGTTCGGGTGTGCGTGTGTATGTGGGAAGGGGGTTACATTTCGTTATTGCAAAAGTTTGTTATTCTGAAGGCTCATTCGTCCGAAGGCTCTTTATTCCGAAGGTTCGTTATTCCGAATTTCATTTCTGGATCAACGAACCTCTAGGTATAGGGAATTGTGTGTTTCGGATAAATGAAGACTCGGAAAAAACGAAACTTCGGAATAACGAACCTTCATGTGTGTGTGTGTGTGTGTGTGTGTGTGTGTGTATGTATTTCGGTTGGTGAATGTGGGTGTGGGATGATTTAGGTTTTGTTTAATCAGGGGTTGGTGGGTTGGGGATTGGATTTGAAGAAGGATAGTTATAAATGGTATGACAGATGTTGGTAGGATTTAATATGTAGGATAGATGTAGGCCCTAGGTTTGTTTCGGTTGGGGAGGGGGTGGTGGTCGGGTTTTTTATGACTGATTTCATTCTAGATTTGTGTAATGTATTTGTGGGTTTTTTTATGTATATGCCCTTGTAAGTAAGAAGGTGCTACATGATCCAAACCAATATATTCATGGAATATAGGTTTGGTAGGGCCCTACATGTGCAAACTTTCTCGAGAAGAAATTATTAGTAGGGTTGGTCTATAATCGAGTTATCTATCTCTCCGTATCGCCCCGCATATTTTTTCACTTTTTTTTTCCATTTTTTTTTTTTTTTTTTTTTGGTAAAAATGCTCTGGTGACAGCAAGAGATCCCCGGGTGTCCGCAGAAAAAAAGAAAATGACTTATTTGGACGTAACGCCGGACGCAGAGCATTTATGTGACTGGGGCCTTACGTAGACACACGAACGCTCACACACAACACACATACGTAGGGCCTACGTTGCCCACGAACACCAAACCCCTCAGGTACTCATGCAGGCCCAAAACTGCGCCCACAAACACGCACCATCACATACCCTTTGATATACACATACGCCACTATATACCACATACACACGTATACACACAGACAAACAAACCACTACCACTATACAACCACCACACATGCACAGTTTCTACATTTTTTTTTTGATATATTGTATTATTATACTCCAAACACACACACACACACACACACACACACACACACACAACAATATGGAAACCCATACACAAGTCACTTATTGTACGCACCTACAAATCATACACATCACATATCATGCAGCTCACAATACACACACACACACACACACACACA